>JBBGZY010000224.1:2965000-4165000 GCA_037952925.1 Lithobates clamitans
TAATGTTAAAAAACCAAAAAAAGTAAAAAAATTGATTTTAAAAAACCAAAAAAAAGAAAAATAATTAATGTTAAAAAACCAAAAAAAGTAAAAAAATTAATTTTAAAAAACCAAAAAAATAAAAAATAATTAATGTTAAAAAACCAAAAAAAGTTAAAAAATTGATTTTAAAAAACCAAAAAAATAAAAAATAATTAATGTTAAAAAACCAAAAAAAGTTAAAAAATTGATTTTAAAAAACCAAAAAAATAAAAAATAATTAATGTTAAAAAACCAAAAAAAGTTAAAAAATTGATTTTAAAAAACCAAAAAAAAAAAAAATAATTAATGTTAAAAAACCAAAAAAATTTAAAAAATTGATTTTAAAAAACCAAAAAAAAAACAAAAAAAAACTTGCTTTTAAAAAAAAACAAAACTTGATTTTCCAAAAAAAAAGCCTGTTTTCGAAAATCCAAAAGCCAAAAATATTTTTTTGTGGATTAGGTAGAAATATTTAAAGATAATTATATTTTGCTACATCATTAAGATACCATTATATTTTTGTCTATGAACATTTTCTACTAAATGCAGAACTGAATGCATAACAACCATTAATAAAAACATCTCCTTTTATAGGATTTTAACAAATGTGTGGTTTGTTATTTCAAGGCTCAGTATCAGTTTGGTTATAATTGTCAAAAAGTTGTTTACAGTGGCAATGGAGCTTATTTAGACATTTTTAAAATTCAAATACAGTTGGCACTACAACTGCTCGACCATAACCTAGGAGACAGCCCAAAAGAAAGGCAAGCAATAAATATAATGCCAGATTTCAGCAATATTTTTTTTATTGTCAAAAAATTATATATCCTGGCCCATTGCAATGGCCCCCCTACCCATAAAATAATCAACATATTGCTGTCTAACCTGACGGGAACTTTGGGGGGCCAAGCCAGTACGGACAGTATCCAGGCCTGTAAGGTTGGCTTCTATTTGTCCGGCCTCAGGCCCAACTGTGCCTATATAATTGGCAGAATGCTTATTTAAAAAGTTGTGCAGAATGCAGCATGATAAAATTATAAAATTAAGTTTGTATTCCGCCAAATTAATGGCTGTTTGAAACAGGCGGAACCGGCTGGCCAGAATTCCAAACGCATTCTCAACCACTCTTCTAGCTCTGGCCAGCCGGTAATTAAAAACCCTCCTCTCCGGGGTGAGGGTTCTTTGGGGGAATGGCCTCATGAGGTGCTTGCTCAGAGCGAAGGCTTCATCGGCAATGAAGACAAAGGGGAGTCCTTCCACGTTATCCTCATCAGGTGGCAATCCCAGGCCACCACTCTGGAGACGCTGGCAGAACTCCGTCTGGGCAAATACTCCTCCATCCGACATCCGGCCATTCTTCCCCACGTCCACATATAAAAAATCATAGTGTGCCGACACCACCGCCATTAAAACAATACTGTGGAACCCCTTATAATTAAAATAATATGACCCCGAATGGGGTGGTGGCACAATGTGGACATGTTTCCCATCTATAGCCCCTCCACAATTGGGAAAGTCCCAACGGCTGGCAAAATGGGATGCCACAGTCTGCCATTCCTGTGGCGTTGAAGGAAACTGGGGAATCAAACAAGAAAACCAAAATCAATTAATTTGGAAGCTAACATTGCAAGAAAATTAGACAATTAAAAACATAATTCCCCAGCATCAGTATAACATTCAATAATTTAATTCTTCTGGAATAACTAATATGGAAAAAGGCACACTTATCAGATTGCTCACCCCCTCTGATAGAACATTGATTACATTTTAGGGGGTTGTGAAATCCCTAAAAAAAATTACTTTAACAACACGCAGGAATTTAGGGATAACAAAGGCTACAAGACTGCAGTTGTCGCACTCTGCAGGTGCAGTTGCTAACCAGCTTACAGTAAATGAGGTAATGTCAAAAGGCATTCATGTTGCAAAGAGTACACAATCACATGCAAGGGCAATTAATGAAAACACTTTGAGGCTTGCATATGATTT
The DNA here is from genome assembly GCA_037952925.1 of Lithobates clamitans. Lineage (NCBI taxonomy): Eukaryota > Metazoa > Chordata > Amphibia > Anura > Ranidae > Lithobates > Lithobates clamitans. The sequence goes on from JBBGZY010000224.1 coordinate 2,967,008, forward strand.
GATGATGGAAATCAGCAGAGCTTCTGCTCATTTACTAAAGCACTGGAACAAATGCACTTGTAGAGTGCACATGCATTTTGCAAAGTGCAACATAGATTTGCTTTAGACAAATCAACACCACAGAACATTCAAGCAAATTTTAACGAGGGTGGGGGTGGGGGGGTTGTGAAATCTAGCTAATTGCTAATTAGCAGCACACTATTTGGAGTGAGTTCAGGTGGGGGGGGGTTGTGAAATCTAGCTAATTGCTAATTAGCAGCACACTATTTGGAGTGAGTTCAGGTGGGGGGGGGGGTTGTGAAATCTAGCTAATTGCTAATTAGCAGCACACTATTTGGAGTGAGTTCAGGTGGGGGGGGGGGTTGTGAAATCTAGCTAATTGCTAATTATAAGCACACTAAATACACTCCAACAAAATACATTCAAAATGAGTAGACTAGGTGGATATGTTCCCATCACTTCCTGCTGGGAAGGTTATTGAAGGAAACTATACATGCATGACAAAAAATAACAGGAAAAAATCCCAGCATGTGTGAGGATAAAAAGGGGACATTCACACTATATTGCAATGATGGGAAGTAGTGTTTGAAGCAAGAAATACATTACATTATCAAAGATTACATAAAAGAACATGTGATGCTAATAAAATAAAAATAGCTTACCTTAATATAGTCCTTCTGCAGGACCTGTATGATGGCAGAACAGGTCTCTGGGATAATTATCCCCAGAGCCTGGGGGGAGATGCCTGTCGAGAACTTAAGGTCCTGCAGGCTTCTCCCTGTGGCCAAATACCGCAAGGTAGCGACCAGCCTCTGCTCCGGAGTGATGGCTTGCCTCATGCAGGTATCCTGCCTGCTGATATAGGGGGTCAGCAAAGCCACCAAACGATCAAAAACGGGGTCCGTCATCCGGAGAAAGTTCCTGAAATCCTCAGGATTATTCTCACGGATCTCACGGAGCAAAGGCATGTGACAGAACTGGTCACGCTGAAGCAACCAATTCTTGGTCCATGAACTCCTCCTCGCCCTGTTCATGGACTGGTCTTGGGCTGAAGAATAAACTACAGCACCAAGCACATACAATGCACGAGCTCTACGACGAGTACGTACAGGTAACATGGCTTCAAAACGGTCGGCTGGTCAGAACGCACTAAACAGAACGCACTGAAGAACAGCAAGGCCTGTGAAGAACGACCTGAAAATCAGGAACGAGCGGCCAATAAAACAAAGATTTCTCAATGCCAACTGACCAAACGCACTGAAAAGCAGATACAAACCTCACAAGCACAGACTGAACAACAGTTAAAACGAACTGAAAAATACGAGTCTCACAAGCGCGAATCGTCTCTCACCAAACTTCTACTAACACGAGATAAACACGAGATTAGCAGAAGGAGCCCAAAGGGTGTCGTACGGGCTATTGAACTTCCGTTTTATAGTCTCGTCGGACTTGGTGTACGTCACAGCGTACTAAGCTGGCGTACTTTTGTGTGGTCGTGTGTGGGCAAGTCCGTTCGTAAGAAAGTCTGCCCCAAGTCCGCCGAAGGTACGCTGGAAGTATGTCGGACATGCTGTCCGACTTTTGTAGCTGCAAAGTCCGACCGTGTGTACGCGGCATTAGAGTCTGCAAAAGACTTGAGACTGGGGCAGAGGTTCACCTTCCAGCAGAACAAGGACCCTAAACATACAGCCAGAGCTACAACGGAATGGTTTAGATCAAAGCATATTCACGTGTTAGAATGGCCCATTTAAAGTCAACCCCTAAAACCAATTGAGAATCTTATAGAAGTAAGGACTGATGTAACAGACTTTAACGGTACCAGTGAAGGACAATCAAAGCAAAATCATACTAAATATTTTTATTACAAAATTATTAAAATTGTTTTACAAGTAAAATCAATTCAAAATTGTATGACTCTATCCAATTTGATCTATTAAACAATTATAATGTAGTCAATCTCTGTTAATACAATGTCAAGAGATCAATGCGTTTCACATCTATGCTTCCTCAGGACCTACATTCTTGATTAAAAACAGAGATCCTGTTCAAAAGAAAGAAAAGAACATGAACAATATTTACATTTTGAATAAGTGGGGGAGCAACATATTCACATTGACATACCATCTAATTGGGTAGGGAGACGTGCATCAAGGGTCACTTACATATAGTTAGGAGCCTTCAAGAAATGCCAGGTGTCATATAGGGGAGCGATCCAATAGCTAATGTCTTCAAACAGTATGTAAGTAAATATATATAGTGAGCAAGAGATGACCGTGTAATTCTATTCTGAAAAAGACCAATAGGCTTGGAATTGGTAGGTTGAGGGATGGGGTTTCCAAATTCCATGGTCCATCTCCTCATTAATCCTGTACATGGGTAAATGTATACCACTGCACTTTTAGCGTCCCTTCACCTTCAGGAAGCTCAATGATATACCAGGTATTAAATAGAGAATGAGATGGGTAAGCCTCTCATAGGTGTAGCACTGACCCCCGAAGGAGCTGCTGATTTTATTTGGGTCTTTGCCGTCACCCTCTTACCTGTATTTCCACCATATACGGGGCTTAGAGTCTATATTGGGCCTTACGCCCACCAATGTATGCACCAGTCACTTTGCTCTGTTTCCAATGCTTTATTGCAAAACTTTTTAGGAAGTAGCAGTAAAGAGGTAGAAAGGGAGTTGCAGGAGAGTTCAAATACCTTATGCAGATCACTGAGAAATTTAAGATCCTGAAGACAAACACACTTTCAGTCTACAGATCTTTTTTTTTTTTTTTTCTTTTTTTTTTTTTGCCACATCAGATAACTTTGTCAAGAGACTAACTTCAGCCTGGTATTCATATATGTCTCTAATCAAGTCGCATCATTGTGGCTTGTCGCAGTTACCCCTTTTTTTTTTTTTTTTTTTTTTTAATATATGAATCTTCTGTGCAAATGTTGTGTAGCAATTTACATTACAAAATATGTGTAGTTGCAGTAGCGCCATATTACAAAAAACATAGCATACATTCTGCAGCGCTAAGCCAGTTGACCGTATGTCCTCGCAATTACTATTATACATTTTTATATAATTGGTACTTTTCTTTTTAGTTAACCCACCCACCCGCCCCCTGTGATACCCCCCCGCCCCCTGTGATACCCCCCCTATTAAAACCCTATATATTCAAGGCGCGTCCAATAGTCAACATAGGTTCAATGCATTATTCCAACTCAACTCTAGGCACTGGGCTGCTCCTAGTATAGCCCACCCCATTGATAGGGAGTGGGTACTCTCGGAGCTAGAGTAACACTGATGACAGGCACGGCATTGACTGAATCCACAGGTTCCATATTCTCACAAATTTATTATAATTGCCTGACCTCGTGTAGAATGTTCTTTCGCTCCACACTGTGGAGTTAACAGTCCCTATCCAGGCTTCCGGGGTGGGAGGAGTACTTGATTGCCAGGACTGTGCAATCAGTTTTCTGGCTTGGAACAGGCATCTTGCCACCGCCATTGCCATGTTCCTATCTCTTAAACCGTTAGTAGCATGCCCCAGCACACAGGTCTTTGGATCTAGCGCTAAGTTAATTTTAAATATGGTATTTATTTTCTTTAAGATCTCGGACCAATACCTAGTCAATTTTGGGCACCTCCAGAACATATGAATCAGATCGCCTGTTCCTCTGCATCTGGGGCACTCATCGTTGGTTCGGCGGCCAATCGCAAAGAGCTTTTTTGGTGTATAATAAGACCTGTGCAGTAGCATCAGGTGGGAGGCCTTTTGCGAGGGAGAGACCGACACCTCAGATCCCATTTCCAGGATCCTTTCCCACTGTATGTCTGTTATCTCCCCCACATCAGCCGCCCACCTGTCCCTGCCCCTGGAAGAACCAGCATTCATGTTTGTTTTCTTAATTAGTTGACTGTATATTGCTGTGATTAACCCCTTGGAGGTCTCTGAATTAATTATTGTTTGTAATAGTGGGATCCTGCACCAAGTGGGGGGTTGCCTTCCAAACTGCTTTCCCAGGGCGTGTCTAATCTGTAAGTAACTATAGAATACACGATTTGGTAGCCCGTACTCGTGCCTCAGCTCCTCAAAGGGTTTCAGAATGCCCCCTTCGTATAACTGTATCAGCCGGCGGACCCCTTTCCTCTCCCACAACTTATTCCTATCAACAGATAGTAATTCCTGCAGGTTCTTGTTGTCCCAAATTGGTGAGTATTCTGAGGCTCCCCTATACCCCATTATTCGCTTGGCTGTCTGCCAAACCCTGGTGATCATTTTAAGTGTCGGGGTCCCTCCTAGTAGTGAGTCTGCCTCCAGTGCTTCGACTAATGAGTTGTGTGGGCTGCCCTGTAGGATGATTTTGGCGTTCTTATTTCCCCCTCCATCAATGGCGCATCCCCCTAATTGCTGTAACTGGGCTGCCAGAAAGTAAATACGCGGGTGGGGGACCCCCAGTCCCCCCTCCGTGGTGGAACACTGCAATTTTTGTAAGCCTATTCTAGCCTGTCCTTTTTTCCAAATTAATTCCCTAAAGAGGGATTGGATTTTTTGAAACCACTTCTCCCCGATCCATACTGGGGAGTTGTGGAACAGGTATAGCAGCTGAGGCAGCCATATCATCTTAATCAAGTTTGTCCGACCCGCCACGGATAGAGGGAGTCTACACCAGGTATCGCATTTTTTCTTGAATTTTGATAGAAGAGGGACCAAGTTGTCCTCAATGAACGCACCGGGATCCTTGGACAGCACTACACCAAGGTACTTCATTTTCCCCGTGACTTTCAGTTGGGGTAAGCTCGTTGATATAGGGTTTGTCAATGGGTCAACCGGCAGGAGCGATGATTTCTCCCAATTGATTGTCAATCCTGAAAGTTTCCCAAAGTCCTCCACTAGGTGTATTACTTTCTCCAATGAGGAGGACGTGTCCCCTAAAAAGAAGAGGACATCGTCCGCGAAAAGTGCAATTCTCTCTTCCTCGCCATTTCTGCGGAAGCCCTGCAGTTCGGATGATGATCTCACCGCTCCCGCCAGCGGCTCCATGGCCAAGACAGACAGCAATGGGGATAGGGGACAGCCCTGTCTGGTCCCTCTTTCGAGGGGAAAACTTTCTGAGTAGTTATTGTTTATTTTGAGTCTTGCCCTTGGTTGGTTGTAAAGGATTTTTAACCAGCTGATGAATACGGGGCCAAATCCAAACCTCTCCATCACCCGCCAGAGATATTCCCACTCCAGGCTGTCAAAGGCCTTGGCGGCGTCCAGAGACAGTATGGCTCTAGGCCCCGCATTCTCCGCTGGAGCCTGGAGGTTCAAATATACCCTTCTGGTATTGGTGCTGGTAGACCAATACCAGCTCTGTTTCCAATGCTTTATTGCAAAACTTTTTAGGAAGTAGCAGTAAAGAGGTAGAAAGGGAGTTGCAGGAGAGTTCAAATACCTTATGCAGATCACTGAGAAATTTAAGATCCTGAAGACAAACACACTTTCAGTCTACAGATCTTTGCCCACCCGGATAGGTCTCTCTCACTGACCTAGCAGCCGGAATGGCGCACAGATGAAAAGTCTCTGCCACAGACTTGAGAAAAACAAAAATGGTTGTACGATCCTCTGCCACAGGATGTAGTATTAGATGAACAATCCTCTGCCACAGGATTTAATATTAGATGAACAGCAACACAGTACCAGAACCTTTAAGTCGACCCGGCAGTACTGTGCGGTAGGTTAGTTAGGATGCATCCTCCAATTGAGTCACCAGGCTCTTCTTGAGATACCAGCCTTTCGCACGGTCCTCTCCAGGATGAGTCCTCCCCTGGATCTTTTAATTGCTTGGCTTCTTCCCCCAGGTTAGACAGCACAGGACCACCTCTGAACCAACAAGTCCCAGGCGACTTCTGGGCCTACTTAAAGTAACATAGCCTCGGACCAGCATGGTCCCGAGACAGGAAAGAAGTTGTCACATACCTTAGGCCAGCAGGACCAGGAGGTAAGAGAGACCTAAAAATGGCATCTGTCCCTTAAGTACCCTTTCCCAGAATGCACAGCGGTTGACCACCTCTGCTGGGTTACTTCTGAGAAAGCGGAGCACTCAATACACTTCAGCCTGTTGCTCTTCCAACACTGGCCTGTGGTGACAACGACACCTACAGACAACAGTGTGGAACTACACGCAACACAGCCAATTCTGGAACAGAAGCTAATTTAGCCACAGATTAAATCTGAACTATATACAGAACAGATAACCCCCTAAATTTACATGCAAGCGCCTAATCAACAGGAGCAGGGTGCTACATAGGGTAGAAACATTATTTAATGGGAGAAACCATTAAATTGCACTTATATTATAAAAAAAACACAGACGGGTATTACAGTTTGGAAATGCCATCCACCTGTGTTCCAGTAAGCGGAAGTGATGTGTCCTGGAAGCCCCAACCTTTGCGTTTCATGAGCAACATCTGATGTCATCAGGTTCCTTATAATGTCAGACATTGCTGATGAAACGCGTATGACTAAGCCCCGATGGGTGGGGCAAAACATGTCATAGTGTGTGGCTTGTGGAGTGGTGCAAGGCTGAGTCCATCTCACACATGTTAAGTACACATCCTGGATTGGGAGAGCAGCGATTTTTCTAAGTATAGAATGAAATGTATTTTTAAATGCAAGTTGAGCAAGTATCTGAATTTAACCTGGTATCAGCCTTCTGTAGTCCCTTTAAGTAGTGCTGAATTGTAAGAGGTAAAAGCAGTACAAGGAGCCAGTCAGTTCATGCTCTGACAAGAAGCATGCTGATAGGACTAGAAAGCAGAATGTCAAAGTCAAGTGACAAACAGAGGTTGGTACTTGACAACCTGGGCTCAGAGGAAGTGGGTTGAATTATACCAGCCATAAGAGTGAGGACATCTCGTGGCATAAAATCTCTTGACTGCAGCTGAACATTACAGCAAAAGTTTTTGGTTTTGTTATTTTATATGGGCAAATCATTTTTATCTTACTATTTTTTGGCTAGAATTCTGCTTTTAATGTTATTTATAATCACCTTCCTACCTCAACTAAATACAGTTCACTGTAATTACTCATTAAAAATGTATTCCGCACCACTAGTCATGAATGGAAGATGTGAACATCCCCAAATAACTTTTCTCAAGCATTGTTCTATTTAAAACCTTTTGGCCTCCGCAGCATGGACCACAAACTCAGCAAGATAAAAATACTAACAGGCGTAAGACTGTAAAATGTTAGCATGTTATGCATTCATTTAGCTGTAAATAAAGGTGTAATAAATATTCTGGATAAACCAATGATGGATGGATAAGATAAAAAGCAAAACTGAACAAGCAAACTGAACAAACCCTAAAAAACAAGTATCGAACTTGCACCATAAAGGCATCAAGCAGGACTTTAAAAAAAGCAAATGAAAATGAAAAAAATCCCAAATTTCAGCAGAGACCCTAGAGAATAAAATAGCAATCGTTGCAATATTTTATGTCACACTGTATTTGCGTGGCGGTCTTTCAAATGTAATTTTTTGGGGAAAAAATACACTTTCATGAATAAAAAATAAATAAAAAAATCACAGTAGAGCTAGCCCAATTTTTTGTATAATGTGAAAGATGATGTTACGCTGAGTAAATAGACACCTGACATGTCATGCTTTAAAATTGCACACACTCATGGAATGGCGACAAATGATGATACTTAAAAATCCCCATAGGCGACGATTTAAACATTTCTACAGGTTACCAGTTTAGAGTTACAGAGGAGGTCTTGTGCTAAAATTATTGCTCTCCCACTAACAATCGCGGCGATATCTCACATGTGTGGCTTGAACATTGTTTACATTTGCTGGCTCGACTCAAGTATACGTTCGCTTCTGCGCGCGAGCACAGAGGGATGGGGCGCCTTTAACAAATTGTTTTATTTATTTTACATTGTCCCCTTAATTATTTTTTCTGATCACTTTTATTGCTGTCACAAGGAATGTAAACATCCCTTGTGAAAGTAATAGACAGTGACAGGTACTCTTTATGGAAGGATCGGGGGTCTACAAGACCCCAAATCCCTCCTTTGCCCTTAAATGCATTCAAAACGCCAAGTTTAGTAGTCTTGAATGCAGTCGTTTTTTATTTTCAATTTGGTGCCTGTAAGTCTTCTGTAAACCGTAAGTGATGTCATGACATCATTTCCTGGTTACTAGATCTGAGACCCGATTGAAGCTGATTCCAGCTTTGTTCGGGTCTCCGGCCAGCTGGCAAATGTGCCGGCTGGTCACTTGGGCCTCCCGATGGGACGTCCCCTCCCGCTGCTTGTGATAACAGCCGAGCAGCTTTTAGCCACATCGGTTGACATCAAAAGAAAGCCAACCGTTTGTTCTAAAAAATGGTACCGGGGTGATGCCTGGCGCAGAGAGGCCGCATACCTTAGATTGTAAGCTTCTTGAGGGTAGGGACTGATGTGAATGCACAATGTATATGTAAAGCGCTGCGTAAATTGATGGTGCTATAAAAGTACCTGAAATAATAAAAAATAAAATAAAATATTTGTGTGAATTGCTGTCCATACAGCTGTGCCGAGAACATGTGTGGTGCGCGTTCCCGACATAATTACAGGCGCCTAACCGAAAGCTTCCGATCGCTGCTTGTGATTGGGAGTTTTCGGATCACATGACCGCCGTGATAGTCAATCACGGCGATCATGTGCTTATAAACCCCGCCCCACCTCCTGGTGTCATAACCTCTTAAAGGGCCAGCAATGAGCACTTTGAAATAAATTGTAGGTTTTTTTTTTTCTTAACTATGGATACAAGAAATTTTCTGATTGAATAAAGTGGAGATCTTGACGTTACTGCCCTGCCTCTCCACCTTGTCCAATCAGAGACAGACTTGTATTCATTGAAAAAAAAACACATTGCTTTCTGTAAATGCCAGCCATGCCGAGCGAGTTCCCCCTTGTGTTGACTATGCAGAAGGGCAGCCACTTAGCATAAGACCCGGAGGACTGTGGCCATCACTTTGGTAACAACTAGTATAGTGATTCTTCGCTTTTATACTAGTCCCGCAGTTTTGCAATATGTATGCTTACATTTGTATACATACAGTATTTGGAGTTCAGCTTAGAGAGACTGAAGCAGTAACTTTTTCCTGTCTCTCTCAAGATGAAACTCTGCATCAAGCAGGAGCAGCCCTCCATTAAGAGCACACGAGCGCCGCCCCCCCCCCCCCGTCCATCGTCGCCTCCCCTATCTATGCGTCTGGCCCCTTTCAGGACACCGGTGCATGGATTCCAATGCGGAGGGGCTCTAATAGGCTTTAATATAGGGTGGGCTCAGGGCGCAGAGAGTGCACTCCGAGCCCACCCAGGTGTGTTACAACAGCGAATCAATATTCGCTGTTGTAACACTGACCCTCCTCCTGGCCAATCAGGAAGCGGGTTTTGACACCAGTCACCCGATTGGCTGAAAGGATAGGCGATCTTTTTGGATGCTTAGGAGGAGGAGGGGAGGAGCTGGAAGCCGCCTTGGAGGAGAGTACTCGGAGCCGAGCCACTGCACCACGCTGCTTGCCATCAGTCACCCGCCACGTTGGGGTAAGTGCCGGACCGACCAGCAAACAGTGGAGGGGGTGCCGCTCGGGGGGGGGGGGGGGGGGTGAGTGGTTGTTTTCCGTCCTCCCAAAAAAAAAAAAAAAACACCAGCCGCCACTGCCATCAAGATATACAGAGCGAGGGGCTGTAGAATGATTCACACTTTAGACAGATTCAGCTATGCGTGTAATCTGAGTTTCAGTAATTAAAGTATGCATGCAACAGGCTTTTTGTAGCAAAGCGGTTAGAGTTAGCCTCATATACAGAAAATGAATCTAGAGCTCTTCCTGCACATTTGAAACATTAAATATGATATATTAAGATTTAACTGTTTCTATCTACATTGCTAACAAAATGTATTTATTTATTCCTGAACATAATAAAGAAAACATACAAAAACAACAAAAAATATTTTTACCAAAGAAACAATTACATACAAACGGATTTTATTTTTAATACTAATGCTTGAGAACAGCTTAGCAGCTCAAAAGGCAAAGGAGTCAAGGCAGATTTTGTGGACATAATTAGAAAATATGTGTTTAGCTACAGCATGGTGAGTCACCAGCATAAATATAAACTGGGGTACGGCAGCTTGTTTTCTCTGCATTCACTATTCAGTACCGTTTGTCTCCCTTTGAAATCAAATCCAGCAGCTCCTTTTTCTCCTATACATTGGGTTAACAAGGGTAGTTACTGTAAGGTTTTAGCAAAAAACAGTGCAACCCAAAGGAATCAAATACAGGTTCTTCACCAGAACATGGTGCACGAAAGGTGTGTTTCTTGCACGTTTCTTGCACCACAATCAAATGCACTGCCCTTGCGATCTGCACGCAGGTGCCAGTGAAATGTTAATTATGTTTGCAGCCACCAATGTGCATGGTACCTCAGTACCATGTGTTTTCTTGCGGCTCATTTTTTAAAAGTAGTGCATGCACTACTTTTCAATGTTCCAATGCAATTTTCAGCTCATTCAAATTAACGGACTGCAAAATTGCACCTCATGGGAAAGCGGCCCTTCTCTGAGTATATGTAGCTTATTTCCAGGGAGCAGTCTCCTTCCATATTAGGGATAGAAATATTCAAGCTTCCTCTACTTAACCACTTTAACAAAAGCATTATAATTTTTGGAGTTCTATTTACAAACCCTAATGCAGTGTACACACGGTCGGACTTTTCGACCAGACTTGTCCGACGGACGCTGACGGACCAAATCCGGCGAACAATCCGATCGTGTGTGGGCTTCACCGGACCTTCAGCGGACTTTTCCAGTCGCAAATCTGATGAACTTTATTTGATTATTTGATTTGGAACATGCTTTAAATCTTTACGTCGTAACTCCGCCGGACCCAGAAATCCGCTCGTCTGTATGCTAGTCCGACGGACAAAAACCGACGCTAGGGCGGCTACTGGCTACTGGCTATCAACTTCCTTATTTTAGTCCGGTGTACGTCATCACGTATGAATCTGTCGGACTTTGGTGTGATCATGTATAGGCAAGTCCGTTCGTTAAAAAGTCAGTTGAAAGTCAGTTGAAAGTCCGTCAAAAGTCCGCTGGAAAGTCTGTCGGACCAGTCTGGACGAAAAGTCTGACCGTGTGTACGTGGCATAAGAGCCCATTAAGATGCGTTGCCACAAAGCACATGCTTTAATGCAGTGCCTGGTAGTGTAATAGTGTGTCCTTCATTTGTCGATTTTTAATCTATTTCCAATAAATATTTCACAAAATGTCCCTTTTTTTTGTTTTAGATATCGCAATGCTATCTGCATGATAGTCAAATGTTTGTGTGTGTGATGTACTCTCACCTAGGTTATTTGCTGTTGACAGTGAGCAAATTTTTATAAAAGAGGATGTCAGATGTAAGGGTGCCTGGGTCAAGTGAAAGACAACACCAAAGGATTGAATCAGAGGAATTATAGTCCCCAAACAGGTAGCATATCACAGCATGAAAAAGGGAAAGAAGCTTTCAAACTAATTTCGATCCGTGTGTGGCTATCTCTGATTGAAAGAAGTCAATCCACTTCTAGTGATTGAACATGCTGGACATGCTGGACTTTTGATGATCAGCGGCTGCAGCTACTGATCTGCATATTCTGAGAGCAGGGAGTCCCACTGTCAGAATACAATGTCACAGCTGGAGGGGGTGGCGGCAAACAAATATTACTATAGTCATGATCCAGCTGTTATTTCTTATCTTTCTCCTTTTGTTTATCCAGCAGGGACACTTCCTCTTTCATGCAGGTCCCAGTATTGTCCATTTTCTGTTTGAAACTTTAGAGGGGGTGTATAAAACTTCAGCAATCCACCCCCTCTCTCTGTCCCTCCTCTACTGGGAGATGTGGCTGAGCCTACTAAACACACACACACCTGAACAGTGAACAAGTTCAGGCACTGTGCTTTTCCTGTACATAGGGGAAAATACAAAAGTGGTATAGACATGGCTGGATCTAGGAGGAGGTGTTGGGGAAGGCTACGCCCCATCCCTCCCCCAAGGATTTCAATTGTGCCCCGATCCCCCCATGAAAGCTGTGCCCGTTGGGCTCAATTTCACATCCCCATACTGCACAAAGTCTGAGCACAGGCAGTACAGCTCCTCTCCCCCAAACTCCCCCTCTCACACAGCTTCGATCGATTCTCCTACAGTCACCTCCTACAACCATCCCTCCTTTACCCTCCTGTATTGGCCTTCCACGGTTCACAGATTTCAATTGAAATTAGAACAATAAAAGTTATGGAGTCCCATGGGATATGTGACGTACATATCCCAGGAGGCCCATCGAGCACTGTGTACATCATTTGTCCAGGCAAATTACGTGCTTTGAGGGGAGGGGCCAAGCTGTTTGTTTAAAAATAAAAAGATAAAAAATAAATAAAAAATAAACTCCCGTATTTGTGTAGAGGAGAGTTGGTGTGAGGGGAACCTGTCAAAATGGGTGAAGTTCCGCTTTAAGAACAAGGAAGTCCTGGAAGGGATCATTAAAGCGGTTGTAAAAAAAATAAATGGATCCTGTTCTTTTACAGCATGAATAACAGCACAGTGCTTGCCTTGTGCTGTGTAATTTGGCCCTTTCTATCGCCTAAAATACCTGGCTGATCCTGCCTGATGCTGCCCTCCCCTTTGAAAACTGACCACGTTTATCATGGCTGCTGAGCCCCTGATATTGTGGTCAGTTTACGTGCCTCTGTCCTCCTCTGTCTCTCCTTGCTCTCTCTCCCCCTCCCTCCCTGCCTGTCAGCTGTGTCAGTGCCGGTCCCTCCCCTTCCCTCCTGCAGCTAAAATAACTTAGTAATGTACATACAATCCCTTGTGTTAGATAAAGTTATATGCCCCAGTGTATGCTCGTTGGAAAAACAAAGCAGATTTGTACCTTATTTCATAGCACCGCTCATTGCTCACGTGACTGCCCGCTGCTCTCCTCCCCTCCTCCCCTCCTCCCCTCCTCCTGGGTGACATCAGTGGGGGATTCTTAGCCCCTCCCACTGTAGCTGTCAGATCAGGAGAGGAAGCAGCGGGCAGTCACGTGAGCGCCAAGCGGTGCTATGAAATGAGGTATAAATCTGCATATTTTTTACAAAGAACATTCACTGGAGCATATAATGTTATCTAACACAAGGGATTGTATGTACATTACAAAGTGGCTTTACAACCACTTTAAGTCTATCTGGGATAACATGAAGAGACAGAAGGATTTGAGGCAGATTACATCCACAGAAGATCTGTGGTTGGTTCTCCAAGATGTTTTGGAACAATCTACCTGCCGAGTTCCTTCTTAATCCATGTGCAAGTATACCTAGAAGAACTGATGCTGTTTTGAAGGCAAAGAGTCACACCAAATATTGATTTCATTTGGATTTCTCTTTTGTTCGTTTAATTTCCATTTGTTAATTGATAGAAATAAACTATTAATACTTCTATTTTTGAAAGTATTCTTAATATACAGCATTTTTCACACCTGCCTAAAAATGTTTTTCAGAACTGTAAATGTGAACTAACCTTTTCCAGATGGTTGTCAATACTTTGCACATCACAGCTGTTTTCTTGTGCATTTTTTTACAGTAAAAAAGCACTTCACAGATTAACAATAGGCATATCCATTTTATATATTTGTGCTCTGTATTTTTAAAGCATAAATTGGTTTATCTTTCATAATTTATACACTGTGTTCCTTGGAACTTGAGTAACCATCATTGCAGTTGAGCAATTGCATTGAAATAATCCCACACTGTTTTAGAACACACCCAATAAACATATAACACATAAAATGTAAGTGACCAATCTGACCTTTAATAATTACCAGGATCAAATAGGGTCATTAACTTGTGTACTTGTGCACGTCCTAGCAGTTAGGGACATAGCATGAGCTGAGGAATTGTTGGATCATTGATGACAATGTCAGAAAGCTGTCTCAGGCAACTTTGAAACTAAAGCGCTCGTTGTATACTCTACACACAGCAATGAATCTCTACTATGCTATGCGCTGTGTTTACAAGGTTACAGTTTGTGCACTTTATCAGAATGGGTAATCGGTCTAAGGATCAGACAGGGAGTAACTAACTTGGATGGGTTCAGGATGGCAAAGAACATGCATACACTGCAATGCAGATTCTGAAAGCTGCACAAACATGGATTCTTCATGGTAATGTCCAGTGGTGGCTAGTGCTCCATTTTGTAAGGGGGGGGAGCGGCAAACAAACTTGGCTTGTGTAGGTTGTAGGTGACAGGGAAGTCAGCAAGTGTTTGCTGTGGCTCCAGAGGAAAGTCTGCCTCTGAGTCCCCAGCGTCAGGCTTTTGTTTTTGTTTTTTACTCACCAGCCCCTGCTGTGGAGAGGGAGTGTGCTCCATGTCCCGTTCGACCTTTCCTTCCGAGGCTGTCATGCTGCCGACTCCTGTGAGCCGTTTGGGCTGTGCAGAGTTCAGCGAGAAGTGGAGCTCCCTGTTATCTCTGCGCTTCGAGTACACAGTGTGGGCCATCTCGTCTCTAGGTTGCTGGTTGCTGATCACCGCTGGAGCTACCCGGTCAAGCGGCCATACTGACTCGTGGCCAAGCTCCACCCCAACTCCCGGCCAATTGGGTCTCAGGACCAGTTTCCTGATTGGCCGGTAGGAGATGCAGGAAGACATTAGTAAATATTAATTTGCTAATGTCACACAAGCGGGCTCGGGGCGCAGTGCTCTGCGCCCTGAGCCCACCCTTTTTGAAGCCAATTAGAGCCTCAGGCTTTAATCACGTGCGTCAAAAAAACAAAATAAACCCCATTGAAATCCATGTGTCTGGCACCCTGCATAGAGATGATGGGTCAGGCGCATGGATTAGGGGGGTGGTGCCCCTGCGCCCCTAATGAGAGGGCCACCACTGGTAATGTCTATCTGGCTCAGTTAGGGTAACATGTGACTGCATAGTATAGGCCCTATAAGACTTTATAACGACAGAAAGTTTAACAAGCACTACTTCAGTAAAACTGCTCAGAACACAGTGACTTGTGATTTTCCTCACATACAGCATCCCTCGCAGTAAAGTCCAGGGTAACCCTGATAACATGGGCAAACAGCTGGAGGTATCCAAAAACAAAGAGACACTCCACTACAACTAGAATAACATAGTTACATAGTTAGTCTTATTGACAACAGACACAAGTCCATCTAGTTCAACCAATGTAGAAAAAAAACACACACAAATAGAAAACCTCCATATACACAATCCTATACCCAGAGTTGATCCACAGGAAGGCAAAAAAAACAACAAAACACTAAAGCATGATCCAATTTGCTTCAGCGGGAGAAAAATCGTTCCTCATTCCCCAGGAAGCAATCAGATGTTCTCTGTATCAACTACTCTTGGTGTTAATACTTATATTAAGAAAAGAATCCAAGCCTACTGAACTGGCCAGAACTAGCTATGAATCATTGATCACTACTCTGTGTATACGGTCTTTTAGCCAATGACAGTTGCTGCATCTGTCCCCCGCTGACTCTGTAGTGAGAACTGAGCAATCAAACACAGCTGAAGTTCTCCCCCTTCACCCTGAGCAGAGAGCCATGACTGTCAGTCAGTATCTCTCTGCTCTCCCCTCCGGTACTCACTGGAGCGCTGGGTTGTGGAGGGGGCAAAAGGGGCTGGTTCAGGCTCTCAGCGGATCGCTGATCCATAGGAGAAGTAAAGCCAAAAAAGCTTTGGCTATACTTCTCCTTTAATTCTCTTTTCCTGCAAACATGAAGAGTCCCTTGTCTTTTGTGATGACCTCAAACTGAATAACTCTACACCAAGTTCACTAAATGGGCCACTTATGTATTTATTCATGGAGACCATATCCCCCCTTAATCTCCTATTCTCAAGAAAGAATAAATTATGTTCAGGTAATCACTCCATTAGAGCTAAGCTCCTCCATGCCTCTTATCAGTTGGATTTCCCTTGTCTGCACTTTCTCCAGTTCTCTGATATCCTTTTTGTGGTGCCCAAAACTGAACTGCAAATTCCAGATGAGGTCTTACTAATGATTTGTACAGGGGCAAAATTCTCTCTCTCTCTCTCTCTGGATTCTATACTTCTTTTAATACAAGAAAATATTTTGCTAGCTTTAGAAAGGAAATCAGATTTGTTTGACAACTTCTGTCTCTTGTGAATTCATGTTGTTTATTGCTTAACCACTTTAATACTGGGCACCCCCCCCCCCCCCCCTTCCTGCCCAGGTCAATTTACAGTTTTCAGTGCTATCACACTTTGAATGACATTTGCTTGGTCATATAACACTGTACCCAAATTAAATTTTTATCATTTTTCTTTTTACTGCCGGTTCATACAGGGGCAACGCGACTTGCAGGCCGACTCACAGAGGCGACCTGCACACGACTTCAGCGGCAACTTGCAAAACGGCTTCTGTATAGAAGTCAATGCAAGTCGGCTGAAGTCGCCCCAAAAATAGTACAGGAACCTTTTTCTAAGTCAGAGCGACTTGTGTCGCTCCTATTAGAACAGTTCTGTAGTACAGAACGGGACGCGACTTGTCAGGCGGCTAAGTCGCCTGACAAGTCACCCTGTGTGAACCGGTGCTTAGAAAGATATCGTTTTCTTTTGGTGGTATTTAATCACAAATGTTTTTTTTTTCTAAACAAATGAAAAAACATCATCAATTCTGAAAAAAAACAAGATGTTTTTGTAAAAGGCCTACATACTCAAGTGTGACCTTTTTACTGTTAATATATTTGAAGATTTTTTGGGGGTTTGTTCTACTCTCTTTTGCAAAATGTAATTCGTTTTGAAGTTTTGCAGGCTTGGTTTCCTTTGTAACATATTATGTTATTTTCTTAGCAATTTTTAAATGATGATAGTTTCCCTTAATTTCTATATTTTTAAATGCTCTTTTCTTATTATTTAAAATGGAGAAATAGGGAGTTTTGGGACTTTGATTGAGGCAGTAAACATTGTGAAGGTTATGAATGAAGGTACAACTTTATTAATCATGAATTCATAATGCATCTAAAAAACAGAAACCACATACAAGAAGAACATTGTAGTGAATGTGATTCTATAAATATTGACACGCACATTAGTATGCGCCCCATTCAATACAGGCATCAAGGGTACAACAGTGCATACCAACCAAGCGCCACATAGTGGTCTGAATAAGGAGGTTATGACATAAAATGAATAAATATGTGTACATGAATCATCTGAACAGTATAGCAGAAACAAAATAGAAACAATATATAAAACCATTAAGACCATGATGAATAAAATTGATGCTAGGAGGTTGAAATTGTGCATATATCTGCATCCCTGTTGTCCAACGCGTTTCGTTATTGGGAACACTCATCAGGGGCAGGTGCTTCTGGGATATCTACAGAATATAAAGAAGTGTGGTCAATGGGTCTAATTGTAATGCAATATATTGGAGGTGGGACAAAAATGGCCCACCCTGCGTACTTAC
Source organism: Lithobates clamitans (assembly GCA_037952925.1). Classification (NCBI taxonomy): domain Eukaryota; kingdom Metazoa; phylum Chordata; class Amphibia; order Anura; family Ranidae; genus Lithobates; species Lithobates clamitans. Next base: position 2,984,498 of record JBBGZY010000224.1, read on the forward strand.
ATGGAAATGCTGCGATGAGATGTGGTGAGTGTGGAACCAAAGCCATAACTTGCCCATCATGGGAGCTGAGGTGGCCTAGGGCCGCACGCCAACAGGGCGCACATACAAAGCCCCCCCAAAAAGATTGTTATAGAGACACAGGACGCAAGGTACTGAAATTCTTGGTGGGACCAGATGGTAAGCCAGTGAGGGCAGCCAAGAAGAATCTAGAAAAAATAATAATGATGGTATCATTATATCATATTGTTTATCCACCAACAAACAATTGGTCCAGGCGGACAGACAATTCTAGGAGTAAGGGTATGTAATAACCTGGAGAAGGCGTCCTTGGGTCCTGGAAGAGGTGTGGAGACGAGATGTGACATCCAGAAATGTGGCGTCTGGACTGTGTCAGGGGAGGTTATATATAGCCGCCCAAGGCACACGCACACCATCCGCCACCAGCGTCACACTGGGTTTGGCAGACAGGGGGAAGGCGTCCCGACACAGACGGCGTGCACCGCCTGCGGGGAACGCCCATGTTTCCCCGCTGCCAGACCGGAGATGACGTCACACATGAAGCGGGAAGCGTGGCGCCGATGCACTGTGTGCGCCAGGATCTCCCCACACATATCCGCCCGCCCGAAGGGGTGGAGGGAAGAACAGTGGGGAGAAAGCGTGCAGAGCGCATCGCAGCTCCCATGAATAGACAGACAACGGCCATGGATCACAGCCAGACACAAATCAAACACATGCTGCAAAACTGCTGGACAGAAACCTTAACACCACATAGTTGTGTTCAGGATTTTTTCTTATTATTTATAGCCATTTTAACTTTTGGCCGTGAGCCACTTTATTTTTAGCCTTTTATACGTATTGCCCATGGGGGGTACATGTTGCAGTGTGTTTGCGTACAGTTGGTTTGATGCATTCCCATTTCTGTTCTGTGTTCTTCAATGACAATATTTCCCCCCCAGTCTAAGTCTTATAGAGGAGCCCTCAGCCTTGGAAAATGTACAGCTTACAATAAATTAAATCATGTTATGATCACTGCTACCCAGATGTTCTTTTATATGAACATTAATAATGCATGGTTTGAGATCACCAGGTCCAGCAGAGCATCATTTATAGTTAGGGCTTTTATCAACTGTACCATAAAAATGTCTTATAATAGGTGTATACATTTCTGCCCTTTAACTGTTCCAGCGATGCCATTACTTCAGCCAATATCAGGGTAGTGAACCACTTGGCGACCGGCTCACACCCATATACGTCGACAAAGTGGCACATTCCAGCAAAACAGCGTATGGGTACCATAGGGGTAATCGCAACCCTGTCCCTAGCTCCAGGAGGCCCCTGCAGCCTCCCTGTCATAATATCATTTCATCCACAAAGTCCAGCTCTGATCTGCCCTAGGGCCCCACAGCCACGCTCCAGTACTGGGCTTCTACTTTGCCTTCCACAGTCCACACCCCTCTGTCCCTACTGGCTGGGGAGAAGCTGTGAGCCATTTCCTGAATGGAGAGAAGCACGAGGTGAAAACAGTGTGTCTGTGCTGTGTGCTGGCAACATGGAATGGTAACCGAGCTCAGCGAGGCAAGAGGAGGAGAATGCCATCTTGTAGCCATGGGACCGATGTCACTGGTGAGGTATGACACTGCTCAGTGTCTCCTAGTCACCAGCTGGGATTCTCTGTACCCCCCCATTCGGGAATGTCTACTTACCCCACTTTCCTGACAACTGGGGAAAAGACACACACCTCCGGAAGGTGACCTTCCCCCAACACCTGCCAACACTGACAGAGAAACCTTCAGAAATTGCTAAAAAACTCCCTTAACGCCTCCTCAGGGGGGGGCCCTTGACGGGCTGCAGGCTTCAGATTTTGTGTCACATGGCTTTGCCCTCCCAGATCTAAGTTACCCCCCCTCCAAAGCCCCCTGACCACCCCCTCCAGCCTGCATGCTATGGCTGCTGAGCTCTATTCCCATTTCAGCACCCTATACTGTTCCTCCTCAGCAGGGCTGAAATCACATTCCCTTAAACACAGCCAGTTAGCCATGATCTGCACAGAGTGTCTGCCTAGTGCAACTACACTGCCGTTCCGACCAGGGGATTTCACAGGTCAGAAGGGCAACATAAAAGCCAGATACACCCTGTGCAGGTTGATAGACTGTGTGTAAAGGAATGTGATTTCAGCCCTGTGTAGTGTGTGTGTGTGTGGGGGGGGGGGGGGGGGAGAGTTGTATACAGTGCTGGAATGGGAAAGGAGCCCAGCCAAGTGACCTGCCAGGGGTCCCTGTCCTCCGATTCTCCAGCTGTGATCCCTGTCCTCTGATTCTCCAGCAGTGATCCTTGTCCTCTGATTCTCCAGCTGTGATCCTTGTCCTCTGATTCTCCAGCGGTGATCCTTGTCCTCTGATTCTCCAGCGGTGATCCTTGTCCTCTGATTCTCCAGCGGTGATCCTTGTCCTCTGATTCTCCAGCGGTGATCCTTGTCCTCTGATTCTCCAGCGGTGATCCCTGTCCTCTGATTCTCCAGCGGTGATCCCTGTCCTCTGATGTAAAGAGGAACTCTGGGAACTCAAAACTCTTAAGCCACTTAGAGTATCTTGGCCTGCGGTGGATGTATAAGCACGCACGTTGCAACTAGTGGGGGGGCCCAGGTCAACTTTTGCATCGGGGCCCACAAGCTTCAAGCTACGCCTCTGATGGGTACGTTGTTCCCTTTAAGAGCTGAAGGAGGTGCCCGCTGCACGATGGGGGGAACCAATGCGCATGACCAGTGGGGGGCGATCGCCACCGGCCACCCGCGATCGTTGGCACGAGAGCCAGAATGGGGATTTGTGAACGGGGGCACAAATCCCTGTTCTGTCAGGGGAGAGGAGACAGATTGTTTATTCCTACCAAGTAGGTACAGCGATATGTGTCCCCCCCCCAGTCAGTCCCATCCCCCCACAGTAAGAAACACACATGAGGGAACACATTTAACCCCTTGATCACCCCCTAGTGTTAACCCCTTCCCTGCCAGTGACATTTACACAGTAATCAGTGCATTTTTATAGCACTGATCACTGTATAAATGTCAATGGTCCCAAAAATGTGTCAAAAGTGTCCGATCTGTCCGCTGCAATGTCACAATACTGCTAAAAATTCCCTCATTAGTAAAAAAAAAAAATGCCATAAATGTTTCCCATAGTTTGTAGATGCTATAACTTTTGCGCAAACCAATCAATATACGCTTATTGCAATTTGTTTTACCAAAATATGTAGAAGAATATATATTGGCCTAAACTGATGAAGAAATTTAGTATATAATTAAATTATGTGATCTTGCGCATAAATCTCAGTTAGCAGTGAATGGTTGAGAAAGGTGCTAAAAATAATCATGTGTGCAGCACAGTCACCAGCTAATAATACAACTTTCCACCAATAAACTCATATACAAAAAATGTGCTCACATGTGTAACAGAATAAGAATGATCAATACATAACACAATACATATGCAAGCTATAAATATCAAGAAAGGGGTGTATATAATGAATGTTAATTTAAAAAAGTGTTCAAAAATGATGTGCAAAACCCCCAATGTATCCAGTGAAAATACTAAATAAAGTTCCAATAAAAAATTCAAATAAAAAAATCCAATGTGTAAAACTTTTAAGAGTCTTCACCAGCCGGATGTCTCGATGCCTGCCTTCCAGTCGGATGTCTCGATGCCTGCCTTCCAGCCGGATGTCTGGATGCCTGCCACCCAGCCTGACGTCTCGATGCCTGCCACCCAGCCTGATGTTCCGATGCCTGCCACCCAGCCTGACGTTCCGATGCCTGCCACCCAGCCTGACGTTCCGGTGCCTGCCACCCAGCCTGACGTTCCGGTGCCTACCACCCAGCCTGACGTTTCGGTGCCTGCCACCCAGCCTGACATTCCAGTGCCTGCCACCCAGCCTGACTTGCCGGTGCCTGCCACCCAGCCTGGCGTTCCGGTGCCTGCCACCCAGCCTGACGTTCCGGTGCCTGCCACCCAGCCTGACGTTCCGGTGCCTGCCACCCAGCCTGACGTTCCAGTGCCTGCCACCCAGCCTGACGTTCCAGTGCCTGCCACCCCATCTGACGCTTCAGTGACTACTGTCCAGTCCGATGTACCTATTGTCCAGCCTGGTATGCCAGCACCTGCTGTTCTGCCCGATGTGCCAGCGCCTGTGTCTGCTGCCCAGTCCAAAGTTCCAGTAGCCTCTGCCTGGTCTGATGTCTCAGTGTCGGCTTTCCAGTCCGCTTCCCAGCCTGATGTGCCAGTGTCTGCTACTCAGCCAGTTGTGCCAATGCCTGTGCCCGCTGCCCAGTTTGAGGTCCCAGTGCCTGCTGGTCAGCCTGAAATCCCAGTGTCCATGTTCCAGTCTAACGCACCAGTGACCACTGACCAGTCTGATGTACCTGTTGTTCTGCCTGATGTGCCAGCGCCTGTCTTTGCTGTCCAGCCTGAAGTTCCAGCACCTGCTGCCCGGTCTGATGTTTCGGTACCCACTTTCCGGTCTGATGTGCCCATCCTCGAGCTTGATATCCTGGTACCTGTCTTCCAGCCTGATGTCGTGATGTTGGTATCTCAGCCTGAGGTTTCGGTGCCCGTGTCTCAGCCTGAAGTTTCGGTGCCCGTGTTTCAGCCTGGAGTTTCGGTGCCCGTGTCTCAGCCTGCTGAATCGGTGCCCATTACCCAGTCTGTTGAATCGGTGCCCGTTACCCGGTCTGCTGATCCGGTGCCCGTTACCCAGTCTGCTAAACCGAAGTCTGTCACTTTGCCTGTCAGGCCAGTACCCGTTATCCGGTTTGCCGAACCAGTGCCCGGTGTCCAGCTCGCTGAGTCGGGGCCTATTACCCAGCCCACTGGGCCAGGGTCCGTTACCCAGCTTGCTGAGCCAGTGCCTGTAATCCGGCCTGCCCTTATGGTACTCGCTGTTCGGCCTAATGCTCCAGAGACTGCTTCCCAGCTCGATGACCTGGAGCCTGCTTCCCAGCTCGATGACCCGGAGCCTGCTTCCCAGCTCGATGACCCGGAGCCTGTTGCCCAGCTTGGTTTGTTCCTGTCGGCTGCCCAGCTTGGTTTGTTCCTGTCTGCTGCCCAGCTCAATGACTCTGACATGCCAGCTGTCTGCCCAGATGTGCCTGACGACCAGCCTGAAATGCCTTCGTCCACCATTCTGCCTGATGCCATAGACTATGGACAATTAAGACCAGTTGGAGCGTCCGGAGGCCGCTCCTTTAGGGAGTGGTACTGTCAGGAAAGGGTCCATCCGCTGGTAAGATATATCGTTTGGCATGCAGTACTGGGGTCCACCAGCAGGTGTCTCCTGGTAGTGTTGAACTGTCAGGAGAATATTTCCCTGCTGGTGTCATTTCATCTTCTGGCCGCAGTACTTACGTCCACCAGCGGATGGATCCTGGTAGTATGGAGCAGACAACACTCCCTGCGCTCAGGTGTGACTTGAAGTCAATTATAGTCAGCCTTATAAATACCCGGCAAGCCCTCATAGGCTTGCCTTGGTATCTTTCTCCCTGTGCCCTGACCTTGCTGCCTGTATCCTGATCGTGAACCTGGTTCTGTCCTGCTCTGCTCTGATCCGATCCCTATCCCAAGCCCATCCTGTTCTTGTCCCTCCTGATTCCCTTGGATCCCTGTCCTGCAGCCTAACCATCCATCCTCTCCCTGTCCTGCTGGTTTCCCGTCCTTGCCCATCTGCTGACCTCCCTGTGTATGACCTTGGCCTGGCTTTGTTTACAATTCCGGTATCTCCATTTACTTGTATATATTGTTTGTAGTGGGTTTGTTGTGTTGGTTTTGCACTGTTTATATTCCTTTTACTTGTCACTTGTTTAATAAACACCATTATTTTTTCACTTACATGTGTTTCTGGTCTCCTCTGTGCAGTCCACACGGTCTGGTCAATTAGATCCCCTGACAAGATGCTCAATAGGGTTTACGTCTGGAGACATGCTTGGCCAGTCCATCACCTTTACCCTCAGCTTTTTTAGCAAGGCAGTGATCGTCTTGGAGGTTTGTTTGGGGTAGTTATCATGTTGGAATACTACCCCAGTCTCCGAAGGGAGTGGATCATGCTGTGCCTCAGTATGTCACAGTATATGTTTACATTCATGGTTCCGTCAATGAACTGTAGCTCCCCAGTGCCGGAAGCACTCATGCAACCCCAAACCATGACACTCCCAGCACCATGCTTGACTGTAGGCAAGACACACTCATCTTTGTACTCCTCTCCTGGTTGCCACAACACACACGATTGCCACCATCTGAACCAAATAAGTTTATCTTGGTCTCATCAGGCCACAGGACATGGTTCTAGTAATTAAAAGGCAAAAAAATTGTACAATTGTTGCAAACACGCAAACACCGTTAAAGTCTATGGGACGCGAACATGAAAAATCAAAAGTACTAATTTTAAAGGCTTATATGCAAGTTATTGCCAAGAAAAGTCTTTGGGGACCTGGGTCCTGCCCCAGGGGACATGTATCAATGCAAAAAAAAGTTTTAAAAACGGCAGTTTTTTCGGGAGCAGTGATTTTTAACCACTTGCCGCCCACCATATAGCAGGATGACGGTGGCAAAGTGGTTGTGATATCCTGACTGGACATCATATGAAGTGATCAGGATAACACAGCCAGCGTGCGCCAGTGGGTCGCCACAGTCTGACACACCGCAACTCAGACCAACCACAGCTGATCATCGCGTGAGCCAGGAAGTGCCGGTAAACGGCTTTCCTCGGTTCACACTGATAGGGAGATCCGATCGGCGGTTCTCCCTGTCGGGGGGGGGTCCTGTGCTGATAATCAGCACATTGATTATCAGCCCAGCCCCGATCAAAAGGTGCCCATCAGCTGCCAATCAGTGCCCAACACCTGCCAGCCTGCCCCTATAATAAATGCCTGTCGGTGCCCACAACAGTGCCAATCTGTGCCCAAAAAAGTGCCAATCAGTGCCCCATCAGTAATGTCTGGCAGTGCTCCATCAAAGTCAAAAAAGGGGGGGGGTACCATCCAATTATGTCACAAGAGTTGCCGCCATCCCTAACGTACGGAGAAAAGGAGGTAACCCCTCAAAAATGGTGGGACTTTAAAGGCAACGAAGTAAAAAATAAAAAGCAATTTTATTGGTACAAATATACAGGATTATACATATCAGGAAAAATTTAATACAATCATATAGATAGGTCAATTAATAATAAAATCAAGATTATACTGGTGAGCGAACCAAATGTGTATTCATGTAGTCTTCCACCAAAGCCTACGCATTTCGAGACTGCAGGAGTCCCTTCATCAAGGGCAAATTATAGGAGGATTTGACACTACATAATGAAACATGAAATAGCGTATTTAGAAACAAATGCATTAAACATGTTTCCTGCATCTAACATTATTCTGAAGAAAAAAAAAAAAAAAAAATGCACATACCCATGTATAACCAGAAGGGGAGGCTGACTGTCGGAACGATTCTCGGGGGCAAAGACACGCACAGGACGCCAGGAATTCCAAAAGAGGATACGGGCGTGTAGACCTGGCCCCTCCTTCTCCACACTGGTCCCAATGTGCCACCTCAGGAATGCTCCATCAAAGTGCCCCATCAAAGTGCCAATCAGTGCCACTCAGTAATGCCTGTTAGTAGCTCCCCATCAGTGCTGCCTATCCAGTGTCACCTATCAGTGCCCATCAGTGCCGCATTTACCCCTAGACATCCATCCGGGTACACATATATTTTTTAGCGCTGCACCTCTTTTGTCCTTTTACTGCACTGATGAGGCTGCATTTGGTGGGCACTGTATTGATGAGGCTGCATTTGGTGGGAACTGCACTGATGAGGCTGCATTTGGTGGTCACTGCACTGGTAGGCTGCATGTGCGTGCATGTGTCTACCTGTGTGTTAATTTTGGATTATGTGCGCATAGCTCCCAACTGTCCCTGATTTCGAGGGACTGTCCCTGATGTGGAGCAATGTCCCTCTGTCCCTCTTCCCCCCTCATTTGTTCCTCATTTTGGTCTGATCTTTATAGTTGTATATAAAATGCACTTTTTATCTTTCAAAAAGTGTTTCCCAGTGCTACACCTTTCATACAATTTCTAAATTGCTGCATTTGTACATTTTAACCACTTCCGGACCGCCGCACTGCAAAATGCATCCCTACTTTGGGGACAGATATCGTTGTTATGGCAGCAGCTAGCTGCCATAACCCCGGTATCCCCATGTTCGGCCAGCGGTCCGGTACAAGATAAAAGTGGTCTCTGCAGCAGATTTGCTACAAGATCACTTTTATCGGAGGAGGGATAGGGCCCTCCGCCGCTTACCAGAGCCGTCAGCAGCGGCGGAGGCGATTGCGTCTGTCCCCTGGGCTGACATGGAGACGAGTGAGGGGAAGATGGCCCCCACCCGTCTCCCTGACACTGCAAGGCGGAAGCAACGTCAAAACGTCACTTCCGCCCATAGCTCTTAAAGGGCCAATTTATTTTGTTTATTTTTTAAATGACAAAATGTATTTATTTTTTTATTGCATTTTAGTGTAAATATGAGATCTGAGGTCTTTTTGACCCAAGATCTCATATTTAAGAGGTCCTGTCATGCTTTTTTTCTATTACTTAAGATATGTTTACATTCCTTGTAATAGGAATAAAAGTGACTAATTTTTTTTTAAACAGTGTAAAAATAAAAAGTAAAAGGTAAAATAAATAAGAAAAAAAAAAATTTTAAACACGCCCCGTCCTGCTGAGCTTGCGTGCAGAAGCGAGTGCATACGTGAGTAGTGCCCACATATGAAAACCACACATGTGAGGTATCGCCGCGATCGGTAGAGTGAGAGCAATAATTCAAAAGTTTGTCGCCATTCCACGAGCGGGCGCAATTCTGAAGCGTGACATGTTGGGTATCAATTTACTCGGCGTACCATTATCTTTCACAATATATATAAAAAAATTGGGCTAACTTTATTGGTGTCTAATTTTTTAATTCAAAAAAGCGTACTTTTTAAAAAAAAAGTGTGCTTGTAAGACCGCTGCGCAAATACGGTGTGACAGAAAGTATTGCAACGACCGCCATTTTATTCCCTAGGATATTAGAAAAAAAATGTATAATGTTTGGGGGTTCTAAGTACTTTTCTATTCTAGCAAAAAAACTGTTTTTAATTTGTAAACACCACATCTAAATAAGAGGCTTGGTCTTAAAGTGGTTAAAAGCCAATACAAAGGAATAGTAGTGGTAAAGAAAAGTCCTTGTGGATTTAATTAACCTTTTTTTGGTTAATTCTCCTTTAAGGGGGTGTGGCAGTTGGCATGTCCTATGCCTACATACGTTTGACAGTAGGTGTCCCTCATTCTCATCTCAAAATGTTGGGAGGTATGCGTGCGTGTGTCTGCAAGTGTGTTAAATTGGAATTCTGTGTGTTTATGTGTCCGCCATTGTGTTAATTTAGGATTATGTGTGTATCTGCCATTGTGTTAATTTGGGATTAAGTGTGTGTGTCTGCCAGTGTGTTCATTTGGGATTAAGTGTGTGTGTGTCTGCCAGTGTGTTCATTTGGGACTAAGTGTGTGTGTGTGTCTGCCAGTGTGTTCATTTGGGATTTTGTGGGTATTTGTGTGGGTTAGTTTGGGATTGTGCGGGTGTCATTGTGTTAATTTGTGATTGTGTGTGTTTATCTATCAGTATATATGTGTGTGTGTGTGTATCTCTGTCATTGCAGCATGCATGCATACAATGATATTGCACACGAACAAAAACCATCACAAACACACACAGAAATCATCACATACTGACATTACACACACATACAGAAACCATGACACCCAAACAATAGAAATTACTTTCTCCAGACAGGGGTACTTAGGAATTTTTTTTAGACCTGCAGGGGTACTTCACCGTAAAAGGTTGAGAAACACCGTCCTACAGCACCTCTAACCCTAAGGAGTTAATCATTGCCCTTTTCCAGAATTAAGAGCATTATAAGTTATACTGTAATGTAATAATTACTAATTCTGGGAGGGGGAAGCTGCTGCTTTTATCAACTTAAGCATAGCACCCTGTGACTGCTGCCTGTACCAAACCTCTGTAATCTCTAGATAGTAACACATCTTCTTGCTAAATACTGTTTGTAAGATAAGACCTATCTAGATGTCAAATAACTTCTCCAAACTAAATTTCAACTGTGTTTTTTGTTTGAGCAGCTAGAGTTAGGGCTCTTTCACACGGGGCAGATCAGTGATGATCCGCCCCGTGAACACCCGCTTGCTCAGCGGGGATCGCTCCGCCGATCCCCGCTGAGCAGGAAGATGACAGGTCCGTCGCTGCACAGTGTGCCTGTCAGAGCGCCGCTCTCCCCTATGGGGGATCGGATGATGACGGACCGTAGTGTCCGTCGTCACCCGATCCGATCCGAAAACGGATGGAAAAGTAGGGTTTTCCCTTGTTACACTTTTCGGATCGGAGCGGGTCGGATGTCAGCGGACATGTCACCGCTGACATCCGACGCTCCATAGGGATACATGTATGTCCGTTTTTCATCCGAAAACGGAAGGATGAAAAACGGACATACGGATCCCTCGTGTGAAAGAGCCCTTAAAGTAGTATTAAACCCAAAAGCAAACATTTATTATTTTGCAGCTTACCAATTCTAATGCCGCGTACAGACGGTCGGACTTTTCGTCTGGACTGGTCCGACGGACGCCGACGGACCAAATCCGGCGGACAATCCGATCGCGTGTGGGCTCCACCGGACCTTTAGCGGACTTTTCCAGACGCGAATCTGACGGACTTTAGATTTGGAACATGCTTCAAATCTTTACGTCGTAACTCCGCCGGACCCAGAAATCCGCTCGTCTGCATGCTAGTCCGACGGACAAAAACTGACGTGGACAGCTATTGGCTACTGGCTATCAACTTCCTTATTTTAGTCCGGTGTACGTCATCACGTACGAATCCGTCTGACTTTTGTGTGATCGTATGTAGTTAAGTCCGTTCATTAGAAAGTCCGCCGCAAGTCCGCCAAAAGTCAGTCGAAAGTCTGCCGAAAGTCTGTCGGACGGGCTGTTGGACTTTTGTAGTCGAAAAGTCCGACCGTGCGTACGCGGCATTAGATGTGATTGCTGGAATATTGTTCTTTTCTAGGCTTTCTTTCCTTTCTTTTCCTGGTGATCCTGCCAGTAAGCCTGTTTTTTTGTTGTTGTGTGACAGCATAGAGCAGCCCATTTGTTTGAATGGGATGCCCGACGCATGAGAAATGCGCTAAAGTAGCTCAAATACCTTTTTTTTGGCACTGAGCCAAACCTGTTTTGTGATAAGCATTTTTCTTATGTTTTGTCGTGCAACTGCTATCTGCGTTCGGGGTGTAATTAAGAAATAATGGTACCGCAATCATGATGTGCATTTTGCTCTGTTTTTACCTTGTTTCTGGAAATGCAGGTAGAAACCTGCATTTCTGTCTGCGTTCCCGGAGCGCTTAGGTTTGAATGCAGCCTACTACAGGAACTGTGTTACTAGCCAGATCACCCGGTGAAAACAGAGGAAAAAAAAAAAAGAAAAAAAATATGCTATATTTTTTGTTTTTGGATTTAATGCTACTTTAAAGAATAATTCCAGGCATGGCTATATTGTATATGGTTATGTATAACTGTATATACTATACCTGTCCAATGCCCCTGAAAGCAGACACCCCTACTCCAGTGATCTCCTGCTTACTCCTGCTTAACCAGAAAACACTTTGCATTCATTTAGAAAATACAAAGCATTCTCTGAATGGCACCCATGCTGAGTGGCTGACCTTCACGTGTTCACAATGCATCAGGCTGGCTGCTCAGCACAGGACCCAGAAGCCAGTGGAGATCACTGAAATAGTAGAGTTTATTACAGTGTTCTCCAGCTTCAAGGGGGATCGTTATGGTATATGATATTGGAGAAATAGATGTACCTTCTACATGATCAAGTAACCCCATATGTTATTGGATTTCTCTTTATTTCAGCAACCACACACTTTGCACCCCGTGAACTCCTGAGGAAGCCTACAGTGCGAAAAGCATTGGAACAAAGCACCCCAATATACTCTTCTTTCCCATGCTGAACATTGTGTATTACCTATATGTATATGTTATACATCTAGACTAAGTATTCAGAGTGATTTATGCCTTGGCAGGGGGTGCCATAATCTCCTGGGGTTGGCATTTAGTAGTGTGGTATGCTGAGTTCATGTTCTTAAGGGGTTTGATACCCCACACTTTTTAATGAATTTTGTAATAAAGTATATGTTTTTAATAAATTGAACTCATGTTAGTGTAATCATTCCGGTAGAAGGAGTTAAAATCCCATAATCCTCTTACAAATAATTTCTTGACTACACTTGGATTTGGTGATGGGGATTTGGTGTTGACGCTTACAGTTGAACTCGTATATATAGTTCTTGGTATGGTATATGCATACTGTAAAAGAGCACACAGGAGTGCGCACACGCCTACTGCATTACCGAAGGTTTAATGTATAGAACAAAACATACAGCCAAATGGATACTCACAAAAATATATGTATACCGGTGTTGTATGACACTAAATCTCAATCCAGTGCGGGAATAGCATGGGAAAACACATTGCAATGCTGCGCAGCCACGCTATTTCCACACTGGATTAGTGTCATACAATGCCTATATACATTTATTGTTGTGAGTATCCATTTGGCTGTATGTTTAGTTTTATAAAATAAACCTTTGGTAGTGCACTAGGCATAATCACCATCCTGTGCGCTGTTTTATAGTTGTCTACTAGATTCCCCGATCTGAGGGGGGCTGCATCGACAAAGCATACCTGAAGGATGTAATTCTATTTTATTTTTGATGATCAACTGCACAAGTAGACGCTAAGGCAGAACGCTATGTGCTGGAAGTGTTTATGTGTTTTGTGCAATATGGTATGTGCATACCGTATTTTTCGGACCATAAGGCGCACTTAAAATCCTTTCATTTTGTCAAAAATCGACAGTGCGCCTTAAAATGCGGTGCGTCTAATGTAAGAATTAATTTCTGGTTGTGCTTTCTGACCTAGAACCGATTTTATGTGGTACATGGCAAAAATCTGTAAAAATGTTTTAGCACGGCCTTGGTAAGCTACGAAGCTGCACTGCTTGATGGATTGAGCATTACGGCCATCGTAGTCAGGAGCCTCGCTGAGTAATACGATCTGTGCTTAAACATAAAGGTGTGTGCATTCCCGCTGCCCCAAAAATGGCTCCTGTTAAGAGACATGCTTACGAAGCGGATTTCAAACTCAATGCTATCAGTCACGCAGTACAACATGGTAATAGAGCAACTGCGAGAGAATTCAACATTAATTAATCAATGGTACGGAAGTGGAGGAAGCAAGAAGACGCCCTGCACCAGGTAAAGAAGACCAAACTGAGTTTCCGAGGGAACAAAGCGAGATGGCCACAGTTGGAGGACAAAATTGAACAGTGGGTTATTGAACAGAGAACCGCAGGTAGAAGTGTCTCTACTGTCTCTATTCGACTCAAAGCAACAGCGATAGCACGCGACATGGAGATCAACGACTTTCAAGGAGGCCCTTCTTGGTGCTTCCAATTTATGAAAAGGCGTAATCTTTCCATCCGCACAAGAACTACTATCTCGCAGCAACTGCCAAAGGATTACGAAGAAAAGCTGGCCATTTTCCGCACCTACTGCACAAATAGGATCAATGAAAAGAAGATCCGGCCAGAACACATCACCAACATGGACGAGGTCCCCTTTACCTTTGATATCCCCGTAAACCGTACTGTTGAGAAAACAGGGACCAGTACGGTTTCTATACGCACCACAGGAAACGAGAAGTCATCCTTTACTGTAGTTCTCGGTTGCCAGGCTAATGGCCAGAAACTACCACCAATGGTCATATTCAAGAGGAAGACTTTGCCAAAAGAAAAGTTTCCAGTTGGCATCATTATCAAGGCTAACCCAAAGGGCTGGATGGACGAGGAGAAGATGAGTGAGTGGCTGAGAGAGATTTACGTCAAGAGACCGGATGGCTTTTTCCACAAATCTCTGTCCCTATTGATCTGTGACTCCATGCGCGCCCATCTGGCCGATACTGTCAAAGCCCAAGTGAAGAAAACTAAGTCGGAGCTTTCCATCATTCCGGGTGGATTAACCAAAGAACTCCAGGTCGTTTAAAGTTAAATTGCGAGCTGCGTGGGAGCATTGGATGACAGAAGGCGAACACACATTCACCAAGTCAGGGAGGCAACGCCGGGTGAGTTACACCACTATCTGCCAGTGGATCGTGGATGCCTGGGCGAAGGTATCAGTCTCCAGTGTCATCCGAGCTTTCAGGAAGGCCGGAATCATCACTGAACAGCTAAGTAACAGCAACGAGACTGACTCAGATAATGATGAGAGGGATCCGGGCATGCTTGATGCCGAAATCGCCCAGCTGTTAAACTCAGACACTGAAGATGAAGAATTTGATGGATTTGTGGTAGAAGAATAAACTGAAAAAGTGAGTGTATTGTTTTGTATTTTATGTGTTACAGCTGAACAATGTTGAGAGTTATTGTGAAAGAGTTGAATAAAGTTTGACTTATCAGAGTTTTGTTTCATTTAATGCGCCTTATAACCCGGTGCGCTTTATGTATGGAAAAAAACCCGTTAGCAGTCGATCATTGATATTGCGCCTTATAACCCGGTGCGCCTTATGGTCCGAAAAATACGGTACTTACATTGTTCCAAGGTAGATGTAACTATCTATAATATCATGTATAATATAGCCATAATTGTTCTTTAAAAAAAAAAAGTATTCCATGTGGGTGTGTTTTTATGTATAGTGCCTTGAAAAAGTATTCGCACCCCTTGAAATTTTCGACACAATTTTTTTACAAATAAATATCTGAAAAGTGTGGCATGCATTTGTACTCAGCCCCCTTTACTCTGATACCCCTAACTAAAATCTAGTGGAACCAATTGCCTTCAAAAGTCACGTAATTAGTAAAATAGAGTCCACCTGTGTGTTATTTAATCTCAGCATAAATACAGCTGTTCTGTGAAGCCCATCAGAGGTTTGTTAGAGAACCTTAGTGAACAAAAAGCATCATGAAGGCCAAGGAACACACCAGACAGGTCAGGGATAAAGTTGTGGAGAAGTTTAAAGCAGGGTTAGGGTATACAAAAATATCCCAAGCTTTGAACATCTCACAAAGCCATGTTCAATCCATCATCCGAAAATGAAGAGTATGGCATAACTGCAAACTTACCAAGACATGGCCGTCCACCTAAACTCCCAGGACGGGCAAGGAGAGCATTAATCAGAGAAGCAGCCAAGAGGCCCATGGTAACGCTGGAGGAGCCAGCGAGATCCGTAGCTCAGGTGGGAGAATCTGTCCACAGGACAACTATTATGCCCCGTACACACAATCGGAATTTCGGCCAGCAAAAGACCGATGAGAGCTTTTGGTCGGAAAATGCGACCGTGTGTATGCTCCATCAGACTTTTGCTGGCCGTATTTCCGCCAGCAAAAGTTTGAGAGCAGGTTCTCAATTTTTTTTGACGGAAAAAGTTTCTATCGGAAATTCCATTTGTGTTTATGCAATTCCGACACGCAAAAAAACACGCATGCTCAGAATCAAGTACGCTCTGGTAAAACTACCGTGCATAATGGAGATGGCACATTTGTCACACAGATAATTTTTTAATCTTTCAATGCAATTGGAAAATTATTTTATATTGATCTCCATTTTTTTTTTGTATGTCACGTTTCCACAACACCATTATTATCTTGTATTTGTAAATCTCAAGGAGGTTGGTTAGTGTCCCTTGTTAATTTGACATTGTATTTTTGAAATGTACCTGCCTACTCACAAACAAACTGTCCTTTTTGAAGTAAAACACATAGCCAAGTATTTCTGAAAACAAAATAGCCATTTATTATGGGTCATAACAAAATAAGGAGGGCAGCAACGCTGGATAAGCTGGTGAAATTTGCGAAGCCTTTGTATCCCAGGGCAGACATCAATATTTTACAGTCAAAATTGGTGGCCTGAGGAGTCCTTATAATAGTGAGCACAATCCGGTCCAGGACTATAATGGATCAAGAACAGCAGCAGATGACATATCTGTCCCCAGGCTGTGGTCATACAACAGCCTGCATCTTTTGCCAGACCAGACTGAACCCAGGCCATCACTCTCTCGTTTTTCCTTAGACACTTCCTTCCAGGCTGTGGCTCTGGTGTTGGAGGTGTGGCAGGAGGTGGAGGAGGAGGAGTAGGACCTGGAGGAGGAGGAGTAGGACCTGGAGGAGGAGGAGGAGGAGGACCTGGAGGAGGAGGAGGACCATGGTTCAACTCACAAATGAGGGTTTGTCTTGTGAGTTGGCCCCTCAACCCTCTTATTTAGGGCTTTCCAGATGATTTCCTCACATAAGAGGCGTTGGCCCTCCTCTATTTCCAGCTTTTTGCATGCTGTAATGTACGCAAAGTCCTCTTGAACACTGGGGGGGTTTCTGAGGGCTACAATAGCCTTCAGAAATAGGCCAATTGCTGCCTCCTCCACATTACTCCTCTTCCTGACACTTTTTGGAGGAAGTCGGAGGGCAGGGACCTGCGATTCTGGCAGGCTACTGGGCCCGGCCACCTCCTGGCTGCCACTTTCCACTGCCTGGCTGAGGCTTTCATGTGTATGAAAAAGGGACATCATTTTAGTTTTTGGTTCATCAATCACACACAATTTTCATCACATGACTGTTGCAAATTGAATGTTAATAAATAGAAACGACTCTTATTCTGACCCCAGCATTTTTCATTCTTGTCCTAATCATTTGTGGCCACTACTGTCTATTGATATGTAAAACACTTTGTGAAATCAGAAATTAGTGATCAAAATTAGCATATATTTAACATCATTAATTTGATAACCAGAAATATTTTGAAGAATGCTATACCTGGCTCAAGCTGGGCTCCTCCACATCTTGCTGCCTGGAAGGCCCAGGTTGGTTGTCAGAAGCCTCAGCTGGGGGGGAAGGAAGCCTTGAAGGAAGACTGGAGAGTGCTGGCCTGGGTTCAGTCTGTCCTGACAAAAAATGCAGTCTGTCCTGACAGAAAATGCAGTCTGTCATAGTACCATAGCCTGGGTACATAAATGCCATCTGCTGCAGCACCTGATCTCAGGGAATCCTGGACCTTCTTGAGCTCCCCATTATAAGTGCTCCTCATGCCACCAATTAGGGCCTTCAAATAAGTGATGTCTGCTGTGGGGATCACTGGCTTCACAAATTCCACCAATTAATCCAGCGCTGCCTTTCTCTTTGTTTGATTATTAAAAAACGGGTGGTTCAGCTGCCGTAGACAGGGCAACTCCCTGAACATATCAATGAATATTCCTAGAAATTCCCTATCATTGAAGGGATCCATTTTCTCTGCAAGACACAACACAAGACAAACCCTAATGTCAGGCGAAACACTCCTAATCTTGACCCAATATAGGCTTCAAACTATAAGCAGTATAGGCCACTGAGGCACCAACTTCAAATTGTACCTTCGTTATAAGGATTGTCGCTCCCGTTACTTTGCCCTCCGCTTGCAGATCTTATGTACACACGCGTGTTCCGCTTTATATACACTGCGCATGCTTGAAACTCTGCCTGCGTCGCCCGCCCCTGACGTTCTTTCTAAAATATTCCCCGACGCTTCTCTTTCATTGCAGTGGGAAAGGAACATGGTGGAGACACAGCAGGTGCATAATAGCAGTAATGAGGAGGAAAGCCCGGAGCCAGAAATGTCCTGATCCAGGAGAAGAAGATTTAAGGCCTCAAATCTGTCCTTTAAAGAGATGGTGGAGATGGTGGACATATTGAAGAGGGCCGACTATGACGGGAAGTATGGATCGTACATAAACCCAAATGTGAGAAAGGCCAAGATCATGACTAAAGTTGTGAAGAGTCTGCGCTGGAATTTTGGGGTAGGACGATCCAAGGACCAATTGAGGAAACGCTGGTCAGACCTGAAACTGAGGGAGCAGGATCAGTATAGAAGGATCAAGAAAGTGCTTCTAAAAAGTAAGTAGTTGTCGTGTGTCCCTATTCTTATTATTGCTTGCATGCTGCTCCCGTGTGCTTTTCTTTACTGCTGTACAGTTTAAAATGGCTACTTTCATGTTCGTGGGTGGCACAGTAATTGGTCGTAGTAAACATCGTTCGTTTGCCAACTAAATATGATGTTTTAGGCAGATACAGGGTTAACTACATTTGGTCATGATAAATTGTCGAAAAAGAAGTTTAGGGCATTGTTGTCTAGATATGTTTGAAACTAGAATGAATTGCAAACCTGATTCAGTGTAATGTAAGGAGAGGACACCCAGCAGCTGTTTACACATCTGGACTTAGGAGCACTAGTGTGGGACACAAGAACAAACTTTTTAGAGTGTCCCACACAGGTACTCCAGTGGATACTTGGGGTGTCTACATGTGTGAAAGTTGTCCAAAAAAGGTAAGTATTCCAGCTTGGTTAAGGGAATAAATCATGTCTTCAGCTTTGAACTCTGCCCAAACAGACAATTGTACCCCACTTCCCAGCAATGTTTCATATTCCTATTTCTGGCCTCAAATATCGGTGTGCTAAGTATAGCTTTTGTTTCATTCTCATAGGGGAGCAAAGACTCATGAGGACACCAGGAACCCCACAGCTCCTGAGGAAGGGAAACAGAGGTCACAACCAGAGGATGTGGAGGAAGGAGAGGTGGTGGAGTTTGTCACCACAACAGGTGAGTGTCTGACACCACAGATTCAGGTAAAAGATGTATGCATGCATATTTATAATACATGGTGTCATGAGAGGGTTTACC
Source organism: Lithobates clamitans (assembly GCA_037952925.1). Classification (NCBI taxonomy): domain Eukaryota; kingdom Metazoa; phylum Chordata; class Amphibia; order Anura; family Ranidae; genus Lithobates; species Lithobates clamitans. The sequence goes on from JBBGZY010000224.1 coordinate 3,003,327, forward strand.
CGTTGGTGGCGCTATCGGTCTCTTGGATCGCAGTACCAGTGTCCACCAGCGGTTGTCTTCCAACACCTGGGACCTGTAGTAAGAGGTCTCTCCTGCTGGTGGCACTATTGCATCCTTGGGCCATAGTACCGGTGTCCACCAGCGGGTGCACTCCGGCAGTGTGGAGCAAACAGCACACTCTGCGCTCAGCTGTAACATGAGGTCAATTACCACAGCCTTATAAATACCCGGCAAGCCCTCATAGGCTTGCCTTGGTATCTTTCTTCCTTGTGCCCTGACCTGTTATCCCGTATCCCGTATCCCGTATCCTGTAAACCTGTATCTCCTGTATCTGAACCTGAGCCTGCTCCTGAGCCTGTATCCGATCCCATCCTGATTCCATCCCTCCTGTGTTCCTATTCCCTTGTATCCATATCCCATCCATTATCTCCCTCTCCTATCCTGCCCTTGTTCAGTTGCTGATCCCCTATGTGTGACCCTGGCCTGGCTTACGTGTTTGATTTTGGTACTTCCCTTTGGCTGTATATATTATCTGTTGTCTGTGGGTTTCTGTTGGTTGGTTGAGCACTATTTGTATTTGGGGTGTTTGTTTATTTATATCACTTATCTTAAATAAACATTATTCTTATTCACTTTACATGCGTTTTGGTTTCCTCTTTGCAGTCCACACAATCTGGTCACACCTGTTCATGACAGTATACCAAGGCCATCACTGACCAGAAGTGGCTGCACAGGGGAACCATCTCGGTTCTGTTTCACATTGCTGGGATGAATTCAGATATAATTGTTTATTATGCTCTGCTGGCAACAGAGAGTTCTAAATATCTCCGCCAGACATTGAAAGGGTGGTCCAGTGATCAGCTGCTGGAGATTATCCGTTTAGCTCACTCTGTGGTCGATCAGGGCAGTATACGGTTTGAGGATGTTCAGCCTTTGATTGGAATGTGTACAGAGCTGGCTCTGCCTTGTATCCCAAAGGGCCATGATGACTTTTCTCCCCCCTTCTGCATTAACCAGGTTGCGTCCTTAGTATGGCTGTTGGAGGATGACTCTGCGTCCTTTTTTGAGCATTATTCGATTTGTCCCAAACAGTTGTTGAAAGATTGTATAGATGAAGTGCAGTCGCTGGTCAGACAGAGGGAATGTGAGCCCACTTTTGTTCTACCTGTACTTCAGGCATGGTCAGACCTGTTATGCCCAGCTTCTGTCAGCTCTCCACAAACCAGACCTGCTACTAAACACCTGCCTGCTCAGATGTCCTTTCTCCCATCACCCCTGGCAACCTCAGCTGCAGTCCAATATACCCTGCTCCCCACCAGGTATCAATGCCCTGTTTCTACTTCCTGCACCTATCCTGCCTTTAACCCACCTGCCTATTCTCTAATACCTGCAACTTCCCCACAAGAACTTTCTCTGGCCGCTGTTCCCCCTTCCTTGCCATATCCCAGCCCTTCCTTTCAGTATGCCTCACCTCCTGTCTACAGTCCTACAGCCACCTACAGATCTCCAGCAGTTAAGCCAAAGAAGAAACGGAAGTTCTTCCCCACTCACACGATCCTGCCAGTAACCCAACTTGCTTCCTCACTAACCAACCTGTTCCAGCCTGCGTTCATGCCAGTTGAACTTGATGACCCACCTAATCTTGCCAACCCAGTGCCTGCTTTCCAGCCCGAGGTACCTACCTTCCAGTCTGATGTGCCCGCTTTCCAATCTGATGTCTTGATGCCTGCCTTCCAGCCCAAAGTCTCGGTGCCTGCCTTCCAGCCTGATCTGCCTGCCTTCCAGCCTGATCTGCCTGCCTTCCAGTCTGATGTGCCTATCTTCCAGTCTGATGTGTCCACTTTCCAGTCTGATGTACCCGCTTTCTAGTCTGATGTCCCAATGCCTGCCTTCCTGCCCAAAGTCTCGGTGCCTGCCTTCCAGCCTGATGTGCCTACCTTCCAGTCTGATGTACCCGCTTTCCAGTCTGATGTCTCTGTGCCTGCCTTCCAGCCCAAAGTCTCGGTGCCTGCCTTCCAGCCTGATGTGCCTGCCTTCCAGCCTGATGTGCCTACCTTCCAGCCTGATGTGCCTACCTTCCAGCCTGATGTGCCTACCTTCCAGCCTGATGTGCCTTCCTTCCAGTCTGATGTGCCCGCTTCCCAGTCTGATGTTTTGATGCCTGCCTTCCAGCCCAAAGTCTTGGTGCCTGCCTTCCAGTCTGATGTGCCTACCCTCCAGTCTGATGTGTCCACTTTCCAGTCTAATGTACCTGCTTTCCAGTCTGAAGTCGCGGTGCCTGCCTTCCAGTCTGATGTGCCTACCTTCCAGTCAGATGTGTCTGCTTTCCAGTCTGATGTCTTGATGCCTGCCTTCCAGCCTCAAGGCTCGGTGCCTGCCTTCCAGCCTGATATATCTACCTTCCAGTCTGATGTGCCCGCTTTCCAGCCTGATGTCTCGATGCCTGCCTTTCAGTTCGATGTGCCCACTTGCCAGTCGGTGCCCGCTTTCCAGTCCGATGTGCCTGCCTTCCAGCCTGGTGTTTCGGTACCTGCCTTCCAGCCTGATGTCTAGGTGCCTGCCCTCCAGCCGGATGTCTCGGTGCCTGCCCTCCAGCTTGATGTCTCTGCCTTCCAGTCTGATATGCCCGCTTCTCAGTCTGATGTCTCAATGCCTGCCTTCCAGCCGGATGTCTCTGCCTTCCAGCTTGATGTCTCTGCCTTCCAGTTTGATGTCTCTGCCTTCCAGTCTGATGTGCCCACCTTCCAGTCTGATGTACCCGCTCTCCAGTCTAATGTGCCTGCTTTCCAGTCTCATAAAATAACAAGTCTAGGCGCAATCACCTAGAGCTCCCACATAATCAAATCTATACAATAAAGCTATACAATACAGCAATCAAAGGACAGTCAAAAGACTAAATATAAAACAATGACAATCCATTCAATAGGCCAATAGTCCATATATTGTTGTGATCAGGATGAGGGGAAAAAAACACCCAGAGAAGCAAGCAGGGCTGCAATCATAGTAGGAACGAAACCATGGTCCTGAGGCTGAAATACAACAAGTAAACAGGCGCCTCTGGGTGCAGACGTTTTTATAGATTTAAAATGCTTTAATAAGATATATATAGATAAACTCACATTGTGGTGATAAAAACAAGCATGATAGTAAGAGTCATGGATGGCGCTCCCAGTCCTGTGCCTGTGAACAGTCTCTGTGGTGGATGTAGTGACAGCTCTTCCTGGTTGTAATGAGCCGGCTTCAGACAATGGAGAACGAGGCTTGAGACACACGAGACAGCTGGCTGCAGGGGGATGACGTCATCAGTAGTGGACGCGTTTTACTTGTTGTATTGCTGCTTTCCAGTCTGATGTCCTGATGCCTGCCTTCCAGCCTGATGTCTCTTCGCCTGCCTCCCAGCTTGATGTCTTTGCCTCATAGTCTGATGTGCCCGCTGTCCAGTCTGTCCTGATGTCTGCCTTCCAGCCCGAAGTCTCGGTGCCCGCTTTCCAGTCTGATGCGCCTGCTATCCAGTCTGATGTGCCTGCCTTCCAGCCGGATGTCCCGGTGCCTGCCTTCCAGCCGGATGTCCCGATGCCTGCCTTCCAGCCGGATGTCCCGATGCCTGCCTTCCAGCCGGATGTCCCGATGCCTGCCTTTCATCCGGATGTCTCGACGCCTGCCTTTCATCCGGATGTCTCGACGCCTGCCTTCCAGCCGGATGTCTCAGCCTTCCAGTCTGATGTACCCGCTCTCCAATCTGATGCCTTGATGCCTGCCTTCCAGCCTGAAGTCTCGCCTGATGTCTCGGTGTCTGCATTTCCACCTGATGTCTTGATGCCTGCCTTCCAGTCTGATGTGCCAGCTTCCCAGTTTGATGTGCCAGCTTCCCAGTTTGATGTGCCAGCTTCCCAGTTTGATGTGCCAGCTTCCCAGTTTGATTTGCCAGCTTCCCAGTCTGATGTGCCAGCTTCCCAGCCTGATGTGCCTGCTTTTCAGCCTATTGTCCCAGTTCCTGCCTTCCAGCCTGATGCCTCATTGCCAGCTTCCCAGACTGATGTGCCAGCTTTCCAGACTGATGTGCCAGCTTCCCAGACTGATGTGCCAGCTTCCCAGCTTGAAGTGTCCATGCCCGCTGCCCAGCTCGAAGTGCCCGCTGCCCAGCTCGAAGTGCCCGCTGCCCAGCTTAGTATATTCCTGTCCGCTGTCTGCCCGGATGTGCCCGCTGTCTGCCTGGATGTGCCCGCTGTCTGCCCAGATGTACCCGCTGTCTTCTCGGATGTACCCGCTGTCCAGTTTGATGTACCCGATGCCCAGCCTGATGTGCCCTCATCTGTTGTTCAGTTTGAACTTTGGACAATTTCACCTTGTTGGAGCGTCCAGAGGCCGCTTCTTTGGGGGGGGAGTACTGTCATGAAAGGGTTTACCCGTTGGTGGCGCTATCGGTCTCTTGGATCGCAGTACCAGTGTCCTCCAGCGGGTGTCTTCCAACACCTGGGACCTGTAGTAAGAGGTCTCTCCTGCTGGTGGCACTGTTGCATCCCTGGGCCGTAGTACCGTGTCCACCAGCGGGTGCACTCCGGCAGTGTGGAGCAAACAGCACACTCTGCGCTCAGCTGTAACATGAGGTCAACTACCACAGCCTTATAAATACCCGGCAAGCCCTCATAGGCTTGCCTTGGTATCTTTCTTCCTTGTGCCCTGACCTGTTATCCCGTATCCTGTAAACCTGTATCTCCTGTATCTGAACCTGAGCCTGCTCCTGAGCCTGTATCCGATCCCATCCTGATTTCATCCCTCCTGTGTTCCTATTCCCTTGTATCCATATCCCATCCATTATCTCCCTCTCCTATCCTGCCCTTGTTCAGTTGCTGATCCCCTGTGTATGACCCTGGCCTGGCTTACGTGTTTGATTTTGGTACTTCCCTTTGGCTGTATATATTATCTGTTGTCTGTGGGTTTCTGTTGGTTGGTTGAGCACTATTTGTATTTGGGGTGTTTGTTTATTTATATTACTTATCTTAAATAAACATTATTCTTATTTCACTTTACATGCGTTTTGGTTTCCTCTTTGCAGTCCACACAATCTGGTCACACCTGTTCATGACACATGGTGTGTATTTTTTTTTTAGGTGATGTTCAGGTTGTGGAAGAACAATCACGTCATTTCACCAGTGACAGTGCCCAAAGGCTAATCCAAGAGATAATGAGGGTCATTTACTAAGACAAATGTGCTGCGCTGGTTCATACCTTAATTGGTGCGCCGGATAAATCCTTAATTGAGCATGTGAACTGGTGCACACACAGCAGTACCTGCATGCAAGAATGTTTCCAGCCAATTCCCATCGCGCTGGTTCTCGGGGAGGTACATCTCGCGCTCGCTGCAATAGGAAAAACACATCTTCCTATTAAAGCAGCGCGAGAAAAACCGGCATGGGTTCCCCCTCCAGGGGCATACCAGGCCCTTCGGTCAGGTATGGATTTTAAGGGGAACCCCCTACGCTGAAAAAACGGCATGGGGCTCCACCCAAAATCCATACCAGACCCTTATCTGAGCACGCAGCCTGGCCGATCAGGAAAGGGGGTGGGGACAAGTGAGCGCCCTCCTCCTGAATCGTACCAGGCCGCATGCCCTCAACATGGGGGATGGGTGCTTTGGGGAAGGGGGGCGCACTGCACTTATATAACGAAACTGTGCTTCAGAGGGGACGGGGTCATCGGGTGGCCCCACCCTCCGTTATTTAAGAAGTGTCAGAAGAAGAGAAGCGTCACACAGCAGGCGCCTCCCATGGAAGCGAAGCGGCCCAAGAACAAAGCGGGGAAGAAGACGCCGCGGAGGAAGATGCCGGATGAGAACACCGGAGCAAGAAGCAGAGGATCGGAGGAAGAACCAGAGGAAGAAAAAGATGGAGGAAAGAACCGAAGGAAGAAGGAAGGAAGAAGGAAGAAGACCCGAAGAAGATGGAAAGAAGAAGGCTTTAAATAAAGGAATTGTCAAAAACGGTCTCTTGTCATTTTTAACTTTTTGCCACTTTTTTTGTGAAATGGTAGGGGTACTTTTGTACCCCATTACCATTTCACACAGGGGGGGCCGGGATCTGGGGGTCCCCTTGTTAAAGGGGGCTTCCAGATTCCGATAAGCCCCCCGCTCGCAGACCCTCACAACCACCGGGCAAGGATGAGGCCCTCCTCATCAACATGGGGACAAGGTGCTTTGAGGGATCCCCAAAGCACCCTCTCAATGTTGAGGGCATGTGTCCTGGTACGGTTCAGGCTCTCTCTCATCCCCCCCTCTTTTCCTGTGGCCTGCCAGGTAATTTTGTTTTTTTTCTTAATGCTGTTTTTATCAATAAAAATAAAAACTTAATTGCGCTAGCAAAAATAAACACTAAATAAAGTGCTAAAAACGCACCATTTCTGTGATACTAGTGAGAACATAAACATCATTATCCCAAATGACATAAATTATTTATAAAAAACACCATATATGCAATAATAGTGAGTGTCCAATCAATGATCATAGACAAAAGTCCTCTGTTAGCAGTCTATATGATATTGTGAATAAATTCAAACTCAAAAAGTCCGCTTCATATGTTTTATCTCCACACACCAAGGAAAAGTGAGCCGAAATACTTCTATTCGGATGTACAATAACAACAACAGGGGTGGTGATAGATGTACGCTTACCCCCCTTATCCAAGCTTGAAATGGGGTGGATATTTAAGATGGGGTGTCTTAAACCAAGAGGGCTCAATGTAGATATTGAGATTAACGCATTCATTGATAACGCCTAATAGAACGGGCGACTTAGTATTAGATGGAGCTTGAGCTATAATGGCTAAACCTTAGTGGTGGATTAAATAATAAATTCTTTTTTTCCCCCCTCTCTCTTCCACACACCCCCCCCCCCCCCCCCCCCCCTATTTTTAGGATTTACCGTTGATTCTTTTACTTTCTCAATTTTTGACATTGTAAGGGGAGGAGCGGAGTCTGGTTCTGGCTATTGGTATATATTTAATAATCAGGCCTTGACCATTGTTTTTGGAGTTTAAAGACAAGACATAATTTTCTATTATTTGGTTTTTGTTCACATATAATTTAAATCAACTGATCCATGTCCCTTTACACTATCGATTGCACACCGTTTCCCTTTTGATTCACATGACCTCTTAATAAAAAGAAAATCTGAACATTTTCTTTAGGAACGATGAAGACATTTTTGTGGTCAGTAGCTATGTAGTTCATATAATTTATATATTTATTTAAATCATTTTTTCTATTTTTTGATTTTTAATTTAACATCTAATTTTTTAAAGAATAAATTGTGGTCTCACAAAACCGGGAGTTTTCTGTATTAACATGGACGTATGGCCCCGGAGTCTATCCGGGTGATACACCCGTTCACTTCCGGTTTCTGTTTAGCCTGTATATGAATGCCTTTTACCACCAGCCAGATCGAGGCTTGGCTCGTCTTTACGCATGCTTACAAGTGCGTTTGGCGTTCGCCATAATGAGGCTTGGTTAATGTTTCCTTGTTTTTTATATATGTATGTTCCGCCCTGTGGGCGGTCTTCATTGACGGCTCCGTCGAATCTCCACACATGTCGAATGAGATGGTCGAATGACAGACATGGGTGGAGATGTGGGCGTGCTTACAATTTTGGGTTTGATATATAGAGTGATGGCTCATTGCGTCGCCCGTGCCCCCGTAGACGTCACGTATGACGAAACATGTAGGGCGTGGCCTCGCAGTGCTAGCCATCACGTGTTTGTATTATCTGTTTGCACGGGCGTTCTGCCTTTGAAAAATGCCGGCTTTTTAATTTATTTTTTTACACTTGAGTTTTATAGAATCTCCTGTGGTATGTTTTTATTAATAAACAGCTTAAAAACTATATCACACTATTGGAGTATCCTTCTCCGCTTTTTCCCCCCTCTCCTGTCTATGGACTTTTGGCATCCTTGAGTCCCCCCTCTGAAATTCGATCTGGTGGATCATCCCGGCCATACGGAAGTCGGCGATACACGCTGCTAGGACCAGGAGATCGACAACTTGTCCCTGCAGAGGGTGAAGTCTGCAAGCTCATAAGACCTTGCCACAGGGGAGGTCCAACATCTGGGGTAAGCGTACATCTATCACCACCCCTGTTGTTGTTATTGTACATCCGAATAGAAGTATTTCGGCTCACTTTTCCTTGGTGTGTGGAGATAAAACATATGAAGCGGACTTTTTGAGTTTGAATTTATTCACAATATCATATAGACTGCTAACAGAGGACTTTTGTCTATGATCATTGATTGGACACTCACTATTATTGCATATATGGTGTTTTTTATAAATAATTTATGTCATTTGGGATAATGATGTTTATGTTCTCACTAGTATCACAGAAATGGTGCGTTTTTAGCACTTTATTTAGTGTTTATTTTTGCTAGCGCAATTAAGTTTTTATTTTTATGGTTATCACTTCATGGATATTTGGAGTTTTTTTTTTTGCAGCTGCACTTGCTCATTCATACATTTTGCTCACTAGCGCAGGTTGACCCCACAATTTTTACTGTTTTTATCAATGAACTTTTATGTGTATTGCCGGACCAACATTTCATTACAGCCGCAAAGTGAACCAGCGTTAAAAAAAAAAAAAAAAAAAAAAGTTTAGAGTTGCGCCCGTTCAACCTAGGCAAATGCATTTACGTTGCTTGACATTTACTAAGATTTTGCCGGCGCAGTGAACCAAAGCATTTGAATAAGCGCAAATGCTGTTTGCGCATGCGTGGTGCATAAATTGACCTCCCGCAGTTCTAATTGTACTTGCCGGCGTAGCAGGCTTGTTCAGATAAAGTTACTTTCTCATTCTATTTTGGCCATATTTGTTACTTGGGCAGTTATTACTATACTTCCTCACATCACCCACATCACCCCCATAATATTGGCACTTCCAGCTTGTTTAAATTTTAAGTTAAAGATGCCGTGCGCCATGTCTATAGTGGCGTACCGATCGCCTCCTCCCGTGCACCGGGAAGAGAATAGTAAATGGGGAATTGCACTGTGTACCAGCGCAAATGTTTTGTAAATACGAAAAAGTCCTTTGCGCATCTGCGTGCGCCGCAACTCATGGCGCAAATGCTTCGTAAATCAGCCCCCATGTGTTGTATTCGGGATTTAGACTGTATAAAGAAAAAAACAATTGAGATTGAACAAAAACTGAAGACCATGGTTGATGTACTAGGAAGAATCTAAATACCCAAAAAATGCCACCATTTTTTTATTTTTAAAGCACAAATTATTTACACATTCTAAAAGCCAAATTTTGAAGATGCACACATTGTGTCAACATGTGCTATCTGCCATCAGGGGATATCAATGTACGTGTTTTGTGGCTACAACCCCTTCCTCGCAACTCAAGTAGGTGAGAGGAAGGGGTTGCACCCCAAAAACACGTCCATTGATCCCCCATGATGGGAGATAGCACATGTTGACATTAGGCATTGGATCAGGAGGGAAATCCCCAGTTTGACTTCCAATTTGTGTGCATCTTTTAAATGGGTGGAACTCCGCTTTAATGAACGCATTTAACCACTTGTGGCAAAATATAAAATATTCCATGGACTCAACATGCCTCTCATCAAATAGCTTGGGGTGTCTACTTTCCAAAATGGGGTCATTTGGGGGGGGTTGCATTTTATGACCGTCAAAACTGTGATAGGTAGTGAAGAGTGAAATTTAAAAATTTACACCCTTCGAAATCGTGAAAGCCACGGTTTTTGGGGTCCTGTACGTGACTAGGCTCGCAAAAAGTCTCACACATGAGGTATCCTCGTACTCAGGAGAAGCAGCAGAATGCATTTTGGGGTGTAATTCCATGCCATGTTTGAACAATATACCATTTAGTGGCAACTTTGTGCAAAAAAAAAAAAGTGTAATTTTCCCAAAACTTATGACAAAATATAAAATATTCCATTGACTCAATATGCCTATCAGCATATAGCTTAGGGTGTCTACTTTCCAAAAAGGGGTCATTTGGGGGGGTTTTGAACTGTCCTGGCATTTTATGCACAACATTTAGAAGCTTATGTCACACATCACCCACTCTTCTAACCACTTGAACACAAAGCCCTTTCTTACACTTTTTGTTTACATGAAAAAACATTTTTTTTTTTGCAAGAAAATTACTGTGAACTCCCAAACATTATAAATAATATAAGTAAAGGCCCTACAGATTAAAATGGTGGGTGTTGCAATTTTTTTTTCACACAGTATTTGCGCAGCGATTTTTCAAACGCGATTTTTTTTGGAAAAAAACACACTTTTCTCACATGCATGGTGCAATTGCTGTTTACATATGACACCAGACCAACGCTTGCTTTCGCCTTTGCGTGTAAACACGGGGGGACAGGGGTGCTTTTCTTTTTAATTATTTATTTTGCTTTTTTATTATATTTTTAAACTAAAAGAGAGTGGTTGGATAGTCCTCAATGTATAACAGCACCTCATCCCAATAATGAAAAAATGCGTATGAGGGGGGGGGGGAAGATTGCAAGGATTAAAGCGGTGCCAGAAAATACACAAACTAACTTAGATAAAAAATATGAACATTTTATTGAGTAAACTCATAAAAAAGACAAAAAGGTGTGCATTTATAAATTCAGACAGTTAAAAACATTTGTAGCGACATATTACGGGAATCAGCCAGAGGAATGTAGCGGCCAGTTCCGTAGACATATATAATGAAAGTCCTACATGTTTCGCCGGATACGGCTTCTTCAGGGACAGGTGTTTATGTCTGAAAGCGCTACTATACAATCTATGAGACAAAATATTAACAATCAATACCAAATATAACATAGTTAATCCTAAATTTAATCCAGCATCTATAAACCAAAAAAAATTGTTAAAAATAAACAATAATATTATTATATTTGCGGGCTGTCATGCATGAACCCCCACACATATGCCTGAAATGTATCAATGGGACATCGCATCCCACTAAAAAGGAGCATAAAACCACCCTCCTCCCACCCTCCGCCAGGCTGGAGAACCAGCAAGATGGAAAAAGGAGGCTACCTGTACGTCACCAGGGATGAACACAGGAAACTCCAGGAGCTGCCACCCGAGCGCAGGGCACATTAAGAGGCTGCAGAGGGCAAAGAGGAGGACCTGGCAAAATTAGTTTTCTATAAAGAAGGGGAGACGAGGTGTAATGATTATAATGATTCCTTGAATTTGGGACATAGAGGCATAGACCCATAATATAGTTGAAAAAATATATATCTGAAAACTTACAATTGATGTTTAAAGAAAATATGTATAGGACATGGGAACACACTAAGTTTGTGACGTGGCAATTGCTTCTTATCACAAGTAGGGTCCAAATATAGAGTACCTATGATTAACAGACATAAAAACAAAAGAAGATTGGATGTTCAAATGCAAAAGCATATATATGCCCAGCAGTAGTGTATTAGAGAAGTATGAATGATAGGGGCTACTGCAGGATAAAGTAGGCAGCGCTTACCGGCAAGAGTAGTGCAGTCATCAATCGGATGATAAGCATCAAGTTACATCTGGCTGTATTACTGCATTTGGAGTACTAGGTAAATAGACAGACATATGAGATGACAAGCCAGCAGGTGTCTGGAAAGACATCCATCCGTTTGTAAAGTACAGAACATACCAGATAAAGAAGTTGAAGATGAATCCATGTCCTAGAAGTCCCTGGGCGCTGGTATGGCCTGGGAAGCCGGCGCTCTTATGCCCCCCAACACACGTGCGGTGTCTGACGTCACCGCACGTGTGAGCGGACAGAGGGGCCACTGCGCATGCGCGACTCGCGGCGGTCTCCGGGCCTACAAGGTCCAGAAGACAGTGCGGGAGTGTTCATGTGACGTATAAGCATACGTCACTGACACTAGCGCTGTACTGAAGGGCCGGTGACGGCCGTTCAGTACCCTGGAGGAGGAAGGATCAACCGATCCCAGGATGCCGTGGCTAGAGGCGGGCAAATGCAAATAGCAATGCCCTTGGGTGTCCATACAGCCTGAGTGTCCTTTTGAGGGCTCAGGCAGCAGCACCGGAGAAATCAGGCGTCATTCAACTGGCTCCCCACAGCAGCCAAGTGCGGGTGTCACAGTCGCCAACCCGGCAGGGGAATGAAAGAAGGGGGTACCCCCCAGGGGCATGCAAGGCCATCCGAGAACATCCCAGGGATAATGGGAGAGGGTGGAGACACGCTAAGGACCTGTGGATAGTGACCCGCACACCATGGGCACAGATAAAGAGGGGAGATAGACCAGGTCAGCAGCATGTGTCCTATAGAGACAGGCATGACAGCTAGCAAATGCCAAAAAATACATGCATAGATATAACATGATGATAAGCCAATTGCTATAGGATCATAATTCAAAAAAAGGGGGTTTTTTAATGTACAATAAAAGGAAGAAAAAATAACAAATAATGTAACTGATATAATAATAAAGGGTATGTATTGTACATCAGTGTCAGATATCAATAAATCAAGCTAAATCCTAATCGATCAGGGTCGACCTTCAATGTGGAGAATGTTGATGGCGGGAGGAACGCATTACATAATTATATATAAAGATAGCTATATAAAAAAAGGCATATTACAGAAATGACTTGAAGCTGATATATTCATTGAGTCCTGGGTGTCGGGTAGCATCCAGGATATGTATCCATTTCGTTTCTAATTGTAATAGTTTTTGGTCTATATCGCCACCTCTAGCATGTACTGGGACATGTTCGAGGGCTGTAAAGCTTACAACATGGGAATTAAAGTTATGGTGGTCCGCTATGTGACGGTTAATAGAGGTGGATGTCTTATGTTTATACAGAGGTTTGATGTGGTCACGAATACGTACGTTAAACGAACGTTTGGTTTTTCCGACATAGTAAATTCTGGCCTTTGCTTACTGCCGACAACACCATCAAAAAATATATCAAATCCGAGCCCCAAATTACCTATCGACGTTCTCCATCACTCAGAGACAAAATCATAACTAGTCACCATGCACCTAAGTCTGATCTCACATTGACAACTTTTGGCACATTTCCCTGCGGAAATTGCGATATGTGTGATTATATTCATGATGCACGTGAATCCTTGCTACCAAATGGCCAACTTCATAAAATCAAACACAAAGTCACCTGTCAATCTATAGGCATAGTATACCTGGCTACATGTATTTGTGGCAGTTACTATGTCGGAAAAACCAAACGTTCGTTTAACGTACGTATTCGTGACCACATCAAACCTCTGTATAAACATAAGACATCCACCTCTATTAACCGTCACATAGCGGACCACCATAACTTTAATTCCCATGTTGTAAGCTTTACAGCCCTCGAACATGTCCCAGTACATGCTAGAGGTGGCGATATAGACCAAAAACTATTACAATTAGAAACGAAATGGATACATATCCTGGATGCTACCCGACACCCAGGACTCAATGAATATATCAGCTTCAAGTCATTTCTGTAATATGCCTTTTTTTATATAGCTATCTTTATATATAATTATGTAATGCGTTCCTCCCGCCATCAACATTCTCCACATTGAAGGTCGACCCTGATCGATTAGGATTTAGCTTGATTTATTGATATCTGACACTGATGTACAATACATACCCTTTATTATTATATCAGTTACATTATTTGTTATTTTTTCTTCCTTTTATTGTACATTAAAAAACCCCCTTTTTTTGAATTATGATCCTATAGCAATTGGCTTATCATCATGTTATATCTATGCATGTATTTTTTGGCATTTGCTAGCTGTCATGCCTGTCTCTATAGGACACACGCTGCTGACCTGGTCTATCTCCCCTCTTTATCTGTGCCCATGGTGTGCGGGTCACTATCCACAGGTCCTTAGCGTGTCTCCACCCTCTCCCATTATCCCTGGGATGTTCTCGGATGGCCTTGCATGCCCCTGGGGGGTACCCCCTTCTTTCATTCCCCTGCCGGGTTGGCGACTGTGACACCCGCACTTGGCTGCTGTGGGGAGCCAGTTGAATGACGCCTGATTTCTCCGGTGCTGCTGCCTGAGCCCTCAAAAGGACACTCAGGCTGTATGGACACCCAAGGGCATTGCTATTTGCATTTGCCCGCCTCTAGCCACGGCATCCTGGGATCGGTTGATCCTTCCTCCTCCAGGGTACTGAACGGCCGTCACCGGCCCTTCAGTACAGCGCTAGTGTCAGTGACGTATGCTTATACGTCACATGAACACTCCCACACTGTCTTCTGGACCTTGTAGGCCCGGAGACCGCCGCGAGTCGTGCATGCGCAGTGGCCCCTCTGTCCGCTCACACGTGCGGTGACGTCAGACGCCGCACGTGTGTTGGGGGGCATAAGAGCGCCGGCTTCCCAGGCCATACCAGCGCCCAGGGACTTCTAGGACATGGATTCATCTTCAACTTCTTTATCTGGTATGTTCTGTACTTTACAAACGGATGGATGTCTTTCCAGACACCTGCTGGCTTGTCATCTCATATGTCTGTCTATTTACCTAGTACTCCAAATGCAGTAATACAGCCAGATGTAACTTGATGCTTATCATCCGATTGATGACTGCACTACTCTTGCCGGTAAGCGCTGCCTACTTTATCCTGCAGTAGCCCCTATCATTCATACTTCTCTAATACACTACTGCTGGGCATATATATGCTTTTGCATTTGAACATCCAATCTTCTTTTGTTTTTATGTCTGTTACTCATAGGTACTCTATATTTGGACCCTACTTGTGATAAGAAGCAATTGCCACGTCACAAACTTAGTGTGTTCCCATGTCCTATACATATTTTCTTTAAACATCAATTGTAAGTTTTCAGATATATATTTTTTCAACGATATTATGGGTCTATGCCTCTATGTCCCAAATTCAAGGAATCATTACACCTCGTCTCCCCTTCTTTATAGAAAACTAATTTTGCCAGGTCCTCCTCTTTGCCCTCTGCAGCCTCTTAATGTGCCCTGCGCTCGGGTGGCAGCTCCTAGAGTTTCCTGTGTTCATCCCTGGTGACGTACAGGTAGCCTCCTTTTTCCATCTTGCTGGTTCTCCAGCCTGGCGGAGGGTGGGAGGAGGGTGGTTTTATGCTCCTTTTTAGTGGGATGCGATGTCCCATTGATACATTTCAGGCATATGTGTGGGGGTTCATGCATGACAGCCCGCAAATATAATAATATTATTGTTTATTTTTATCAATTTTTTTTGGTTTATAGATGCTGGATTAAATTTAGGATTAACTATGTTATATTTGGTATTGATTGTTAATATTTTGTCTCATAGATTGTATAGTAGCGCTTTCAGACATAAACACCTGTCCCTGAAGAAGCCGTATCCGGCGAAACATGTAGGACTTTCATTATATATGTCTACGGAACTGGCCGCTACATTCCTCTGGCTGATTCCCGTAATATGTCGCTACAAATGTTTTTAACTGTCTGGATTTATAAATGCACACCTTTTTGTCTTTTTTATGAATTTACTCAATAAAATGTTCATATTTTTTATCTAAGTTAGTTTGTGTATTTTCTGGCACCGCTATAATCCTTGCAATCTTCCCCCCCCCCCCTCATACGCATTTTTTTATATTTTTAAACTGTTCCTTTCATTTTTTTTATCATTTTTATTGTTATCTCAGGGAATGTAAATATCCCCTATGATAGCAATAGGTAGTGACAGGTACTCTTTTTTTGAAAAAATTGCGGTCTATTAGACCCTAGATCTTACCTCTGCCCTCAAAGCATCTGACCACACCAAGATCGGTGTGATAAAATGCTTTCCTAATTTCCCAATGGCGCTGTTTATATCCGGCGAAACCGAAGTCATGAAATGTTCATAGCTTCCGGTTTCTTAGGCCATAGAGATGATTGGAGCCATTCTGGTCTCTGATCAGCTCTATGGTCAGCTGGCTGAACCACCGGCTGCATTCTCCGGTTCCCTGTTGGGATAGGAGAGCCTGAGAAAACCTGTGCCTTAAAAAATATATGCCGAAGCATGGGGGCAATTCGCACCTAATGTTAAGAGCAAATCGCTCCTCCACCCCTGCCGCTATGCTTCAGCATATATGCTCTTTTTTTTTTAACTGTGATGGTGAAATCACCTCCGACAGCGCTGAAGTCACGGCTTTATGTATCGTGGGAGCAAGTGCTGTTGCTGTCAAGATAAATAAACCCGTGCTGCAGCTGAATGGTGTACCTGCTAAGCAAATGATGGTTAACAATAAAACAAACATTACAGTATAACATACCATACCTGCAAAGCAAATACAATAAAACATAGTCAAAATAAAACAGAGAGAAAACGATAGATATAGAACAATAGTGAGCGGACAGTAGAGAGCGAACATAAGAGAGCGAACGATAGAGAGAAGAAAAATACAACCACAACTATTTTTGGATTTTTTTATTTTATTGTGTTTTCGTGTTTTTTTCACTTTTATAAAAACTGGAAAAAAAACTGTAAACTGAACGTTGCAGATTAGGGTCTCTCAAAATGTGATGGCCTTCACATCTTTCGAGACCCCAAGACCCTGTGTTAGTGTGCCTAGGACTGTGTGGAGCTGTACCCTACGCTAATACTCAACTAGTGTGTGGTAGCGTTTGAAACATTCACCAATGCAGAGACCAGGTTGGTCAGGACAGGAGGGACAATAAAAGCGGGTGTCACGCCTAAATCCGCGTTTGCTGCAGACACGACATCTTCTTTGGGGTGTTGTTTGGGTAGGGGTACCAGGGAGGACATAAGGAAAATGCCTCACATGCAGCCGGCTCACTGCATTTGCATTGGGAAGTTGGGCAAGAGCACCGTCTGGAAACAGAAGGGCTCTGACAATCTCTTCCTGGAATTTAAGGAAGGATCCAGTCCGTCCTGAAGCTTTGTATAACACAAAAGCGTTCAGCAAAGCCAATTGAAATAAAGAAACAGACACTTTTTGTACCAGCGTCTACGGGCAATTAGGTACAGCGCCAACAACTGGTCGTTGAGGTCCACCCCACCCATGTTAAGGTTGTATTAGTGGACACAGAGGGCTTTCTCCACAACACCAGTCACCGTAGGAATTTGGACTGCCGTGTCTGCGTGAAGCGAGGACAGTACAAAAACATTCAGTGAATCCCTCCACTGCACTGCTAACAAATTATTACACTTCAAGCAGGCTCTCTCCCCCCGTCTAAGTCAGGATTCTACAAGCACGCTCTTGTAATAATTGTCCACGTACAAGTGGTACCCCATTCTGAATAAGGGTGACACCAAGTCCCACACTATCTTACCAGCGCTCCCTATGTAATCTGGGCAGTTCTCCGGCTCTACATGACTATCTCTTCCCTCGTAAACCATAAAACTATATGTATAGCCTGTGGCCCTGTCACAGAGCTTATACATCTTGACCCCGTATCTGGCACGCTTGCTGGGAAGACACTGTTTGATAGACAAGCGGCAAGAAAACTTAATCAGAGACTCATCAACGCAGACAACTTGATTGGGAGTAAACAAGGCTGCAAAACGTTGGTTTAAGTGGTTTACGAGGGGCCAAATTTTGTAGAGCCGATCAAATCCAGGGTCACTCCGAGACAACAGAGTTCATTGTCATTGAAGTGCATGAACCGCAAGATCTGCTCGTATCGTGTCCTGGTCATGGAGGCAGAGAACACGGGCGTATGGTGATGTCAGATAAGGGTACTCACCGAGGCCGAGATGCTGAGAGCGGTAACCTCTTGCGACTAAGTGCACTTCACTCCTGAAGATGGTACAGGGGGTGAAGGGCACAAAGAGGCGCGAGTCACCAGCAGGGAGACAGCTGTGCAGGACTGGAAGACGCTGAAGCTCAAGAAGGAAGATGAACAGTAATCCAACAACAGGCCGGGGGTCAAACACCGATGACTAGTAAGAGTCTCTTAGATAAGCAAGAACAGTCTAGTGCAAAGGACTGTTAGCAGGTCTGTCAGCAGGCTGATGACTAGTACTGAAGATTATATAGACAAGCCTTGCGAGCCACAGAAGGGTTAATGCCTTAAAATAAATCCTGAGTGAAAGCCAGCTGCAAACACTAATCACGTTTCATAATCGTGTAAGTGATGTTAAAAAATACAAATGTGTCTGTGCTAGATAAAATAATTCTACATAGGTGACTCCAAAAAGTGCTACGTGCCAAAATAATTAAAAAAAAACAAAAAAAAAAAACAAAATCAAATGTGCCGATGCTGACCAATAAATAATCAGAAATAGCTCTTTAGTGCTTTGTACATATAACTCTCACAAAGTGCAATGTGCAATATTAATCAAAAACATAATCTGAGTGCCAAAAAATGCAACCATTCCTTATAAAAGTCCTTATAGTTCAAAAAATATATATATCAAAAAATATATAAGTATAAAGTGCTCAAAGTGTGTCCATAATTAGTGAAGTCCATCCATCCTGTTCATCCACCAAGTGTATCACCATAAAGCATGCCTTAGGCCTCTTTCACACGGAACATCCGCTTGCTCAGCGGGGATAGCTCCGCCGATCCCCGCTAAGCAGGAAGATGACAGGTGCATCGCTGCACTGTGTTTAACCTTTATTGGGGGGGGTTAGGGGGGTCCCTAGATCTATCTGGGCCTAAGACTAATTACCTAATTAGTCTAATTAGACTAATTAATTAGTCTAATTAGACTAATTAAGACTATGACACCAGTACAGCGATCAAACAAAAATCTGATTGATCAGGGGGTTAAACCTTTATTGGGTGGCCCTGACGCTATAAAAAATAAACTAGCTAAACTGCATCACCCGTGACACTTATACAGTGATCACAGGTGACAGGGGGTGATCAAGGGGTTTAACCTTTATTGGGGGGGGTTAGGGGGGTCCCTAGATCTATCTGGGCCTAAGACTAATTACCTAATTAGTCTAATTAGACTAATTAATTAGTTTAATTAGACTAATTAAGACTATGACACCAGTACAGCGATCAAACAAAAATCTGATTGCTGTACTGGGTGACACAGTGACAGGTGGTGAATGGGTTAACTGGGGGGGTTGATCGGGGGTGAATTGTGTGCCTACGTGACCTGGTGTCAGTGTAGTGTTGGTGCAACTCACTCTGTGATGTCTTCTCTTCTAGGTCTGGAATGGAAAAAAAATGAAACAAGGAGAGATGACATCATATCCCCTGTCCATGTTTACACTTACACGACAGGGGAAGGATCTCATTCGTCAGGACCGATCACCAGGTCCAGGCCAGATATCAATGGCCTGGGCCTGGGGATTGATTAGTTCCTGATCGAATCCAATCGTTGCGACCGGCCGTGCGCGGAACGTATAGCTACGTGGACCTGTGTCTTTTTTCAACCTGACTAACTATGTAACTATACCATAAGATGATATTTTGTGTCAAATACTCAAGAATATACAGTATTTGGGGACAAAGTGTTAATATAATTGATAAGTTCCAAGGTGGGTTTATGAGAGCAAATAGTAATTTTCCGTGTTTAATCCATTAATAGAGACTAATAAATAGATAAAAAATATCTAAAAATATCACACTTTGCATAGAGGGCGTTCTATGGCCTTCTATGCAGAGTGTAATCTGAAAATTTTGCTGAAAATCCTGCTCATCCCTAGTGGCAGTGCAAGAGTACAATTGGGAGATGGACACAGCATTGCCACCCTATACCAGGATGTTCTTGGCAGGATGTTCTTGGCAGGATCACCAGTTTGCCCATAGTGCCGGTATCGTGGATTTCAAGGGCCAGGCACCAAAATCGTGGATGAGTGTGTCATCCAAGGAACAAAAGAGAACAAGGAGGAGTATTATAAGGGAGCTTGGTTTTTGAACCCCTATGTGGGGAAAGTATGGGTTGACCTGGGATTAGGTCAAATATGGAGCATTTATGAATGGTGGAGTCACTCGTATGATTTACAAGGATTGGCACGAAGTGTGAATCACCATATATGAACTGTTCATCATTGCATGTAAAAATACACTGTTCAGGTTCACTGCTATCATGGGTTGGAGATGAGTTGTCAGGGGATGTCATACACAGACATCCAATACAGGTGATCAGATCCGTTGGGCTGCACCTAAGAATTAGGAACAAACGAGTAAGTGAAAAAAGTATGTTTATTTAAGATAAAGACACGTGCAAACCAAACAGCAAACCATAAACCATATAAAGTAATACGTGCAAGACACAGCAAAACCCAAAACACCTAACTATCTAACTAAATAATTATATGTTCATAAGCACAGTAAACAAACATAAATACCCCAGGCAGGGACAAAAGCAAAAGGGAAACAGAAGCCAGGAATGAGGAAACAGACCATAATGGGAGCAGGTACAGGGAACAGGTCACAAGGACAGGGTACATGGAACAGAGTCCAGGACAAAAGCAGGAACAAAACAGGTTCAGGCAGGGACAAGGCTAGCAGAGGGATTTCTGGTTCAGGGCAGGTTTATATAGACTAGCAGACTCCAACAGGTGTGTTTGATAGCTGGTTGGTATTTCTGGCAGGGAGACACCCGCTGGTGGCCACCAGAATTACACCCTTTGGTGCTGAGCGTAACAGTGCCACCAGCAGGTGAAACCAATAATGACACAGATCCTGACATGAATCCTGCAGGTTTGGGATTCATGGGAATTTATGTGCAGATTTGCTCAGAAAGATTTTTTTTAAATCATAATGCACTGCATGGCCTTTGGACTATGGTTAGCAGGTGATCATAGATGGAGCAAAATTTGCCTAGTTAAGCAGGGACCAGCCAAATTTCGATCCATGTGTAGTCACTTTTGCTCAACAGAAGTCAATTTTTGTTGAATGGATCTGTTGAAAAAAAAGCTACTTGATCAGCAGCTGGAGCCAATGGCTGTAGCACTGATCTGTGTATTCTGACAGCAGAAGACAGAATACAGTAGTGCAGGGGGCAGGATTCCCTCATCCAACGCGACTGTATGGATGGGAACATCATTTCAGTTTTTTTTGTTCAGCCCACTGGCTAATCAAAAAAGACTGGGCCATGTAAGCCAGCTTTAGAAGGGCCAACAAAGGGGCTTTTAGATAAGCAAGCCCACTATACAAACATAATAATAGAAACTGAGCGACACCCATTGGCTGAAAAAAGAGAAATATAAAAAAATGTAAATGCAATACCAGGGATACCCCTCTTTTAAGTTCACAATGGGGTTTATTTACTAAAGCTGGAAAGTGCAAAATCAGGCTCCTTTCTGCATAGAAACCAATACTTGGCAAATCAAATTTTTGAGTACTGACTGTAGTTTATACATTAAAAAAAACACATATTTGTTTCACCTGTCTTCTGGTGCTGCTGTGCAACATTTGTATTGTTTGCGTGACATTTTAGAGAAGGAAAAAGTACTAAGAAAATGGTCAAGAGATGACTTACATTTGTTTTAAGAGACCTGCTGGAACAAAAAAAAATTGCAACTGGAAGATGAAGCTCCTTAACCCATTCTGAGCCCACGATGTTATCTCAGCATTATAAGCCTCCACCTAAAAGTACCTTAAAAATCTTTGTATTGTATGGTATTGTATGTATTGTACCTCTGTTTGTGGTTAACTCCTTCCTGCCTCTGCATTGCCCAACCTTTTTTTTTTTTTTTTTCTTATCTTTTACAGAAATGACTGATGTGCAAGGAGATCCTGCCTCAGGTTTAAAACAGCAAATCGGTTTCAGAGAACTTTGTGGTTTCATAAAGAGGAACTTGCAGTGTTGGGTGGGGGGTGGATATAAAATGAGATACAAAAAAAAGAAAGGGTTAAAAGAGTCAGAAAGATAAAAAGCTTTCTCAATAAAACCACAGAGAATGGATAAACAGGAAGCAGCGGGCGATTTCTGTAGCGCATTGTTGCTGTTGTCTCTCGAATGAATTCTTTATATATTTTTGTAGGTGATAGCAGGCAGTGTTAGGAAGTGCGACTTCTGCTAACAAAATACTGACCACAGTCTGACTGTCCCCTTCCTGTTGCTAGGAACAGACTTCTTCCAGTAGGTTTGTGTGCTCATATTTTGTCAGACCTTAGAGAAGATCATTTCCTGCGGAGTATGGGATTTGGCAGATAATTGGTGCAGGTAGGTTGAAAGTGAAGGCAAAGATCGGAGGAGACGGACCATAATGTATGGTGAGATGAAGACCATCTGATGGATGGGTAAAGGGCAGGGATTGAAAACTGATAAAAGGAGAACTGAGC
The DNA here is from genome assembly GCA_037952925.1 of Lithobates clamitans. NCBI lineage: Eukaryota > Metazoa > Chordata > Amphibia > Anura > Ranidae > Lithobates > Lithobates clamitans. The sequence continues at coordinate 3,025,523 of JBBGZY010000224.1, forward strand.
ATGCGGGACACATATATTAATAATGAAAAGTCAAGTCAGAGAAATAGCTGGTCAGCACATAAAAAGCAGTAAAAGCCTGAAGACATCATTGGATGGAGAACTTGCAAGTGATCAGTAACTTAATTATTACTAAAACAATATAAGAGAAGCGACCAGGACAGAGAGCACTTGCAATGGAGAGCAGAGATACAGCAAGATATTTGGTGTTGCCGCAGCAGCCTTCTGCCAGTGTGGAGAGAGAGGTCCAACTCATAATGGAGAACGGCGAGACAGGTGAGTTCATTCAACATATAACTCTCTATGGCTCCTTGCACACGGACACATTCAAATATTCTCATCTACGCTGGATCCTTCTGCCAGGAGCTGGCAAAAAAATCCAGTGTAACAAACTGTTTGTTTTGGTACGTAATCACTTTTAGGCTGCATTCACACCTGAGCGTAGCGTCTTTGAGCGCTTTTCCAGGGTTTTTTTCACGCACTTTTGCACAACTTGCGCGTTTGTATGCAGCGTTTTTGGGCTTTCGTGTTTTTTTATTAGCCAACAGAGGAAACTATTATCTGTTGCAACATTTGTTGCTAGATATTTCAGCTTTTTTAGCTTTTATTTCTTCTTTTATTATTATTATTCCTTTATTCTAATGTTTTTTCCTTAGGGTAAGGGGTTCGAGTTCAGTTTAGGTTAGGGTTAAGATTAGGATTTGAGGTTAGGGTTATTTATTATTATTTTATTTATTTTTGTTTTATATTATTTATTATTATATGAATAGTAAAACATGAATAAATAAATGTAAAATAAATAAAAATCGTAAATAAAAAATTTATAAATTCAATATATTTATACTAAGTAACAATAAATAAATAATTAACCCTTAACTTTAAGCCCTTAAAAAAATTAAAAAATAATAAATAAACACCCTAACCCTGACACAAAATAAATAATTATTATTATTAATAATAATGTATTTTTTGTTCAAGTTTCGGTGTTTATTGTTATATTATTATTAATTAAAATGTATTTATTTTTTAAGGTTAGGGGTTAATTATTATTTAATAATGTATTATTACATTTTATTGATTTATTTTACTTATATATGATGATTTTTAGTTATTTGTTCATATACTACTATTTTATTTTGTTAATTTTTAATTTGAGCAGAAAACCACGCAAAAACGTGCGACAAAACACACAAAAATACGAGAATGGCACATTTCCATTCATTTCTCTGAGATTAGAAACGCAACAAAAACGCCCTAATCTGCCCAATTTGAGTGACAAAAACAGCTCCAGAACTTTTTTGAGCTTCAGGCATTTGGCTTCAGGCAACATGGAGTGGAGATGTGAACCATCTCCATAGAGAAACATTGATTTTTTTCTGCTCCGGCCTTTTTGAGCTTCAAGCTACAAAACGCTCAGGTGTGAATGCAGCTTTAGAAGTGTGCGCACGTAAACCCATTCTATTGGCTACACTATTCATTTATTCTAGCCATTTGAATGAACTTACACATATACCGGTACGTATTTGCACGTTTGTATGCTCAAATTATGCTACTAAGCTCTCTGACTGCAGGTGTGGGACATTTTTCCGGCATTTTTTTAATGCCCCTCAACGCTGCTCTAAAGTATGAATTGAATGAACCGCGCATATGCCCATGGACACATTGGCTGAAACAGAGCTGCGTTCACAGTCATAAAAAGTCATAAAAAGAAACTGGTTAAGGTACCAAACTCAAAATACCATTACACAATTATGCTGCATCTTTTATAGTGTCTTGCTTGCAGTGGATGAAAAAGTGCTGTTCATGATCCTAGCCCCTCTAAAATATATGGTCTCTAACTATCAATTGCATTGTAGATGTTTTGCATCATTAGGTGCAGAAAATTTCTTGTCATTTAGGCCTTGTTCACACGGGTATATCTTTATCAATGTATAGATTGCAATTATATCTGTATAATGGAACAACTACATATTCTTATTAGGTTCTGATAGCAGTGCTACTCAATATTTCTCCATGCTGATCCCTATTTTACTACAAGTCAGCCAAACATGGTCTGTTTAAAGCCTCATGCACATGGGCATATCTATGTGCATACTAATGCAAAGGGCCATGTTTGCCTCCCCCCCCCCCCAGTATGCCCAGGTGTTCCTCCTTGCATTCACATGCAGGCAGTCCCATTTATGTCTATTCGGATGCAGAGGCTGCATGCACACTGATGGTTCCTATATGACAGCAATGCAGGTGTGGGTGCGTGTCCCTGAAAACACACTGTGTGCGTTCAGGGACATGCACCCGCACCTGCAAACCTGTCAGATTGGGACCAACGGCTGTGCCTGTACAGCCCCTACATCCCAATAGACTCGAGTGTGACTACTTGTGTACAAAATGTAGGGAATACCCATGCACCTCATGTGAGCGAAGGCACCATTTGCATGGATGTACACATAGATACACCCATGTGAATGAGGCCTTAGACAAACCATGTTTGGCTGACTTCCAGTAAAGTAAGGATCAGCAAATGACAAATACTGTGTAGTACTCCTATGCTCAGCCTAAGAAATTCAGCTGTTTCATTATACAGATTTACCGTAAGTGCAAATTATTATTATTATGCAGGATTTATATAGCGCCAACAGTTTACGCAGTGCTTTACAATATAAAAGGGAAACAATACAGTTATAATACAAGAGGATTAGGAGGGCCCTGCTCAGAAGAGCTTACAATCTAATAGGGTGGGGCAGGTGGTACAAAAGGTTGTAACTGTGGGGAATGAGCTGATGGTAGTGGTAAAAAATTAGTTGGAGACGTGATAGGCTTTCCTGAAGAGATGAGTTTTCAGGGATTGCCTAAAGGTAGCAAGAGTAGGGGATAGCCGAACAGGTTGAGGTAGCGAGTTCCAGAGGATGGGAGAGGCTCAGGAGAAATCCTGGAGACGAGAGAGCTTGAGAGTAGGAGGTCTTGAGAAGAACGGAGAGGACGATTTGGGCGATATTTGGAGACAAGATTGGTGATGTAGCTCTGGGCAGAGTTGTGAATGGCTTTGCATGTTGTGGTAGGGATTGGAAGAGAGGGTTGGCAGACAATGAGTGGTTGGTAAGGTAGATAAGTCTGGCAGCAGCATTCATGATAGACTGAAGAGGGGATAGCCTATGGAGAGGCAGGCCAATGAGAAGCGAGTTGCAATAGTCAAGGCGAGAGATAACAAGGGAGTGAATAAGGAGCTTGGTGGTTTCATTTGTTAAAAAGGGGGCAAATTTTAGAGATGTTACAGAGGTGAATTCTACAAACTTTTGACACCAATTGGACTTGAGGTTCGAATGACAAATCAGAGTCTAGGATTACACCTAGTACCCTGGCGTGAGGGGAGGGACTGATAAGTTGCATTGTTGATTTTGATGGAAAAGTCATGGAGGGGGACACAGGCGGGGGGGATATTAATAGCTCCGTTCTAGAGAGATTTTGTTTAAGGAAGTGGTGTGACATCCATGCTGATATAATAGGAAAAAAAAAGACTGCGCTGGAAAAATATCCTAATAGTAAGCTGCAACACAAAGTGAAATACACATAAATACAAATGGGAATAAAATATGGTTGCGCTCTAGACCCTTAACCTTATAAACCGTGATAATAGATGATCAGTTAGTGAAAACTCGAAAGAAACAGTCCCAAATAAAAAATATAAATTAGTTAACTCTGTGAATAATCCAATGACGGTAAATCAAACTTTCAATCAAAAAACCCTTATCAAATGGTGAATAAACCAACGTGTGAACAGTTCAAAAAAATTGGTGTGACTTTTGCTTGACAGACACTGTGAATCCACCACCCTAAGAAATGTGCGCTTACCAGCTTCACAGACAAGAAATGCCTGTGGCTAACACCCAGCCAAGGGTCTTTTCCTCAGTAATGTTCCAGCATCAGTCCAGTCACCGCATCAGAGGGGCATCTAATCCAGACCGTAGCTGGACGAATCCTCCACTCCAGGCTTGCACACAGCTTAATATGTGATGGTACGAACGTGGCTCAAAGAGAAATAATAAAGGTGGCCATAGGTAAAACCCGCTTGGTTTTATTTAAATATTAAAAACACAGACGCTAGTAAGGCATAAATTACAAAAAGTTAAAATATGAGGGCGGCCGGCAGCAATACACACGCCCATGCTGACGTAGCGTGTGGTGACGTCAGTACGTTGCTCCCACTGACGCGTTTCATCACAGTTCTGACATCGTCATGGGGCTACCCCTGTCCCAGCAGCAGAAAAAAAGGACAAGCATGCCCCAGGGCCACCTGCAGAAGATGCACCATGTCCATGACCAGCACTGTGGACTGTAGACACAGAGCCTGCTTGCCCTCCCTGTGAGCGTCTGCCTCTCCTTGGTGGCCTTTCAGGCATGATGGGGATTTTGTTTTGCAACACCACACTACACTGTATTGTGTACTATGTACACAACCAGAAAAGTAGTAGCAACTGCACAATGTGTTGCATGGTATTGTGTACACCACCAGAAGTCTAATAGCAACTATTTGTGCACTGTATGCATTGTGTACTGTGTACACCACCAGAAAAGTAGTAGCAACTGCACTATGGGTGCACGGTACTGTGTACACCAACAGAAGGGTAATAACAACTATGGGTGTACTGTATTGTGTACACCACCAGAAAAGTAGTAACAACTGCACTATGGGTGCACAGTATTGTGTACACCACCAGAAGTCTAATAGCAACTATGGGTGCACTGTATGAATTGTGTACTGTGTAATACAGGGCACTTATACACCTTCCTGCCCAGACCAATTTTCAGCTTTCAGCGCTGTCGCAGTTTGAATGACAATTGCGCGGTCATCCATCACTGTACTCAAACTAAATTTTTATAATTTTGTTCCCACAAATAGAGCTTTCTTTTGGTGGTATTTGATCACCTCTGCGGTTTTTATTTGTTGCTAAACAAATAAAAAAAGACCGAAATTTTTGAAAGAAATAAAAGTTTTGCTTTTGTTTCTGTTAAAATTTTTTGTAAATAAGTATGTTTTCTCTTTCACTGATGGGCACTGATAAGGCGGCACCGATGAGGTGGCACCAATGAGCGGGCAGTGACGATGGGCACTGATATTCAGCACTGATGGGCACTGGTAGGCGGCACTGATGGGTGGTTGATATGCAGCACTAATGGGCATTGATAGGCGGCACTAATGAGCACTCATGGGTGGCACTGGTGGGCACTTATAGGCGACACTGATGGGCACTGAAAGGCTGCAAAGATGGGTTCTTATGGGTGGCACTGATGGGCACTGAAAGGCTGCAAAGAAAAGTTCTTATGGGTGGCACTGATGGGCACTGATAGGTGGCACTGATGGGCACTGATAGGCGCTACTGATGGACACTGATACGTGGCACTGATGGGCACTGATACACGGCACTGATACGCGGCACTGACAGGCATCCCTGGTGGCACTGGCAGTGGTAGGCATTGTGAGTGGGCACTGATTGGCAGCTGCCTGGGCACAGATTAGAATTTCCCTGGGGGTCTAGGGGGCATACCTGGTGGTCCAGTGTGGATGGTTTCCCTGGTGGTCCTGGGCGGCTTACCTGGTGGTCCTGGGTGGGATCCGAGGGAGGGCTGTGCTGATAAACAATCAGCACAGACCCCCCCTGTCAGGAGAGCAGCCGATCGGCTCTCCTCTACTTGCGTCTGTCAGACGCGATTGAGGAAAAGCCGATCACCGGCTCTTCCTATTTACATCGTGATCAGCCGTGATTGGACACGGCTGATCACGTGGTAAAGAGTCTCCATCAGAGACTCTTTACCTAGATCGGTGTTGCATGGTGTCAGACTGCCACTCCGCAACAACGATCGCCGCGATGCGCGCCCCCAGGGCCACTTATTTCCACAAATCAACATAATAACTCGAATTTGTTTATTCGCGCGCTAACCTTAAGACAAAAGGAATGCAAAAGTGTGCAAAAATATATATATATATTTATTTACTAAAATTCAGTGCAGAATAATATCAAAAATAACTGGTGTCAAACAAAGAATATGGATCAACATTTCAATTTTTAATATGGATAATACAGACATTGAGAAAATAACCACAGGATGTTGTTTAAAAAAATACCAAGGTAGCAAAACTTAGTAATTCCTTAAAAGTGATTAATAGCTTATCAGTGGCTCAGAATGTGAAAACACCAAAGTGCTGATTTCGACGTGACCCCCCTCTCTCAGTCAACAGATTTTGTGAGCTCAATTACTTTAACACCACATGGACAAAGTTGTTATACCATGCACAGAATTGGTGATTTAACCAAGACTTTTATTTAAGGTAAAGATCATTTCCAACAAATTATTTTATTGTAAGCATACATCATAACTAAACCATATACGGAGGTCACAACACACACTGAATTGACACGGAGAGGGCGGGGAGACTGACCAAGATGACCGCGCAATGAGGAAGCTCCTCTAAACCCGGGCGCACAGTCTAACTGACCTCCTACCTCCATAGCATGCAGAGGCCCTGGAGAGCTGAGAGAGTGGTCACAGTCAGCGGCAGATTCCAGTTGCCACATGGAGGGAACGAGCTGCACAGGGAGGACGCTGTCTTACCTGCCTTATCCATCTACAGGGTGGAATGGAGAGCGGACCTCTCCTTGCTGGTCCCCAGGCCTGCCGAAGCCCAGTGTCCAGAATCACCACCCCTACGCTGCCTGAGACATGGAGTCTGGATTGGGACAGGAGACTCCTAGAGGCGGCGTGTATGGTGGCGGCGCATGGCGCTCCCTGGGACTCAGACACAAGTGGAGGACGCCGGACCCAAATGAGAGGGGGACTAGCTAGAGGGTTATAGCCAGCTGCAGACAGCCTGAAAAAAGAGACATAGGCTGCTGGGCAACCTGAAAGGCTCATCTCGGAATATACTTCAGCAGCATTGTTATAAAGCAAAGCCATAGAGAAGAGCAAGAGTAAGGTGAGATCCAGAACTATTGTCATAAATATCAAGGTATAAATAATACTGAATGCATTATGCCACCCAAAGGGTCCCAATCACAAAAAGCACAGAGGGGGTCTACAGGGGGTACAGCTAAAACTGCCCCGAAAGTTCAACCTGCCCAAGAAACAGATATTAAGGGGTTTTTTCAACAACCGCAGCTACAAAGTAAGTCAGAAGATTCTAATATGACAGACTTAAATACAACTCCCTCAACTACAGAGACAGAGTTAGAACGATCCACTAGTAGCCCCCTTTCAAGCATGCAACAAGTTATAACGGGAGTAGGGAGAATAGAAAGAGAGCCCTGGGATATGCAGTCATATATACTGTACAATCCTTACTGACGAGAGAGGACGTGGATAGATATGTATATAGATTGGAAACGTCATACAAAGCAGAGCTGCAATTAATGAAAACCTCTTTGGCAAACACTCAAGGCAGGATGGAAACTGTGGAATTAAGAGTATCAATTATTGAACAAAAATTAATGCAATCTGAAAAGAAAAATCAGGAACAGGATCAATGTTTAAAATATGCTATTACCACCATTGATGAATTGGAAAACAGGAATAGACAAAACAATATTAGGGTTAGAGGTCTACCAGAGGCAACGGGACCAGAGGAATTAATGCAGACATTACGAGGCATATTCAACACTGTTAATTTGCCCAGAAACAGCTGAACTTATGTTAGATCATGCACATAGATCACTAGGCCCTAAAAATTCTGACCCTATGAAACACAGGGACGTAATCTGTAGAGTACACCATTTTCATACGAAAGAAAAGATCATGGCGGCACATCAGCAAAGAAATATAGATTTTGACGGGGCACAGATATTCTTGTTACAAGATCTATCCAGATATACTCTGGCTTTAAGGAAAGCAGCAAAACCTCTTTTGGAACCTCTCAGAGAAAGAGATATTTTATACAGATGGGGATTTCCTTTTCAGATCTTAGTGCACCATAAGGGACAAAGAGTTATATTTTGGGACATTGGAGACCGTCCTCATTTCCTAAATAATCTCCAGCTGCCTAAAATCGACCTGCCTCAATGGCCTCAAACTCACCTGGATCCTTCAACGAGACCCCTTGGAAGAAGATAAATAAGGACATTTTTTTATGTAATCTTTCGTCTGGGTCGGGGGTGACGGGAGAAACTGTCGGGGGGGGGGGAGGGGGGTGAAGGGAAGGGAGAGAACGACAATTATTTTTATTTTTTTATTTTTTATTTTTTTGGAATATAACATGCGTTTAAGATTAACCTGAAATATTGTGTAAAGATTATAGGGATAATATTGTGTGGAATGTAAAAATAGAAACGGTAATTAAATATATGTGCACTTGGGAGAAGATTTGTTCACAGATATTACTGAATACTCCCAGGGCGACCGGGGTGAATATAGCAATTCTAGAAACCAAGTGCTGACTTCATAACAATGTTTGGGATATATAACTAGGGTTGCTTTTTTTGTTTTTTCACACAGGTTGCCTCGAGGGGAGACTCCTTCCCCCTCCTTGCCAATGGGGGGAGAGGAGCCTCCCCACGAGAGGTAAAAGGAGAAAAACTTGTATAAAGTATAAAGAGACACAAAATAAACATTCACTTAGAATGTTAAAAATCGCTTTGGGGAGAATGGGGGGTTAACGCCCCAATCTTAATCTTCCCTCATGTTCAAATTTTTTCACTAGTTTTTTTTTTGGGGGGTTTGGGATGGCTTTCCCCTCCCCGTTTTTTTCTCTTCCCCCTCTCTCTCCTGGGGAAACGCCCTTCCACCTAAGTGCCCTCAGGCAATAGTTGGGGAACTGAATACACACTATGTTTACACATGAAATATAAGGATACACAATAACACTCACTTAGAATACTTAGATATATAATGAGGTAGGTAAAGGGCAAATACTTGTCTCTACTGCCCCTCTTCTTCACTTCCCCCTTTTTTTTTGAGTAAAAGCTCGGGTACGGATGGATTTAGTAGGACCTTTAATTCAGTTTCTGCCTCCCAGCCCTTTGTTACACAGGGGATGGAAACATACATCTTGGTCATTCTCAAGCCAGAGAAAGATCATAGAGTATGTGGAAATTATCACCCGATCTCCCTAACAAATATAGATCTTAGATTACATTCTAAGATAATTGCAGATAGACTAACACCAGTCTCATCAACATATATTCATTTGGACCAAAAGGGGTTTACGATGGGTCGGGAGGCCAGAGACAATAAACTGAAGACTCTTACACTGGTGGAATTTGTTCGAAGACAATCCACCCCATCCTGTCTTCTGCCTATAGATGCCAAAAAAGGCATTCAACAGGGTGGGATGGTGCTTCTTTGAAGAAACCCTAAAGCAATGGGGAATAGGCACTCAACTTTTGGAGAAAATAATGGTTCTTTATCAAAACCCAAGAGCTAAACTACAGATAAATGGAGCCCTCTTGGACCCTGTCACTATTTTGAACAGAACCCGACAGGGATGTTCTTTATCCCCTCTGATATGTATTGGTAATGGAACATTTGACCACAGCTATTCGTAATAATCCAAATATTCAAGGGATTAAGGTCATGGAAATAGAATATAAAATATATGCAGACAATTTATTGTTATACATTACTAATCCAGTAGTAACTATACCAAATCTAATCCAGGAATTTAACCGTTTCAGAACTATGAGTAACTTTAAAGTTAATTATGACAAATCAGAAGCTTTAAATATTACACTATCAAATAAAACTCAGGATCTTCTTCAAAGGAATTTTTCCTTTAAGTGGCAAAAAGTTGCCATTAAATATTTAGGAATATACATCCCTAAAGATTTAACAGGAACTAAAAGAATTAAATTATCTTCCAATGATTCAAAATATAATGAAGTTACTCCTAAAATACGACAGAAAGTTTTTTTTCCTGGACGCTGAGGATTAATATAGTAGAAAATTGATATTTTACCAAAATTATTTTACATATTTCAGTCAGACAATTCCAATATTTTTACCAACAAATCTAATGGGTCAACTACGTAGAGCGGTGGGGAGAGTTCAGGAATCACATGCATTACGCTAGCATACCAAAGCAATTTAATCCTGCTCCTTTCACTCCTACTCCATCCGTATCTTCACAACAATCTGTTACCAACCTTTGGCTTACTCCCACACTAGGATTTGGGGGTTCTCATCTGCTTCAGGGTACTGTAAAGGCCACAGGAGCTGAGCAAAACCATGTCTCAGTCTCCAGATAGTCCATACTTTCTCACAGTTTTTAACCACTTCACACTACCTAACAAACAAGTGCTGACCCATTCCTACCCCTTTTCAAGCTTCACCTACATGCTGGTTAACCCTTTTAGGACCCTGTAATCAGGTTTTAGAGGATTTTTCCAACCCAAAGTCTCTCAGAGTTTCCGAACTCCAGGTCCCAAAGAGGACTTGCAAATCCAGAGAATACAGTAAATTAGTCCTCTCCTCTCCATCCAGAGTAGCATGGAACCCCTTATGGGTGAGAACCCCTGATTACTAAAAATGTCTCTTGTCACCTCCCTTAAAGGGACCACAAACCAAATAAAAGGGAAACATACTTACCATCCAAGACACATCCCTGGTATCCTATACAGCTTGGAGAATCTTGTGTAAAAACTGCAACATAATTTACGTTTACATGGGCATGGACATTGTTAGGATTCCTAGACATACTGGGCACCTGCAGGGAGGATAGAATGTGGCTGGAGAAAAAAAAAGTCTTTTTTTTTTTTACTATTGTTTTTTTCCACCAAAAATCTAAACACAGAATTAACATTCTGGGCCTGATTTACGAAAGCTTTTGAACGTATATCAGCGCATTGATTTGCACAGATGAGCAAACCATATTATTACAGTATTTATATAGGATCCAGCATACATACAGTATGATGAGTCTACTAACAAATGTGGTTTGCAATGGATTGTATGCTTCAGCATCTTAACCTAAACCATCCACTATAAGTTGTGAAACTGTGACATGGCTAAAATAAAAAATGCGCTGACCACTGTAAGGGATTTTAGAAACACAAAAGAGTGACGGCTAAAAGAAAGAAAAGAAAATAGACGAAATGTTCCTTTAAATCTGCTCTTTGCATACAAAATATTATATATATATATATATATATATATATACACATACATATATATACATACATATACATACACATACACATATATATATATATATATATATATATATATATATATATATATATATATATATATATATATATATATATATATATATATATATATATAATTTTTGGTTGAAAATTGATAGTGGTTTATCCCAAGCTTGTTACATTACTTGTTGGAACAAACCTGTATTAATTAATATTAACAGTGAAGTACAAAAGCTATAGCTGTGCTGGCAATTTCACAGTGTTCACGCACAGATATGCCATAGTCGGTGAGTGTACACAATTTTATTTCCTGCTGCCTTTGAAGACGTTCCCAATGATAAATACCACTTTCCACATTTCATTGCTTTGCAAGCAAATGGCACAAAAGCAACATTATTTGGATGTTCAACATGCACGGCGAACTAGGAAAGAGCTATACACATTGAATATCAGTATTGAATTTATTAGACAGGTTCAGGAATCACATGCATTACACTAGCATACCAAAGTGATTTAATCCTGCTCTAGTAAATCAGGCCCTTCATCTATGGTTGCTTGCTGTAAACCTGCTATGTGTTCTGCTTATTTTTTTGCCTTCCTTGCCCCCCTCCCGCATCAATATGCTAATGAAATTTTTTACATAAAACTTGGTGACACAATACTGGGATTCTGTGCTTTTCTATGCAATACAGGCAGATCACGGTTGGTGCTGTACATAGCTTCCTGAAAACATGACATTATCCTACCTCAGTACTCCTCTCCAGAACCCTCATCCCCCTGTGGCAAGCAGCGGGTTGGCACTTGGGAGGAGGTATGCAAATATCAAAATGGCTTGATGGGTGGATGTTAGTCTGTCCTAGGTCATGCCTGCATGTAATGCTGAGCCTCCATGATTTGAAAAACTGTAATCCAGTGAATGAAAGAGACAGTCCAGGGACAGTGAGCTTGAGGAGGAAAGAGCAGATGTTCTTCAGCCAGGATACGAGGCAGACACTTTCTGAGTTGCTGCAGCTTCTAATGCACACTGTGAGAAGGTCACAGTGTGCAGTGAAATCAGAGTATGCAATTTTGGTACAGGAAAAGAGCCTGTGCAAAACTCTGCAAGACCGAAGCTAAGGCTGGAATTCAACTTTAAATAATATCCACTAAATGTAGGTGGATAACTAAGCAAGTAGAAATTGCTTAGACTATAAATATTTTGTACTTATGGTACGGCACATAAAAATACACGCTGATCAGTAGTGAATTACTCCTCCACATTGGTGGTTAATGACAAAGCATTTGTTACATTGGTAGTCAGTGGAAAGGTGTCACTTAATTGGTCAATAAAGTACCCGTTTAGGAGGAGAAGGACATCCCTGTCCTCGTCAGACATTAAAATATCACCCTGCATTAAGAACTGTACTGATCGTGAGTTCTGGCAGGGATAGGCTGTCATGAACAAACAACCACTGTTTGGGGGTTCCAAGGGAGTTGCAGGCAGCAGAACCCTTGGCTCCACCAAGCCATTTCTGGCTTGAACTTGACAAAGGCTGGACAAACTCCGGCTGGAAAAAAACAAAGAAGCCAGTTAGAAAATTCTTGGCCGAACAGTGATGGGTTCCTACAGTCACTGCAGTCACTGTTCGGGTATTCAAGGAGTCAGCAAAGAAAATTCCTCCACCCATACTGTTTAACATGAATGGAGGACTCTAATAGACTTCTCTTCTCTAGTCCACAGGCTAAAATAGTTGGAAATGCTGTACAAGGCTGCCCAGACCCTACGAGGTTGGACGCAACCAAATGCATGGTATCACCGACCTGGTGATTTTAGAAGCCACAGACTTTTTGTTTTGTTTGTTTTGTCAGATGGAAGATAATTCAAATCGAATTATTGTTGGGGCACTTTCACACTGAGCCACCCCGGGCAACGGCGGTAAAGCGCCGCTATTTTTAATGGCGCATTACCGTAATTTTAACGGCGCTTTTCGGCCACTAGCAAGGCGCTTTTAAACCCCGCTAGTGGCCAAAAAAGGGTGAAAAGTGCCGCCGCTGTGGCGGCACTGCCCATTGATTTCAATGGGCAGGGGCACTTTAGGAGCGGTGAATACACTGCTCCTAAAGTGCCTCAAGGTAGCTGCTTGCAGGACTTTTTTGAGTGTCCTGCCAGCGCAGCGCTCAAGTGTGAAAGCACTTGGGCTTTCACACTGGAGTGAAAGGAGAGGCGCTTTACAGGCACTTTGCAGGCACTATTTGTTAGCGCTATAGCGCCTGTAAAGCGTCTCAGTTTGAAAGGGGTCTTAGTCAAACCAAAAGTGAATATAGTATAATGTTTGCCCTGATCTGTGCAGTCCTACACATTAACTTAACTCAGGGCTAACACCCCCAATAGAGCAGAGATGGTTTGCCACCCTGACAAAGTTCTGCTTGAGATGTAAAAGCTAATCCATTTGGTGGATGTCTACAAGTATGATCTTTGCTTTCAACCCTTATGCCCTGTACACACGGTCATATTTTCGGATGGAAAATGTATAATAGGACCTTGTTGTCGGAAATTCCAGCCGTGTATAGGCTCCATCACACATTTTCCACCGGAATTTCCGACACACAAAGTTTGAGAGCTTGCTATAAAATTTTCCGACAACAAAATCCGTTGTCTGAAATTCTGATCCTGTGTACACAAATCCGACGCACAAAGTGCTACGCATGCTCAGAATAAATTAAGAGATAAAAGCTATTGGCTACTGCCCCGTTTATAGTCCCGACGTACGTGTTTTACGTCACCGCGTTTAGAACGATCGGATTTTCCGACAACTTTGTGTGACCGTGTTTGAGCCAACATCCGTCGGAAAAAATCAATGGATTTTGTTGTCGAAATGTCCGATCAATGTCCGACCCTGTGTACGGGGCATTACAGTGTCCCTGAGTAGAACAGTAACATTATTAAAAGTAAAATAGAGGTTTAAGGACTTAACAAATCATTAGACAGGAGAGCCTGGTAAAGGTGGCAGCGGGAGGGGGGATCACTTATAGTTTTAAGGGAATCGCTGGCAGAAAAGTACAATACCAGGATCATGGTTGTAGTTTCAACCATGGTCCTGGTATAGCCACTTCAACCTGCGGCTGTATATATACAGGCTTTAAGCGGGAAGTGGTTAACTTCCAGGTCAATTACTCCATAAGTACTGTAGCTTTTGGATAAGCATGTCAGCCTAGGTAAAAAATGTCATTTATTTTTCCTCAGGACATGTTTCTTTAAAACCATGACCTCTAAGCTGTAGGTAATATTTGCTAGGGTGTCTGCTATTTTTTAGTTGTATTTTGTAGCCACTAGTCTGAGGTTGCTTCTCTGTTTTGCACTGTGATTTTTCCTTTGATCCTGACCAGTTCTATGATTTATTATGCTCACTCCTTGCATTGTGAATCCCTCTACTTCCTGCTTGGTGATTTCCTTTGCTCAAAAGTCTTTAATCCTACAAGCTTCCTTTTCTGTGCCTCTCAATACTCTATATACTTACCAATATACTTTGATATGTCAAACAGTCAAAGACAGACAGTTATCACTTACATAAAATGACAAATGTATTTACCGGTATATATGGTAGCAGATGCATACATCTCATAACACCTTTGTCCTTTTGCCACCCATGTAACGCATATGTTCAGCAGCAAAGAGGGTGGGCTTTAACGCTCCATGGACAGCCAAGGTGCTAAGAACACACTCATGCTCTGAGAGCACAGTGACTGAGCTGGCAGGCTCCCAATCATCTGACCACTGTGACAGCCAATCACATTGGAGACATGACTGGTGAAGTCCATCCAGCCCCGCAGGTGAGAAGACCGATAAAAAAAGATGGTGGGGCTGGACAAGAAGGGGTTAATTACATTTATAAGGAAGACTCGAGTCAGACACAAAAAGCTCTTAAAGAGGAAGTAAAGCACTTCCTTTTTTTCTGACCTGCAAAGTAAAGACATAATGTGCTAGTATGCATCGCACACTAGCACATTATGTGAAACTTACCTGCTAACAAAGCCTTCCAGTGATGCATTTCACCAATGGAGGCCGCATCCATCTTCACCCGTCTTTATTTCCGGGTCCAGGGATTCTGGTTGTGTGACTGGCCGGAGCCGTGTGACGTCACTCCCATGCATGCGCGCGGGAGCCGCTGGTCACAGCACAGGGCTCTGAAGAAATGGCACATTTCTTCAGAGCACATGCGCCAATGATGTAATCAGCTGCATATACAGTAAATATTTTCTAAACGGTGCATGTTTACAGTACCTATAGGTAAGTATTATTGTAGGTTTTTCTATAGGTACAAATTATCATTGAAATTTACGGTTTAAGTTTAAGTTTATGCAGTTACGTATTCATCAAAAAATTATTTCATGTATTTTTAAATGCAACTAATGTAGGGACATTCATTTATCAACTCTCCTTCTTGCCAGTACTCAGGCTGGAGGTGAAAGGGAGCAGCCCTAGGAGTCAATCCATATCTGTAGCACTACAAATGAGCTGGCAGAGAAGATGCTCAAAGGGGGGGGGAGAAGTGGGATTACATCATTACTGTGTTGCTGCTTCTCTTCATTGTCCAACAGGAAGATAGGTGTGCTCTCAGGATTTCAGTTTTTAGGACAGTTAGCAAGAATGGACCATTGTAGTAGAAGGTAGTGAATGTGCCTTTAGTTCTGTTATCTACATGTCCCGAGCTTTTTGAATTCCAATACTGAATTCATTGTTAAATATGGGAAGTATAAAAATGACATACTGTATATGCTGTAGTCTGGCGATAACAGTCCACCTTGAAACATCATTTCATTACCTGTTTACCCTGGTGGTGGAACCATTTTTCAAATTCCTTTAGCACGGTGACAATGCTGTTTATTCTGCCGTGAAACCACTATAGCCTGTGGACAGGGTGGTCTTATATGGACTTTAAATTAGCTGTAATTATTTACTGTAATTATCAATAGACTTTAAGTAAAAAACACACAAATGCCCAACTCTAATGGGGCGTAAACACACGGTCGGACTTTTCAGCTACAAAAGTCCGACAGCCTGTCCGACAGACTTCCGGCGGACTTTCGGCGGACTTGCGGCAGACTTTCTAACGAACGGACTTGCCTACACACGACCACACAAAAGTCCGACGGATTCGTACGTGATGACGTACACCGGACTAAAATAAGGAAGTTGATAGCCAGTAGCCAATAGCTGCCCTAGCGTGGGTTTTTGTCCGTCGGACTAGCATACAGACGAGCGGACTTCGGGGTCCGTCGTAGTTACGACGTAAAGATTTGAAGCATGTTTCAAATCTAAAGTCCGTCGGATTTGAGGCTAAAAAAGTCAGTTGAAAGTCCGGAGAAGCCCACACACGATCGGATTACCAGCCAGCTTTAGTCCGTCAGCGTCCGTTGGTCTTTTGTAGACGAAAAGTCCGACCGTGTGTACGTGGCATAACAAACACTTTTAGAAGGTTACTATTTATATTTCTGTTGGAAATTTTTTTTAAACATACAGTATATCAAAGTTGACTGTACACTATGTATTCCCTTGCAGTGTTTATTGGTTTGTCTTAACCCATGTAACTCTCTCTTTTGAAAAACAAAAAACAAAAAACAACTTGATCTGCATGTAAATGAGATAAAATAAAATAAATAAATAAATAAAGGCATATGGATTGTAAAAAAATTAATTCATATAATAAATATTATCTTTACAGTTACTAACCAGATATAGTTACCAGAATACAATAGATTTCACTATAGTGGTCCTTTAATGACTTCTGGAACTGTAGCTTGCACTTTGGGTTTTCCTTTACTACAACTTCATATTGTAGTAGTAGGAGCATTATTGATACCCATTTATACCTAGGTAGATAACAAAGAACTCAGGGACTTGGATTGGAGAATAGAAGAAACTGATATAGATATATTCTACACACTAGAGACCCGCATAGGGCTCATTCACCTATCTTATGCACAATTTAAACTTAGATCTAAACATAATACTCACAGCTCCACTACCCTAGACACATAAAATGTTGTGAAAAAGTAATTACCCCATGGAAATTGTTGATTATTTCAACATATTTGAACAGGCAAACATTTGTTCTTATTTCCAGTGCCTACAGATAAAGGTAATATACTTGCGTATATGACATATACAGTACAATAGCATATTTATTTTCATGATGTCAATGATCAAAAATTATGTGAATTTGTCATAAGAAAAAATAAGTAAGCCATTGATTGGAACCTCCTTAGGGAGTATGCAAATGGAAGACAAAAACAGAACATTCCATAGCTCAACTCACCAACCAGTCTTCCAACTTACCAAATTAACCTGTCCAAGAGTCTGCATTAAAAACAGGGGTTTAGTTAGCAAATGCATGCATAAGCTGCAAGGCCTCTTCACGGCACCCTGTGTATGCTTGCAGTCCTAACACTACTGAATTTATAAGTGTCTCCACAATGGAAGCACATGCATTAAATGGATAGATGAGGGGCAGGTGGACCTGGAGGCAGCCTAATCCCCCTTAAAGGAACAGGAGCACACTGGACACCCAGCAAGAGCACAATGGCAGCAAAGGTGTACAGTGTGTCCCCGGACCAATATATACCAATAACAAACAAACGGCTCCTGCCCCCACCTATAACTGGCCTTCACAGCAAGGAGCACATGGAAGGGCTATCACATGAAAGACAAAAACAGAACATTCCATAGCTCAACTCACCAACCAGTCTGCCAACTGACCAAATTAACCTGTTTTTAACGCAGACCATTGGACAGAACTCACCTGGAAAACAACAGTGATTGGCCAGCTCACCTTTAAATCACCTGTATCAGCACACAATCAGTGCTCGTGATAGAGTTGTTACCTTTGTGTGCTACTGCTTGACCCAGCATACATATGCTCTGTATATTTCATGTATGACCCGGCTAGTTTTGACCCTGCTTGCTCGCTTCTGATTCGGTACCATTTGGACTCTGATCTACCTGTGTATGATCCATCCTAGACTACGCTTTGCCTGATTCTACTGTAGTACCAGTCTCAGCATTACTACTTGGCTGCCCAGCCAATCTCTACCTCCATCTGCAGCGGTGAACTACAAGCACCAGCCAGCCTCTACCTTAGTCTGTAGCGGTGAACTACAAGGTTCAGCCAACACCTACCTTCATCTGCAGCAGTGAACTACAAGCACCAGCCAACATTTACCTTCATCTGCAGCAGTGAACTACAAGTCCCAGCTGACCTGCTCTGCTTAGACCTGCTCAAGATATGTGCTCTTGTTCCTTGAACTCTTTTCATAATCAGCACACCTGAACTGTTACCTGTTATCTGCTCCTAGCCTGACATTATCACGAGCCATACATAAAAAGGAAAGACTATCGTGGATTCTGAGCAGGCTCAGTTGTTTGCACAGGAACTTTGCCATTTATTCCATCAAATCCAGGAGATGGCCATAGAGCTCACCAAGGTGCAATCTCCTATAAAACTCCATCATCTGAACTGAAAATTCCTTTGCCTGACCGCTTTTCTGGTGACCGTAAAGGGTTTTGCAACTTTAAAAACAGCTGCAAATTATATTTCAAGTTAAAGCCATCCTCGTTTGGCTCTGAAACTCAGAGGGTTCAGATTATTATCTCACTACTACAGGGTGACCCCCCCAGGCTTGGGCCTTTAACCTGGAACCAAACCATCCAGCCCTGCTAACTGTAGATGCCTTCCTTGAAGCCCTAGGGTTGCTATATGATGATTCAGATTGTGCTGCTACTGCAGAATAAACCCTGCGTAATTTACAGCAAGGAACTACCACTGCTGAAATGTTTTGCTCAGAGTTTAGCAGGTGGGCCCCCGGTATCTGGCTGGAAAGATGTAGCTCTCCACAACCAGTTTAGAATAGGCCTTTCAGATGCAATTAAGGACGCACTGGTCATCTTTTCTACCCAACGTCGCTGGAGGAGGCTATGTGTCTAGCCATTAAAATTGACTGCCGCCAACGGGAGAGGAGGCAAAAACTCCCTTCGGCTGTGGCAAATTATATACTTCCCTTGCCACCTGATTATTCCACCTCCAGTGCCAGATCTGAGGAAGAACCTATGCAGTTAGGCTCCACCCGTTTATCTGCCCAGGAACACACACGCTGGCGTAACATGGGACTCTGCTTATTTTGTGGCCTCAAGGGTCATATGCTCCATTCTTACCCTACACCTCCGGGAAACTCCAGGACCTAGGTGATTGTGGGGAGGTCACCTTAGGTCTTTCATCACCCCAGGAGGACAATCGTATACTTTTACCATCTGTTATTAACTTTGGGACGGGGCTCATGAACTGCTGGCCCAGTGACCTTCCTTTTAATACGCGTATCTCAAATGTATTTTATGTCTCCTTATTAAAACCTTTGGTCTGCAACCGCTTTACCACCTCAGTGCCTCATCCTCACCCTGTACAGGTTGAGAACCATGAGGAGTATGAAGTACAGTCCATTGTTGACTCCCGTAGGTTCTGTAGGTGCATACAGTACCTTGTGCATTGGAAAGCGTATGGTCCAGAGGAACGCTCTTGGGTCTCATCCTTGGACGTACATGCCCCTGTCCTCCTTCGTGTTTTCCATAGACGTTTTCCCTCAAGTCTGGTGGTCCTCCCAGGGGGAGGGGTCATTGAGGAGGGGGTACTGTCAGGGCTGGGCTCAGCCCTTCCTTCTCAAAGCTGGCCACTCAGCTGTTGGCTAATTGCCAGCTCCTTTCTCTCCACAGTGACTCACCTGTTGATGATATCCTGCTCGTCATTCCTGCTTACTTAAGTCGTCCAGCACAGATGATCTCTGCCTTCGCCTTGGTCACATCTTTAGAGACGCTCTCCTGTGTTCCTGTTAAAGACTTGCTTGGCTGACATTCCTTCTGGCTCCAGATCCTGCTTGCTGTTCTACTACGCTCATCTCTGGCTCCCTGAAGTTTTGGCTTGTCCGACTATCCGTTCCTTTTTCTGAACTCTGGCTATGTTTTGACTATGTTTACTCTGTTTACCTTTTTATTATTATTATTAAATAAGTGTGATTTAACTATACTTCTGTCTCAGTCCATTTCATGGTTTCTGGCACTGACATTGGGGTCTATGTATAAAAATGTTGCTGCACAAATGGGGCAAACAAAAATGAATTGTGTATTATAATTATTTCCTACGATTGTAAGTGCCATCTAGTGGCCATAATGTGGTATTTTTCCTGACCAAGGTACTTAAAGCAGAGGTCCGCTGATTTTTTATTTTTTTTTAAAAGTCTTTTAAAATATGGACACTTTCCTGTCCGATCTATCCCTCGGCTGTCGGGTGCTGCCACTGCCATCTTCGGTGAGGGAATCAGGAAGTGAAGTCTTGCGGTTTCACTTCCTAGTTCCCCACTGCGCATGCGCAACTCGTGCTGTGCTATTTCACTGGTCCCTGCTGTTTTCTGGGACCTGTGTGTCCCAGAGAGAAGACAGGGGGGGAGGGGCGGAGAAGGCACCAGAAATGGCGGGTGGCTCGGTTATCTATGCCCGGAAGTGGGAGCAAAATACCTGTATTAGACAGGTATCTGCTCCCCCCCTGAACGGTACCAAATGTGACAACGGAGGGGGGGGGAGGAACCGGAAAAGGGGAAGTTCCATTTTTGGGTGGAACTCCGCTTTAAAGTGGAACTCCACTCTCCCAATCAACATTGATTATTTGTAATCCTCATGTTGCTAGCATTAGTAAATGGAGAGGAAAGTATATTATATTTACTTGTTTTAAACTTTTTTTTTTTTTACATTTCCTCAGTTACTGCCTGGTTTCCTTCCTAGGCAGATTATGTCATACATCCCAGGAGTCTTGAGGAGGGGTTTTCTCAGCACACTCTCCTGTATGCATACTTGAGCTAAGGGCAGGAAGTAAATCCTACATGATTCATGTGCCCTTGTGGACAGAAATCCCGCGGGGGGGGGGGGTTCAAAGAGATTTCTCACAAAAATAAAGCTTGGACACATGGATGGATGGGGGCGTTTGCACTGAATATTAAAAATAAATGAAATGGCATTTTTGGTTTGTGATGTTCAGATGCAGTGTAGATCCACTTTAAAGAAATACTGCATTATGGCCACTAATTGGTGCTTGCATCCATAGGTAATAATCATATTACACAAAATACAGCGATTTTCATTGTATGTGAAATGTGCATGTTTGTCACGTTTGCATTTTTTATTTAATGAAAGGCACAGGATAACATTTTAAGCTTTTTTTTTTTTTATTCATATACCAATCTGTTCATTTCAACCATCCAATCATGTCGTGAAATCACTATAGTGTCAGCCTGTGGACAGGGTGGTCTTATATGGACTTTAAATTAGCTGTAATTATTTACTGTAATTATCAATAGACTTTAAGTAAAAAACACACAAATGAATGCCCAACTCTAACAAACACTTTTACATTTCTATTTCTGTTGGAAAAAAATCTTTAAACATACAGTATATCAAAGTTGACTGTACACTATGTATTCCCTTGCAGTGTTTATTGGTTTGTCTTAACCCATGTAACTCTCTCTTTTGAAAAAAACAAAAAAAAAAACAACTTGATCTGCATGTAAATGAGATAAAATAAAATAAATAAATAAATAAATAAAGGCATATGGATTGTAAAAAAATGAATTCATATAATAAATATTATCTTTACAGTTACTAACCAGATATAGTTACCAGAATACAATAGATTTCACTATAGTGGTCCTTTAATGACTTCTGGAACTGTAGCTTGCACTTTGGGTTTTCCTTTACTACAACTTCATATTGTAGTAGTAGGAGCATTATTGATACCCATTTATACCTAGGTAGATAACAAAGAACTCAGGGACTTGGATTGGAGAATAGAAGAAACTGATATAGATATATTCTACACACTAGAGACCTGCATAGGGCTCATTCACCTATCTTATGCATGATTAGACCTTAGATCTAAACATAATACTCACAGCTCCACTACCCTAGACACATAAAATGTTGTGAAAAAGTAATTACCCCATGGAAATTGTTGATTATTTCAACATATTTGAACAGGCAAACATTTGTTCTTATTTCCAGTGCCTACAAATAAAGGTAATATACTTGCGTATATACTTGCGTATATGACATATACAGTACAATAGCATATTTATTTTCATGATGTCAATGATAACAAATTATGTAAATTTGTCATAAGAAAAAATAAGTAAGCCATTGATTGGAACCTCCTTAGGGAGTATGCAAATGGAAGACAAAAACAGAACATTCCATAGCTCAACTCACCAACCAGTCTTCCAACTGACCAAATTAACCTGTCCAACAGTCTGTGTTAAAAACAGGGATTTAGTTAGCACGCATTTGCAAACGCATGCATAAGCTGCAAGGCCTCTTCACGGCACCCTGTGTATGCTTGCAGTCCTAACACTACTGAATTTATAAGTGTCTCCACAATGGAAGCACATGCATTAAATGGAGAGATGAGGGGCAGGTGGACCTGGAGGCAGCCCAATCCCCCTTAAAGGAACAGGAGCACACTGGACACCCAGCAAGAGCACAATGGCAGCAAAGGTGTACAGTGTGTCCCCGGACCAATATATACCAATAACAAACAAACGGCTCCTGCCCCCACCTATAACTGGCCTTCACAGCAAGGAGCACATGGAAGGGCTATCACATGAAAGACAAAAACAGAACATTCCATAGCTCAACTCACCAACCAGTCTGCCAACTGACCAAATTAACCTGTTTTTAACGCAGACCATTGGACAGAACTCACCTGGAAAACAACAGTGATTGGCCAGCTCACCTTTAAATCACCTGTATCAGCACACAATCAGTGCTCGTGATAGAGTTGTTACCTTTGTGTGCTACTGCTTGACCCAGCATACATATGCTCTGTATATTTCATGTATGACCCGGCTAGTTTTGACCCTGCTTGCTCGCTTCTGATTCGGTACCATTTGGACTCTGATCTACCTGTGTATGATCCATCCTAGACTACGCTTTGCCTGATTCTACTGTAGTACCAGTCTCAGCATTACTACTTGGCTGCCCAGCCAATCTCTACCTCCATCTGCAGCGGTGAACTACAAGCACCAGCCAGCCTCTACCTTAGTCTGTAGCGGTGAACTACAAGGTTCAGCCAACACCTACCTTCATCTGCAGCAGTGAACTACAAGCACCAGCCAACATTTACCTTCATCTGCAGCAGTGAACTACAAGTCCCAGCTGACCTGCTCTGCTTAGACCTGCTCAAGATATGTGCTCTTGTTCCTTGAACTCTTTTCATAATCAGCACACCTGAACTGTTACCTGTTATCTGCTCCTAGCCTGACATTATCACGAGCCATACATAAAAAGGAAAGACTATCGTGGATTCTGAGCAGGCTCAGTTGTTTGCACAGGAACTTTGCCATTTATTCCATCAAATCCAGGAGATGGCCATAGAGCTCACCAAGGTGCAATCTCCTATAAAACTCCATCATCTGAACTGAAAATTCCTTTGCCTGACCGCTTTTCTGGTGACCGTAAAGGGTTTTGCAACTTTAAAAACAGCTGCAAATTATATTTCAAGTTAAAGCCATCCTCGTTTGGCTCTGAAACTCAGAGGGTTCAGATTATTATCTCACTACTACAGGGTGACCCCCCCAGGCTTGGGCCTTTAACCTGGAACCAAACCATCCAGCCCTGCTAACTGTAGATGCCTTCCTTGAAGCCCTAGGGTTGCTATATGATGATTCAGATTGTGCTGCTACTGCAGAATAAACCCTGCGTAATTTACAGCAAGGAACTACCACTGCTGAAATGTTTTGCTCAGAGTTTAGCAGGTGGGCCCCCGGTATCTGGCTGGAAAGATGTAGCTCTCCACAACCAGTTTAGAATAGGCCTTTCAGATGCAATTAAGGACGCACTGGTCATCTTTTCTACCCAACGTCGCTGGAGGAGGCTATGTGTCTAGCCATTAAAATTGACTGCCGCCAACGGGAGAGGAGGCAAGAACTCCCTTCGGCTGTGGCAAATTATATACTTCCCTTGCCACCTGATTATTCCACCTCCAGTGCCAGATCTGAGGAAGAACCTATGCAGTTAGGCTCCACCCGTTTATCTGCCCAGGAACACACACGCTGGCGTAACATGGGACTCTGCTTATTTTGTGGCCTCAAGGGTCATATGCTCCATTCTTACCCTACACCTCCGGGAAACTCCAGGACCTAGGTGATTGTGGGGAGGTCACCTTAGGTCTTTCATCACCCCAGGAGGACAATCGTATACTTTTACCATCTGTTATTAACTTTGGGACGGGGCTCATGAACTGCTGGCCCAGTGACCTTCCTTTTAATACGCGTATCTCAAATGTATTTTATGTCTCCTTATTAAAACCTTTGGTCTGCAACCGCTTTACCACCTCAGTGCCTCATCCTCACCCTGTACAGGTTGAGAACCATGAGGAGTATGAAGTACAGTCCATTGTTGACTCCCGTAGGTTCTGTAGGTGCATACAGTACCTTGTGCATTGGAAAGCGTATGGTCCAGAGGAACGCTCTTGGGTCTCATCCTTCGGACGTACATGCCCCTGTCCTCCTTCGTGTTTTCCATAGACGTTTTCCCTCAAGTCTGGTGGTCCTCCCAGGGGGAGGGGTCATTGAGGAGGGGGTACTGTCAGGGCTGGGCTCAGCCCTTCCTTCTCAAAGCTGGCCACTCAGCTGTTGGCTAATTGCCAGCTCCTTTCTCTCCACAGTGACTCACCTGTTGATGATATTCTGCTCGTCATTCCTGCTTACTTAAGTCGTCCAGCACAGATGATCTCTGCCTTCGCCTTGGTCACATCTTTAGAGACGCTCTCCTGTGTTCCTGTTAAAGACTTGCTTGGCTGACATTCCTTCTGGCTCCAGATCCTGCTTGCTGTTCTACTACGCTCATCTCTGGCTCCCTGAAGTTTTGGCTTGTCCGACTATCCGTTCCTTTTTCTGAACTCTGGCTATGTTTTGACTATGTTTACTCTGTTTACCTTTTTATTATTATTATTAAATAAGTGTGATTTAACTATACTTCTGTCTCAGTCCATTTCATGGTTTCTGGCACTGACATTGGGGTCTATGTATATGTAATGTACCTGGTAGTTGAGCCTGACTGGTAGAAGGAGACCTCTCTTAAGCGCTGGTTCAGGAGCCGCTGGGAGTGGGAACAGTGGTCTCCTGAGCACAGTGGGTAGGAGGGCCTGATGCGGGTTCCAGCAGAAGCAGACACCGGAACTGGAATGAAGTCCCTCAGGGATGGCTGAGCTGTGGATGCAGGTAGCTGGTGCAGGCCGGTAGGTAGGCTGGTAGCCGGATGCGCAGACAGCAGCTGGATGCAAACAGGCAGGCTGGAGCAGCGTGACAGGACACAGGCAAGCAAGGTCAGACAGTCCGTATTTGGCAGGAGATCAGGCAGGATATCAACAGGAGGGATGATCCAAGGGTAGTCAGACAGGCAGGAGTTCAGCAACGGGTAGCAGAAGAAACAAGGTCAGACAAGCCGGGTCGGATAGGAGACTGGAGAATGGTCAGACGTAGCCGGGTCAATATCAAACAACAAGCAGGCAGATTCAGGAACTTTCAGGTGCAGAGCTGCAGACGAACAGCAGCTAACATGAGCACCTGTCATCCTTTTAAAGGCCCTTTGGCGCCAAACGGCGCTAGCGCGAACGGGCGCGCGCACGGGCGCGCGCGCGCACCCGCGAACGCGCGAACGCGCGTACGGGCATTCGCGGGAGCGCTCCGGCGCCCCCTGGTGGGGATTTTGGCTGAATATGCTTAGAAATGATCCTTGAGGACCTACGTGCACGCAGATTCACCCGACGACTGCTGACATGCCCCTGACATTGCCCCCCCCCAACGGGCAGCCTCCGGATGCCCAGATGCGCCTTTTTTTCAGGATGGGTAGAGAAGTATGCATGAATTAAACGTTTGGCATGAATATTACAGTCAGGTTCCCATGAATTGTTCTCCGGACCATACCCTTTCCACTTAATTAAAAACTGTACTTGCCCAGACCTCTTCCTGCAGTCAAGGATGGATTCCACTTCATATTCTTCATTGCCGTCCACCAGAACTGGTTCAGGGACCCTGGTGCCCCTATCAGGAAAAGGATCATCTACAGCAGGCTTTAAGAGTGATACGTGAAATACAGGATGTATTTTAAGTGAATCAGGTAAGCATAATTCATACGATACTTCGTTAATTTTCCTTTTTACAGGGAAAGGTCCAATAAATTTTGGGGCAAGTTTCTTGGAAGGACATGACAATCTGATATTATTAGTGGACAGCCATACCTTGTCGCCAGGTTGGAGGTTTAGATCTCCCCTTCTTTTCTCATCAAAGAACCTCTTATTATCCGCTTGCGCTTTGGATACCGCCTCCTGCAAGATCCGATTATTACGACTGAAGAACTGCACTGTGTCCTGGACCGCTGGTACTGGAGATTCTGAAAAACAATCTGGTAAAAAAGATGCATGAAACCCATAATTGGCAAAGAAAGGAGATTGACCGGTGGCAGAGTGACTGGCGTTATTGTACGCAAATTCTGCAAGTGGCAGCAAGGATACCCAATCATCTTGCACAAAAGATGTAAAACACCTAATGTATTGCTCCAGAGTTTGATTTGTCCTTTCAGTTTGCCCATTTGTTTGGGGATGGTATGCTGAGGACAGGGCTAGTTCAATCTTCAAACTTTCACAAAGGGCTCTCCAAAAACGTGAAGTAAACTGCACCCCCCTATCAGACACTATATTTGCGGGGATCCCGTGTAATCTAACGATTTCCTTAATGAACACACGGGCTGTCTCTACAGCAGAAGGTGTTCCTTTTAGGGGCACAAAGTGGGCCATTTTGGATAGCCGGTCGACGACCACAAAGATCGCCGAACATCCCTCCGAATGTGGCAGTTCGACTATAAAGTCCATTGCTATCATTCTCCAGGGCCTATCTGGTATAGGCAATGGTCTTAGTAGACCCCACGCTCTGTTCCTGGGGGTTTTGTTCTGGATGCAGACAGAGCAGGAGTTGACATATTTCTTGCAAAATTCCTTTAAGTTAGGCCACCAAAAGGTGCGCTGCACCAGTTCAAGGGTCTTACGGACCCCAAAATGTCCTGCAAGTGGATGGTCATGCAAAAGCGTCAGTACCTTGACTCTAACGTTCTCTGGCACGAAGATTTGACTTCCCCTCCATAGTAGTCCATCTCGAGGTGTTAAGAAAGACTCCTGAAGACTTGAAGGTTCTGGGGATGCTTCTCTAATCATGGAAAGCAAATCTGTCTGAAGGAGAAGAAAACTGTTTGCCGGCAAAATAGTGTCAGGGACAGAAGAGTCCTTAGGATTATCAAACATGCGTGACAAAGCGTCTGGTTTTGTATTCTTGGATCCCGGCCGGTAGGTGATGTGGAAGCAAAATCGTGTGAAAAATAGGGCCCAACGGGCCTGTCTGGGTCTTAGCCTTTTAGCAGATCTTAGATACTCCAGATTTTTGTGATCTGTATAAATCAGTACTGGATGGACTGCACCTTCAAGCAAGTATCTCCATTCTTCCAAGGCAGTCTTGATGGCAAGTAGCTCCCGATCCCCCACATCATAGTTCCGCTCAGCTGGCGAAAGTTTTCTAGAGAAGTACCCAACAGGATGCATCAGATCTTTGTTGCCCTGACGTTGGGAAATAATAGCACCCACAGCTACTTCGGAAGCATCAACCTCCAGAATAAAAGGCAAAGATGGGTCTGGATGGCTAAGAATCGGAGCTGACGTGAAACGCCTTTTTAATTCTTCAAAGGCCTCCTGGGCCTCCTGGTTCCAGTGGAAACGAAGATTCTGCTTGGTTAGCTGTGTAATAGGGGAGATGATAGCAGAGAACCCCCTGATAAACTTCCTGTAAAAGTTTGCAAAGCCAACAAAGCGTTGTACACCTTTCTTGTCCATGGGTGCTGGCCATTCTAATACAGCAGACACTTTCTGGGGGTCCATTTTAATACCGGTTGGGGAGATGACCAACCCCAGAAACTGGATCTCTTCTTGTTCAAATTCGCACTTCTCCGCTTTGGCGTACAATCTGTGCAAGCGGAGTCGTGCTAGGACTTTACGGACATGTTCCCTGTGTTGCTCAAGTGAGCTGGAGAAGATAAGGATGTCGTCCAGGTAAACAATTAGGAAGATGTCCAGGAAGTCTTTAAACACATCGTTGACCAGATGCTGAAATGTGGCAGGAGCATTGCAAAGGCCGAAGGGCATGACCAAATATTCGTAGTGCCCGAAACGGGTCCGGAAAGCCGTCTTCCATTCATCCCCGGCCCGAATGCGGACCAGGTTATAGGCCCCTCTCAGGTCTAATTTGGTGAAGATAATGGCGGTCCGTAATTTTTGAAACAGTTCTGGTATTAGGGGCAACGGATAACGGTTCTTGACCGTAACCTTGTTTAATTCCCGATAATCCACGCAAGGGCGGAGCGTATGATCTTTCTTGGAGACAAAAAATATTCCCGCTCCTGCTGGTGAAGTGGACTGTCGAATGAAGCCTTTCTCTAGGTTTTCATTGATGTAAACCTTGAGCGCCTCTTGTTCCTTTTCGGACAGAGGAAAGATGCGCCCAAAAGGGATCTCAGCTCCAGGAAGCAATTCAATTGGACAGTCATAGGGGCGATGGGGTGGCAGGGAATCTGCTCCCTTCTTGCTGAAAACATCTGCAAAGTCCTGATAGACCTCTGGTACGTTTTGAAGCAGATCTGGGTCAGTGTCCATACATAGTAGGGTAGTAGCAGGATTAACAGGTTCAGGTAGGCAATGTCTTTGACAATAGGGTGACTGAAACTTGATCTCGCCCGTGGCCCAATTAACAAGAGGATTGTGGGCTTGAAGCCAGGGCATACCCAAAATGATTGGGAAAAGAGGTGATGAGATGACGTCCAAGATTAAGATCTCTCGGTGCTGGGATGAACAGATAGCAGATAGTGGAAGGGTTTCTTGAGAGACCTGCCCGGACTTTATACGGGACCCATCGGCCAGAAAAATTGAAAGTCTATGTGTCTTGTCTTTAAGCGGAAGTTCTTGCTGTGTGGCAAAGGTGGAGTCAACAAAACAGCTACATGCCCCGGAATCAACAATGGCGTTGACTTGAATTGTTCTTCCCTGGAGCTGTAATGAGAGAGGGAGCACAAGTTGAGTGGCATTGGCTGTTAAAGCAGACAAACTGGTTGAAGCTGAAGAAAAACACTTACGGATCTTCACTGGGCAGTTGTTCACGTAGTGGCCCGTTCCGCCACAATAAAGGCAAAGGTTTAGTTGGCGCCTGCGTGCCCGTTCTTCAGGGGTCAGAGTGGTACGCATAAGTCCAAGTTGCATGGGTTCAGGGGCATCAGTTGCCTGGTTGATTGGACTTGGCCCAGCAGAAGGTAGATACCGAGAGGCAGGCAGCGGAGCTCTGGCAGTCATCCACATAGGCCGAGTTTGTTGGACAGATCGTTCAGAGCGGCGCTCACGAAGGCGTCGGTCAATCTGGATAGTGATGGTAATGAGCTCTTCTAAGGTGTCAGGCATTCCTACTCGGGCAAGCTCATCCTTAAGACCCTCAGATAACCCCATGCGGAACTGGTGACGTAGGGCTGCATTATTCCATTGAGTATCCGCGCTCCAGCGTCGAAAGTCCATGACATAGTCCTCGGCCGGTCTACGGCCTTGCTGGAGCGCGATCAAAGCTGCCTCAGCGGTGGCAGCCCGCTGAGGATCCTCATAAAGCTGGGCCATGGCTTCAAAAAAGGCAGGTAGGGTCTGAACCTGTATGGCGTTGGATTCAATCAAGCGATGGGCCCAGGTCTGGGGTTCCCCCTGCAGGAGGGATACAACAAACCCCACTTTGGTGGCTTCCAAAGAAAAAGTCCGTGGCTGTAGTCCAAAGTAAAGTTGACAAGCGCTGCGGAAGGCCACAAACTTAGTTCGGTCACCGGAAAACTTATCAGGAACAGGTACTCTTGGTTCTGGTGGGAGCATGACCACTGAGGGTGATGCAGCAGCCTGTACTGGAGCAGCTGCGGGTGCAGCGGCCACACCACCGGAACCACTGAGGTTTAACACTTGCCCTTCCAGTCTGTTATAACTGTCTTGTAGAGTCTTTACTGCTTGGGTGAGGGCCGCCAAGTGTGTACAGATCTCCTGAATGGGAGAGGTCTCTCCTGCAGGCTCAGTCATGGCTGTTCGTACTGTAATGTACCTGGTAGTTGAGCCTGACTGGTAGAAGGAGACCTCTCTTAAGCGCTGGTTCAGGAGCCGCTGGGAGTGGGAACAGTGGTCTCCTGAGCACAGTGGGTAGGAGGGCCTGATGCGGGTTCCAGCAGAAGCAGACACCGGAACTGGAATGAAGTCCCTCAGGGATGGCTGAGCTGTGGATGCAGGTAGCTGGTGCAGGCCGGTAGGTAGGCTGGTAGCCGGATGCGCAGACAGCAGCTGGATGCAAACAGGCAGGCTGGAGCAGCGTGACAGGACACAGGCAAGCAAGGTCAGACAGTCCGTATTTGGCAGGAGATCAGGCAGGATATCAACAGGAGGGATGATCCAAGGGTAGTCAGACAGGCAGGAGTTCAGCAACGGGTAGCAGAAGAAACAAGGTCAGACAAGCCGGGTCGGATAGGAGACTGGAGAATGGTCAGACGTAGCCGGGTCAATATCAAACAACAAGCAGGCAGATTCAGGAACTTTCAGGTGCAGAGCTGCAGACGAACAGCAGCTAACATGAGCACCTGTCATCCTTTTAAAGGCCCTTTGGCGCCAAACGGCGCTAGCGCGAACGGGCGCACCCGCGAACGCGCGAACGCGCGTACGGGCATTCGCGGGAGCGCTCCGGCGCCCCCTGGTGGGGATTTTGGCTGAATATGCTTAGAAATGATCCTTGAGGACCTACGTGCACGCAGATTCACCCGACGACTGCTGACATGCCCCTGACAGTATAAAAATGTTGCTGCACAAATGGGACAAACAAAAATGAATTGTGTATTATAATTATTTCCTACGATTGTAAGTGCCATCTAGTGGCCATAATGTGGTATTTTTCCTGACCAAGGTACTTAAAGCAGAGGTCCGCTGATTTTTAATTTTTTTTTATAAGTCTTTTAAAATATGGACACTTTCCTGTCCGATCTATCCCTCGGCTGTCGGGTGCTGCCACTGCCATCTTCGGTGAGGGAATCAGGAAGTGAAGCCTTGCGGTTTCACTTCCTAGTTCCCCACTGCGCATGCGCAACTCGTGCTGTGCTATTTCACTGGTCCCTGCTGTTTTCTGGGACCTGTGTGTCCCAGAGAGAAGACAGGGGGGGAGGGGCGGAGAAGGCGCCAGAAATGGCGGGTGGCTCGGTTATCTATGCCCGGAAGTGGGAGCAAAATACCTGTATTAGACAGGTATCTGCTCCCCCCCTGAACGGTACCAAATGTGACAACGGAGGGGGGGGGAGGAACCGGAAAAGGGGAAGTTCCATTTTTGGGTGGAACTCCGCTTTAAAGTGGAACTCCACTCTCCCAATCAACATTGATTATTTGTAATCCTCATGTTGCTAGCATTAGTAAATGGAGAGGAAAGTATATTATATTTACTTGTTTTAAACTTTTTTTTTTTTTACATTTCCTCAGTTACTGCCTGGTTTCCTTCCTAGGCAGATTATGTCATACATCCCAGGAGTCTTGAGGAGGGGTTTTCTCAGCACACTCTCCTGTATGCATACTTGAGCTAAGGGCAGGAAGTAAATCCTACATGATTCATGTGCCCTTGTGGACAGAAATCCCGCGGGGGGGGGGGGTTCAAAGAGATTTCTCACAAAAATAAAGCTTGGACACATGGATGGATGGGGCGTTTGCACTGAATATTAAAAATAAATGAAATGGCATTTTTGGTTTGTGATGTTCAGATGCAGTGTAGATCCACTTTAAAGAAATACTGCATTATGGCCACTAATTGGTGCTTGCATCCATAGGTAATAATCATATTACACAAAATACAGCGATTTTCATTGTATGTGAAATGTGCATGTTTGTCACGTTTGCATTTTTTATTTAATGAAAGGCACAGGATAACATTTTAAGCTTTTTTTTTTTATATTCATATACCAATCTGTTCATTTCAACCATCCAATCATGTGCCCAGGGAATCTGAAGAAAAATTATCTTTTTCTTCAGCTGATTGAATGTTTATTTTAGTAAATCAAGTCTTTTTCTGGCAGATAAAAGATTAATGTATCTATTCGGTCGGTTACAACCCTTCTCACTTTTAGTTTTCCAATAAATAACGTACAATGTGTTACTTGTAGTAATTAGTAGAAAGCAATGACACTGATAAAACAAATAGGTCTGGTGCTGTTATCTTGCATTTGGAGACTGGTCAATCAATTTCCAGACAAATGAATGGGTTGAAATATATGAATCTAAAGTTCACAGAGAAACAGCAGTTTAGTAGAAAATGAGGCGCTGCTAAAATCTCACCAATTATAACCAAAAACACTTTTCCTGCTTTTCTGTAATGCAAAGGCTGCTAATATGCAAACAAAGAGCTGACATGGCAGCTGTGTCTGGGTTCTCCCGTCATTATATCATGCTAAGTGACAGCACAGCTCACATACAGTACAGCAGAATATGGGAAGTGGTTTTCTGATTCGTCATACAGATAGGATATGATGGACAGGAAAAATGATGATCAGGTCAGGTCCATTTCTCTTTGTAATTCTTCCACACGTGCTTAACAATTTAGTCCATTTGTTATTTTTTCAGACAAATGGGTGTTGTTGTTTTTGTGAGATTTTGTGCAGTTTTTCTTTTTTAGCTTGCGAAAAGGATCAGTCCACTCAAAACAGATATCTGTTTTTTAAAATAGAGTCTAATGAGTTTTTATATCTCTATTTGTGACTGCTCAGTGGGATCTCTCTGCCATATTTTGCACCTATTTTCATCTACCATTTTCAGACAGAAAACCATGTAGGCATTTCACACTCCTGGCTACTGCCAATCAGGTGTTGATTAACTCTACTAAGCAGCTAAACATCGCTCACTGCTTGGAGGCTTTTCATTGGCGCTAATCATGTCGTTGGGGGTTTCAATTTCAGTTGGGGGTTTCAGAACAGACAGAGAGACTCCCAGCACTCAGCAAGGGAGTATGTAGTCCTCTTTAAAGTGGAACTACAAAACATTTTATTTGTTTTTAACAGAAGAAGGTTTAGAAGCTTATCCTTTTTACTGCATAGGTCCTCTTCTCTCACCAGGACACAAATCAGGGGAGTCTCTCCAGTGGAGATAGTGGCTGCGCCTCAATTCTTTTGTGTCTTTCAGGACAGAAAGTTAAACAGGAATTGCAGGTACGGCATTTCTACGTATGGCTTGAACCAGGGCTTTTTTTCAGCGGGAACGTGGGGGAACGCAGTTCCGGCACCTCCCGGACTGACTGTATGTAATTGTATGTAATGGTACGGGGTGTGGGGTGCAGGGTATTGATGATCACTGCTGGGGGATCTATTCTAGCTGGGGGGGATATATTTTTGCAGGGTGGGTCTAGTGTTGCTAAGGAGGTCTATGGTTGCTGGTGGGGGACCTATTGTTGCTGGGGGTGGGTCTTATGTTGCTGGGGGGTCAGTTGTTGCTGAAAGAGATCTACTGTTGGGGGGAGGGTTCTATTGTTGATGGCTGCTGGAGAGTCTATTAATGCTGGCTGTGCGGAAATCTGTTGATGCTGCCGGGAGTCTATTATTGCTGGGGGGGGGAGTTTTGTTGTGGGTTGCTCCATTGCTGTTAGGGGGATCTATTGTTGCTGGCTGCAGGGGATCTATTTTACTGCTTTTCTTGATATCATTACCAAATTCCATACAAATTACTTAGCAACACAAAATGATACTTGGTTCTGTATTGTCTAAAAGGGGCGGTACTGGGAGGTGGGTAGGGCATGGAACCAAGGCATGGTGCTCGGAGGTGGGTAGGGACGGGGTGACTCGGAAAGGGGGAGTTCCTGCACCTATTGTCTGAGGGAAAAAAAGCCCTGGCTTGAACCAATGTAACTATACATGTACCATACCTGTGGGATCCCTCCAGAAGCTGGAAATCACTGTAGTAAACACTGCTACTCTAATTATCTCCACAAGCTTCTGGATCCCATGCTGAGTTAGAAGACCCCTTTCATCGTAGTGCTAGAAATAGCACCTGTAAAGTGCCCAAAAACCGCCTCCCATTTATTTCAGACTGGGGCGGTGCGCTTGCGGGACGTTAGGAAAAGTCCTGCAAGCAGCGTCTTTGGGGCAGTTTGGGAGCACTGTATACAAAGCTCCCAAAACGCCCTGCCCTCTGAAATGAATGGCCAGCTCTTCCAAAGTGCCTGAAAAGCGTTGGGAAGCGCTGCAACATGGGCGCTTTTAACCCCTTCTTCAACCGCTAGTGGGGGTTAAAAGCACCCTGCTAGCGTCCGAAAAGTGCTGCTTAAACAGCGCCAAAGCACTGCTAAAACGAGCGGTGCTTTAGCGCTGCCGCGGCTGTGGCCCCAGTGTGAAAAGTGTCTTAGTGCATTAATTGGGAAAATCCGACCATCTGTGTTCAGATTGCAGCAGGGCAGCCTTGGATGTGAAATCTATTAGAGATCACAGTAGTAGCAGTGTCTACTACAGTTATTTGCAACTTCTAAAGAGATCCAATGGGTATGGCATATACCTAGTTACATTGATTCATGCTGGACCAATGTAACTATGTAAAAATGCTGCACCTGGAATTCTTCTTTAAAGGGGTTGTAAAGGTATTTTTTTTTTTTTTTTAAATAACACACATGTTATATTTACCTCCACTGTGCAGCTCGTTTTGCACAGAGTGGCCCCGAACCTGGACTTCTGGGGTCCCTCGGTGGCTGTCTCAGCTCCTCCCCCGCAAGAACTAAACACCTTCATGCGAGCTCTCTCGCATGGTGTCTAGTTCTTGCAGGCGCGCTCCCGTGATACAGCCGGCGGCTATAGCCGCTGACTGTATCACTTGGCCCCGGCTGAGCGCCGAAGAGAATGTCGGGAGTGAGCACGGGATTTTCGAGGGGTCAGGTAAGTAAGACGGGGGGCTGGGGGGGCCGGCATTGTTGGATATTTTTTCACCTTAATGCATAGGATGCATTAAGGTGAAAAAACGTGAACCTTTACAAACCCTTTAAAGCAACTCATGACATAAGTCAGAAAATTAACAGAGGGTATAAAACTCCATATTATAATTGCGCGGTCATGCAATGAGGTACACAAACAAAATTTTTATCATTTTTTTGAGTCAGATAAAGCTTTCATTTGGTGATATTTAATCACCACTGAGTTTTCTATTTTTTACTAAACAAATGAAAAAAGACAGAAAAAGGTTTTTTTTTTAAAGTTTCCTTTGCTTCTGTTAAAAAATTTTGTAAATAAGTTATGTTTCTCCTTTACTGATGTGCGCTGATGAGGCTGCACTGACCTGCACCGATAGGCTGCAATGATGAGGTGGCGCTGAAGGGCACTGATGAGGTTGCACTGATGGGCACTAATAAGGAGGCACTAATATGCAGCACTGATGGGCACTGATATGCAGCACTGATGGGCATTGATAGGCGGCCCTGATGGGCAGCCTTTATGGGCACTGATTAGCGGCAATGATGAGCACTTATAAGTGGCATTGATGTGCACTACTGATTGGCACTGATGGATGGCACTGATAGGCGGCACCGATGAGGAGGCACTGGCAGGCATCACTAATGTGCACTGATTGGCATTACTGATGGGCATGGTGGGCATCACTGGTGGGCACTGGCAGGCATTGCTGATGGGGCTGCATTGATAACCATTGCACTGATTATCAGTGCAGATCCCCCATGTGAGGAAAGCTTGTAATCAGCTCTACTCTAGTCATGCACTGTCAGCATAAGTAGAGGAATGCCGATAACTGGCACTTCCAACTCGCACTGGTGATTGGACACAGCTGATCCCATGGTAAAGAGCCTATGTCATAGGCTCTTTACTGTGATAAGAAATGTGGTGTGTCCGAGCGACACACTGCACAACTGACGCCCAGCTGCCATTTTGCTATAAGCCGGGTGGAAAGTGGTTAAAGTGTTAGTTCAGCTTTACGAAAAGGCACATTATGCTTTCTCATATAGGTATAGCGGCACAGTGTACTAAACCTACCTACCAAACATGGCTCCCTTCTGTTTAGACAATGAAGTCCACAACCACATTTAGAAGAAAATTCATAAAATCTTCTGCAGCCAGCGATGTTCTTCTGGGACGTACATGCACAGTGTGCACGCTCTCCTATTGCAGTTGCTGAGCTCATATGTGATTTACAGTTCAAAGTGTGCACTCTCTCCTGTTGCAGCCACTGGTCTCATCATAGGTGATAGGAGAGAGTACACGCTGCGCGTGTGCGGTCCAAAAAAACAGGACAGGGCTCCCTCCCATAGCACAAGGAGGTGCTGCCTTAGGCTGGGATGGTCCTTGGCCAAGCTGTATTTCATTGACTGTAGTAAAGGGAAAACAAGGTCAGAATCTGGCTGTACCATGTCAAATGGATGTCTGTAGTAGAAAACTGGCTGAACAGAAAATTTGGAGGTGAAAAACGTAAAGCCTAAAGGGTAACTCCACTTTCCTGGGGAAAAAAAATAGCAAATAAAGAAAAAATAATATAGCGTATACAATTGCGATACAAGTCATATTCTAATTAAATGTTATTAAAATTATCTTTCCTTTTTAATCTGCAGCAGCTGGAATTTTCTATAAATGCAATGCAATATGGCTACATGGAGTTGTTCAGAATGTGTACTGACCACTCCCCAGAAACATCATTTCCTGCTTGTGTGATTGGCTCACCAATTTTCGCAGAAGTCTGCCTAAGATACAAGTCAGATTTCAGGCATCTCCTGCAACAAATCTGTAATTTTTGGTGAGACATTTCCAATAGGAACACATCTAAAGGGATGCAGCCCCAACAGCTTTCTTCATTAGTGCTCTGCAGGTGCCACAGCTGACTGATAATTATGAAACCACTCCCATTAGACCCACTTAGCACAGAGGCACAGACAAACAAACAAGGATTTCTTCAGAATAACAAAAGGTAGGAATCTGCAACAAAGCTTGCTAAAATCCTTGTAATGCACATAGATCACCCAGAGGGGAATGTTTTTTTCTCAACAAAAGTGGAGTTACACTTTAACTTGTTAAGAGTTATATGCAGCCTCTGTTACCTGTATTTCTGATTCCACTGATCAATCTGACTTGTGAGTCTTTGAGTTGTATTTGTTTCAACATAAGCTCAAGTTCACCTTTCACAAATCTAGATTAGTGCATCTAAATATACTATTTCAGCTTTTGGTAGAATTTGGAAAATTAAGATGGAATTTCAGTCCAATTTTAAATTGTAAGTTCAGCTTTATAAAAAAAAAACACACTATGCTGTCTCATATGGGTATAATGGCATATTGTGTTAACCAGGCAGTGCTCCTTCTCTTTAAACAATGAAGTCCGCAACCAAATACGAAGCCAGCAATTGCTTCATTCAGATATTCAAGGATTGACCAAGTCAAAAAATTAGCGGACTTTGTGGGCACATAATGAGAGAGATAATCAATAAAAAAGTATAAATTATATTACAACATAATTAACAAAAACATATAAACAACATAAAAACAACACCCTGTATGGACACAGTTACCAGTTACCCAATAATGCAGTTATAGAGGACTGAAACTTAATTTAATACTGTATCAAGGTAAAAGAAAAATTTCTGATCCAGTAATGCCTCCAAAAACTTGCTCGTCGGTGCGTTTCACTAAAGTATTAGTTTCCTGGAAGCTAATATTTTAGTGAAACGCGTTGACGAGCAAGTTTTTGGAGGCATTACTAGATCAGACATTTTTCTTTTACCTTGATACAGTATTAAATTAATTTTTGTACCGTAGGTGCAGTCCTCTATAACTGCATTATTGGGTAACTGGTAACTGTGTCCATAAAGGGTGTTGTTTGTATGTTGTTTATATGTTTTTAAGAGCCCTTGCACACTGGGGCGGTTTGCAGGCGCTATTGCGCTAATAATAGCGCCGGCAAACCGCCCCGAAAGTGCCGCTGCTGTCATCCCAGTGTGCAAGCCCCGAGGGCTTGCACACTGGAGCGATGCGCTGGCAGGACGGTAAAAAAAGTCCTGTCAGCAGCATCTTCGGAGCGGTGAAGGAGCGGTGTGTATACCGCTCCTTTACCGCTCCTGCCCATTGAAATCAATGGGACAGCGCGGCTATACCGCTGGCAATGCGCCTCTGCAGAGGCGCTTTGCGGTGGTATTTAACCCTTTCGCGGCCGGTAGCGGGGGGTAAAACCGCCCCGCTAGCGGCCGCATACCGACGGTAAAGCGCTGCTAATAATAGCAGCGTTTTACCGCCGACGCTGCCCCAGTGTGCAAGGGCTCTTACTATGTTTTAATAAAATGTATACTTTTTTTATTGATTCTCTCTCTCTCATTATGTGCCTACAAAGTCCGCAAATTTTTTGACTTGGTCAACCCTTAAATATATATTTTGGATGTTGGCATGGTGAGGGTCTTCCCTACTTGCTTTATTCAGAGTTATTGTAGGGGTCGAGCAGCCAACATTGCATTGTAAAAGAGCAGCAATACACTTATGAAGTCATCTGCATGCTCTCCCGACATGCAGGCTGGTTTCTGTGCTCTATGCAATGTACCATAGTAAATTCTCACTGGCTTACAGTTCTACCCCTTCCTAACCTGGTCTGAAACCTACTGTACAACTACAAGGGATTTCATTAGGGTACTTTTCAAAATACTTGTATGGGTTTACATTTTTATAAATATACTTAACTGACTTAAATATCTAAAGACCTAAATCCAATATCCAAAATGTAATATATTACAGATTACCAATCACAATAGATGTGGTGGTGGCATTATTGTTCTCCCCCCCCCCCCCTCTGTTTTCACCTGGTGGTCTGGCCAGTAACACACCTATTGTATTAGTGAGATACAACTCCTTAGGAATGAGAACTGGAGGCACACCAGACAGCAGCATTGTCAGTCTTGGGGGGAAGGTAGTGTTAAATGTATTAGCAGATTTAGCAAATTGAAGCCAAACTCCAGCTCATACTTTATAATCAATTACAGCAAACTGATTTCTTTTTCTCCTTTTGAGATAAAGGTTGTGCAGGAATAAATAACAGCAGATCATTTTAGTCATCCCTGCCAGTGCTAAATGGTATGTCTCATCCATGTAAACTGATACATTCTGCTGGAGCGCTTAAGCATGTGAAAAACAACAGACTTGCTAGCTGGATCACCAGATGAAAATAAAAGAAAAAAGCCTAAAAACAAAAATGAATGCAGCATTCACATCTAAGAATTGGTAAGCTACAATATAATAAATGTTTGCTTTTTGGGATTAATACAGCTCTAAATGGTGATGTTTTATATATGCCTCACTTCTGCTTTAAGATGCAAATTGTGCTTGGTTGATCTCTTTCATATATGGTGCTTAGTGACAGTAAAAACCACGTCTATTTATAGTGGATTCTCGTACTCCTGCTGTAATGCAGCTTAAAGTACAACAAATTTGCTTAAAGCATGCCTAGAAAAGCAGCTTTTTCAGCTATAGAGGCTACTGAAAGACCATGGGGCAGAGACCCACATTTACTGCTAAGCCAGGATCCTGGCCTATGTGTTTATACCAACTAATTATGAAATGTGATATTCGTAAAAAAAAAGGGGTGAAAAATGTATTTTAGTTGCATTTTTACTATTTTGCATGAGGTGATGTACAGTATATGTTCTGAATAAGCAGGGGTGGCCCGTCCATTAAGGGCACATGGGCACCGCCCCCTCTAAAAATAACGGATAGATTCATACATTGCATGAATCTAACACTGAACCACTTCTACGCCAATCAGGAAGCGCAGGTCTGTTGCTCGTCACCTGATTGGCTTAACGGACAGGCGCTGCTATTGGATGCATATCAGGAGGAGGGGAGGAGAAACAAAGAGGACACAGCTCGCCCCTGTCTGATCCACTGCAAGGTCCCACAGCTCGCCACCGAGATAGGGTAAGTGCCAGTCAGACGGCGAGCTGGCGTGGTGGTCACAGGGGCAACTTTTAATGGGCACAGTGGCAGCATTTGATGGGGCACAGTGACAGCATTTGATGGGGCACAGTGGCTGCATTTGATGGGGCACAGTGGCAGCATTTGATGGGCACAGTGGCTGCATTTGATGGGCACAGTGGCTGCAATTGATGGCACAGTGGCTGCAATTGATGGCACAGTGGCTGCATTTGATGGGCACAGTGGCTTCATTTGATGGGCACAGTGGCTGCAATTGATGACACAGTGGCTGCATTCAATGGGGACAGTGGCTGCAATTGATGGCACAGTGGCTGCATTCGATGGGCACAATGGCTACATTTGATGGGCACAGTGGCTGCATTTGATGGGCACAGTTTCTGCAATTGATGGCACAGTGGCTGCATTTGATGGGCACAGCGGCTGCTATTGATGGCACAGTGGCTGCATTTGTTGGGCACAGTGACTGTATTTGATGGGCACATTGAGGCTGAAATTGATGGGGGTTTTTTCAGTATTTTTTAGAATTTTTCAGTTTGTTTGCGCCTCCTCAAAAAGTTTGAGCACCAGCCGCCAATGTGAATAAGGATAACCTTTTATGTAGAATAGGCTTTAGTTGTGAGTTGTTAGAACTGGAGATATTTACCCCCCCCCCCCCGGAACCCGCCTGTGGCGGCTATCCAGATTCTGGGCTAATGATAGGTTGCAGGAACCCCTTACAGCTTCCATCTGTAACTTTTGGACGGATAACACTGACTCTACCACCCCACAGATTCTATGGGACTCCTTTAAGGCCTGGGCTAGGGGGGAATTCATGACTGATATCGCTCGCCTTAAATGAGAATCCGCTCATGCTTTGGAAGAGCTTGAGACAAAGGCCGCGACATTGGAAGCTGCGTTTGTCTCCGCTCCCGGGGATGACCGATATAGGGCATGGAAACAAGCTCTGCGCAGTCTCTCCACAGCTAGAATGGCCCAAACTGATAAAGCTCTACTATTTTCAGCCCAACGCGTATTTGAACATGGTGGGAAGAATGGGAAACTGCTTGCGTGGCTGGCTAAGGGTAACATTCCCTCTACCCCTATAGGTTCCATCAGAGCTAGTGATGGCCAATTACTCACAGCGCCCCAAAATATTAATACCCGATTTAGAGAATACTTCCAGGAAGTATACTCCTCTAGGACTGGTACTTCTGCTTCTACCCTGTCCTCATTCCTTGACTCATTGGCTATTCCAGTCCTGTCTGAGGAGGCCAGGGTGGGTCTGGAGGCTGATATCACACTGGAAGTGATTCAAATAGCCATGGGGCATCTACGTGGGGGAAAGGCTCCTGGAGCGGATGGCCTACCATCCGAATTCTTCTCGAATTTTTCCGAAATCTTGGCCCCTAAATTAACTTCCCTCCTTTCTAATTTGCGACGTTAGAGACCCTACCTGATTCAATGAATGAGGCGATAATTGTGTTGGTTCCTAAACCCGGTAAGGATCCAATTGATTGTGCATCATACAGGCCCATTTCTTTGATCAATGTGGACGCCAAGATTTTTGCTAAGGTCTTGGCCATCCGCCTATCCCATGTCATAGAGGACC
Organism: Lithobates clamitans; assembly: GCA_037952925.1. Classification (NCBI taxonomy): domain Eukaryota; kingdom Metazoa; phylum Chordata; class Amphibia; order Anura; family Ranidae; genus Lithobates; species Lithobates clamitans. The sequence goes on from JBBGZY010000224.1 coordinate 3,067,322, forward strand.
TAATCGGTATTGATCAAACCGGTTTTATGCCGGGTAAGGGAACCGACATAAATATTAGACGTCTATTCCTTAACCTCACTATCCCACATGATAATCCAGTGACCAGAGTTATTGCCTCTCTTGATGCCGAAAAGGCATTCGACTAGGTCGAATGGAACTATCTGTGGGAGGTATAGCATAGATTCGGATTTGGTCCCAAGTTCGTCCGCAGTATTCGACTACTGTACCATGCCCCCAGAGCACGTGTACGTACAAACAATTGGGTTTCGGATCCCTTTGCTTTATTTGGCGGCACGAGGCAAGGCTGTCCGCTCTCCCCCAGCCTGTTTGTCCTGGCGCTGGAGCCCCTGGCAATTTCCATCAGGAGTGCTCCGGATGTCCGAGGCTTGCGGGTGGGTATGTTGGAAGAGCGGCTGTCCCACTACGCCGACGGCGCGCTTTTATATCTTAATGACGCCAGCCCCTCACTATTAGCTGCTCTGCAGATATTTGACAACTTTGGGGGACTATCAGGCATCAAAATTAATTGAACAAAATCGGTATTGTTCCCCCTAGACAATGGTGCTGTTTCTGGAGATCTCTCCTCCCCGTTGCAATGGGTCCAAGAATTGAAATATCTCGGGATCGTGATCACAAAAAATCCTTCCGACTTTATTGTAAAGAATCTAACACCTGAATACCTTGCGTACAAAATGCTCTGCTGAGGCGAACTTACCACTAAATCTTCTGGGGCGCATCAATCTCCTTAAGATTGTCCGGTCTGGGTCCCTGTTTCGTTCGTTAAGGAGATTGATCGTCTGGTGGGGTCTTTCATCTGGAGTGGTGGGAACCCTAGATCGGCACGATCCACCCCGTGGTTGCCTGCCCATTTGGGGGGCTTGGCTCTCCCCAATTTTCAGGTGTATTTCTGGGCCGCTATGTTGGTTACGGTCCACTGGTGGTTTCAGGACTCCAGAGCTAATGCCACGGTGTGCCTTGAGGTGAATTGTTTGGGCTCTCTTACCGATCTTCGCAATTTTCCCTACTGAGGACCAGGGGCATACTCGGGGGTTCCTGGACTTACCAGAGCAACGTGGAGGGCTTGGGTGGCTGCTAGGTGCAGATACTCCACACCAGGCCAATTGTCCCCAGCGCATCCTCTTTGGGGGAATCCAACGCTAAAGCACTTTCGTACTATCCCGAATCCGCAGGTCTGGGCTAGGTACGGCGTTATAACTCTGGGGCAGATAATGCACAGAGGAGAGTTGATCCCCCTGTCAGACATGATGGATAAATTTCAGCTACCCCAATGGATGAAAAATAATCTAAGGAACCGTGCTCAGGATTGAATTGTTAACCACTTGCCAACCGCCCAATAGCCAAATGACGGCTGCAGGGCGGCTGGATAACTCTGGGATCACGTCATATGACGTGATTCCAGAAAACTGCTCCCGCGCGCCCCCTGGGGGGTGCGGGTACCCCGCAATACTCTGCAATGCTCCGCAATAGTCTGCAATGCCCTGCAATACTCTGCAATACCCCACAATACCCCGCAATACTCGGCAATACCCCGCAATACTCTGCAATACCCCACAATACCCCGCAATAATCTGCAATACCCCGCAATACCCCGCAATACCCCGCAATACTCTGCAATGCTCTGCAATACCCCGCAATACTCATGCAATACCCCGCAATGCCCTGCAATACTCTGCCATACTCTGCCATACTCTGCCATACTCTGCCATACTCAGCTATACTCGGCTATACTCGGCTATACTCGGCTATACTCGGCCATGCTCGGCTGTACTCGACCTCTGTATGTGGCCAGGCTGTGGAAGTCTCACATATGTGGTATCGCCGTACTCAGGAGGAGTAGGAGAATCTATTTTGGGGTGTCATTTTTGGTATGTACGTGCTATGTGTTAGAAATATTGTATAAATGGACAACTTTGTGTTAAAAAAAATGTGTTTTAACCACTTCCCGTCCGCCGGCCGTCATACGACGTCCTTGACTTTGTGCGGGGATATCTGAATGATGGGTGCAGCTACAGGCATCATTCAGATATCATCTTTTTCAGCCGGCGATTCCCTACACCATAGGAATGATCATAGCGGCTTTTCCACTGCTTGATCATTCTTACGGGAGGCGAGAGGGGACACCCCCCCTCTCGCCGCCCTCAGGTGCTTCTACCGACTCACCACTACGATCGAAGCCAGGATCATTTTTTTTTTTTTATTTCAGGCCTCCCAGCCTAGAGGTGAGATGTGAGGTCTTATTGACCCCATATCTCACTGTAAAGAGGACCTGTCATGCCATATTCCTATTACAGGGGATGTTTACATTCCTTGTAATAGAAATAAAAGTGATCAAAAAATTAATTTTTTGGAAAAAAGCCTCAAACTAAAATAAATAAAGTAAAATGAACAATAAAAAAAAAAAAAAAATTCCCCGTGTCCCCGTGTGCTCGCAGTCAGAAGCGAACGCATACGTAAGTTGGGCCTACATATGAAAATGGTGTTCAAACCACACATGTGAGGTATCGCTGCGATCGGTAGAGAAAGAGCAATAATTTTGGTCCTAGACCTCCTCTGTAACTCACAACATGTAACCAGTAAAATTTTTTAAAACGTCTCCTATGGGGATTTTTAAGTAGGGAAGTTTGGCGCCATTCCACGAGCGTGTGCAATTTTGAAGGGTGACATGTTAGGTATCTATTTACTCGGCATAACTTCATTATTCACATTATGTAAAAACATTGGGCTAACTTTACTGTTTTGTTTTTTTTAAAGCACAAAACTGTTTTTTTTTTCAAAAAAAACGTGTTCGAAAAATTGCTGCGCAAATACAGTGCGAGATAAAAAGTTGCAACGACCGCCATTGTATTCTCTAGGGTCTTTGCTAAAACAATATATATAATGTTTTGGAGTTCTATGTAATTTTCTAGCAAATAAATTATGATTTTTACATGTAGGAGAGAAATGTCAGAATTGGCCTGGGCACTACAGAAAGCCTGAAGGTGCTCCCCTGCATGTTGGGCCTCTGTATGTGGCCACACTGTGTAAAAGGCTCACATGTGGTATCGCCGTACTCGGGAGTAATAGCAGAATGTGTTTTGGGGTGTAATTTGTGGTATGCATATGCTGTGTGTGAGAAATAACCTGCTAATATGACAATTTTGTGAAAAAAAAAAGAACAAAAAAATCTTGATTTTGTAAAGAATTGTGGGAAAAAATGACAACTTCAAAAAACTCATCATGAATCTTTCTAAATACCTTGGAATGTCTTCTTTCCAAAAAGGGGTCATTTGGGGGGTATTTGTACTTTTCTGGCTTGTTAGAGTCTCAAGAAATTAGATAGGCCGTCAGTACTTCAGGTGTGATCAATTTTCAGAGATTGGCACCATAGCTTGTGGACTCTATAACTTTCACAAAGACCAAATAATATACACCGATTTGGGTTATTTTTACCAAAGATATGTAGCGGTATAAATTTTGGCCAAAATATATGAAGAAAAGATTACTAATTTGCAAAATTTTATAACCGAAACGAAGAAAAATTCATTTTTTTACAGAATTTTCGGTCTTTTTTCTTTTATAGCGCAAAAAATAAAGAACCCAGTGGTGATTAAATACCACCAAAAGAAAGCTCTATTTGTGTGAAAAAAGAACAAAAAATTCATTTGGGTACAGTGTTGCATGACGGAGTAATTGTCATTCAAAGTGTGAGAGCACCGAAAGCTGAAAATTGGTCTGGTTATTAAGGGGGTTTAAGTGCCCAGTGGTCAAGTGGTTAAACTACTGAAAGTAAAACCAAAAAAAAAAATATATAATATCAAATACAGTAAAAATGAAAATATTAGAAATCAATCTAATAAAAATTAAGCTTGAAAGATTATGTGATAATGTCAAAGAAAAAAAAGTCCCAAAACCAAATCGTTGGTGAGTGAAAAATGACAGAAAACAATAAATAACATAAAACTGTGTAAATAAAAAATGATGATTGAAAAGACAAAAATCCCTGAAGTGAAATCAATGTTCACACGGTGATCATTCAAAATATCATCGACACACACCCAGTGAGGAATCCACCACCTTTAAGAATAAACGCTTACCAGAGGCAAGCTATACATCAGCTTGTATAGAATATCCACTCATTAGGGGACAACACATTCGATCTCCTCACAGAGAGAGGCAGACAGGAACCCTCCGTCAAATGAATCCACGTAATCAGCAGAGAGGACCCCGAGGGATAAAAAATGAATTCTCCATAGTGTAAATCAGCATATATATATTTATTAAAAAAGAGTAAATGCACTTACATCAAGGAATACGGATAAGAACATAAAACGAAGATAAAAGCAGCCGGCCGGCCTGCATGCACCCGTTCGAGACGAGATAGAAACGATGGCGTCAGATTTAGATACCTACAGCTTAGACACGCGGCTAGGGCTCAATTTCCACAAACACTGTCAGTTCAGGCTGACCCCATTGAGGAACTTCTCACTCCTGGGGATATCTCCAAGCCCTTATCTACACTATATAACGCACTTCTAGGCAAAGATTCCCCCAAAATTAAGAAACTATGAGAAAGATGGCATGAAGATATACCATCATTGGATAGGGAGAGATGGGAGGACTGTTTGGACTATGGCCCTAAACTAGTTATAGCATCTAAAGACAAGCTAATTCAGGTTAAATTCATTTGTCTTCCCTGACAAAGACCCAATGTGTACTAAATGCAAGATCCAAATTGGAACATTCCTCCACATGTTCTGGGAGGGCCCCATCATCACAACCTACTGGGCGGCTGTATTTGGATAAATTAATTCCATTTTACAGATGTCCATCCCAGCCTCCCCTGAGCTTGCCCTTCTGGGGGTCCATGACGATGAGCAGCGATCTCATCATCAAAAATTACTTATTTCTTATCTCCTCTTCTATGCCAAAAAATAAATCCTTAGGAAAATTGATTGAATCCTCCTCCCCGTCTCTTTCGGCCTGGGAGGTGCAGGTCGAAGCAGCTATACCCATGTATAGAATCACATATATTAATCGAGGCTGCTCATGGAGGTTCGAAAAGGTATGGGCTCCATGGATATCCTCCTAATGCTTTACAGTATTGTTATTCATAGTCTACCAGGGAGGGTGGGTGGGGGGGACATCTGTGTGTTAGAGGACCTATTCTCATATGGTATATTCTTTGCAGTCACATCTGGTCTGCTTATGCTAACTCAATTGCACTAAGCCATGTATTCCTTGCATGAAGTGTAATGTACCTTGTCAATTGGTATACTGTATTTTCCCTCTTTTGACAATAAAGCACCATTGTTTTGTTAAAAAAAAAAAAAAAAAACTGGAGATATTGCTTTTTTTGCAGTGGGGATACAAAAATGTAGAGATAGAGCCAATACATTTTGGGGGAATGTCATCTCCTGCCTCTGCATCTCACTAACAGTTATCAGCTTTCATAAGAAACTTAGGTACAACCGCAGAGCCTACCCATCTCCATTAGAATGTATCAACGGTTATGAAGAAGGGGGAGGCAATTTCCCCAAAATGCGTTGGCTCTATTTGTACATGTTTTACCTCCAATAAACGATTTATTTTCTTCATCAAAAGTTTCCTTATTCTGGACACCAGGTGCACCTTTCTCCTTACTCAAGTATCTTCTCAGCTGTGACAGCTCTGTAGTACCAGCAAGGTAACAGCCCATATCTCCAGAGAGAGAGAGATCAACACCATCATTCACATAATCCACATAATATCTATCATGAACCCTTTTACTGGTTCAGCGTGGTCTCTAGCTCAAAATAATTCCACTGGTACCAGCAAGGGAACAGTATTCCTTCCACTAAAAGCAACAATGGGCCAATATTCCTCCTACTGATACCAAGCATGGGGCACTTTTTCTGTTACTGATGCCACCAATAGGGCACTATGTCTGTTAATGATACCACTGATGGCCCTATTCCTCTCACTGACACCAACAATGGGACACTATTGCTGCCCTGATAGCAATGATGGGACACTATTCCTGCCACTGATACCAATGATGGGACCATATTGCTTCCAGTCTTCCAAATGATACCAACAATGGGGCACTGTTCACACACACAGTGAGAAATTGGAATTACTGACAGTTAGAATTAACGTGTATGTAAACTTAACCATTTTTTCATGTTTGCACACATGTTAAAGCTGCATTTTTTTGCTAGAAACTAGTATGTATGTTCTGAAAGCAGAGACCCTAGAAAATAAAATGGTAGTAATTGCAATTATTTATGTTGCTCGATATTTGCACAGATATTTATCAAATAAATATTTTCAGGAAAAAATATACTAAAATGAATTTTAGTGCACACAAACACAACATAATACACAATTTTAGGTAAAATATAAAAGATAAGGTTGCGTCAAGTAAATAGATACCAAACATGTGAAGTGTTAAAATTGTACACACTCATGGAATCACAAAAAACTATGGTACCCGAAATTCTCCATAGGCGACGCTTTCAATGCCTTTGAAGGTCATTAGTCTGGAATTAACTGTGAGCTCTGGTGCTAGAATTATTGCTCTTGCTCTCATGACGATACCTCACATGTACCTCACTTTTTCTTTTTATATGAGGTGCGTGCAAGGGTGACACTTTTTTAAATCTTTAATACATTTTTTATAAATTTATTTTATACAATTCTTTTCTTTTTACACTTTTTAAATTGTCTGCCCTCCAATGCAACTATTCCAGCATAGATCATGCTAAAATAGCTGCATTCTCGGCTACACAAGCAGCAGCTGTGAGCTGGATTTACCCACTTGTCTACCATGATGTTTACAAACGTAGCTTGGTAGACAAGTGGTTAACCTCTTCCCGCCAACGTGGTTCATATATGCCGCCTCTCAGTGGGTGGGCTTTAACAGCAAAAAGGCTGCATAGATGTGGCCCTATGTATACACTTTTCTATGATGAGAACGCACGCCCTGCACATTCCCAGCACAGTCACTGGCGGGCCTGGAAAGCTCCTGATACATACCTGCGATCGGGAGCTTTCCGATCATGAAGCCGTCAGAGTGGTCACATGACCCAAATGGCCGCCTCCTCCTTCCAGCATTTAGAAACTCTTAAAGGGCCAGGAGGCGGCGATGGAAAGCGGTCAATGACCAAAATCCTGTTTAAGATGTTAATGTTAGTTTTAAAAGTTGTTTCCAATCTTTTGAAAATGTCAGCTTTCCTTGAAATAATACCTAATGATCCTGCCATGAAGATCCTTGGTCAGACATACTCCTGTACTGTCAACCTATCCCAAGTAATCCCAATGCAAACGATATGTGACTGTGCCACGCATTGTCCAGGCATGGTCCACTGTTGTCACCATGAGGCAGCTGGTCCAGAGCAATGCTGTGCAGCCGATGTTGGAGAGAATGCATGTAGGTGGGAAGTGAATGAAAGGAGATCAGCATCACTGAGACGAAAAACATGAAAAAATAGGAAAACTTAATTATACAGGAAAACAAAATCATGGTAATTGCTTATGATTCACAGTGCTTTAGCAATCAAAATCATTGTCATGATTTACATCTAAATTAAGAAGCACTGACATGTAATTTGGTAAATAAAGCAAACACCAATGTGCTGCATCTGACTATGACTATAACCAGGGATTGGACAGCATGGCTGCTACTAAAATCTATGTCAGTTATGTTAGTTATTTGTTATTACCAATACAACTCTCTTAAAGTAATTTATATTTTAACATCTTTATGATTTAATTTGTTAATGAATTGAACAAAATTTTTTGTGTGTTGCCAAACACATTTCTGTAGAGAAGATGGCCTGTTTGCAAAAATAATTCATATCTCAGTAGGTGTAGAAGCTCTCATACAATCTCCAAAATTCTAAAGCGAAGAAGGCTTTTTATAACTAGCATTGTGGTAAAACATTAGTCACAATTAAACCTTCATCAATTTACCACTTAATAAGTGTCTTATTTACAATAGTGTATATGTAGCTATAGTTATTTTAGATGTGAATCTGACCACAACCCAAACCCTACCTCAACTGCTGCTCTGACTGTAGGCTAAGTCGCTAAGGCTCCATGTACACTGGCTTAAAAATCGCTGCTTCTACGGGAGTTTTGTGTTCTGCATGTAAAAGCAGCTCAATGGTATCCTATGTGTCCATACACATTAGGACCATTACAGGCATATTATGAGCTCAATGTATAGAGGCAGGAAACTTCTGGTTTGCGTTTCTGTTTGGGGCTTTCTGGCAGAACAAACACAAAACTCTCCTAAACTCGTCCAAACTTTGTACAAAAAACGCTCTATAGGAGTGTTTGATTCTGCCAAGGGAACTGGCATTTTTTTGAAGCCCAGTGTTCATGGAGCCTTTATTTAGTTCTAATGCTAGTTTTGGCTTTATTCCTAAACCTAAGGCCCCTTTCACACGATCGCACCGTTCAGGTCCGTCTGTCAGTTTTGATAGCGGACCTGAACGGGCGCTCCATGTTAGCCTATGGAGCGACGGATGTCAGCGGAGACATGTCCGCTGGCATCTGACCCCTACGTCCAGATCCGTCGCTGGCGGATCGGATCGGGTGAGATCTGACGAAAACGGACATGCTGTCCGTTTTCATCCGATCCCTCCATAGGCAGCAGCGGCGCCTGACAAGCCCCTCCCCGCTCAGTGAGAGGGACCTGTCATCTGCCGGCTCAGCGGAGATCAACGGACTGATCTGCCGCTGAGCCGGCGGACTTTATAAATAAATTAAACAGAATTGGTCCCAAGACAGAGCCTTGGGGTACCCCACTTACCACTCCAGTCTGAGTAAATGTTATTTATCACCACCCTTCAGACATGGCCCTATAACCAGTTTTCTATCAAAGTGACTTCCCAGTCCTAAGACTTCTTTCTTCTTCTGTTGACTAAAGACAGGATCCTACTTTAGGTGTTCATGTCACTACCGGCATGACATGGACACATGAAGTCTGCACTGGTGATGTTAGCACAGGGCGGGTGGCTGACATAGACACATCTACTGCCCTGGATTAGAGGCCCCCTTCACCTGAAATTGTTGCCTACAAGGCATTTAGAAGGTGGACTTAGGTGAGTATATCTTGTTTCACAAGGCTAGGAGAAAAAACCCTGCAGGATTGCTTAAAAGGAGTGGAAGGAGGGGTTGATAATTGCCCAGAAATTATCTTTAAAGTGTATGTTACCCAAAGTATTTTTTTCTGTGTGTGTGTTAACCTGAAAACCCTTCTCTTCAGAGAAGCCTACCCTACCCACACTTATCAACTATATTTTCATTTTTTCCATCAGCTCATCCCCCACAGTTATTACCATTTGTTTCCACTTGACCCTCCCTTCTAGATTGTAAGCTCTAACGAGCAGTGCCCTCTGATCCCTCCTGTATTGATTTGTATTATAAGTGTACTGTCTGCCCTCATGTTGTAAAGCACTGCGCAAACTGTTGGCGCTATATAAATCCTATATAATAATAATAACAACCTAGGTGTATTTTTATAAAGCATAATCTCTACCATCTGAAGTACCTGGTTGATCCTGCCAGTCACCATTATTCCTTGTTTTAAACTGACCACTAGGGATGAGCCGAACACCCCCCGGTTCGGTTCGCACCAGAACCCGCGAACGGACCGCAAGTTCGCACGAACGTTAGAACCCCATTGACGTCTATGGGACTCGAACGTTCGAAATCAAAAGTGCTCATTTTAAAGGCTAATTTGCATGGTATTGTCCTAAAAAGGGTTTGGGGACCCGGGTCCTACCCCAGGGGACATGTATCAATGCAAAAAAAACTTTTAAAAACGGCCGTTTTTTCGGGAGCAGTGATTTTAATGATGCTTAAAGTAAAAAAAAAAAAGTGAAATATTCCTTTAAATATCGTACCTGGGGGGTGTCTATAGTATGCCTGTAAAGTGACGCGTGTTTCCCATGTTTAGAACAGTCCCTGCACCAAATGTCATTTTTAAAGGAAAAAATCTCATTTAAAACTGCTTGCGGGTTTAATGTCATGTCGGGTCATGGCAATATGGATGAAAATCAGTGAGACAAACGGCATGGGTACCCCCCAGTCCATTACCAGGCCCTTTGGGTCTTGTATGGATATTAAGGGGAACCCCGCACCCAAATTAAAATAAGGAAAGGTCCCTATATACTCTGAACAGCAGTATTCAGGCGGTGCAAACAAGACAGGGACTGTAGGTTTGTTGTTAAGTAGAATCTGTTTGTAATTTTGAACATTTTTAATGTGTTTAGCTCCAGCCAAAAAATCTTTTCTAAGCTTTTTGGAAAACATAGGGAAGGGTTATCACCCCTGTGACATTTGTTTTGCGTCTTTCCTCCTCTTCAGAAGATTTCACCTCACTTTTTTGTCCCAATGAAAAATGTTTTTTGAAAATTTGGGTTTTTTTGTGGAACAAGGATTGGAAAGCATCAGTGGAAAGGAGAAATTGTTTTCCCATATTAACTCTTACAGGAGAGAATTTCCCTTCCTTAGGGGTAGATTTCATCTCACTTCCTGTTGTCTCCTTCCGTTTGCAAGTAGGAGTCGTTTGTAAGTTAGATGTTTGAAAGTAGGGTCCTGCCCTATATACTCAGCAGAAATTTGGGCCTTAGGTGTTGCTGTGGCCAAAACACTGTAAGCCCTCACAGGGCCCTGCTGTGAAATATTAGATCAAGAATTGTAATTACATGCCCCTGTTGAACAGGAGCTGAAAAATTAGGCCTTAGGCACTGGTGCTGGTGCCACAACACTGCAACCCCTCACAGACACTCTAGTTGGAACGCAGGAACGAGCCCTGCTGCAAAGTATTGCATCAAAAATTGTAATTACACGCCCCTGTTAGACAGGGGCAGAAAAATTGGGCCTTAGGCACTGGTGCTGGTGCCACAACACTGCAACCCCTCACAGACACTCTAGTTGGAACGCAGGAACGAGCCCTGCTGCAAAGTATTGCATCAAAAATTGTAATTACACGCCCCTGTTAGACAGGGGCAGAAAAATTGGGTCTTAGGCACTGGTGCTGGTGCCACAACACTGCAACCCCTCACAGACACTCTAGTTGGAATGCAGGAACGAGCCCTGCTGCAAAGTATTGCATCAAAAATTGTAATTACACGCCCCTGTTAAACAGGGGCTGAAAAATTGTGCCTTAGGCACTGGTGGTGGCGCCCAGAACCAAAAATGTTCTTACAAGCTATCAGCGTGATGATTGAGGAGGAAGAGGATAATTACTCAGGGGTAGTCACTCAGCATCAGCATAGGCAGTCTTTGAAGGGATCTGAGATTTCAAAAAAAATTATTCGGTTACATCTGCATCAGGTGCTTGGTAGCTGGTGGTGATCCAAGACTGATTCATTTTTATGAAGGTCAGCCGATCGACCGAGTCGGTGGACAGACGCACCCTGTGATCGGTTACCACGCCTCCAGCAGCACTGAATGTGCGTTCCGAAAGAACGCTGGATGCAGGACAGGCCAGTAGCTCAATTGCATACTGTGCAAGCTCTGGCCAGTGATCCATCCTCAAGACCCAGTAACCCAGAGGATTTTCGGTGGGAAAGGTGTCCAAGTCTGATCTTGCCCCTAGGTATTCCTGCACCATGTAAAACAGACGCTGGCGATGGTTGCTGGAACCGATCATACCTTGGGGCTGCGGACCAAAAAATTGTCTGAACGCATCGGTCAGACGGCCACCTTCTCCACCGCTCCTTCTTTGACTGACCGAAGCCTCAGCAACACGTTGTCCAGAAACAGGAGTTTGTAACCTCCCAGTCTCTGGGAACGCGTTGCACAGACCTTTCTGCAAGGCCTCCCGAAGATGTTTCATCCTCTGCTCCCTCTGCGATGGCAAGATAAGGTCCGCAACCTTACCCTTGTAACGTGGATCAAGGAGGGTTGCCAGCCAGTATTGGTCCTTCTCCTTGATACCACGAATACGAGGATCCTTACGCAGGCTTTGCAGGATCAGGGAGGCCATGCAGCGTAGGTTTGCTGAGGCATTCGGTCCGGAGTCCTCTGGGTCACTAAGGACAACAACGTCCGCAGCCACCTCCTCCCAGCCACGTACAAGTCCATGTGTTCCTTGGGACTGATCCCTTAAAGACTGCTGATGCTGAGTGCCAGGCTCCACCTCCATACTGACACAATCTTCCTCCTCCTCCTCCTCCTCCTCCTCGTCCTCTTCCTGTGTGATCGGCGGGCACGCAGGAACACTGTCTGGATAAAGGGGGCCTTGAGAGCTAAGGAAGTCCTCCTCTTCCTGCCTCTGTTCTGCCTCAAGTGCCCTGTCCATTATTCCACGCAGCGTGTGCTCCAACAGGTGGACAAGGGGGACAGTGTCACTGATGCATGCACTGTCAGTGCTCACCATCCTCGTGGCCTCCTCGAATGGTGACAGGACAGTGCATGCATCCCTGATCATGGCCCACTGGCGTGGGGAAAAAAAACCAAGGTCCCCTGACCCTGTCCTGGTGCCATAGTCGCACAGGTACTCATTGATGGCCCTCTGCTGCGTGTGCAGCCGCTGCAGCATGGCCAACGTCGAGTTCCACCTGGTGGGCATGTCACAGATTAGGCGGTTCTTGGGCAGGTTAAACTCCTTTTGGAGGTCCGTCAGCCGAGCACTGGCATTATATGACCGGCGGAAATGCACAGAGACTTTCCTGGCCTGCCTCAGGACATCCTGTAAGCCCGGGTACCTGCCCAAGAACCGCTGCACCACCAAGTTAAGGACGTGAGCCAAACAGGGCACATGGGTCAGTTGTCCCTGTCGGAGGGCAGAGAGGAGGTTGGTGCCATTGTCGCAAACCACCATTCCTGCCTTAAGTTGGCGTGGCGTCAACCACCTCTGAACCTGCCCCTGCAGAGCTGACAGAACCTCTGCCCCAGTGTGGCTCCTGTCCCCCAAGCACACCAGCTCAAGCACCGCATGGCATCTTTTGGCCTGCGTACTTGCGTAGCCCCTTGAACGCCTACGGAGCACCGCTGGTTCCGAGGAAGAGGCCATGGAGGAAGAAGAAGAGGAGGGGGTGGAGGAGAGAGGTGTGTCACAATCAGCATTTTGGAGGCGTGGTGGCGGAACAACCTCCAACACTACTGCACCTTGTCCTGCATCCTTCCCAGCTGCCAGCAGAGTCACCCAATGCGCCGTGAAACTTAAGTAACGTCCCTGTCCATGCCTGCTGGACCATGAGTCAGCGGTAATATGCACCTTACCGCTGACCGCCCTGTCCAGCGAGGCATGGACATTGCCTTCCACATGCCGGTAGAGAGCCGGAATCGCCTTCCGTGAGAAAAAGTGGCGTTTGGGTACCTGCCACTGAGGAACCGCACATTCCACAAACTCACGGAAGGGGGCAGAGTCTACCAACTGAAAAGGCAGCAGTTGAAGTGCTAGCAATTTTGCCAAGCTAGCATTCAACCGCTGGGCATGTGGATGGCTGGGAGCAAACTTCTTTCGGCGCTGCAGCAGCTGGGGCAGGGAAATTTGCCTGGTACAATCTGACGTCGGTGTACCAAAAGCAGATTGCCCACAAGTACTTGGCTGTGACACACCTAATTCTACACCTTCATTCCTCTCACTGCAGGTCTCAGAGAGGACTGAAGGTCTAGTGGGGTTGGAAATCTCAGCTGATGAGGAGCAAGGAGAGATCGTCTTTGTTCTTTGGTGTGGGTCTTTTAGATACGCTTGCCAACGAACTGCATGGCAGGTCAACATATGTCTGGTCAAGCATGTGGTACCCAAGCGGGAGATGTTTTGGCCACGCGAGATACGCTTGAGACATATGTTGCAAATAGCAGCGGTGCGATCTGATGCACTCGTCTCAAAAAAGGCCCACACCAAAGAACTTTTTGAATAACGCGCAGAGACTGCAGCGCCCTGCACATGTGGAGCTTTGGGGTGTGATGCAGTCAATGTGCTGCCCTTAGGCTGGCCCCTGGAGGGCATCCTGCCTAGTTGGTGATGTGCCACCTCCTCCTCCTCCTCCTCCTCCTCCTCTCTCCTATCAGGCACCCACGTTGAGTCAGTGACCTCATCATCCCCTCCCTCCTCATCACTGGAGCAAACCTGGCAGTATGCTGCAGCAGGGGGAGCATGACTGCCAGATTGCTGTCCTTCTTGGGCACCCCCTCTGTCCGTGCTCATGTTACTGCTTTCATTGAGCTCAGTATCATCATCAGAGCCTTCCAAACGCTGGGCATCCTCCTGGAGCATGTACCCAACACTGTGGTCAAACAGTTCGAGGGAATCCTCATGAGGACATGGTGGAGCTAGGGAAGGAGTCACTGATGACATTGAGCTGAGGGAAGAGGCCGCTGCTTTGCCAGACAAAGCACCCTGGGCATGGGTGAGAGAGGATGAGGAGGATGAGGACGGCTTGGTCATCCACTCGACCAAGTCTTCCGCATGTTGCGGCTCAACACGGCCAGCTGCCGAAAAAAAGGCCAAGCGTGTCCCATGGCCACGTGCTGATGAGGATGCACCGTCTCCACGACCAGCACTAGACACAGAGCCTGCTTGCCCTCTCTTATTGGCTTGTGACTGTCTGCCTCTCCTTCTTGGCCTTCCAGACATACTAATGGCCTGTAGCTGCACTAAGCTGGGATAGAACACCTGTAATTTTCTTAAGGTAGCTTTATATACTGTAACCAGACAAGCCTGCCTGTCAGTAGGAAGATAACAGGAACGGATCTAGCTGAACACTGTGAGCAGGACGCACTGTACTAAATGTAAATAGTCTAGCTGCCTGACCGTGGTACTAATAGGATCAAAAAGAACACCTGTAATTTTCTTAAGGTAGCTTTATATACTGTAACCAGACAAGCCTGCCTGTCAGTAGGAAGATAACAGGAACGGATCTAGCTGAACACTGTGAGCAGGACACACTGTACTAAATGTAAATAGTCTAGCTGCCTGACCGTGGTACTAATAGGATCAAAAAGAACACCTGTAATTTTCTTCAGGTAGCTTTATATACTGTAACCAGACAAGCCTGCCTGTCAGTAGGAAGATAACAGGAACGGATCTAGCTGAACACTGAGAGCAGGACACACTGTACTAAATGTAAATAGTCTAGCTGCCTGACCGTGGTACTAATAGGATCAAAAAGAACACCTGTAATTTTCTTCAGGTAGCTTTATATACTGTAACCAGACAAGCCTGCCTGTCAGTAGGAAGATAACAGGAACGGATCTAGCTGAACACTGTGAGCAGGACGCACTGTACTAAATGTAAATAGTCTAGCTGCCTGACCGTGGTACTAATAGGATCAAAAAGAACACCTGTAATTTTCTTCAGGTAGCTTTATATACTGTAACCAGACAAGCCTGCCTGTCAGTAGGAAGATAACAGGAACGGATCTAGCTGAACACTGTGAGCAGGACACACTGTACTAAATGTAAATAGTCTAGCTGCCTGACCGTGGTACTAATAGGATCAAAAAGAACACCTGTAATTTTCTTCAGGTAGCTTTATATACTGTAACCAGACAAGCCTGCCTGTCAGTAGGAAGATAACAGGAACGGATCTAGCTGAACACTGTGAGCAGGACACACTGTACTAAATGTAAATAGTCTAGCTGCCTGACCGTGGTACTAATAGGATCAAAAAGAACACCTGTAATTTTCTTCAGGTAGCTTTATATACTGTAACCAGACAAGCCTGCCTGTCAGTAGGAAGATAACAGGAACGGATCTAGCTGAACACTGTGAGCAGGACGTACTGCACTAAATGTATATAGCAGGAACGGATCTAGCTGAACACTGTGAGCAGGACGCACTGCACTGAATGTAAATAGCAGGAACGGATGTAGCTGAACACTGTGAGCAGGACGCACTGCACTAAATGTAAATACCAGGAACGGATCTAGCTGAACACTGTGAGCAGGACGCACTGCACTGAATGTAAATAGCAGGAACGGATGTAGCTGAACACTGTGAGCACAACGCACTGCACTAAATGTAAATACCAGGAACGGATCTAGCTGAACACTGTGAGCAGGACGCACTGCACTGAATGTAAATAGCAGGAACGGATCTAGCTGAACACTGTGAGCAGGACGCACTGCACTAAATGTAAATACCAGGAACGGATCTAGCTGAACACTGTGAGCAGGACGCACTGCACTGAATGTAAATAGCAGGAACGGATCTAGCTGAACACTGTGAGCAGGACGCACTGCACTAAATGTAAATAGCAGGAACGGATCTAGCTGAACACTGTGAGCAGGACGCACTGCACTGAATGTAAATAGCAGGAACGGATCTAGCTGAACACTGTGAGCAGGACGCACTGCACTAAATGTAAATACCAGGAACGGATCTAGCTGAACACTGTGAGCAGGACGCACTGCACTGAATGTAAATAGCAGGAACGGATCTAGCTGAACACTGTGAGCAGGACGCACTGCACTGAATGTAAATAGCAGGAACGGATCTAGCTGAACACTGTGAGCAGGACGCACTGTACTGAATGTAAATAGCAGGAACGGATCTAGCTGAACACTGTGAGCAGGACACACTGCACTGAATGTAAATAGCAGGAACGGATCTAGCTGAACACTGTGAGCAGGACGCACTGTACTGAATGTAAATAGCAGGAACGGATCTAGCTGAACACTGTGAGCAGGACGCACTGCACTGAATGTAAATAGCAGGAACGGATCTAGCTGAACACTGTGAGCAGGACGCACTGCACTGAATGTAAATAGCAGGAACGGATCTAGCTGAACACTGTGAGCAGGACGCACTGTACTGAATGTAAATAGCAGGAACGGATCTAGCTGAACACTGTGAGCAGGACACACTGCACTGAATGTAAATAGCAGGAACGGATCTAGCTGAACACTGTGAGCAGGACGCACTGTACTGAATGTAAATAGCAGGAACGGATCTAGCTGAACACTGTGAGCAGGACACACTGCACTAAATGTAAATAGTCTAGATAGAAGATAACAGGAACGGATCTAGCTAAACTGAATACAGTGTATATATATATATATGCAACACCTGGGATGCATATATATACACAATACACTGTAAGTGCAGCTAACTGACTGACTGTTCTGCCTAATCTATCTAACTCAAATCAAATGACACTGTCTCTCTCTCTCTCTATCTCTCAGCACACCGGAACACACACTACACAGGGCCGCCGTGCAGGCGGCCTTATATAGTGTGGGGTGTGTACTAAATCCCCTGAGCCATAATTGGCCAAAGCCACCCTGGCTTTGGCCAATTACAGCTCTCTCTACTGACGGCGCTGTGATTGGCCAAGCATGCGGGTCATAGTGCATGCTTGGCCAATCATCAGCCAGCAATGCACTGCGATGCCGCAGTGAATTATGGGCCGTGACGCGCCACACGAATTTGGCGCGAACGGCCCATATCGTTCGCAATTCGGCGAACGACCGAACAGCCGATGTTCGAGTCGAACATGGGTTCGACTCGAACACGAAGCTCATCCCTACTGACCACACAATGCACAGAAAACAATATGTTAGAGTGGTCAGTTTTCATCCATTGGCTGGCCATTCAGAGGTATAGGACACTGTGCAGACACACAGCATGTCTGTATTGGGTAGTTTCTTCAGCCACCACACCCCCCGACCAATTGTAGCCTGCCTTTGGCACACAACCCCTCTCAATCACAGCCTACCTTTTGCGCACACCCCACCCTCAGTCACAGCCTGCATCTTGCCTCAGGCTGAATAGATTATAGAATACAGGTATATGGTGTGTCTGCACAGTATCCTGTTACCCCGCCCCCCACCATCAGAAAGACAAGGTGCATGGTTACATAACAGAACTTTTTAACCTTGTAAACATGGTTAAGAAAGATAATTTCTGAAACTAAAGCGGAGCGCCACCGAAAAATTTTTTTTTAAAAGTCAGCAGCTACAAATACTGCAGCTGCTGACTTTTAAAACATGGACACTCACCTGTCCAGGGTGCCCGCGATGTCGGCACACGAGGCCGAAGCGTCTCTCCGTCCTCGGGTGCTGCCGCCTCCATCTTCGGTAAGGGAATCAGGAAGTGAAGCCGTGCGGCTTAACTTCCCGGTACCCTACTGCGCATGCGCAAGTCGCGCAGCGCAATACGGATGGTCCCTGCTGCCTCTGGGACCCGTGTGTTTCCCAGCAGGCAGCGGGGAGGGAGCAGGAAGTGGCGTAAATAACCGCAGATTCTGTGGCTATCTATGCCGGAACTGTACCCCCCTCCCCCCTGAAAGGTGCCAACTGTGTCACCGGAGGAGGGGAGGAATCTGATGAGTGGAAGTTCCACTTTTGGGTGGAACTCCACTTAAGCAAAAGCAGTTATGGTACCCCAACAGCGCTTACCTAGTTAAAATGGTTTTAGAATGTGTCTATAACATTGTATGTTCACAGCTAATTCAATATAATGTTATTTTAATGTAACTTTTAGAGCAGATATTGCTTTCATTTTAAAAGGTGAATGAAAGCACAATGTTATTTTGCTAGTGAACTTCTTCCGTTTGTTATATTTAGAGGATCTATGCTTTTTATAGAAAAACAATGCTCTGTAGGAATGCTTCCTATTACATTAGTAGTGCATGATCGGTATGCTGCCATGCATTGTTCTTCAAGGAATTACAGGTCACTTGGGATGAATCTTAAATATGGAATGTCTATTAATGGCAAACAGTAATGAACATATTTCCTTCGTTAAACATTGAATCCATTACACTTCGGTCTAGATTTTACATATCTTTAATAAAGGCTGCATTGTTGTTCCTAAAGGGATGTTAACATTAGGACACTGAGTTCTGTCTGGAATACAAAGGATTCAGTATATGAGGAACATAACATATATTATTAAATCCATCATTTATAGCTTTTAATATTCTATGACAATTTAGAGTGTGTATACATTAAACAAGTCTATTTGCTTAGCAGAAAGTGATTGTATTATGTAATGTTTTTAATGGCTTTTAGATATACAGTCTATGTCCAGCTTCATACGTCTGCATGCGTATGTTTATACAAGTATTCAGCCATTGTTTTGTACAGGTGAGGGTTCACAGAGCCTATCACTCCCTCTGTAAAGGAAAAACATTTGAACTTTAAGATGTATGGCCCCAGGCTCCCATGTGTATGAGGATACATTTTTTAAAAACTCTTTGTGCAGTTTGTAATTAACCACTTCAGCTGCGGAAGGGTTTACCCACTTCCTGACCAGGCCATTTTTTGCAATACGGCAATGCGTTGCTTTAACTGACAATTGCGTGGTCGTGTGACACTGTACCCAAATAAAATTGATGTCCTTTTTTTCCCATAAATAGAGCTTTCCTTTGGTGGTATTTGATTACCTCTGCACTTTTTATTTTTTGCGCTTTAAACAAATTTTGAAAAAAAAAACAATATTTTTTACTTTCTGCTATAAAACATTTCCAATAAAAATAAATAAATCTAATTTCTTCATCAATTTTGGCCAGTTTGTATTCTGCTACATATTTTTGGTAAAAAAAATCCCAAAAAGCGTATATTGATTGGTTTGAGCAAAAGTTATAACGTTTACAAACTATGGGATAGATTTATGGACTTTTTATTTATTTTTTTATAGTCTTTACTAGTAATTGTGGCGATCAGCGATTTTTAACGGGACTGTGACAAATCTGACACTAAGCAACACTTTTTGGTGGACCAGTGACACCAATACAGTGATCAGTGCTAAAAAAAAAAAGCACTGTCACTGTATAAATGACACTGGCAGGGAAGGGGTTAACATCGGGGGCAATCAAAGGGTTAAGTGTGCTCCTAGGGAATGCTTTCTATCTGTGTGGGGGATGGACCGACTGTGTTCCTGATTAGCAGGAACACAAGATCTCCCTCTCCCTCTGTGACAGAATGACAGTCTGCCTCTCCAGCGAATAATCACTTGTGGCCGACGGCCATCGCGCCCCAGAGCCAGGTACGTGATTTTGCGCTTAATGTACGTGGTATATGTACGTGGCTCCTTAAGTGGTTAAACATGTACTTGGGGGCAGCCGTATTTGCATGCAGCATTTTAAGGCTCTGCTTACTGCTATACAACGGTTGACCTATACTACTCCTTCTCACAAGTCCATATATCAAACATCTTACTGAAAGCAACACACTTTGTGCGGCTGATATCTTGTCTACAGATTTCTACATATATCACAATAAGCCAGAATGTAAACATGTTAAAGTCACAGTAAAATTACTTTAAGGGAAACGACATCATATTTTTGCTTTAAGAAATTACAACATCATAAGAATGGAGGACTTTGCCTTCCAGATTTCTGGTTATATGACTTAGCTGCCAGATGGTCTCCAATTGCACAATGGTATACTCCCAACCCCATGGTCCCATGGGTTAGGTTTGAGAGAGACTCAATCCTACCATATTCTATCTCTGGAATATTATGGGGAAATAAGATTTCAATTCATACTTTAGACACTCTTAACCAACTAGTGGCACAGGCATACCAATTATGGAATCTACTTAACAAAAAATACAAACTGATATCTAACACACCACCACATGTTTCTTTTGTTGGAGACCCAAAACTCCCCCTTAATGCACATAATACTGGAGACTTCTCATGGTGGATAAGTAACAACCTAACATCCCTCTTTAATTTTAAAGACCACAACAATTTTGTCCCATTCTCTTCGCTAAAGTCTAAATATCAGTTTCCCAATGCTGAGTTGAATAAATTCCTCCAAATTAGACACTTTTGTATATATATATACATATTTCCAAACAACAAACTCACATCCACCGAAAGCATTTGTCTAAAATCACCAAGAAGAACTGGACTGATTTCAGAAATATACTCTAATCTAGTTAATAACGTAGAAAAAAAACAAATTCCCCTATACGCATAAATGGGAGCAAGAATGCAAATTCACGTTTACAACTGAAAACTGGGACAATTGCATCAATAATCTACACAAGTGTACCAGATCAATCACAATTAAAGAGACTTCAATTAAATTATTCACAAGATGGTATTACACTCCGGTTAAAATTCACACCATTTCCCCCACAACTCCTTAGATATGCTTCAGAGGTTGCAACTCCACGGGTTCTTTCTCACACGTTTTTTGGAATTGTGAGAAAGTCACACATATATGGAAGCAATTAGAAAAATTTGCCTCCAAAATCTCAGTTAGTACTATTAACCTGACTCTCCACAACTGCCTATTATTTTCCCCTATCACTGGACACACATCCTATAATATGAGACTGATCCACACAATATGTGTAGCAATACACTGGTTGATAGCATTTCACTGCAAATCCTCATCAGTTCCATTAACACACTTGAAAACCAGAATTAACAATGTCAATCTTATGGAAAAAATATTCCACACACTACAGAACACTAATCATTTTTATAATAAAAAAATGGGACCCATGGCTTAATTTTTTCAATCTCATTTTCAACACTGAATGATATTACTATTAACATATATCTGAAGAACATTATACGAGGTATATGTTTACAATATGCATAGTGTACACTATTATAAAGTTAATTTACTAAAGCAAACTATATTCATCATATATCACAAAGTATATCTTGTTCTTTCCTATGTGTAACCTACCCGTATTGTACTTTCCTCTGGCATATGACACAACTTTCTGTACCATCTTTTGTACCAAATAAAAAAAGTTTGTAAACAAAAATAAATAAATTACATCATCATGGTTACATTCTACAGCTGTTTTATATCTGGAAAAGCATTAATATTTAGGAGGGTTTTTAAGGTGGTGTTAACCTAGGACCATGTACTGGTTAACATTATGCATCAGCAAATCTGCCTAGACTTATTTTATAAACAGTTTCTCAATATTTGCTCAAAGTTTGATAATTGTGAAGCAAACCCTTCTAAGGTCTTATAGGGCGTACACACGGTCGGACTTTGTTCGGACATTCCGACAACAAAATCCATGGATTTTTTCTGACGGATGTTGGCTCAAACTTGTCTTGCATACACACGGTCACACAAAGTTGTCGGAAAATCCGATCGTTTTGAACACGGTGACGTAAAACACGTACGTCGGGACTATAAACGGGGCAGTGGCCAATAGCTTTCATCTCTTTATTTATTCTGAGCATGCATGGCACTTTGTCTGTCGGATTTGTGTACACACGATCGTAATTTCCGACAACGGATTTTGTTGTCGGAAAATTTTATCTCCTGCTCTCCAACTTTGTGTGTCGGAAAATCCGATGGAAAATGTCCGATGGAGCCCACACACGGTCGGAATTTCCGACAACACACTCCGATCGGACATTTTCCATCGGAAAATCTGACCGTGTGTACGGGGAATTAGGGGGAAAAATATTGTTCCTAAATTCTGGAAGCCGAATACTGCCATGGGATATATGTACCAATGCCCAAATAACAAAAAACATGTAAAGAATAAGTAACATACTGCTGTATATCTGGAGGATTAGCCTGCTTTCTCCAGTAGTCTTTCAAAACGCCTACAGTTGCAAAGACCTTTCCATTGCACTCACTCTTCGTGGTATTCCTCGATGAGTGTTGGAAGCACTTACTTCATATGTTGCTGTTTAAAAATTATTTTGTTGTACAGTGGTCTACACCCACTGTGGGGGGAATTCCTACATTTAAGGATCCTACTGAGTAGCAAATGAAATCCTTTTTAAAAACCCAGTTCTTGCTGGTGGGCCCTGTCCTTCATCCTGTTATGGACATGACCCTAAATTATTAAGGCAGAAAGACCAACATCCCTTAACAGTGATTTTTTCACGGAGACAGTGGATTCTTTCCTGATAAAGCATTTGAAGCATATGTCTGGAGAATTATGCTTGAACTATTATAGTCTGATGGATTTTTTTTCAGTACACATAGTTACATAGTAGGTGAGGTTATAGAAAGACACAAGTCCATCAAGTCCAACCTATGTGTGTGATTATATGTCAGTATTACATTGTATATCCCTGTATGTTGTGGTCATTCAGGTGCTTATCTAATAGTTTTTCAAAACTTTTGATGCCCCCCCGCTGAAACCGCTACCTGTGGAAGGGAATTCCACATCCTTGCCACTCTAAAGCCCCATACACACTATCATATTTTCTGCTGAGTTTGTCCTTCGGATTTACCAAAACCATATAATATGAGGTCAAACCTTAGGAGTTTCAATGTGTATGCAATCAGGCAGGCCCTTGCACTACATGGTTTTGGTAAATCTGAAGGAAAAACTCAGCAGAAAATCTGATAGTATGTATGGGGCTTTACAGTAAAGAACCCTCTACGCAGTTTAAGGTTACCTATTTTCTTCTAATTTTAATAAATGGCCACGTGTCTTATTAAACTCCCTTCCGCAAAAAAGTTTTATCCCTATTGTGGGGTCACCAGTATGGTATTTGTAAATTGAAATTATATCCCCTCATAAGCGTCTCTTCTCCAGAGAGAATAAGTTCAGTGCTCGCAACCTTTCTTCATAACTATTATCCTCCAGACCCTTTATTAGCTTTGTTGCTCTTCTTTGTACTCGCTCCATTTCCAGTACATCCCTCCCAAAGACTGGTCCCCAGAACTGGACTGCATACTCCAGGTGAGGCCGGACCAAAGTCTTGTAAAGATCATGCACAGATCAGTTGGCTTACAAAATCCAACCGTGGACCTTAATATTAAGGATATCTTTTGAAGCAAGGACAGTTGCCTGCCTTTGTATAAGAGGTCTGGAGAAAGGCCAGCTAAGGCCCCTTTCACACAGCCATGACTTGAAAGTTGCTTAATTTTGCATCTGTGATTTTGCCGCGATTTCAGGGAATGCCTGTGTAAACCTGAGGTCTATGGACCGCAACTCACATCAAAGTTGGACCAAAGTAGTACAGGGACTACTTTGAAGTCGGTACAACTTAAAGTCGCACAGAATATGTTAATTAGTTGCCTGGATCAACCTCCATAGTTAATTAGAGTGTATAGAAAATATTAGCAATTGTATGTAACCATTCATCCAAACAAATCACGTAGGAAGCAGTTCTGGTCGCCCAATGGGCATACAGGAAAAACTAAGAGAATGAAGTTCTCTTAAGAGTGCAAAACACCGAACACTGTGGAAAATACAAAACACTTGCTATTTTAGTACAAAAATTACACCACACTAATTATCGTAATTAAAGAAAAAGGGAAGGGCACAGATAGGTGGTTAAAGCGGGGGTTCACCCACACCGCCAAAAAAAAAAATATTAAAAGCCAGCAGCAACAAATACTGCAGCTGCTGACTTTTAATACACTGCCACTTACCTGTCCCAGGGTCCAGCGATGTCGGCAGGGGACGCAGAGAACCCGCTCAGTTCTCGGCAGCTGCCGCCGCGATCCTATGTGAGGGAATCAGGAAGTGAAGCGTTGCGGCTTCACTTCCCGGTTCCCTACTGCGCATGCGCGAGTCGCGCTGCGCGTCCCCAGTGGTCCCCGCTCTCTCCTGGGAGCTGTATGTTCCCAGCAGACAGCGCGGTCGGGACGGGAAGAGGCATAGACTTCCATGGGAGTCTATGTCGGAAGTGGGTGCAAATACCTGTCTTAGACAGGTATCTGCACCCCCCTCCCCCCTGAAAGGTGCCAAATGTGACACCGGAGGGGGGGAGGGTTCCGAAAAGCGGAAGTTCCATTTTTGTGTGGAACTCCGCTTTAACATAAACCAATTAAAATAAAGACAACGTTGTCGGTTATTAAAAACATGGGGAGCCGCAGCTGCACATCACACATGCATACCACAATCACCACATACAGACTCTAATAGTTGAAGGAAAAAATTAATTTAGGAATGGAGGCTAAACTTAAATAGTAAATAAAAAATAAATGATGTTCAAGAGACAAACTCCTAATAATAGAATCTCTTCAATCGTTGGCCATAAGCGTGGTATACTGAGTAAGTGGATGGATGAATGGAGTGTACTGATGATGATTAATAAAGTGTAGCAGTTCGTCAGGGTCTGTCAGATGTAGGACCACAGACCATTGTTATTGATAAGCTGGAATACAGCAAATGTAACAAACAGCTGGACTGGAATGTTCAAAAATTTGTGAGGTACAGCGGGGCTAAGGCATATAATTGAATGAATATGCAAGTATCGACAGGGGGAGTGGTATAGGTTGAAAGAGTGCCTCCATATATACACACTTGTTGAATGGATCAAAGCTTCTCTCACCAGATGGGTGGTAAACATCGACCTCCTGTATCGTGACTCTACCCCTGAAGATTTGTGGCTAGAAGCGCCAGTCCGTATTTAGCAAGTGGCTGGGTTGCTGGCAGGTAAATTAATCCCGCGCTGTATATACTTTACCTCACATGAAGTCCGGCAACCATCCGGAGAAAGGACGTCGGTTGTCAGCTGTTCATCAGCTGTTCGTTCCTTGCAGACACTCGAATTCAAGAAGCGCGCGGCTCCTAGGTCACGTGCTGACATCATGCTGTTGACGCGTTTCACCAGCCAATAGACGCTGGTTTCTTCAAAAAGTCACACAGATATGAATGGGTATCATTGGAAATCATGGGGTATGATTTGTCATGTGACTCTGATGTCCAAAGTCACAGGACAAGTCGCACAAGTGTGAAAGGGGCCTAAGTCTCCTCCTGCTCCTTCATTCACTTCTGGAGTAAGACGCCTACACCTCCAACACTTGTTTTTCAGGCCTCCCACCAGGTCTGGGCAAAGGATCCTGCTGCCAAATACCCAGAAAAGCCTTCAGCATACAGGATCACCCCTTTTCCCCTGTCCTCACATTTGTTAATCCTTGCAAATCATGAGTAGCTTGTCATTCAGGTGCAAAGAGTGATATTTTGGGATTACAGAATTAACCCTTGCCCCTTAATCACCTTTCAGTTTGTCACCTTCAAATTTCCTATGGTACGGCACTGATTAGCAGACCTACCTCACCACTTTTGGTTCTCCAAGACTATGACTCTTCTGTCTTGCCTCTGAATCCCAAATTTTCCCCAGGGTGCTGGCTCCAGTTTTTGCCCTGATGTTTTGTTATGGCTCACATTTTTTTTTTTGTCCAACCCTCTTTAGGCAGCAGTATAGCCTTTGGGTAAAGACTCAATGGATTCCAAGAAAATTATTTTACATTACAAGAGAGGTCTCAATTACTTTAAGTTAAATAATATTTGTGAATATGCCGTTTATGGAAGCCAAAGACCACACTAAGATGCCTCTGTAAGCGTGGCCCTGTTTTTATGTATGGCAGTAAAAACATTAAAGCAGAGCTCCACTCAAAAGGGAAAGTTCCACTTTATGGACTCGTACCCCGCTCCTCTCAAAGGATTGGCACTTTTGAGGAGCTGGGGGAGGAGCGAGTACCCAATTTGACAGGTACTCTCTCCCACTTTTGCTCTGGCCCCCTAGGCGATTGGAAGCAGAGTTCTTCTCCTTCCTTCCCCCCGCAGTCTTCTGAGACACACGACAGGTCCCAGAAGACTTTGGGACCATTCACAATGAGCAGTGCTGCTCGCACATGCGCAGTGTGCACCCAGCTGTGAAGCCGCAAGCTGTTACAGCTGGGTTCCCACAGTTAAGATGCCAGCGCCGAGGAAAGAAGACAGCAGGTGAAACTGGCTGGGGTGAGCACACTGCTGGTTCGTGAGTGGCTGTTTTTTAAAAGTAAGCAGATACAGATCTTTAAAGCTGCTGATTCTAAAAAACATTCACAGGAGACTGGGCAACCACTTTAAGATGTACTGTATATAGCAAAGATTAAACTGAGAGCAAGCTCACTCTAAATGTTGAAGCCTTTTGGTTTTGTTCATTTTACAGCCACCCAAAGAGGTGAATTTTGAAAAAAAAAAAAGATTTTAAACATTGAAGACCTTCGGACCAATGTTAAAATTTCTGCTTTTTAAAAAGGTACCATTTAAAAGCAGCATCACAAGAGTCATACAGGTAAAACTGCAGATGAAAAAGGCTGAAAGTTACTTATATATCCGTTCTCTGCCTATGCATGCTTTTCCAGTACAGTTATAATCCTGTGTATATGTGATATCACCTTTTTGTCAAAACATAATTATTTTTTCCTGGCTAAAGCACTTCATATTTTCTTTTGTCTTTCCAGACCAAACCATGATTCCAGAAGATACCATCAAAACATCATCTACTCGTGAAGAGCTGCTTGACCACATTAAAGTACAGTATATACTAAACGCCATAATTCTTCCTCTACCTCTCAAACAACTTTATATTTTTTATTATGCTTTTACGTTGTTCAGTCTCATTCTCTTTGACTTAATGTGTATCGATGTAACACGGCCCCCTTGAAGACTGCTTGGCTCTACCTGTTCATTTGCATCGCCATGACCCTGTGAACATTCCGGGCCCGTCTGACACTCTGGGTTCAGACATCTTTTACAGCACCTTTAAATGACACATCACACAAGTCAAATATGTTTATATTATCTCAGCTTTTACTGGAGTAAGCAATGGGGTATTTATATACAAAGGAGGGTAATTGGTTAAGCGAGTTCTGGATAACAGCCCAGACTTGGGAGAATAATTTCCCGACAAGACAGCTTAGGAACGGTTCAACAGCACAAGAGCATAATATACATATATGTACAATGAAGTACCACGTGGAGCATGACCTGTAAGGACAGTAAAAGGTTAGCTATATAAGGCAGGTAGTCACACTAAAGGGGAACCCCAGGCCGGCCTATTCAACCTTTATATCCTAATGAAAGGTCAGACAGAATAGAGATAGAATAGGGCCCTTTAAATGGTAACAACAGCAATATCCAAGATGCAGGCCTGATAGTCTTCACCGGCAGTTGGAGCTCATTAGATTATATCTAATAAGGCACAGTGATGTGATAGCAAGCTGAATGGCTTAAACAGGCTAGTGGTACTCCTTGAAGTGGTTTTAGGTAAAGGTGTCTCTTTTAAAAAATGTCTGTGCCACTCGTTGCCACACCCAGAGAAGAACGTGACAGAGTTTTCAAAGGCGGTAGCCCTCACAGAGACAAAAATTATTTAACTGATTATTCTGAAACTGAGCTTAAGGATTTTAAAATGTTGTTTTAAAAGAAAAGAAAACATTTATGAAAAAGCTAGTAAAAACAGACAATTATGCAACAGTAAAATAAACATGATTAGAATTAAAAATTACTCAGTAAAGTTCAACTGCTTTTGGTTCCCTGCAAACTAAGTCCAATATGATATATCAGAATCATTGGCTCTAAAAAAAAAATAGCCTTAGCATTTCCTCAAAGTGTCTATGATAAGTGAGTAGTGCTGACTTTTCTGATCCTAGAAGAGACCTGCACTTACAGAAATAACAGAACCAATTGAGCGCTCCGAGGGGTGTGCTGAAGGGTTGTATTATGTCCCAGCATATCCTCCCTCAATGTCAATTATCCATCCAACATACATTATAATTAAACAGAATTACATTATGATTCATTAGAGACAAAATATGGTAGATGGATTTATTGCTTAGAAGATTTAATGTGATCTATTTGCCTCCTGCACCTTATATTATAGGAACATTTGTTTTCTTATATTTCTAATTTTATAAATGTAATTTTATCACAGTAGGAATTATGGATCAGTTTGAGAGCTTGAGATACTGAAGTTCTGTTTTAGTAAAATAAGACCAGATTTACAGATGTGTTTTGCTTTACGACTGGTTTGCAACAGCCATTAAAGTGGTTGTAAACCCTGTACTACCACTTTTACCTACATGTAAGCCTATAGTACCTTACCTGTAGGTACCATGAATATCTCCTAAACTTGCACCGTCTAGGATATATTCACTGTATCCGCATGTGCCGACGTCACTGGCACATGCTTCCTGAAGGAATGACTCGCTCGTGCCATTTCTCCAGTAGCTCTGTTGTGACCAATGGCTCCTGTGCGCATGCACCGGAGTGACGTCATCATGGCTTCGACCAATCGCGAACCCGGAAATAACTCCCGGAGACATGTCGCCAGCCACAGCGGTATACGGGGACCTCTGCAACAGCTTCAATCCAAGGTAAGTATTTAATAATGAGCTACTATGCGATGCATACTAGCTCATTATGCCTTTGTCTTCTTCCTTTTTTTGAGAGAGCGTTCACAACCACTTTAAGGAGTTTTTGCTAATAGATGATATGGACATCCTGCTTGCTTCTAGCTGGATTTTTATGATACTGCTAAATTCCCTCTAGCTAATCTGCTTTGAGTTAATGTGTCTTGAACTGGACTGTAATGTGTTACCTCCCGAGAATGCCTATCCAAGAAAGGAGATCATTTTCATTTTTAGACTTCGAAACCTGAAACATTAAAATTCTGAAGAAATAAGAGTGTCACTGTGTGCAATATGACTTCCCCATTCCCTTTGCACAGTTTGAGGTCATCAGACATCAACAGAAAGTTATCTGCTCAGTAGATTTCCGACAAATGCCCTGGGCCCACTGGTGCTGTGGCACCAGAGCTGTGTCAATTTCTAGCCTTCATTAGCCTGAGGGAAACAGGCTCTTACTCTTAGACTGTTCACATTGCAGAACATCTAAATGATGTAAGCAGCTGTAACAGCCACAGGACCCTATTGTTTTATATTAATTGTAAACTCTTATATCTCATAACACATTCATTTGTTCAATTCAATGTTCAATATGTAATGAAATTGGTAGTTGTTTTATTTTTCAGTAAGCCTAAAAAAGCAGTTAGCCAAAGAAAAAAAAATGGGGAGAAATTCAATTTTATTCTGTACAAATTGTTATGTAACCAAACAACTTTTTAAAAAAAGTTGCTGTGGCTGGTAGGGCTGTTTTCAGTTGCTAGTGGGCTCATTTTATTTATTACATGTATTTATATACCACTAACAATTTATGCAGTGCTTTACATATACTGTACATTCATATCAGTCCCTGCCCTCAAGGAGCTTACAATCTAGGGTCCCTATCTAACATATTAGAGCCAACTTAAACAAGAGACAATTAACATGTCTTTGAAGTGTGGGAGGAAACCCTTGCAAGCACATGGAGAAAATGCAAACTCCATGCAAGTGGTTGGAAATCAAACCAATGGCTCTAGTGCTACCAAACAGGAATGCTAACCACTAAGTATTGGGAAATTACTCTTACCAGTAGGATTTGTGAAACTCCAAGTCACAGCCTAATCATACATATGCACGTGAGCTCTCTCTCTCTCTCTCTCGCCATTTGTTGGGAGAGGTAGGAAAAACATTGATGTATTTCATATGTAGCAAGAGCCCCGACCCCTAGAGGCCTAATGGCGACCTCCAGAGTCGGGGAGAGCTGACATCCTTCTTTGTAGATTCGGTTACTAGTCATAGTGGGTGTAATGCAAGATAGAATGATTGGGCACCAGTCACTTTTTGAATGAGAACAAAAGAGATTTATTTATTGTCTAAAAACTGGGGGAGAGAGGGTTAGGGCCTGAACACCCTTAGGCAGATGCAATAGCAATTGGCAGACTCTGAAACAAAATAGGCAGACAGCTATACAGGTTGAGGGCCTTTAAGCTGGTTGCAGCATTGTATTTGTAGAACTGCTGTCTCATATGACAACTGAACTTGTAGGTTGACTTCAACACAGGTCTGTACACATTCCAGACTTGGTATCCCCGTTGTGTAGGACCTGGCCTCCATCTCACAGCCTCCCACTGTAGTATTCCTCACTGAGCTCCCAGTCTTCTCACCCGACCTTCTGATCCCAGCTGCCACTGGATCCCCTGAGCTCTTCCACAGCTAACCTGCTGTACACTCCAAGCATCCCCCACACTACCTGCTGGGTCCCTGGCTTGGCTCTCAGCTAACCCGCTGAATCCTCTTCAAATGTTACCCATTCTCACCAGCTGGGTCCCTGACTTGAACTCTGAAGCTTTTCCAACTTGTTCATTGTCCCCGGCTAGTGAAAAAGGCTGCTCTGGTACTTCTTCAGACTTCACAAACCTGACCTCTGATAACAGGAGTAGTTGTCCCTTACCGTCGACAGTGTCCCCTTTATCTCTGACCCCTGGTTCTCACTTGCCTCTGGTAACAGGAGTGGTCGTCCCATGTGGTATCTGCTTCTCCTTCACCTCTGGCATCACTGGGTTCACCATCCGGCTGAAGCGCTGCAATGATCAGGCTCCCCTCAGGCTGAGCCTCTACACACATGGCTAGGCCTCAGGCTTAGGCCTAAATTTCAGCTGCTGCTTCACATACAGCCCCCAGGCCTCAGCCTGGGGCTAAAAGAACACTGGTCACCTGACTCTTTCTCCTTAAATAGACTCTCCCAGCATGCTTAGCCATAAATATGATTGGCTAAGAAATTATGTCTTTTCACAACCTGAACTCACTGTGGTCTTGTCATTCTAATGCCAAAGACAGCAGTGCCACCTATTGACAGAAGAGAGAAATGCACCAGGTTCAGGCTTTAGGGCAAAAAATCAGTGGATACAACTACCAATTAGCCAGGTTAATGACCACCTAGCATAACTAAATTTGTTAGCAACCCTGCTTAATACCAGGGTGCTACACATACATTGATTGTTTCCCCACTTTAGAAGACCTCAGATCCCAGTGACCGACGTGATATACAGATTTTCTTTTCTTTTCTTTTTTTTTTTACTCTGAATGAGCTCCCTCCTGCCATCCTCCCATCTAGAAAGATGACCATGTCATCAAATGGTGGCAGCACCTGCATAGAGTAGCACTGCCAACAGGAGTCCTAATGAAACAAGAGCCCTAAAATTCATCAAATTCATGTCGAGGGTGAAATTGTACACTTTCGAGCACTTTTCTCCCTTTGAATCCTACAGAATTGATCCCTGAAAGTATAGTTCTAATATACAAATTTTCATGTAACACCCAACCAGACAAAACTACATACAATGGTTTCATTGCTTCCTTTGATGGGGAGGAAATTATATCACTTCTCACTTTGAAACATGTTAGGCGCCTTTCTCACGTGTGGACAGTATGTCCGTATTTCATACATCCGTTTTCGGATGAAATACGGACATACATGCATCCCTATGGGATAGCGGGTGTCAGCGGATGAACATCCGCTGACACCCGATATCATCCGTCCCCGCTATGGTCCGATTCTGCAGACGGAGGAAAATCCTATTTTTCTATCCCTCTGCAGAGCGGATTGGATGAACACGGACAGACGGTCCCTGGCTATCCGATCCCCCATAGGGGAGAGGGGAGATCTGACAGGGCGGTCCCTGCACAGTCTGGATTAACAGTGCGATCCCCGCTGAGCAAGCGGATATTCACGGGGCGGATCATCATGGATCCATCCTGTGTGAAAGGACCCTTACTTGAATGCTTACATGTACATGCTGCTTGGTCACTGAGTTCGGAAATCTGGGGAGTGGATTTACATTAATTGCACACGGGTAACCACTTTGACGTATGATTGGTTGCCCTGGAAATACCCCTTGTTGCCACTTGCTTTATGTGTGAATGAGTCCTGATACTACAAGATTGTGCTGCTCCTTCTTATTTTACTTTCACACTTGAAGCAAACAGCAAAATAAACAGTAGTACTAAATACATTTAATGAAAATAAAATACCAATTTAATCTTGTAGTTCCAAGACTGCAATATTATACTGTATTCTATTTATTACTACACTCTTGTTTACCTATACCCTGTTATATATTGGCCTAGTTTTTTATTTTATTTTTTTACATTCCTTCTTGACCTTGCTTGCAGAACTTACAAAATGAAATAACGGAAATAGTGGCAGAAATAGACGATTTTGAACGTCTGGAAATAAGGTGAGTAGGCATTACTAAGTTGAATTTGATTATATCTGTAGTATATTTACAGATTATTAACATCTGCTTTCATTTTTCAGTCGTAAAACACAGAGGGAGAATGAATTGCTCAGTGCTAACAGGAAATTTAACATGGATCCAGAGAAAGTGAGTGGAAGAAATAGGACACTTGACTTGATAGTTTATAGTAGATCTACATTGTGTATCGCCTTCTGATTATTTTTTGTAATGAAATACTGTACTTTGTAAACCCAAAACACCAGATTGCCATAGTCAGATACATTTTGCAAGTATTGATGTTTGGCAATGTGTTTTTACCCCACCATATGACATATTATGTTGAAATGAGCTATTAGGCTGGAAGGAGACCAAGCAGTAGTTGGCCAAAGCGTTTGTAGGAGCACAGGAGAGAGCATCTCTGATGCATGCCACCTCATTGGAATCCTTGAAAGTTGTAAGAGGCCAGCAGGTGATTGAAGCCCTACCAGCTCATCCACTGTCCTTCTAGTCCTTATCTGTATGTGAATCTCTATTTAAAGACAGTCCATTTTATGTATCACAATGTTAAAGCCTTTCATTTACTATATGACTGTCAATGGTGATTGATAGTGTCATTGCTAAACAATCCCAATCCTTTTGAACATGCTAGTTCTCTGGCCTTCAGCCTGATGCTTTTGCTTCAGTGCTTTCTGAGCCCCTGACCTAAAACAGATATAGAAATATGAAATTCTTACACTAAAGTGCAGCGTGCCTATTTCAGGTCTATGATTCAAATGTGCTTATGTCAGACACTGCCAGCAAACTAGAATTTCCAAAAGGAGGCCAGCAATGGCAGCTCCATACTTATCTCATGAAAGAGTCACTTTAGGTTATCAATACTAGGGGATGGGGCGGGGGGAAGGAACTGGAAGACTATACCAGAGCAATACCCTTTGGACATAGGGGTTGATTTACTAAAGGCAAATCCACTTTGTAAATGCGCTTGTAAGTGTAGTCGCTATAGATTGCTGTAGATCCGAGGGGAAGCTCTGAAATGAGGTGAAGCTCTGCTGATTTTATCATCCAATCATGTGCAAGCTAAAATGCTGTTTTTTATTTTCCTTGCATGTCCCCCTAGGATCTACAGCGACTTTAGTTCCAAGTGCACTTTCAGTACACTTTCAAGTGCACTTGTAGTGCAAAGTGGATTTGCCTTTAGTAAATAACCCCCATTGTGTCATAATGGTCTTAACTGTGACCACCAGGGGGGGACTGACCATTCGGGCTCTCGGGCACTGCCCGAGGGCCCCATGCCACTAAGGGGCCCCATCAGGGTTGCCAGCCTCAATAAAACCAGGGACAGTATGTAAAAATCTGGGTTTTTTTAAAAAATCCCAAGATTATAACTTCCCCGCCTCTCCAGTACCTTTTCAGTGTGTGTGTATGTGTATTCTGTGTGTGTATACTGTGTGTGTATATTGTGTGTCTGTGTGTTTATACTGTGTGGCCCCATAATCTATTGCTTGGGGGCCCCATAATCTCCTATTGCCTGGGGGCACCATAATCTCCTATTGCCCGGGGGCCCCATAAACTTCTCCTATTACCCAGGGGCCCCATAATCTCCTATTGCCCGGGGGCCCCATGAGTTGTCAGTCCGCCCCTGGTGACCACTGCACCTCATGTTGTCATGTTCCTTATCAAATAAAAGTATTGTTTTTTGATGGAACATTACATTTTGAATGCCATGGGGCATGTTTTTATAACTGCCAATAAATATTGATATAAAATGAAATGCTAGAGAGAGTTGCAGTGTTCTAAAAAATTTTCATTACTTATGTTTTTTTTTTCAGAAAACCCAGACAATGAACACTCCACATCCCTAAAAATTGTTATTTTTAATTCTTCTTAAATTCCTTATAATTTATATTCTAGATTCCACAAATTCTCATTGCTAGATGCAATTTTACCAGTTGCTCAGATTAGAGCACATACCTCATAGCCATGCATATCTAAAGAGCTAAACTTAAAACATATAATCCCCATCTGATGTAACTCATCCTTTCCCAGAGTTTGGCCATTATTTAGGTAAACCACATAAACTCTTGTTATCATCATTATGCTGTATCCATATGTAAATGCAAACCGTGGTTGTTTTCTTTCTGCTTTAATTCAAGCACAAAGTAGCACACTGCTTTGCATTTTTTCGTAGCACTAATTGTGGTAAAAGCTTCTGCTTTTTCTGATTGTGCCCTGGGAAAATGTCTACTTTTCAGTGAAGGGATGGCGATGAAGTCATTGTCAAGGCTAAAGTTGTTTAGATTAAGCAAGCATAAGCAAAAAGTCTTGTGCAATGTATGATTTACTTCTACAATGATGGAAGGGTATCCATTTCATAACCACCCAAAACAAGGATCCCTGATTCTTTGTTTAGCAGCAATCATAGCCTTAAGAGATTGTATATCCTTCAACATTCAGATTTTCTGAGCAAATTAAGGTTACACTGATTCTGCTAAGCATGAGTAGGTATATTATTATGTGGCATGTTCTGAGGAGGAGCACTTAGAACAAAATTCCGTGCCTATAGCGCCTGGTGCCCCTAATGTCCCACAATGTGCAGGCTAATGGATTCTGTAGAAATCTTCACTACAGGGCTTTGCTGGGGAAGCATGCATTTAATGTCCCATGTATCAAGAAAGTTGACCACCATTGCTGTTCAGAGCACAGTAGATGAGGCAAATTACCCTTACTTTAAGGAGAATAAAAAATAAATAATTGTACATACACCTTAAACATCTATTATTTTTGTATATTTGCTACAGAATGCTGTATTTTTTTCTGGAGTTCTCGTTTAAGCAGCTTTAGCTATTATTGGTATCATAAAGTATTTGCATGATGTTATAGTATGGTACTGTATGTAAAATATTTTCATCTATTGCTTAAAAAATAATTTTACGCAAATGTTGTACCTCATTTAAAGTCCCATGGAATATGTTTTTAGTTCTTTGTATAGTATGGTAATAGTTATTTCTTTCGTTATTCAATTGATAATTCAGGGAATTCAGTTGCTGATCAGCAGGAAATTTCTGGAAAATGATGCAGAACATATTGCCAGCTTCCTATACGAAGGCACAGGACTTAGCAAGACTGCAATTGGGGAGTACCTTGGTCAAAGGTGAGAAATGAAGATAATGAAAATAATATGATTTACATACACTGAAGATTTTGTCATTATAAGTAATGGACTTGACATGCCCTTATTGTGCTGTTTATCTGTAGCAAATCAGTTTTAGATTTCCCTGTAGATGAATGACCTATTTATGTGGCACCTCCCATTTTCAAGATTGACTCGCACTTGTTCTGATTTAAAAAAAATAGAATAAAATAACTGTCATATTGGGAGAAATTGTGAACATTAGGTGAAAAATCAAAGTGACACTACATAATATCCTTATTCCCCAAAAATATTACATGCGCATCCACTACTTAATGGCCCTGTAATCTGTTTTTCACAAAATTATCTCTTACTGTGTTTGTATGCCTCCTTGTAACGTCCTTTGTGAGCCCTAGAGATGCTCCTTTTACCTCTCATTGCTGTTTGACTTGAATGAGCAGTGCACATTTGTTGTGGACATGTACATTGCTCTATGCACACGCCAAATCACATATTTCATAGTCCATAGTCCACAGTCCATTTCAGGAGCAAGCAAGAGGGAATGGCTACGTTCCTAAGCAGAGTGGGACCATGGAGAACAAATGTAGTCACCCTCTAACATGAACTCGAATCACAGCAGCAAAACAACAACAACAATTATAAATAAATAATGCTCTTAGCTTGTTGGCTTTATCACTTTAAGATAATGATGAAGCAGAGAATAATTTGCTAGTGAATTAATTTTACAAAAAAAGACAACCTGTGTTCATTTCAACTCTCAATCAGATGTAAGGAGAGATTACATTTTTATTTTATTAGAAGTAAAAATAGCAGAAGTAGTATGTAATTCCTCCTGAGCTTAAATAAACACAGATTTCTTTTTAACTAGTCCCCCTGCAATACTTATCGCCTTTCTAGTCCTGCCCCCAATAATTGTTTTTCACTACTAGATGTCCTCAGTCTTCCTGGCTGAATGATAGCTTGCCCCATTCAATCCAGAATACTGAGCACATACTATGGTGTCCGTTTATGAAGCAGTGATCAGCGGTGATCCCGAGGATCGCCGCTGATCACAGTCCATAAACAGTTTATGAAACAGTGATAATCCGGGGAGAACATGTTTGAACTTGTTCTCCCGCCGATTATCTCTACACACGGAGAATACTCATTGAATGACACAGAAACGGCCAGTTTATGAAGCGGTGATCTCACCGCTTCACTGGCGATCTGAGTCAGAATTCACACTCCCAGGTTCACCAGCTCAGAGGTGGTGAATCAGGGAGTAAAGAGGAAATCTGGGGGGATCTGAGGGGGAAGGAGGAAGATTTTTAACTTCCTTATGCCTCGTTCAGACCCCCCAACACTGTAAGCATGTCCCCCTGTCATATTTATGTGTATACATATATATATACATATATACATATAATGTGTATATGTATATATATATATATATAATGTATGTGTATATACATGTATATATAATGTGTGTGTGTGTATACATATGTATATAATGTAGGGGGACTCATTATTTTATTAACAGTAATCCATGCCGTCTGTCCGTGTATTGAGCAGTGATAATTTATCACTGCTTAATAAACTGACATCTCTGTATTTCTGGTGCTGTAATCTCGTAAAGTCTCACGAGATTCCAGTATCAGGAGCCGTTCTCCACTGTTGAAAGCATTTGTAGATCTCTTCACACCTCCAAAGGTGAAGCGATCTACAAAGCTTCATAAACTGGCACACAGAGGAGAAAAATCTTCACTGTGAATGCCGGAGAACGAAGCAGTGAATAGATTTCACTGCTTCATAAACGGACACCTGTGAGTGCATGGCATCATAGACTTGCTCCTTGAAGAGGTATCACTACAGTGCTTGGACACACAGTGTAATTGTGTAGAGAGCAGTGCTCTCTGCATCCCTGACCACTACCCAGAACCAGAGAAAAGGTAAATAAAGTCATATGGGAATGGAAAGTACCTAAAAGAACAGCAAGAGACACACACTGAGGGGGAGGGAACCCAGGAGCCCAGAGTTGGGCTTTTATTTGTTAATAGTAGAACATCTTAAGCAAATAATAATGCTGGAACAAATTAGGTTCTCCTTCTTGTATCTTTTATTCTTAGAATCATGTAGAGCATAAAAACCACACACACGTATGCTTTTTGACCACACATAAACACTCATACAGAGAAAAATGGAGTAAACCATCAGGTACACACTGCATCTCTATACAATTCTTCAAGTGGGAAACAATAAAAAGCAACATGCTTATTCCTTGACCCCTAAGCCAGCCATAAATGGTTCAAATCTCAGCTGGTTCAGCAAGAGCCCGACAGGATTTAAAGATGTATGGACAGGCTGAATGTACACAAGTTGATCAATCGATCAACGTAGGTACAACCAGCCTGCTGGATTTTCCATGCGATTATTGCAAGCGGATGTTATAGCTGCTAGCAATAATCATTGTCCTCTCCCCGGCAGGGGGTGGGTGAAACACAATGGCTAGGCAGGAGGGATTCCCTTGTCAACACTGTTTGTGTTGATGGGGGGATCCAGTGAATTTCTTTCCTGCAACTTACAGGAAAGAAATTTGCTCCGTTTATGGCCGGCCTTACTTCCTAAACTCTTCATTGGAGTATATAAATCCAAAACTGATAAAGTTATGGGTGGATGCTGAGGGTCTAAACCAGGGGTCTCCAAACGTTCTAAACAAAGGACCAGTTTACTGTACTTCAGACTTTAGAGAGGCCAGACTGTGACCAGTGGGAATAAAAATCTCCTGGCATCAATGGGAGTAAACAATGCCTATTGTTGGCTTTAGTGGGAGGAATAGTGCCCCCCCCCCCATTGTTGGTATCAGTGGGAGGAATAGTGCCCCATTGATGATGTCAATAGGAGGAATGGTACCCCATCATTGGTGACAGTTGGAGGAACGGTGCCCTGAGGGCCCGATAAAGATGACTAAGGGCTTCATCTGGCCTCTGGACCACAGTTTGGAGACCATTGGTCTAAACCCAATCCTTTGCCTTCTCATGTCTTTCACAGAATCATTCCATTAGATCTTTCAGTGTAGTTTCCAGCATTTTTCTTCTTTGAAATTAAATAATGTATCTGGACAGAAAATCACCATGCTAAAGTTAAAGTGCTAACTGTTAATGCTCTTTATGATCTTGGGGGGATGATACCTACCAAAGTTAGATCACTATTTTTGATAGCAGCACCGAGTTCCTGGCTTTATGATAGTTTAACTGCTAAGCCACCGCACTGGCCCATAAGTGTATGTAGGTGCTGTGATTAAAAATATATAGTGTATATCTATATTTATAAATGGCAAGTTATTTTGATGTACTAACTGATTACAGGAATTACTGTAACAAGTCTTATGCAAATTGTCTAACTTATTTGACTGACCCTTTGTGCATCTGACATAATTCACAATACGATATTGTATTTTTATACCACTGTAATGATATAATAAAACAAAAGGAACTTCCTGTAATCGCTTTTAAAGATATATGACAGAGCGTCTGTCCTGTGAAAACACAGTTTTTTAGATGTGCCATTGTGTATTTTTTCCTCTTACTCTTATTTTTCCTCTCGTACACCCCCCATCCCATTTCCTTCCTCACAATTCTCTCTTTTGTTCTATCTCTCCAGGGATTCTCTAAATATTCAGGTTTTACAGGCATTTGTGAGATGCCATGACCTTAACCAACTCGGACTAGTGGAGGCTCTGAGGTGAGAAATATGTCACAGGTATAAAGTGTCTTGCTGTCTGTCATAATATATAGTCTGAGCTCAGTATCTGATAGTGGATTATTAAGAAACATGTTTATTAAAGTTTATGTCAGAGCTAAATTTAAAAAACTTGCCCATTTCCCATGACTGAATAATAAAAATAAACAAAATATAAAAAAAAATGCTGTACAAAAAACTTAGCAAAAAATACCTGTTGAACTGCAAGAAATCCTAATTCTCTGCCCAATTTGCTTGTGCTTGACTACAAAACACCTCACCCTTTCCTCATTTCCATAATATACAGGGGAGTTAATACAGAGTCTTTTCTACACTGAAATCCCAACTAGCCTTGTCATTGAACATGCTCTAGAGGTGGAGAGGGAGTTTTGGGTAATGCCCGGGCCTACACTTTAAAAAGTCCAGTGATAACCTTTTTATTTTTTAATTAGGAAAGTTCATTCAAACATTGCACAGGAAATTTAGACACACATCTAATGTACTGAAAATATTTAAAGGTTAAGCCTTTTGATTATGTTTGATGCTTAAAGAAGAGCCTAACTATAACTATTCTTGAAAATGTCCTACCCTATCTATCTTGCCTAGCCCGTAAAAAAGAAAAAACGTTATACTTACCTATTTTCAATCTGCTGTGGCCCAGTCATGTGATCCCACAGCTCTGGTTTTCCTGTGTCAGTGAGCCGCTGCTGCAGGGGAGAGGAGGGAGCGCCAACAACGGCTGGGTCACGGGAACCTATGGGTGATGTCACGGCTCCTGCATTTCACAGCAGTTGTCGAGAGCTACCTTACACAGAGCTGCAGGACCATGTGACTGGACCAGAGAGGATTGAAAATAAGTAAGTACACAGATCTTTTTTTATATAAGGTGGGCAGAATAAGTAGGAGGAGAGGGGAAGAAACGTTTGTAAGAATGGTTATAACTAGGGCTTTCTTCCACTTTAAAGCAAATCTCTTGGCCAGAGTAAAAGAAAATAGCAATTACTTACAGGCAGTGGCGGCTGGTGGTATATTTTTTTTTGGGGGGGGGCAAACGGTCGGGTCACAGGCAACCCCCCGGTCGGTCAGTCGCTATCCAGCCCTGCATTTACCCCATCTAGGTCGTGGGCAGCGCTTCCCCTGGGCGGCGGGCATACGCAGCGTCTTCTCCTCCTGGTGCTTCACGGTGGTATCCCCTGTGTCTCCTCCCTCCTCCTCCTCAGCGGCCAATAGGATCTCTACTCCGCCAATCAGGTGACGGGTCTCAGGACCCGCTTCCTGATTGGCCAGGAGGAGAATCAGGAAGAAAATAGCTAATATTCATTCGCTATTGTCACACAACTGGGTGGGCTTTGGACCAGTGCTCTGCGCCCCGAGCCCACCTTTTTTTTAAATCCTAATCACGTGCTTCTAAAAAGAAAAACCCCATTGGAATCCGTGCATCCAGTGCTCCGCATGTAGATTAGGGGGCCGACGCATGGATTAGGGGGGCGCCCCTGAGCCATTAATGGATGGGCCACCACTGCTTACAGGTATGGAAGAGCATGTGACTTACTAAATGTGATAACATTGGGCCAGTTAGCCATGTTACATTGATAGCCCTATGAAAGCTTACGACACTGATGACTAATGCCCATGGCCTTGCTTTTGATCCCAGTGGCTGAACATTGCAGTGGGAGAGAAGAGAAGCTGGCTTGTGATGGTAAAAAGGACTGCAATAAGATGAACATGTTGCTTTTTCCCAAATGAGCAAAGCACAGGTTTTCTTTAAGGCAAAAAAGTCACCTCTGCAAAAGAAAAAGTCCAAATCAAATGCCCGAATTAAGTATAGTGATAGATGGGATGGTGCTGCAGTTATGGTATAGACACAGTTTACGTTATTTACCAAGAAAACAATATGCTGTGCTTTTTTTGCCTGTTTTGTACACTAAAGGAAACATACAAGTGGTTTTGTGTGCATTTTTTCTCTAAATATGGCCAGTACTACACAAAAATCAGATAAACTTGAAACATTGTGTATGAATGTTTTCTGTTTTCATGTGCAGCCTCTTCCACACTGACTTTAGCTTTTCTATTGGAAAGCTTATTGTTTACAGAGCTCAATAGCTCAAGTTTACAGTCACACACACTACTTAATCAGTCAAAATATTGTCAGAGTATTAACTACCAACGACAAAATGTTTGCACATGCAAGAACATGGAGGAGAATTTAAACATTTAAAACAACTACAAAGATAAAATGGGTGCAGTCAAAATGGAAAAATAAATGAGATGTATTATCTGGTATACTGTATATGTAAAGGCATCAGCTACAAAAAAAAAAAAAAAAAAATCTTTCAAAAGAAAAAAGAATAGTCCTTTTTAACACAGTACATGTTTCTTTAATGTCTATTGGTATCTGTTTTTTTCATGCTTAGCAATAAACTGTTAAAGTAAAGTAATCAACAATTTCCACTAACTTTCCTCCTTTATATTATTCATAGAAGATTCCTGGGAAGTTTCAGGCTGCCCGGAGAGGCTCAGAAAATTGATCGAATAATGGAGGCATTCTCAGCTCATTACTGCCAGTGTAACCCAGGGACCTTACAGTCTACAGGTAATCACAAGTATCCTATCAGCACATCAAACAATTTAGTTTCAAAATATCAGCAAAATATTTGACAGTATATAAACTACTAACATTAACTTCAGAGTATACTGTATAAATATAGGAATTTACAGAAAAGTGACGATTTAAACATTCAGTGGGATAATACTGTCTACTGTTATTGACTATTAGTCTTGGTTCATGTGCAAAAGACTGGAAAAAAGTGCATTTTACTTTAATGCAGTGGATTGTAAAAACTGCACCTTTAAAGTACTGTACTATATATATATATATATATATATATATATATATATATATATATATATACATACGGTATATATACTTCTATATATGTACTTCTTCCATCTGAAGTACCTGGTTGATCCTGCCAGTCACTAATATTCCTTGTTCTTAATTGACCACCCCCACAAAGCACAGAAGCTGATCTGTGTTGATGTGGTCAGTTTTTTAGCTGGCCATTCAGAGTTAAAGGACACTGTGCAGACACACAGCATGCCTGCACTGAGTCATTTGTTCAGCCACCCCCAACCAATCCCAATCACACCCCCTCCCAGTCACAGCCTGCCTCTTGAACACACCCATCCCCCCCCCCCCCCACTCTAGCACAGCCTACATCTTGCCTCAGGTTGAAAAGAATATGGAATGCAGGCACATAGTGGGGAGGATTTACTAAAGGTAAAAGTGCAGTTGCACTCATTTTCCCCAGTGCTTAGTAATGATTTCCATCATCCAATCGTGCAAGCAAAAATGCTGTCTTTTTTTTATTAACCTTGCAGCTGATTGAGAATTTTTTACAAAGTGAAGCTTCACCGCATTCACTAAGCTATAGGGAAAATGTGTGCAACTGCACATACAAAGCGCACAGTCTATTTAGTAAATCAACCTCAGTGTGTCTCCATAGTGTCCTCAAACCCTGCTCCCACCTTCAGGAAGAAGAGATGCATGGACACATGACATGATTTTTTTAACCATGTGAAAAAGGTAAAGCCTAGTACACATGATCAGAAAATTGGATAAAAAAATCTGCTTTCAAAATGATCATAAGATAATCTGATTGTTAATAAACAGCTTTCGAGAGAATCGATCATGACAGTTGATGCAAAATTATCCGAAGGGACAAATATTTTTCTTGTACAATAGAAGAATGTACAATATTTGTTTAATCGGTACAGTATTCGGCTGAAACTAATTGGAAGACCAAGACCATGCCTGCTCAGAAATGACAGAATACATTACAATGCAATACAACACATTACATCACTTCCAAAGTTGTATTCTGTCCTATGAGAATTTTCATAACTTAAGTACCCTCTTCATTTTCAAAATGAGACTAGCATGCAAAAAAAAAAAAAAAAAAAAAGGACAATAATTTGTCCGATATTTTCATTGTGTGTACAAGGCTTAGGAAAGATAACTTCTGAAACTAAGCAAAACCAGTTATGATCCCCGCATGGGTATAACTGTATTGCAAAGTGCCTACAACATTCTATGTTCGCAACTACTTAAATGGTCCTATAATTGAATTTCCATTAAATAATTTTTACTGTATTTTTCTGCCTCCTTGAAAAGTCCTCTGTGAGCTTTTGAACCTCTCCTTTTCCCCCTCACTTCCATTTTGTTTGGAACGAGCGGTGCACGCTAGTTGTGGTTATCTGTACTGCTCTATGCATACAACAAATCCCATAGTTCATAACCCATAGTCCCTAATCCATTTCGGAGAGAGCAAGAAGAGGGTGACTACATCCCTACAAAGTACATAGATGGGGCAATGAGAACGAACATAGCCACCCTCTAGTCCAGGCATCACTCAATGGAGGACCGTGGTTCGGATCCGAGCCCGTTCACCCATCCTGACTGCAACAGTCACACCATTTAGGAGGCTTTTCTTATCCCAGCCGTAGCTGCTGTCATCCTCACAGAGCCAACAGCAGGAGGCAGGACACTTCTGGAGGGAGACAGGAGCTGCCTGAGGCTGAGGACAGTAATGTGGGAGAGCTGAGTACTGTAATGGGGGAGCTAAGGACAGTAATGTGGGGGGGGGGGCGAGGACAGTAATGTGGGGGGGGCTAAGGACAGTACTGTTGGAAAGGGTTGATGTCAAGAGGGTATGAGAACACTACTGTGAAAGGGGTGTAGGGGAGGGGATGTAAAGGGGGGCTGAGGACACACTGCTGTGAAGGTGGGATCTTAATGTGAAGGAGAGGGAA
This sequence comes from Lithobates clamitans, assembly GCA_037952925.1. Classification (NCBI taxonomy): domain Eukaryota; kingdom Metazoa; phylum Chordata; class Amphibia; order Anura; family Ranidae; genus Lithobates; species Lithobates clamitans. The sequence goes on from JBBGZY010000224.1 coordinate 3,111,736, forward strand.
CTGTGATGTGCAGTGGGGACTGCAGACACTGATGTAAGGATAGAACTGTGATATGGAGCTTGGTTCATCTGTGCATGCGCATTTGCATGCACATGCTGCAGGTAGGTCAGCCCATTCATTTTAATGGGCTGCACTACCCATGAGAAATGAGGAGAAAGACCCTGTATAGTGCTGCAGGACAATGCGGTTTGGCATGCGCATGTGCTAAAGTACAGGATGTTACTCTGCAGTTTGGGAACATGAGGAATTTTCCCAGAGATGGGAACACCTAAGAGGAAAGGGGGTTGTGATGTGAAGGATCTAAGTCATAGCACAAACATGGAATTCGGCCCTCTGTAGGAAGCAAATTTTACTAACTGGACCTCTGTGAATTTTAATTCAAACCCCCTGCTCTAGTGAATCACATTACATTCCTACTGTAAGCTGCCCAGGCACTAGGTGCAAGTGAACATCTTATCAGTTATCACAAAGCACCTAAATGATTTCCCACAACAGGCTTCACACAAGTCCTCTTCCTCTCTCGTCTCTGGAGCCAAGGCTCAAAATCGATACCGCTGAAAGCGTAACAAAGAATCAGCTATTTCATTAAATTGACCAGGGATATGGTGAGCTCTAAATAATACATTATATTTCAAACATAACAAAACAAACTGATGCAGTAAAGTCACAACTGGGATTAAGGATGGCAATAGGGAGTTAATTACTGAGACCACAGCAGTGTTATCAGAATAAAAACAAATTGCTTTATTCCTGACCTCCACAGTACAGCACAGCACGCCACAGTGCTACAGATATCAACAAATGGAACAGGTCTAAGAAGGTCCAATTCCTTATAAGATAGGAGGACATCCAATGTGTTGCCCATTCTGCCAACGACTGGAAAAATAAGCTCCAAAACCTTCCCCTCCAGCTGCATCTGTATACAGTTCCAATTAAGAATTGGCCTAAACAGAAGCCAACCAATAAGATCTTCCATCAAAAAACCCAGGGAATTGCACTCAGAAGCATAATTCTGTTTTAGAATTCAAACAAACAAAGTAATGTGGCTCTGATATTCCAGTTTTATCCAGGGATAATCTGCAAAAGGTGCATCCTACTGGCAACACCCCATGAAAAGTTCTAATTTCTTAAAAGCAATGAACCTGACAAAGTGTACATTTTTTTTAGCTCCCAGAGCAAAATTAATAATCTCCAAAGGCCTGCCAAGTTATTTTGCAGCAAAGTAGAAATGCAGTAAAATGAATCAATCTCAAGAAAAGTAATCACTGTGCAAGGGCTTTCGGTCTTCTCATCCACAAGTAGAACTCCAAAACTTGGAAAAACTGAATTAAGATGTCACAACAGCTGCCTACAAAGGTCAGAATCTAGGGGACTCCTAGGAAAAAATCAAGATAATGGGTGATGGTTGATATGCCTGGTCACTCCTTTACTACTCAATCCAGGAACAACTGCCCAACCCATTGGGAGGCACCTATTGACAAAACAGCTCCCATCATACTTACAACTGAATAGATGCAGACTGTTTGGGTGCACTGGAAGCAACCAAAACGCCAAATTCAATTTTGCATAAGAGCGCCTGGACCAGCTTCCCTAACCAGGTCAATTGCAAAATTAAAGGTTGTGTACCTGAAAGGCAGGAAGAAGGTTTGGAAGAGTGCTGAAAAAGCGAAGGTGCAGAACAGGAATCTGAGTTCCCATGCAAATTAAGACTCAAAGTATGGGACAATAACTGTAAAGCAATTTAATGAGGCACAACATAATAAAGGGGGCAGATGTAAAAGGAAAGGGTTAGATAATTGTTCAACCATGGGCCCTATAACATGCAAAGACAATAAAGAAGTGCTGCTAACAGAAGATGTATATTCCCTGAAGGTATGCTGCAAGGAGTCCCTCCGATCCCAGAAGGGCCAGATTCTACTCCTAAACACCCCATTGACTGACTGACTGGCCTAGCAATGCCCCCATCAGCTCCAGACCGCACAGACTGTCTATCATGATGGTGATGGAGCTACATCCCATTAGCCATGCCTCACCCATCCTTTCAGCCCCCTGCTGAATTATCTCCAGCACGTGAGTTATATCAGACCTTTTTTTTTGTTTTTTGTTTTTTTTGTGAGTTTTACAGAGCAGAGAAAAAAAGGACTTTTCTTTTGCTGCTCCAAAGGGCAGACTACGGTGACATCACTTACCTCCAGCAGGATCGCTATTATGACTTCTCTCTCCCAGCACTCTCTATTGGACCATAGGTCTGTGCTTTTCCTGCCTACACACAAACAAAACACAATGTGATCCTGTACTGAGAAGTTTGTCACATCCACCAATCAGATTCAACACTGCCTAGAAATTTTAATATTGGTGATGAAGGAAGTAGTGAATCAAAGGAAGTTATACAGCACAGGTTTCAGAGAGTAGTTCCTACAGCCCTCCTAATGGCTCCTTATGGAGTTGTGTGTGCTTATTCTGCAGGAGATTACACATAACTACGAGTAATATATAGTATATTGAGTGCATTTGCTCTATTTAGCTTAGTTGCAGGGTTTACTGGATTTAATTACTAGCTCATAGATTGCTTTCGCTTAGTGTCCGGAATTGCTTGTTAAGACCTTTTGTGTACGAATGAAAACATTTCTAGGCATGTGATCGGAGGGCTTAACCTTTCTCAGACTCCAAGAAAAGGAAAAGTCCTCCCTTGCAGTGGGGCTGTACCCACACTGCAGGGGATAACTGCTCATCTCCAGGGTACAGGAAAAGCTCTTTTATTTATCTGATCCTCCACTTCCTGGGCAAAGAAAGCTTTCCTATGCTCTAGCAGTGGACTTTCCCTTGGCATCCTCATGTCCAATGCAGGGCTATGAGCATGACATCAAAGACCTTAGATCCCTGGAGAATATGGGAGAAGAGGCTGTGGGCACTAGTCTAGCAGTGCCTAAAGCTGGCAATACATGGATTGAAATTCGGCCAGTTGAGCAGGAAGGTAGGACTTTATTTTTCCCCAGAGCTCAGCTTTAACATTCTGCAAGATGTGAAAATCACATTTTAAGAAAGTATATGGCCTGGAGCTGAGGAGAAGGCAGTTTTCTCCCTCCCACCCTCCCTTCCTTGTTTGTTTTGGTTTGGTAGTTGCGGCTGGGGACCTTTGATTAGGTGGCAGATACAACTGGTTAATCGTGAGTATATAGGCCTTCAAAGACCTTAGACCGGGCATAAGCTGAGGTTGGTTTATTTGTTATGCATGTTGTATTTAATGGTTTGTAATAAAAGGTTGCTATGGCCATTCGACTCCAAATAAAATGTGTCGTCTGGTCCTTTTGGAAGGGGGGATTGGTCATGTGTTTAATATTTTATTGATAATCAGAGCCTCTACATTCTGCAGGTCCCTCTTTCATTTATTTTTAGGCCTCATTTAGACTTGATTTGTTGTCTGATGCGTGGTCCACATTCTAATCGCTCTTTAGACAGCAATATACAGGAAGTTAGGAGGTTTTGCATTGTCTCCTCACTGCCTGTTCTAAACCCCTAATCACCTGGACAATCATGCCGTAATTGCGTGTTGTGGGGCAGTCGTAGCACAACCCCATGCACTTGAATAGGTCGCACTCGGTAGGCAGAACCGCCCACCTAGAGCAACAAGGGATATAATTCCTGCTGCGGCCATGACATATGTACACCCCGGCTTAACAGTGAGGTTTTACCGCCCCTCAATTGCAAGTGTAGATGGCACCTAAATAATGATGTATTTGTTGTAATTAGGTAAGCTCAGCACACAATAGATCCAACGCAGTTAGTTGTTTGCCTGTGCAGTCCGACGCTCTGCTTTACCTGGCTTCAACACACCTGTTTGGAGGATCATTTTTTTCTTTACCTTTAAAGATGTTCTCTGCACTTGGAAAGAAGCTTTCAAATTTCAAGCTGCTATTTGAGTGTCAATCATTTTTATAAAATCTCTTTAATCTGTAACTTCTTTTTCATCATCATTCCATCCTTTCTATTTTATAGAATATATATGAAGATAGTCAGTTGGACAGAATTTGAAATACTGACCTGTTGTGAAAGTTTAAAGCTACAGCTGGTGGTAACTGTATAATTCCAACTACCACCCACAGGCACATCCTTATTTAACCACAGGATCAGCTTTTACAGTGTCATATACCATTAACCATCACCGCTTCATAAACCAGTGATGGTGGCATGCCATTATTCATTGCTTATTAATCATAGATGCCTTATGTTCTGATGGTTGGGTTGGTCAGAGAATGGAAAAATTGGGAGTGTGGATGTTACTTTTTCAAAATACTGAAAATTTAGTTAGCTTATGTAGCAAAGCAATATGTTGAAAAGTAGCAGATATCTGCGAGATCTGAAAATCCCAAACTGTGTGGAGGGAAAAAGGGGAGTAGTACTAAACACAGTGCCACCCCCATTTTTCCCAGAACTTGCAAATAGGTAACATAAATAGTCAGACTTAAAGTGATACTAAAGTCTAATTTTTTCTTTAAACGTAACAAACATGTTATACTTACTTGCTCTGTGTATCAGGGCTCAGAGCAGCCCTGATCCTCCTCTTCTCTGGTCCCTCTTCGACGCTCCTGGCCCCTCCAGGGGGTGCTGGGCAGGCTGCTGCACACAGAAGGTTTTTTATCTTATTATTTATATTATGATAAAAAAAACCTTCTGCCTTTTCAATCACTTTAAATCTCTTGCTATGGTAAGTAGTCAGAAAAGGTGACACATTTGACAAACCACAACCCAGCTTAAGACACGGCTGTGGGGTAATGTAAATCGGTAGTAAACTCCGCTTTTGAACTTGTACCTACAGGGAAGCCTATAATAAGGCTTCCCTGTAGGTACAGTAAATATCTCCTAAACTTGCGGTGTTTAGGAGATATTCACACTTAATGCAGCCGGTGAGGTCACCAGCGCATACGCTCTGAAGGGATGCTCTGTGCCATAAACTATGACTCCTGTGCAGTGATGTCTGTGTGGCTTAGTCATTTAAAGGACCGGAGCCAGTGACCCCTGAAGGAAACCCGGGGGGGGGGGGGGGGGGGGATTTAAGCCCTGTCAGCGGTGACAGCGCACGGCTGGAGGGCTACATTCTAAGGTAAGCATTTCTTCTTTTTTTTTTTTAAACAATACATTTTTATTACTTTATAAACATATGTTAACACATGGTAAACAATTGCAAAGCAACATGAAAGAATTGAATATAGAAAGTACAGTATTCATATGCATATTTACATGCGCTACATGTGTGAGGTACATAAACAGTAAAGCTTTAATAAACTCTGTTAGTCATTCGGCCAAATGCTCCATGCTTCTTGAAGTTGTTTTCTAAGAAAATGAGTTGAAAGCTAGAAGTTTCTCCTATGTTTTATTCATGTTGACGATATCAATTACCTCTGATATGTTTGGAGCTAATGTTGACTTCCACCGCCTAAGTATTATAGAACTAGCCGATAGGAATATATGTGTAACCACTAGCTCTTATGCCGCGTACACACGATTGGAAATTCGGCCAGCAAAAGACCGATGAGAGCTTTTGGTCGGAAAATGCGACCGTGTGTATGCTCCATCGGACTTTTGCTGGCGGAATTCCTGCCAGCAAAAGATTGAGAGCAGGTTCTCAATTTTTCGGTCGGAAAAAGTTCCTATCCGAAAATGCGGTCGTCTGTACAAATTCCGCCGTGCAAAATTCCTACGCATGCTCGGAAACAATGTGATGCATGCTCGGAAGCATTGAACTTAATTTTCTCGGCTCGTTGTAGTGTTGTACGTCACCTCGTTCTTGACAGTCGAAAGTTCAGAGAACGTTTGTGTGACCGTGTGTATGCAAGGCAAGCTTGAGCGGAATTCCGTCGGAAAAACCACCCAAGTTTTTTCCGACAGAAAATTTGCTTGTGTGTATGCGGCATAAGGGTTGATGTCTTTACCTATATTAAGGAGGGCTAGTTCAGAGCAGGGGGCAGTAGCACACCTATACATAAGGAAATACATTTAAAAACTTGGTTGCAGAATCTTGTTATTGCTGGGCACTGCCATAGAATGTGTAGTTGGTTCCGTACTTGGCCACAATTACACCAGCATAATGGAGAGTGTGAAGAGGAGAATTTTGCCAACCAAAAAGGCGTGTAACACCATCTGTTTGTAATTTTTGGGGTAATTACCCAATAGGTGGTACAATGGGAGATCTTGAGAATAGATTGGAGTGCATTCCTCCATTGTTCTTGGGTAAATGTGCGTTTTAATTCCCTTTTCCCATTTCTGTATGGGGTTTGTTTTATAAAACTTGTTTTTGTTTTGAAAGATACCATGGAAAAGAGAGATTCCTTTAGCTTTGTAACCTGAGGACGTATAAAATTCCATGCTTTTGGATGCATGACTAATCTTTCTAGAGGTGTTTTGACAGGAAATGTAGTATGCGGGTAAGTGTGAACGTGTATGTTTGGGGTAGGCAAAATTCTTCTATCAAAAACTCTCTGGTTTTAAGCTTGTTGTTATTATAGAATAGATGGATATTGTGCACTGCATTCCACATTTACAAAGAGATTCGGTAATTAACAAAGGGATCATGGCCTCTAGGGTATTCAAAGAGAGAGCGGTGTTGGGTATTAAAATCATGGTGTTTATAGAGTTGTCTCCACACTTTGAGTGAGACTTGTGTAGGAAGAGGGAGCGAAGCAAGATCCCAGGGTTTCCACAGATCGCTCAAAAGCAATGTGTGGAGATCCATGGTCGATGCTAGATTTGCTTCTATTTCCACCCATTAGGGAGTTTTTCCTTCAAGGAACCAGTGTTTGAATTGATCCAGGGCACTGTCCAGTAATAATCTAGTAGTTCTGGAAAACCTGAACCCCCCATGGATCTATGTTTGATGAGAATTCCCCTTTCAGATGAACTTATGGTGGAGACTCGACAGGGTTCTCAATTGTTTAATTGGAAGCAATATCGGGAGAGTCCTAAAAAGATATAGAAGTTGGAGTAGTATATTCATCTTAAAGGCTGCTAGCCTCCCACCCCAAGTGAGTTAAAATTGGGAAATTCGATTTAGTTTGTTAGATATTCTTGTTAAAAGAGGTGCGATATTAAGTGAGATGAATTAGGATGTGTTGGCTGTAAGGGTAATGCCCAGGTATTTCACTCCTTCCTTGCTCCATGGAAAAGGGAGTTGGGATTTAAGGATATTTGAAGTGGATGTTTTTACTCCAAGGTCTAAGATTAATGATTTCTAAGTATTCATCTTGTAGTATGAAATGTTGCTAAGTTATTGTAGTACATGATATGCTATGGGGAGAGATTTTGCCGGGTCTGTCAACATTAAGATAATGTCATCAGCAAATAAATGTATTTTTTGTGGAGATCCTTTGAATGAAAAGCCTTTGATAGATGGGTTGGAGCGGATGGCTTCTGCTAATGGTTCTAGAACTAAGTTATATATTGTGGGGGATAACGGACACCCCTGTCGAGTTCCATTAGAGGTGCTAAATGGTTTTGACAAAATACCGGATGTGTATACCTGTGCTGAAGGACATATAATGCCAGTGTTTATTTGCTAAATATTTTCCCGCCTTGTTGGCCTGAGCATAAGAAGTAAGTTTTAGCTTTCATAGGTGTTTATCATATTGTTCAGAGAGTAAGGATCTTAGCTCTTGTCTCAGTTTGTATAGGGATTCTGCATTTAGGTGTGTAGGGAGTTTATTCCTGGTGTCTAGGATGTGGATTTCCAACATTATCTTCGTTAATTTGCTGTTATATAGCTTCTTAATTCTAGAGTTTTGTTGGATGCAAATGCCCCTCATAAAAGCTTTATGTGCATTCCACAAAACCCATGGGTCTGATACTGAATGGGTATTTATTTTGAAAAATGCACGAAGATGTTGAGATATAATGTTAGAACTTTGGGGGTCTTGTAAGTTCCTGACATTACAACGCCACACTGATGCTCGATCCAGAGATACCTGCTCCTCCAACATCATTTCAATCATTGCATGGTCTGACCACGTGATATCCTTGATGGACAAGGAGGATGTTCTCTGGAGTAGCCTCATGTCAGCAACAACAAGATCTATGCGGGAGTAGGAACGATGCCTGGAGGAGTAGAAAGTAAAATCTCTCTCAGTGGAGTGTTGGCTCCATACATCGTAGACCTGTTCCTCATGAAACAAGGATTGTAAAGAAAGTAGTCGGCACTCGGAAGATGAGGTAGAGTCTAGTCTTGGGTCAACCGTAGCATTAAAATCGCCACACATTAGCGAGTTACCATACTTAACTGAGGATACCTTCTTAAACAACCTGCATAGAAAATTAAGCTGGTGTGAATTAGGCACATAGACTGATACTAGAGTAAGGGGATATTTCATTAATATCGCATGCGAGTATAATGAAACGACCCTCCATGTCCAGGATGCAGTTTTTAAGCTGGAAGGTGACAGTGTTCCTAATGGCTACCATGACACCTTTCGTCTTCTCTGATGGGTTTGCCAAGAAATGTGTGGGTAGTCCTTGTGTTCACAGCGAGGATGATTCTGTGCTTGGAAGTGAGTCTCTTGGACCGCAACAATGTCCGCTTTGCTTGCAGATGCTTCTTCCAGAGTGAAAATCTTTTGGCTGGATGGTTAAGTCCATTAGCATTAATAGAAAAGCACTTGATAGGCATTATAGGATAAAAGGTATATCATGAATGGAGCTGTAGCTTTCCAGGGTGTAATGTGCTGTGGTCTTTGAATGCAGAGACTGTTCTTGATATCAAAGTTTACGTACATTTTTATTTGAAGAACCGCGTAGAATCCTGAACTTGTGACCCGTGAAGAAGTAGAGTATAACATATGAACTAAGAACAAATGTTGAAAAACAAATAAAACATAAAAAAAGGACCACCTTAGTGATCCCTAACCAGGTAAAACTGTTGAAGCATCGTTAGGGGTCATAAGGATGAACATTTATCCCGTGGCCTGGGACTTGAATAGTGATAGTTGAGGAATTATAAGATTCAAGTACCTCCGTTAGTGAACTTTTTCTTTGCAGATCTTTTGCGAAACTTAACTTGCCATTCATTGTGAAGAGTGGATGGAGCAGGATTTGGAGATGCAGATGGTAATGGAGGGAGTATTATTCCCCAATGTTAAAGAACTTGTAGGCCTTCCTCCAGATTTGTGATCAGGTATGTTGTTCCATTGTGCGTGATAGATAGGGATGCTGGATATTTCCATCTGTGTGGATTGTTGTGGTTACTCAATGCTAGATTCCTGCGTTTTTGGAGAGTGTATCGAGACAGGTTAGGAAGCAGTTGTAGGCCAGCGTATCCCTCTGGAAGGTTGTTGGTCTGCCTGAAAGCTGAAATGATCAATTCTTTTGATTGGTAAAAGTGTACCCTCAGCAGAACGTCTCTTGGGAGTTCAGGAGCTACAAAGTCAAATGGCAACCTGTGGATCCTGTTTATAGGTAACTCTTTTTGGGACAAAGAGGTTGCCAGAGCTGAAAAGAGATCCTTGACATATTGCTGCAGTTGAGTGGCAGGAATGATCTTGGGAATTCCTCTGATCTTTATATTGCTTCTTCTCGACCTGTCCTCCAGGTCCACCACTTTGGCCTTGAGCCATTCAATATCTTCAGCTTGTGCTGTGTGAGCATCACCTAGTGAGTTGTATGATGAGATGTATTCCCCCATAGAGGATTCTATATTTGTAATTCTGTCCTCCATGATATGTAAATTCTGGCGGAATTGTTTCATACAGTCCTGCATATCTGACTGTAGTGATGATCTTAGAGAAATCAACATCCCTTTCAACATGGTGTCCGATATGGGCTACACCATTGTAGGAAAGGCATCTATAGGGTCTTTCTTAGAATGAAGCAGGCCTTTATCAGGTACTTGTGTTGGGCCTAGTTCCATGTTTGCCCCCTGTTGTTGCCTCTGCAGGGATTCCCTGCTGTCAGGGTTGCCTACCTGCCGGCTGCCTGGTACAGAGATCCCACCGCTGTATTCATCGGCCGTAGCTCCATTCTGTTGATGCGGCTGCAAGCCGCTGACATTTTGTTGTGGCCTGGAGCCCATTGGCTGGAAGAAGCTTGCCAGTTTACAGACTTGCTGGCGGTCCTTCTTGCAGCGGGTCATTGCTCTCAGTGCCGGAGTACTAGGGGGGAAAGATGTGATCCTCATAGCGTGCGGAGGTGCCCTCTAAAGACTGAAGTCCCTAGTGGCCGAGCGGAGCTGCTGTATCATGCAGGCATCTTCGTCGGCGGACGCCACGCCCCCTAAGGTAAGCATTTCCTAATGCGCTAGTATGCGATGCATACTAACACATTATTCCATTGCCTTGCAGGGGTTTTGTTTTTTGTTTTTTTGGAAGGCTGTGGTTTACTACCACTTTAACTGTAATTTACCTTGCCTGTACTGTGCTATGAAGATCTCATCAGTTTTCAACTAGTTTTGAACACTGTCCATTCTAACGAAGGTTTAAAGATCTCAGGGCTTGGGTCCTGTGATGTATGTTGTTTAGCGGAAACTGTGCCTGTCCCCATTTTGACCCTCTTTATTGCACTTTCAAATTGTTCAGGGTAGCTTACAGTTTGCTCAATGGCCTGATCCAAATAAACTGGCATAAAAGGTAAAAAATAAAATTAAAAAAAAAAAAGATGCAAGTGCAACTCAGAACATCCAAGTGAAAGATATAACACCAACATGTCAGAAAAAATCAAAAGCAGAATCACTGAGTTGGAAAAAGGACCACCCCCTCATAAAATGACTTGTAAACTCAATCAGGTGCAGCTAATGCCACACAATTCAATTCTCAATGGCACACAAAGCCATTTGACTGTCAACTGTGATCAGCTGTGGTAATTTTGATTAGCTCAGCATGAAAAGAGCTTTCCTGGATCATTTCAGTCCATGGTAGTGCAAGTGAAGCAAACAATCAACTATGGGTGGCAAGGCACTGTGAAAAGCTCTCCGGAAGGAGGGGGTGGTCCTTTTTCCAACTCAGTAGATCTGTTTTGATTTTTTTTTTGACATGTTGGTGTTATATCTTTCACTTGGATATTCTAAGTTGCACTGAGTAAATACAGCTGAATAAAACAAAAACTGTGTCTGTCTTCATTTCAGGCTGCAAAACAACACAATGTGATTATTTTAAAGGGGGTGATTCTTTTTTATACCCACTATATATATATATATATATATATATATATATATATATATATATATATATATATATATATATATATATATATATATATATATATATATATATATATATATATATATATATATGATATGCTGTGGATGAGAACATACAGTTAACAGACATGTAGTGGCTTGCAATTATGGGTTACGGATTGGGTTTAGGGTTAGGCTATGGGTTTAAGTGTTAGTTTTAGAGGTAGGTAAAGTTTTCATTTTAAAGAGTAACTCCACTTTTATTGAGAAAAAAACATTCCCCTCTGGGTGAACTATGTACATTAAAAGGATTTTAACAAACTTTGTTGCAGATTCCTACCTTTTGTTATTCTAAAGAATTCCTGTGTGTTTGTCTGTGTCCTTGTTGGAAAGTGAATCTAATGGGAGTGGTTACATAATTATCAACTGCTGTACCTGCAGGGCTCTAATGAGGAAAGCTGATGGGCCTGCATCCCTTTAGACATGATTTCCTATTGAGAGTATCTCACCACAAAATACATTTTTGTTGTAGGGGATGCCTGAAATCTGACTTGTATCTTAGTGCAGACTTCTGGGAAAATCAGTGAGCCAATCATATAAGCAGGAAATTATGTTTCTGGGGGCAGTTCTGTACAGATTCTGTGTACAGAACACCTCCAGGTTGCCACAGTGCATTACATTTTAGAGAAAATTACAGAGCTGCAGATCCAAAAGGAAAGGTAATTTTTAATTAGACTCAATTACAGTATAATGTGTGTCGCAGTTGTATACGCTATAATATTTTTTCTTTATTTGCTATTTTTTTCCCTTGAAAGTGGAGTTACCCTTTAGGGCGGTTCATTCTTGCAGGATGGGCATTACCCATGACACAGCTAAAAGGGCGTGCTAGTGTCACAAGGCCACGCTTCTGATGATATCCGATTGGATGAAACATGTCAGGCGGGCAGACACTAGCACGCTGAGAGCCGCGGCCATTTGTACATCATGAAGTTCATTTTCCTGTATTAAAATGTAAGTTACTACAATAAATTGTTTTATATACCATACGGGCTTCACTATTTGCTGCCTTATTCCTTTATTGGGTGATGCTGACTTCCTGGTTGGATGATACATATACCAATTGTTGGAGCTCGTGAACTTTTCTATGGGAACAGTGACGTGTTACCAGCTGCGTTCTATGACTGGATTACCACACGCCCACCACTGGAGGCTGGACAGCAGAGGTGTGATTTTGCCCTGACTTTTACATGCCTTCTATTTATGGCTTTCTGGTAAGCAGATTGCAATCTCTTGTGGTGTGGTGTGCCTTTCAATACACATTCAAGCTGGTGACGGACTTTCTCAACTCTCCCTCCTTGGATCTACTGTTCTTTTAGCACCGCATGTGGACTTTTATTTATCCTTTAAGGATTGGTGAAGTGTTAGGGTCAGGTTAAGTGTTAAAGTATAGCTAAAGGCAAAACTTTTTTTCACATTTGGATAGAGTGATGAGAGATTACAACTTCTGTTAGGGAGATTTACTCACTGTAATTGTTGTGATCACAACTGTCACCAGGGGGGAAAATGAAGGTCAATCCAAAATGATGCCTCTAAACACCATCTTTTAGATTGCTTCTCTTTGGTCACGTGACCTCCATATGACACCTTTCTCTTGTGATACCAGACCAGATCTTCAGATGACAGCCCAGCTGTCAGACCAGCTGAGGCCTCACTAACAGCAAGTACAGTGCCTTGAAAAAGTGTTCACACCCCTTGAAATTTTCCACATTTTGTCGTGTTAGAAACAAAAACGTAAATGTATTTTATTGGGATTTTATGCGATAGACCAACACAAAGTGGCACATTTTACAGATAAATATCTGAAAAGTGTGGTGTGCATTTGTATTCAGCCCCCTTTACTCTGATACCCCTAACTAAAATCCAGTGGAACCAACTGTATTCAGAAGTCAACTAATTAGACACCTGTGTGTAATTTAATCTTAATATAAATACAGTTGTTCTGTGAAGCCCTCAGTGGTTTGTTAGAGAACCTTAGTGAACAAACAGCACCATGAATGCCAAGGAACATATCAGACAGGTCAGGCATAAAGTTGTGGAGAAGTTTAAAGCAGGGTTAGGTTTAAAAAAAATATACAAAACTTTGAAAATCTCACAGAGCACTGTTCAATCCATCATCCGAAAATGGAAAGAGTATGGCAAAACTGCAAACCTACCAATACATGGCCGTCCACCTAAGCCAACAGGCCGGGCAAAGAAGAACATTAATCAGAGACGCTGCCAAGAGGCCCATGGTAACTCTCGAGGAGCTGCAGATATCCACAGCTCAGATGGGAGAATCTATCCACAGGACAACTATTAGTTGTGCACTCCACAAACCTGGCCTTTATGGAAGAGTGGCAACCAGAAAGCCATAAGAACTCCCGTTTGCAGTTTGCAAGAAGCCATGTAGGGGACCCAGCACACAAGGTGCTCTGGTCAGATGAGATCATAATTGAATTTTGTGGCCTAAAAGCAAAACGCTTTGTGTGGCGGAAAACTAACACTGCACATCAGCCTGAACACACCATCCCCACATCAAACATTGTGGTGGCAGCATCTTGTTGTGGAGATGCCTTTCTTCAGCAGGGGCAGAGAAGCTGGTCAGATTTGATGGGAAGATGGATGCAGCCAAATTCAGGGCAATCTTAGAAGAAAACCCATTAGAGTCTGCAAAAGACTTGAGACTGGGGCTGAGGTTCACCTTCCAGCAGGACATCGACCCTAAACAGACAGGCAGAGCTACAATGGAATAGTTTAGATCAACACATATTCATGTGTTAGAGTGACCCAGTCAAATTCCAGACCTAAATCCAAATAAGAATCTGTGGCAAGACATGAACATTGCTGTTCACAGACGCTTTCCATCTAATCTGACAGAGCCTGAGCTATTTTGCAAAGAAGAATGAGCAAAATATCACTTTTTAGATGTGCAAAGCTGGTAGAGACATACCCAAAAAGACTTGCAGCTGTAATTGCCACAAAAGGTGGTTCTACAAAGTATTAACTCAGGGGGGCTGAGTACAAATACATGCCACACTTTTCAGATATTTATTTGTAAAACATTATGAAAACCATTTATCATTTTCCTTCCACTTCACAATTTTGTGCCACTTTGTGTTGCTCTATCACACTATTGCATATAATCCCAAAAAATACATTTAGGTTTTTGGTTGTAACATGACAAAATGTGGAAAATGTCAAGGGGTATGATAGGGCAGCAATTGCCCTCCAGGCTGGATTTCTCCTCTGCAGGAAAAAACCCTGAAGCTCTGTGTCTCAGAGTATATATCCCAGCAGCCTTCAGGGTTACCCTCCCTGGGATTGGCTAGGTCTGTATAAACCATCATGCTGCCATTTGCATTGCTCCACACCTATGTTCCAGAGAGATCTACAGTTCTCCGAAAAGAAGAGGAAACAATCAAGTCAGCAGCAGCTGAAACACTGAACAGACCGAACTAATCACATGCAGCTGCACTTATTACAAAGTGCTAGAACTAAATTTTCCTGTTAAAGGGAAAAAACACTCATAAGAGTGAAGACAAAAAAGGCTGCGCACCCCAGATAATGGATCAAAAAAAGGGAAATCCCCCAAAGAGGGTTTTTTTAGCAGCCAGCAATAATCAAAAAATATACAAAACTGGTAACGTAATAGATCATTTTTATTATTACAAAATATCAAAAAATGTTGCTACTGACATATATAGTCAGAACATGAACTGTAGTACAAAAGCAGTAGATTAAAAACAACACCAATGACATAGAGTGATACACATGATGTTACACCATATGCGGCAGTAATACAGTAATACAGAAGTCTTGTATGTAAAATCATGACGCGTTTCGACCCCAGTGGGTCTTCTTCAGAGGATATATGTATAAAAACTGTAAAGGTGTAAACATGTATTAAAATACTTAAAGGAGAAAAAAGAAAACTTTGGACAAATCTATTTATATGTTGTTACCGGTCACATTGTGTTCGATCGTTTCAAGTAGCCTTGGTGTGGAAAAAATTCCTCCTTGCTCTATCCTAGAGTCTCCCAACGGTCGGCCTGGTCAGCAGGGGAGCAGGTCGCACACGCATGCCTTACGAGGAGTCACACACTAAATAATCCCCAAACTTGAGGGGCAACAGAAAAGGAAGGGTGTGAACGGCACCTATGGTAGAATGTCATAGTATAATGAGTGGACAACTCAAAGCAATGATTGTAGAGTTAAAGAATTTACCTATATATTTATGAAAAGTTGTGTGGTGTCTGAATATACATGTGTGTTATCAAGTTTTGCATATGGATGGTCCATGCGGTAGAACCAAGAAAGAAGCCAAGTGAGAAAGTGAAGCAGGGGGAGGGGAAGGGGAAAAGAGGGGGAGGGGGGGAAAGTTGAGGGAAAAATGGGAAGGGAAGGGTGAAGGGGAAAGGAAAAAAAGTAAAAAAGAAGGGATGGGAAAGGACTGATGGTGTGGGAGTGAGACAAAGGAAAGAAACAGGAAAAGGAAAAGCATGGACCAATTTCAATTGCAAACACTTGAATGGGGAGGTGTGACAAAATGTGAAAAATTATCAAATAGAGAAGGCGCATAATGAAGATAACAGTGTAAGAGGGTCAATAAAGGGCCAAAATGTGACGGATGGTGCCAGAGAAAATCCATAAAAATAACACCCTAAAAAAGCCGTGAAGACCCTGAAGAAACCCACGTCATAAGTGGGTGAAACATGTCGGTGTGTGTGCCTACGCATGCCCTCTGCTGATAGCCAACTTGGGCTTTTCATCACTCCTTAGCCCTCATCCTATCTCCGCAAACTGGAAATCCACAAACAACCGAAAACTGGAAGTAAATGGCCAGGCGGCCCCATGCTGGTTTTGAGTGGATAACATCCTGTGCGTGTCACCAGGACTGGGAATACAGAGATTCGCATCCTGCACACCTGTGGATCCCTGCAAAGGACTCTGGATTCAACACCTTGTCGCTGCTATTGAGGACCAATCTAATATAATTTAAACAGGAGCTACTATGAATATATTCTAACCACCAATACGGAGAGCGGAGACTACCCTGGATGCCTTATATGATCGTGGCGGTGAAGAGATCATGGTGGAGATATCTTATGCTGTTTGCCCCTTTTTGGGGTTGTTGGATTTGGTGAGTGGGGACCCTTGAGGGGGAGCACAAAAGTCACTAAGATCATCTGAGAGCACCCCAGTCACGGTTTCTCTTGAAGAAAATTTGAACACTGGTTTCTGAAGAGATTCATTATCCTATGGACTATGATCACTAATTATAAATTAATTTGCATATATTTTCACTAATTAGGGAGAGGTGCACTTTTATGTTTTTGTTTAATGCCAATGATTCATCATCCTATGGACTATGATCACTAATTATAAATTAATTTGCATATATGTGCACTAATTAGGGAGAGGTGCACTTTTATGTTTTTGTTTAATGCCAATTATTCATCATCCTATGGACTATGATCACTAATTATAAATTAATTTGTATATACTTGCACTAACTAGGCAGAGATGCACTTATATGTTTCTGTCTAATGCCAAGCCACTATAACCTATGGTGGTTTTTCTTTGAAGTCTGATCACAATTTTAGGTGTTTAGTTTACACCCCTATATTTATTGTGTTCACATTTATGGTTTTTTTATGATTTTGTATAACTTATATCACTTAAGATCGCTCATATCTGTATAATAATTTTTGGTGGTAGCGTGAACCACCACTAGGGGTTATGGTGGGGGTATAAACTGCATTTAGACAGTTCACATTAGGATACTAAGGGATCACAACCCCCCCCCACCCCCACCTCCCACTATACCATCCCATATAATCCTATAGGAAGCGCCATACCCCATTATAAATTTTAAGTGTTTTTGTGGAGGATCCTTAGGGAAGCTCCTTTAGGGGGGCTGCATACCTCAACCCTTTGTCCTAGGCGCAGCTATCACACATATTCATTTTTGATTATTGCTGCCTGCTAAAAAAACCCTCTTTGGGGGATTTCCCTTTTTTTGAACTAAATTTGCCTAACCCAGAATTGCAGCCACCCTGATTACACCGAGACGAGCTTAATTTATCTAACAACAAAAATATAGCTCACTGGACACAGTGAGCCAGAACTAAAGCTACCTAATCCTAGCACCTATCTAGGAGGGTGCTACAATACAATATACTCACCAGATGTATAAACCTCGGAGTGCAGCTGCAGAAGAAAAAACGTTCCTGATGAGAAATGATCCTGGCAGTGTCATCCCTACACAAGGATGTAATAAAACCATCCATGTGTGCTGCTAACATTGTCTTTATCTACAGGAGTAGCATAAATACTGAATTGTGACATTTGTGGAATCTGTATTTAGGTAGAACGTTTACTTGCAAAAGTTTATAATTACTAACAAGTTCACTTCAAGCCTGAGTCAAGAACAAATTAAAAAAGAGCTACTCTGTAAATACTTAGCAAGGATACACTTTTTTTGAAGATAAAGTAGATCGATCCTACAAGCCCTCCAGGTATCTTTGTGCTTCCCAACTCTACAATAAACCTTCCTAGCTTATACCGCATTTCATTTTTATACTTCACTACCTGGCACAAAACAGCAATTACAGACAAACCTTCAATATATGTATTCAATGGGTGAAAAAAAAGTAATGCAAGTATCTAAACTTATCAAAGAGTTCATGTAATTATGTACAAAACACTACAGGCAACTTTTGATTGATTTTTGTTTTACGTTTCAATTAAGTCAATTAATCGAGAATAAGTGTGCCCATGCTTCCAGTAGGCATAGTTGCAGGGGTATACATATCATGCCTTAGCAGCAGTATACCAGAAATAAATAACTCCGCTCCCATGTTGTACTGGGATCATCTTCTGTTTTGCTGTGCAGAATGTAATGTAGTACATTTTATTAATTTTTTTTTATTTTGTAAAATGAAAGTAAGGGAAACTAGTTCTCTGACCTTCAGTTGTATGTATGGCATGAGACAAAAGGAAATGATATATGGTTTGAGTTAGAAATTTTGAGGCTAGATTGCAAGGGAAAAAGCAGCAAAGACCGTTGTTTTTTGATGTTGCAGAGTTATTGCTCTGACTCAGCAGGGGGGCGTTGGACCTCTGAAGAGAGGCCACTGCTTCAACACAGAGAACAAGATCCTATTCTCCAGCATGCTGACAGGGAACAGGCTTTTCCAGGTTGTGGCTACTTTCTAAAGAAAATAAGGTGTAAGACTTTCCTTTTATGCACATGGATATGTCCTGTGCTGCTCTGATGAGATGTTAATCAGATACCAAAACTAGGCAATCTTCTTAGTAGAGCGGCATGATTAATCATTAAAAAATTACAATCTCTATTCAACCCCCCTCAAGATCCTAATCCAGCATTTCCACGATTCTATATAAAAAAGTGCAGAGCCGTTCTCTGTTCAGAGCTGTCAAAAAAAAAAAAAAAAACAGCAAATGTTTATCAACATTGCTCAGCGCTAAGAGAAGTATGATTTGATTCTTTTAGATCAGTGGTCATCAACCCTGTCCTCACGGCTAACCAACAGACCAGGTTTGCAAGATAACTGAAATACATCACAGGTGATATCATTTGCTGCTCAGTGATTGCAGTATTCTAGTCTGCATCTCCCCAAGGTAATACATAAAACCTGGCCTGTTAGTGGGCCTTGAGGGCAGGGTTGATGACCACTGTTTTAGATCAAAGGGATGAACTTTGGTCTGTAAATGAAGTAAGTTTAACCACTTAAAGACTAAGCCTTTATCTGACACGTATTACTTACAAGTTAAAATCAGCATTTTTTGCTAGAAATTTACTTAGAACCCAAAAACATTATATATATATATATATATATATATACATATATATATATATATATATATATATATATATATATATATATATATATATATATATATATATATATATACATATATATATATATATATATATATATATATATATATATATACATACATATATATATATATATATATATATATATATATATATATATATATATAAATTAGCAGAGACCCTAGAGAATAAAATTCTGGTTGTTGCAATATTTTATGTCACACTGTATTTGCACAGCAGTCTTTTAAATGCAATTTTTTGGTAAAAAATACACTTCAATGAATTTAAAAAAACTAAACAGTAAAGTTATGCCCCGTACACACAATCGGAAATTCCGCCAGCAAAAGTCCGATCGGAAATTCCGCCAGCAAAAGTCCGATGTGAGCTTTTGGTCAGAAATTCAGACCGTGTGTATGCTCAATCGGACTTTTGCTGGCGGAACTTCCTCCAGCAAAAGATTGAGAGCAGGTTCTATCAGAAATTCCGATCGTCTGTAGCAATTCCGATGTGCTCTTCGTAGTGTTGTGCGTCACCACGTTCTTGACGGTCGAAAGTGCAGAGAACTTTTGTGTGACCGCGTGTATGCAAGGCAAGCTTGAGCATAATTCCGTTGGAAAAACTATCCAAGGTTTTTCTGATGGAAATTCCGATCGTGTGTACAGGGCATTAGCCTCATTTTTGGTATAATGTGAAAGATGATGATATGCCGCGACAATCGTGAGAGAATCGTGATTTTTATTCTAAGCAAAAACATTGTGATTGTCAATTTAGCCAGAATCGTGCAGCTCTACTTCTTAGGCTGCAGAGGGACTGCACATGATTGTTGAACTACAAAAGCAGGTTTAAATCAAGCCATAAAAAACGTTTCTTTTTCTCAGAAATATTTTTTTTTTTTTCACTGAAACTACATTGGGGTTATATCATAGGGTCAGCTTTGAAGAATTTAGTACTGTGCTAGTACTAAATAAATTTATTATTTTGAAGGCATCATTCATCAATAGGGATGAGCCAAACACTCCCAGGTTTGGTTCGCAGCAGAACATGCGAACAGGCAAAAAATTTGCTTGAACACGTGAACACCGTTAAAGTCTATGGGACACGAACATGAAAAATCAAAAGTGCTAATTTTAAGGGTTAATATGCAAGTTATTGTCATAAAAAGTGTTTGGGGACCTGGGTCCTGCCCCAGGGGACATGTATCAATGCAAAAAAAAAGATTTAAAAATGGCTGTTTTTTTGGGAGCAGTGATTTTAATAATGCTTAAAGTGAAACAATAAAAGTGAAATATTCCTTTAAATTTCGCACCTGGGGGGGTGTCTATAGTATGCCTATAAAGTGGCGCATGTTTCCCATGTTTAGAACAGTCCCTGCAGCAAAATGACATTTCTAAAGGAAAAAAAAGTCATTTAAAACTACTCGCGGCTATAATGAATTGTCTATGGGAGAAATCAAAGTGCTAATTTTAAAGTCTTATATGCATGGTATTGTCATAAAAAGTGATTGGGGACCTGGGTCCTGCCCCAGGGCACATGTATCAATGCAAAAAAAAGTTTTAAAAAAGCCAGTTTTTTTCGGAAGCAGTGATTGTAATAATGCTTAAAGTGAAACACTAAAAGTGAAATATTTCTTTAAATTTCGTACCTGGGGGGTGTCTATAGTATGCCTGTAAAGTGGTGCATGTTTGCCGTGTTTAGAACAGTCCCTGCATAAAATGACATTTCTAAAGGAAAAAAAGTAATTTGAAAGTACTCGCAGCTATAATGAATTGTCAGTCCCGGCAATAGAGATAAAAGAAGTCATTGAAAAAAATGGCATTGGATCCTCCCCAGTCCATTACCAGGCCCTTTGGGTCTGGTATGAATATTGAGGGGAACCCCGAACCAAAATTAAAAAAAAAAAATTGTGTGGGGTCCCCCCAAATTCCATACCAGGCCCTTCAGGTCTGGTTTGGATATTAAGGGGAACCCCGCGCCAAAATTAAAAAAAAATGGCATAGGGTCCTCCGCAAAATCCATACCAGACCTGAGGGTCTGGTATAGATTTTAAGGGGAACCCCGCGCCAAAATTTTTTAAAAAATGGCGTGGGGGTCCCCCAAAAAATCTATACCAGACCCTTATCTGAGCATGCAACCTGACAGGCTGCAGAAAAAGAGGGGAGAACGAGAGAGCGCCCCCCTCCTGAACCGTACCAGGTCACATGCCCTCAACATGGGGAGGGTGCTTTGGGGTAGCCCCCCAATGCACCTTGTCTCCATGTGGATGGGGACAAGGGCCTCATCCCCACAACCCTTGCCCCATGGTTGTGAGGGTCTGCGGGCAGGGGGCTTATCGGAATCTGGAAGCCCCCTTTAACACGGGGACCCCCAGATCCCGGCCTTCCCCCCTGTATGAAATGGTAACAGGGTATAAATGTACCCCTACCATTTCACAAAAAAAGTGTCAAAATGATACAAATGACAAGAAAAAAAATAAATAAATAAAAATGTCCCACGAAGTCCATTCATCTTCTCTTGCTCCGCCGACGGACCGAAAAAGAAAAAAAAAAAAAAGCCGCGAACGACCCGCCTCCATGGGAGGCACCCGCCGTATGATGCATCTTCGCTTTGACAGTTCTTTTATAACTGAGGGCATGGCCACACGGTGACGTTCCCGGGTGACCCTGCCCCCCTCTGACGCACAGGGACTTCCCTATGGCTTTTCTGGGGCGTCAGAAGGGGCGGGGCCACCCGTTTATGTAACCACATTTATCATCTAAATCAAATAGATTAAAAAAATATACTCATAGAAAAGCCCTTATTCTTATTAATATCCTAATCAAGAACTATTACAGTATAAAGAACTAATATTCTTAACTCAAACCTCTGAATCTTAAGAAATGTAAAACCTTATCTCATTTGCGATTGGGGGGGGGGAGGAGGAGAACTAGCTCAAGCCTAAGTAGTAACATATGTAAGCTCTCCAAAGAGAAGCACAGACTTTAAAATCGTATTTGTTACTTTTCCAAATCTAGCAGAGATAAATATACACAACTCAATTATACTAATAAAGATCTAACGCATTCATACATATGTTAGTAATGTCAATTGGTTAATAATTAGATATTAGATTAAGGAAGGCTTCTAACATTGCTTGACACACAAGTTACATATTTGGGGTTGGTTAAGTCAGAAGCCAGTTAACCTAGCACTGCAACTGACTAACATGAAGATTAGAATAAAGAAGTGATCATTGCTGAAGCCTGATTCTTAGCACAGTCTTAGCATTATGGTCTAAACAAAATCTGTAATATCTAAACTTCTATTATGGGCCTCACTCTAAAAATGGTAGCTGACCGATGTACCTATACTAAGTTAATTGGAAGCTACAGAAGCTACTGGATGACAGCCAGGGAATTACTTTCAGAAGGGGTGGTCAGCACTGACAGTCTCTATATTCCACAATACATGTACTTTTGAAGGTACTTGATCTTTTTTAATGGATTTTAGATATACCTGTAAAAAAAGCTTAGCTAGATGTAAATAATGTAAGCAATGTGCTTTAAATACCTGCCGCCCGCTAATAGTACATTTACTGCTAGCAGGTGGCACAGCCAGACACCACAACATACCTGTGCGTCACGGTGTACTTCCTGATTTGGAGGTGTGCATATGCATACCTTCTGCTGACCTGTGTTGTGATTGGACACAGCATGAGTTTATCAACAAGTTACAGCCAATCATTTTAACTGTATACCTGCTGATCAGCTGTGGCCAATCACAGCACAGGTTTCTGTGTTTGTAAACATAGGATCTGGCTAGATTTCTCCTTGCCGTTCAGAGCAAAGCAAGGAGAGAAACCCAGCTAAGATCAGTAAGTAAGAGCAGTACACATACACTTGCATACACTTGTTAGGACTTGTTTATTTTGTATTGTATCCTGTTTAAAATGACACTAAAATTATGATTCTGGTACAAAGCATTGCAATAAAGTGTTGTTTTTTTCAGTTTTGCCCTTTTTTAAATGGAAAATGTGTAAATATGTGTTAAATGTGTAAAAATATTACCAAAAACAAAATGGTTAAATATTAATAGTTAAAGGGGTTGTAAAGTTATTTTTTTTTTTTTTTTTAAATAACAAACATGTTATACTTACCTTCACTGTGCAGCTCGTTCTGCACAGAGTGGCCCCGAACCTGGTCTTCTGGGGTCCCTCGGCGGCTGTTTCAGCTCCTCCCCGCAAGCATTTACCACCTTAATGCGAGCTCCCTCGCACGGTGGTGAGTGCTTGCGGGCGCGCTCCCGTGATACAGCCGGCGGCTATAGCCGCTCGCTGTATCACTCGGCCCCGCCCCCCCGGCGCGCCGCGTCATCGGATGTGATTGACAGCAGCGCGAGCCAATGGCTGCGCTGCTTTCAATCCATCCACTGCAGCCAATCAGCGACCAGGCTGAGCTGCAATGAAGATGACAAAGACGTGCAGCGAAGATTCGAGGCGTCAGGTAAGTAAAACGGGGGGCCTGGGGGCGGCGGTACTGTCAAAAGTTTTTTCACCTTAATGCATAGAATGCATTAAGGTGAAAAAATTTTTACCTTTACAACCCCTTTAAAGAAAATAGAGACAAGCAAAAAAATCAACAGGAAATAAATAGGTGAAGAGAGAAGGAGACTAAGGAGTTAATTAGGGCTGATTACAATAAACTAAGGGTTAATAAGGTATAAACAGAGGGACATTTAAAAAAACAAAAAAACACAGGTTGCTTTAACTAATATCATCTGCAGATCTAAGTTAATCCATTTGATCTGCAGATGAATTAACAGAAAGATACAAACACAATACTGTGTTACTTTGCATCTTTGTGTAATCGTGGTCTGGAGCAGTGCTGTTTATAAACACCAGTTCAGACTTCTTTTTTGACTGCTAGAGCTGCCGACTTTTCTGGATATACTGTAATGCTGGCTCTGGTTAATCATAGCTGATAATTACGGTATACTAGGAGGAGGGGAAGCAGGGCAGAGAGACTGGACATGCTACACACATCCTGTATACAATGAGGAAGCACACCCAAAGTCTGCAACTAGTTAATGTGCCTTTGGACACTGGATTGCATTAGGGGCTCATCTCGGCATCCTTAACCCGGCCAAAGATGGGTTACATAAAAGAAAATCTCTCAATTCCCCCATCAACACTGACTGTGTCCCTCCCATCATGGAGCTATTGTGTTCCCCCAACAAGTTGCTGTCCCTGCCTGGAGAACACACAGTGATCATTGCTAGCGGATATAGCCGCTGGCAATGATCGCATGGACAATCCGACATGCTCCCTAATACATACCTGAATCTTGTATCGATCCAGCACTATATCCAGTTGCAGGTCTTCTCTCCCTCTCTTCCTGGTCTCACAGGCATATACTGAGAACAGTGGGAGCCATTAACGCCTGTTGCTATCATTCAAATCTAGTGAGCAGAGGGTGGGGGACAAAGCCGAGCCACACTGTGTTTTTTAAGCCTGCATGTCTGCTCCCATAGCAGGTGGCCTGCCATGAGGGGCAGACACTGAGAAGGAGTAGCCAAGATCGCTAATGGGGGACCATAAAATTGAAGTTAAGGGGTGGCTCTATGCAATACCACTGCACAGAGCAGGTAAGTATAAACCTGTTTATTTTTTTTGGTTAAAAAAAATAGCCTTTACAATAAACCTAAAGCAGAGATCCGCCTGGGTGAAAAAAATTAAAAGTCAGCAGCTACAAATACTGTAGCTTCTGACTTTTACCTGTCCAGGGAGCCAGCGATGTTGGCACCCGAAGCCGACCCATCCATCGGCTCCGGGTACAGGCGTCGGCATCCTTGCTTAGGGAAAAAAATGATCATTGCTATTGTGGAGCCTGCCTTGTCCTGTCTTAACAAGACTTTACCTGTCCCTGTAGAGGACATCCCAGTGTTTAATATCCTGTGGAAAAAAAAGTTTGGAAAGCCTTCCTAAGTCCTTGTTCTCACTTGCAGGCTTGGCCCTGCAACCTGCCATTTCAATTATGTCTATCTGCCAGATCTTATCTGTCTGGTCCAAGGGTATGTCTTGCGATCCTGGTTCTATCCTGCAGGACCCTTCTTTTCTGTAAAAACTGGAGCTCTTTTCTGTGGCCCTGCGCTATTGTTTCTAGGGGATATTATTGGCTAAATAGCCAAAGAACCTTTTTGCTCGAATGTTGGTTTGTGAAGCTTCAGTGCAAGAAATGTCTTTTTTGTATCCCCGTTGATGGAAAATGCCTTTTTTTGGTGAATCCCTGGACAGTTATAGCAGAGAAGTCACTTGGGGGAAAAGTGCCCTTTTTGCCTCATTGCACCTAACAAAAAAATCCTTTAATTTCTCCCAGGCCTCCAAGTCCAAGGCAAAGCTTAAAACAGAGTTCAGCTGTAAGTCCTTTTATCCCAAGTCCTCCAGCATCATAAACAGGCCCTCCTCTCAAAAATGTTGGCCCACTTATCCTTAAAGAGGCATTTATGTATGCCAGATTTGTCAGGGCTGGGCTCAGCCCTTCCTTCTCTGAGCTGGCCGCACAGCTGTTGGCTAATTGCCAGCTCCCATCTCTCTCCACAGTTACTAAGCTGTTGATCGTATCCTGCTTGTCAGTCCTGCCTACTTAAGCCATCCAGTCCAGAGGAGCTCTGCCTTCACCTTGGTCAACATCACAAGAAACATCTCCTGCATTCCTGTTTAAAGACTGGCTTTTCTGACATCCCTTCTGGCTCCAGATCCCGATTGCTGTTCCACTACATTAATCCCTGGCTTCTGGCTTGGCTGACTATCCTTTCCGGTTGCTGAACTGTGGCTATGTTTTGACTACGTTTGTTTGTTTACTTTTATTATTAAACAAGTGTGATTTAATTGTACTTCTGTCTCGGTCTGTTTTCATGGTTTCTGACAAGATTTTACTCCAGACTGTTGCACTTGAAAGTTCTGGCAGTGTGGGACAGGCGGGTTTAGTCCGTGGATCTCTGGACCAGCAGGAACAGGCTTGCCCTGACATGAGGGGGCTCAAGTTAGCCATTGAACTGGTAAAGTACTTTCTCCCAGTGTTTTGGAAAGTTCTTTAGACAGATGCCAGTCTGTTGGGCTAGAGAGGAGTTCTAGGTACCTTCTCTGTACAACAAACTTGGTCCTTAGGGTTTGTCTCCTGATCAATATATTTAGGAACTCAGCATGATTCAGTTATCCCTTCAGGGATGCACCTTGCACCTTGGCTTACATCAACCATCACAGAGGAACCAGAAGTTGTGTGGCTCAAGAAGTAGTAGTCTAATACTGATTTGGGCAAAACCTTACGTTCCAGCTCTGACCACCATCTACATCCCAGTATGGAAAATTAGCAAACAGACTTCCTAAGGTGTCAAAGTCTGGACTTTGGAGAATGGACTCTTCAGCCTGAGGTGTTTCAAGACCTCTGTTAAAGGTCGGGAATCCGAATTGTGGATCGTCTGGTTTCAGGTTCAACAACATACATAGCAGGTTTTACTCCATATCCAAGGATTCTTTAATCTTCACAGTGGATGTTCTTGTGTGTTCAACCTGATATACTCGTACATCTTTGCCTCTAAAACTCATTCTCCTCCCGCTCTGCCAGATCAAGAGGGAGGGTATTTCTGTGATTTTCATCACACTGAACTGGCCTCAGACCTTGACAGGAACCTAGAAAACTCTTGGTTCTCTCAGATCATCTTGATCTTCTGTCCCTGCTTCTCAGCTGCTTGCTTTAAAAACCTGGCTGTTAAATCCCTCGTCCTGAGAAATAGGGGCCTGTCTAATAGTTAGGAGTTTTCCCTCTAATGCCTGGATTCCTACTTCATCTAACTTTAGACAATTTGACTCTGTTTCAATTTCCTGAAGGTCCCCATAAGAGGCAGCCTGCTTCTCGTTCCACTTTCACAGATGGCTTATACAGCTCATTATTCAAGCTTGTTATCTTAAGGGAAAGGTTCCTCTTTCCCTGTAAAAGTGCACACCACCTGATCAGTTAGTGTTTCTTGGACTTTTCAGCATCTGTTTCTTAAATGCCAGCTCATATGTGTTGAATTTTAAATGCATTTGTGCTTACAGTATTCCCTTGGTCCAACTGTAAACTTTCACAAATACTTATTGATCCTGCCAGTGCTATCTACCTCATGCAGCTTTCTGTGATAGGGCAACAGCGCTGCTGAATGGCTCCTGAATTCAGAGCAACATTGTAACCCTCATGTAGGTTTACACACCAATGGGATAAGATGTTGCTTTAATTAGATTGATCAAATTTCTTTGGGAGATAAAGATTAGGTCAATTCTGGAATATCTTTTGTGCGGAGAAGAAAAAAAGGTGTAGTCTCTGTCAGAGGGATGTGTAGATCTCCAAGTATCTACCAAGGATAGGGATTGAAGTAATTTCTTAATACGTTTCAGTATCTTATATGCAACAGAAGTATAGCCTGAGGATGTGTCCTGTTGTGGGTTTAGTGGGATATTGAAATCGCCTCCTAGGATAATGCATCCTTCTGCAAACCATCTGAGCTCATCTACTATTTTTTGGCAGAATGTTATATGCGCTTTGTTTGGGAAGTACACATTAGCTAAGGTAACTGGTGTCCCATCCCATGTACCTTTAATGAAAATATAGCGGCCCTCTGGGTCGACAAGTTGTTTCGAAGGGGAAAAGGGAGAATGTTTGCTAAACAATATAGTGACCCCTTTAGTTTTAGCAGTAGGGTTTGTGGCATGATAAGCTTTTGTGAAGTGGCCATCCGTGAGTTTGGGAATATTATTGTTCTTAAAGTGCGTTTCTTGGAGATAAACTATTGCAGGGTTGGCCTTTTTTAGTTCCTTCAGGAGCTTTGTTCTTTTCTCAGGAATATTTAGGCCGTTTACATTATGTGAGATAATGTTCGGGGCTTTCCCTAGCAGTGAGTAGGCCATGACAGTAGTAAGGGGATAAAAAAAAAAAAAAAAAAATAGATAAAAAATAAAAAATAAAAAGGGAGAGGGGGGTGTGAAGGGGAGAAGTGAAATGGGTGGTTGGTATACGATAAGAAGGGTAAGGGTAAGATAAGGTAAATCTAGAGTTTGTTACTGAGGTAAGTTTGGTTCAATAGAACCGTGTTTGAGACTGCTCAGTGTTACACCTTGAAGGTGTTGAGCAAGCCGGTGTTAGGAGCGGTTCACCAGTTTTACTCTGGGGGGTGAGTGGGAGGTACGAGGGTGGACGTTTAACGTGTGGTAATGGGTGACGATTTTATCAGTGCTCTCGGGTGTTCAGGAGCGCCGGGATGCTATTTATATCATTTGAAGATTCGTGTCCACTGACCAATAATTTGTATTTTGACTTATACAGCTTTATTAGTGATATAAACTAAACCAGGGTGTCTGGAACTGAATTAACCTTGCATCTCATCAAGTCCTGAGATTGGTCCGTTTCCAATATCTATCTTATCTAGGTTTCGAATTTCCCAGGACCCAATGAGAAGCAGCTCAATATACAACTCCTCTGTGTGAGGGCAACCGATAAATTGTAAACTGTTAATCTTACCAGTATATAACAATATCTATAACTTATATGGTTTTAAACCATTATCATTATAATGGTGTTGATTTCTGGAGCATCACTCAACATATTAGTAACTTTTGATGGTAAATCCCCATATCTAGGGTATTATGAACCGTTTATATATAAGTGGAAAACATATATATTCTATCTCATTCTATGCTGTGACCTTCCTGCCCCCATCATCTTATCTTGGAGCATTAATAAGATAAGATCTATAAAGTGTAAATGTTGATTTCTCTTATCTTAATCCCAGCCTACAGTATTTAGGCTGGCTACCCGAATATATGGGTGTTTTAGGGTCATACAGCATATGTGGATGGGACCTTTTGTTATCATTGCTGCAATAGATCTATGATATGACTGCCACCATCGTTAATTAAGAAAAAAAAAAAAAAAAAATTAGAAAACAATCCAAAACTGAATAAAACAGAGTAATTAACATGTCAAATTCAACCAAAGTAGTGAACCCAGTTCAGTGGGGGTATCTAAAGCTGCAATACTATAAGCGTATTCCAATGGCATAGTAGGAATCTATTCACTAGCTAATGCCAACCTGTTGGTATGTCTGCGCCTTACATTTTAAGCCTGTATGAGAAATCTTATCGATCAGTCATTGGGAGTAGAAGACCAAACAAAATTAAGTCAAAAATCTCTATGTTTCCTGAGTCCTTATACCTGTACGATCATAGGATCTTTTTTATCATCAGTGTAGAAAAACAAAATTCCTATTCAAAAAAAAAAATGTGTAGTCCTCTGGTACAATCTGGAGAGGGTTGGTTGATGGGAAATCTTGTGTCGGCCGGCAGAAATTAGAGATGTTCAGTCTTCCCATGTTACACTGCCAGCGTTCTTACTTTGTGAACTGTAAACTGGAGATGTAGGAAAGTACAAGTTTCCTGTTGCGAATTTGTAGAGAATAGGGATTCAATCCATTTTGTTAATATTCAAAAGAAGGAGGATAGAGTGATGAATTTTGCTTTCAATGTAATCTTTATGTGTGCAGTTCTTGTGTCCTTACTTGTCATAACAGCATACTATTGTGCTGGGTTTCTAGTAAGACTTATTCAAGGTTGCCATCTAGTGGCTAAACTTTTAATAGCGCTCTAATAGTCATGAGGAAAAGTCCACAGAAGTGACGATATGAAAAAATAAAAAAAAAATTATATGTAATAAAAAAAAAAAAAAAAAGAGAAGAAAAAAAAAAAAAAATTAGAGCTTTAAACATGTGATCAACACCCTATATGGGATAAGAGTTAACTGTATAATTTGTCAGTTATTGTCCCTGTTTGTTTATATTTGACTATATTGTCTAGCCTCTTTTGATCTGGGGCTTTTAGTTGCAGGAGAATTATAACCGAGTCTACCTGCATTTCTGTGTTGTTTTCCATGTTGAAAAGGTGATTTCCCAGGAGACAGTCCTGAGGTGGAAGGCATGTTGTTGATTGCAGGAGGGAGATGGAATTCTGCGTACCAGTCTGGAAGATCTACTGGTGCTATTTGCAGGTTCTCACAAAAATGCAACAGATCATCTGGAACTCTGAGTATGAACTGTTTGCCATTGTGTAAGGCCTGGAGAGCAAAGGGGAATTTCCACCTATAGTTAATCCCTTTTTCCCTTAGGATTCCTAATAGGGGTTTCAATGCTCGTCTGTTTTTCAAGGTAATAGGTGAGAGATCTTGAAAGAGCTGTACATCCACTCCATTAAATGTAACCAGCTCATTCATTCTGGCTTTTTGCAGGATTTCTTCTTTAAGGCAGAAATTAGGAAGACAGCAGATTATATCTCTAGGAGGTGTATTGTCAGGGGCTCTGGGTCTTAGGGCTCTGTGTGCTCTGTCAAATTCAATAGGAGAAGCTTCAGGTCTCTCAATTAGATTATTGAAAATGGAGGTTAATGCAGGTTTAATTTGTTCGGGGGTGACAGACTCTGGAACTCCTCTCACCCTTATGTTGTGCCTTCTCCCCCTGTTATCGAGGTCCTCGATCTGTCTATTCATGTCAATCATATGTTGAGAGTGAGTAGCTGCAATATCATCCAATCTGACTAAAGCCCTGATTAAAGCAGAAATAGGAATAATATCCATTTCAGACCATGCCCCTACCGCCATCAATTTCAAATTCAACCCGCCCAAATCTACTTCATTCAATTGGAGACTAAATTCGGCCTTATTAACTGACCAAACCATACAAGATGACATACATGATTCCATTAAACGATACTTTGAAACTAATCGAGATTCAGACACCAATCCCCTAAACAATTGGGAAGCCCATAAAAGTGTACTCAGAGGGGATTTTATAAAATGGGGAGCCAGAAGAAAAAAAGAAAGAGACAGGGAAATCACTAACCTATCTAATAAAATAGCCAGTCTCGAGAGCCAACATAAACAATCCATCACCATCAATCTAGAGGAAGAACTTAAAAAATGTAGGCAAGCCCTTAAACAGATATTAGACCTAAAAACGAGAAGAACACTTTTTTTCCAAAAGAATATATTCTATGAACATGGAAACAAAAGTGGAAAATACTTGGCTAGAGCACTAAAAGAAGCGCATACAGAGGGACATATACACGCCATGAAAAACAAAACAGGTATCTTAGAGCATAAACCCGAAAAAATAGCCGAACTGTTCCATGAATTCTATACGGCCCTTTATGATATTAAAACACAACACAAACCTCCCCATATCATAGGCGCAAGAGATAAGACAATAAAGGAATTCCTGCAAAATAGCGGATTACCGACCCTCGATCCTGAAGATATCAACAAACTAGAAGAACCCATAAATATTACAGAAATACAAGAAGTAATTAAAGAATTAAAACCTGGGAAAAGTCCTGGCCCGGATGGTTTTACATCCCAATATTATAAAACTTTCACGCATCTCCTCTCTAAACATCTTGTATCTGTTTATAATAATCTAGCAAAACAAGAACATAGCTCTGACTCCCTCTTAATGGCTTATATCGCAGTAGTACCAAAACCAGATAAAGAACCCACGGACTGTGCCAACTTCAGACCCATTTCCTTACTTAATATTGACTTAAAAATTTTCACTAAAATCCTCGCGAATCGTTTGAAACCCCTCTTATCAAAAATCATTGGACCAGAGCAAGTAGGCTTTATGCCTGGTAGAGAAGCCAAAGACAACACAACCAAAGCATTAAATTTAATACACTATATCGGAGGTTCCAAAATCGAAGGCCTTCTGCTATCCACGGATGCAGAAAAGGCCTTCGATAGGGTTTCCTGGGACTATATGCTCTCCACTTGCTCGCATATTGGATTGGGAAACAACATGTTAAATTGGATAGGCACCTTATACCAACACCCCAAAGCCAAAATTAAAATAAACAATACATTATCAGAATCAATCAACATCCGCAACGGCACCCGTCAAGGTTGCCCTTTATCACCATTACTCTTCATACTTACACTAGAACCACTAATCAGAAGCATAAATTTAAACACAGACATTAAGGGATTCCAAATAAATAAAAAAGAATACAAAATAGCAGCCTATGCAGATGATCTCTTATTTTTTATATCACAGCCACATATCTCCATTCCCAACCTCCATAAAATATTTAAGACATATAGCTATATTTCTAATTTTAAAATTAATCAAACCAAGTCTGAGGCTCTAAACCTCTCACTACCCCCCAACCAATTGACCATGATAAAAAAGAACTATAATTATAAGTGGGTACAAAAACATCTTAAATACCTAGGGGTTAATCTCACTACAACTTTAGATGACATATATGAAGCTAACTATAAACCTCTATTACTCTCAATAAAAAAAGATCTTAAAAATTGGTCCACAAAATCATTTTCTTGGTTCGGAAGAGCTTCAATACTGAAAATGACGATTCTCCCCAGACTATTGTATATCTTTAACACGTTACCAATACAGGTCCCAAACGCATTCTTTGCCAAAATTAAAGATTTACAAAGAAGATTTTTATGGGCAGGGAAAAAGCCTAGATTGAATTACAGACTACTCACCTCTCCCAAAAACAAAGGCGGAATAGGTTTACCTGACTTCAAAAAATACCACAATGCAACTCATATCACCAGACTGATAGACTGGCACTGCCACGGCGACAATAAAGACTGGGTCCAATTGGAACTCTCCTACAACAAACGACAATTACTATATTTTCCTTGGACAAATCATGCTAAATCCCTCAGAAACTTGAAACACCCCTTGATTAAGACCACAATAGCCATTTTACACAAAATTGCTAAAACGCATAATATCGCTTCAATACCTGGTCCACTAACACCAATTGAAGGCAACCCAGATTTTACACCTGGGATGACGCAAAGATGTCTCCCGAGACCCAAACACAGCTTAAAGTTCCTAACATCCCACTGCTTTCTTGGAAATAAGATGAGATCCTTGGAATCATTTAATGAAGAATACGGGGAATCATTTCCTGGCCTATGGTTCTATATGCAACTAAAAAATTTCCTGCTGAACAGCAAAAATAAAGCTTCATACTACCTTCCAATGACACCTCTAGAACATATCTGCTACAAACGTTCCCCGAATCTTAAATCCACTTCCATGGCTTACAAATGGTTGACCCAACCGATTCCTATAGATAGCCATAATCATAAACAGAAGTGGGAAATAGATTTGGGAATCAAACTTAGCGATGCTCAATGGGAAAAAGCTTGTATCTTAGCTCATAAATGTTCACTAAGCACAAAAGCTCAGGAAATATCATATAAAATATTAACCCAATGGTATGTGACACCACAAAAGGCCAGGAGGTGGTTCCCCACAGTCTCAGACACATGCTGGAGATGTGGAACAGAAACGGGCTCATTTATGCACATATGGTGGACATGTCCCCCAATCCAAGAGTATTGGGGAAAAATAATACGCTGGATAAAATACATTACTGAGACCAAAATAAACCTAAATGCCGCTGCCTGCCTGATTCACGTCAATGCTTATACACTGAGCAAATACAAAAAGTCCCTCACCAGACATCTCTTAAACGCAGCTAAAACCCTAATTCCATTACACTGGAAATCTACACATACTCCAGGAGTTAAAGATTGGTTTGATAGAGTACAGTATACCTATAAGATGGAAGAAATTTTAGCTATGAAAAAAGAAAACAACACCAACTTTAACAAGATGTGGCAACCCTGGTATCTGTTTACATTATCGGACGAATTTAAAACAGCAACCATCCCGAACTAACAAACCCTGGTTTCAATTGTCAAGAACTTTTAACTTGAATGATGCTATCATTTACTATCTGTTTCAGAATACTCATTTATATACATATGTATGATAAGCCAACAACAACATTCCTAAATGGTATCATATTGGTACCTGCTCATCCTTAAACCCTCCCCCCCCCCCCTTTTTTTTTTTTTTTTCTCTTCTCTCCTTCCCCCTCTTCCCTTTTCCCTTGTACCCTATTTCCAGAATACTTGAAATATTAATTTTCTTTAAACTCAATTTTCAGAATATATTTGCAATGTCTAGTTGTTCGCTGACATAATGTTACATGCTTAAACAGATGTTTATCATAATATAACATGTATACTGAATTTGCTCTCAATAAACTTTGATTGTGATAAAAAAAAAAAAAGATGTTGCAGTAGGCGTGCTTGTCAGCTCTGTTACTGCTGATTCACGAACCTGTAAGTAGTCACTAACTGGCTGCACCTAGCCCTATCCACTGCTACGTGGACTGCTGCTGAAACCCTTCCACCGATGAGCTATAGTGTCTGAGAGGGGGAGATTGTCAGGTACATAAAAGGAGGAATTTTTTTTTAACTTATGTGCTTTAAATAGTAACTGGATTTTGGACCTTTTTAGACTGTCACACAGGGGCCTTGAGATACACTTTCAAACAAAAGCATTTGTAGCAATGCCGCACTGGGTGGGAGGGTTCAGTTCCCACCATGGTTATTATATGCAAGAGTTAGCAGGTTTTTCCCATGTGTCTGTTGGTTTACGCCCTTTTCCTTTCATGACTCAAAAATATGCTGGTCACAATGGTAGGATCACTGACTTACTGAGATCCTGATGGTGTGTTTTGGAGGTTAGGGATGTTAGATTTTCAGCGGAATATAAATAAGGAAATAAGTTTAGGTATTCTTTGCATGTTTTTTGTTTTTTACTGAGCTGTAAATATGATTACAGTATGATCTTTCACTCCCCTAGTCTGAGCCAGCTCTCTTCTGAAATATTTACCTTTGATAAGGACCTTCTCCTGCTCCTGAGATTATGGTCTACTACTAGACAGATGAGCAATAACTGGTGGTTTCCAGTTGATGTTTTTGTGTCTTTTTAACTTTTTATTTCCTCTTTTCTTTTTTTTAAAGGAGTATGTGCAAACTAAATTGAAATAAATTGTTGCTACCTCCGCCTACCTACAATGTCATAATAGACTTTATGTGGCCACATACTGTACCTCCTATATTTGTCAAATGTCAATCCTGTTTTTCTAACCTTAAGAAACAGAAACCAGTCAGCTACTACACTACAGCATTACTGTTTTTGTATTGAAAAGAAAATGTATTCTTGTGTTTGCCAAATGTCAGTCCCGCTTTGCTGGTGCACCAACCTAAGTCATCAAAAATGTGGTGAAGGACAGTATGCCACCACAACCAGCAAGCAGTCATTTACTGCACTATATCAACAACATTTTTTTGTATTATGAAAAGATGCATAAAGTTCACAAAAAGATTTGCAGAACTGGTCAGATCTGTGTTTGAAAACTAATTGAGGAAGTGATGTAAACCTTTCAGCTTGGTGGGAACATCTTTAAAAATGATCTAAAACATTAAGCATTAAAACATGTATTATAAGCTGATCTATTTTCACCATTTCATACAATTTTTCTTTTTGGGATTCTGAAGAAATGTTGAATCTCCACTATGTTGCGTGAGTGAACAAGGTTTAAAAGGCAGTAAAGGACAAGGAATAGTTCAGTTTTAAACATCCAATGCTATTATCCATGCTTGATGATCTCTGTTTAGCCAGTCTAGAGATTTACAGAGCAGATATAGGCAATAATAACTGTAAGCGCATATACAAAAGATGCATACAATACTGGGGGTATATAAAATTAGCCAGGCATAAAGTCCATGGCCATAGTAGTGGCAGTCCAGGGGTTAATATAGTCTCTGATCGTTCAGGATATGAAGCGCTGGCTAGTGGGGTGGTTGGTCCTAAAGGCGGCTGCTGTCCTCAGAGAGCTGGCTCTGTGGTATTGCAAGAGGGGGTGGAGAAAAGGAAGCGCCACCTGAGTGTAGTATTAATATGAAGATTTAATGACATATAAAAAATAAACACTTACAAGAAGGACATATTAAAAAGGCTCATCTGTGAGTAGGCAGTCTGTGTATCTTCCTCGAGCTCCAGTCCGGAAGTTGTATCAGCGTTGTAGGGCTACAGATGGAAGCTTGATGAGGTCTCTCTCCTTTTGTCAGGCCTCGTTTGCACATGTGCACTGCAGCATACCTAATTGGCTTCCAAAGCTGCACCTTTCTTTTCTAGCCATGTTGCTGATGTGCAGGATACCAAGTGAAACTCAGGCATTTACACTAGTTCCATCAAAAAGTACATTTAATAGTTTTCAATGCATACATAAATGAATTAAAGCTGATCCACAGGGCAGTGTAAAAGACACATAATTGCAGCTCTGTAATCATTAATATATATGGAAATGTATACATAAATACACACAGCCCAAAGAGCCAACCAGTAATGCTTTACTTGAAGGAAAATGTTGATAGGAGGAGAGAGAGCATATTGAAAGAGAGATGCGTTCATTGGTCTGCTGCTTCTACTTCCACAATCTAATCACAGGCTTGGGGAAGAGAGACCTGGACGTGAAAGTGAAATGGTAGCAGGGAAAACTTAGCTCTTCTTCCCTACCAGGCAGGACTTTGCTGTGCAGAGCTCATCTCTGGACTGGATAGGCAGAACTACAAATACTTTGGCAGATAGAACAGCTCTCATGTATCTATTTAATCTTTGTAATTTATATGTTTGACTGGAGTTCAGCTTTAAATGATATTTCATATGTGATTGAAGTTCAGCTTTTCTCCTGTTTTTCTTTTGATCCCGAAAACCCAGCAAAATCAATATGTATCAATGGCTCAGTTTTTAACTAAGAGTAGGGGAGATTGATATCCCCAATGAGGTTGGGTTATTGTTTACTATATAGTTGTAGTCTTTGTGATGTTTTGTAGATAATCCTGTGAAAGAAATCAGTCTATTGTAATCCTAATATCCTTTTTCCTAAAGAACATAGTCTACGGTTGTACTTTTCTGATACTTCTTGTTAGTAAGTCCAATATAGGTTTCAACAAATTATTAGTCTATGTAACGACTTTTAGATATTCATATGAAAGAATCAGCTTACTGTGACTTATCTTTAAAATATTTGTTAGGGTTGTGTCAAAAAATTCTATTTGCATAGAAGCGGATGGTAGTGCAAAAACAGCTTAAAGCAGTTTTGAAAGAGGCAAGAATCAAGTCAGAAGGAGACTAGATGCAGGTCAGAAGGAGATCAGAAGCACCTCTGAACATAGAAGCATCCTAGAAGCATCTCAAACTGATCTCAAAGGCAAGCTGAATGCACCTAAGAGCATGCAGCATTTGGCCCTCTACTCAGGCTCTTTATGTATTAAAGTGATTGTAAATCTTACATTTAAAAAAAAGAATAAAATAATAAACATGTCATACTTACCTGCTCTGTGCAATGGTTTTGCACAGAGCAGCCCCGATCCTCCTCTTCTGGGGTCCCCCGTCGGCAATTCTGGCTCCACGTCTATGGGGCACTTGCGCGTTCTTGATCCCAAG
This sequence comes from Lithobates clamitans, assembly GCA_037952925.1. Taxonomy (NCBI): domain Eukaryota; kingdom Metazoa; phylum Chordata; class Amphibia; order Anura; family Ranidae; genus Lithobates; species Lithobates clamitans. The sequence continues at coordinate 3,149,184 of JBBGZY010000224.1, forward strand.
TCGGGCTGTTTTGGTTTGGATGTTGGTTTTAACTGGCTCTCGCCCAAAGAGTACAGAGGCCACCATCCATCCAAGCAACAATCTATTCACTCCGGCTATAGGGGTTTTGTCTTTTTGTACTTTATTGCTTGTAGGACGTGTAACAGGAGATGGATTAAGGCATGGGATACTTCAAAATGGCTAGCAACTTCAAAAAGGGAACAATCTAAACCCTCCTCTCCCCTAACCGGGGACAGGGGAATGGCCAGTATCTGAGACCCAAAAAGAGCAGTCTCCGTCATAGCAATGTCTGACTTTTATATCCCTGAAGAACGCAGTCACCAGGTATAAGTTTAGTGTCATTACTCAAGTTTCCAAGGCAGCTGCCTCCTCCCAGTTGCCTCCTCCCAGTTTCTTCTGGACAGTTCCCAGTGAGAGTAAGACTCCTTCTTAAGACCAGATCCCTTTGGTTAGGTCCTGCAGCCAGTTCCAGGTTAATTCCAAATCTCCAATACCGAGACCTCAGAGAGTATCAGCACATGCCAAAGCTTGCCCCAGGGGCAAATGCCCCCTCTAAGGCTGGGAACTTCTTCTTGCTGGGGAAGACAATCTTTTCAGGGCTTCAGACTATTTATCAGCTTCCCCAGCAACCATCTGGGCACACCTTCTCTGGGATTGGCTAGGCCCTAGGCTGGTTATTTGAATTCTACCTCCCTAAGCTCTAGAAACGTCTTCTGGAGGAAGGGGGAAGCAGTCAAACTCCCAGCCTGTGAAACCCTGAACAGACTAAAACAATCTTTCCTCCCTTGATTACTAAAGGAGCCAAAAACTAAATTTACCTAGCATTTAGTAAAACTGTCATTTACTTTACACATTCGTATAAAGTTTGAATTTAAATTTTAGGTCCTTGTTAGGTTACTGTATATATTGTGGAAGCAATAGTTTTAGGAGAACAAAATCCATGATTGTGGGGCTTAATGTGCTTACTGGCAATGAATAACAATAGTCAATATGTTAATATTTCCCATTTATGTAGCATAAACAATAAAAAAGAGATTGTCCAGTCAGCATACAATAATAGATTTGCAGGTCAATATCATTCAGAAGTAGAAATATGTGGTAATTAAAGTGTATATCCAGCCAAAACTTTTTCTTAGTTTTGGGTAGATAGGGAAGAGACATATACCCTTACTTCCTGTCTTGCTCACAAAATTTTACCAGAAATGAGGGTAACTCTCTAATAGTAAAGAGTTTAGATTTAGGCCAAACCCAGTTTGGTCCAAACCGTAGGAAGCTGTCAATTGATAGCAGACTGTCAGCCTAATGAGCTTCAATCAGAAAATTCCCCACCCGGCAGCTGCACGTAACAAGGGGGATTAACTTAATGACATTGTTCAGATATGGCCATGTGACCATATTTGGATAATAACATCAGCCAGCACCCCTGTCACATGTGGCTGCAGGGCAGGGAATTCTCAAATTATTGCAGCGGCCTGCTATCATATGACAGATTCCCAAATATGGTTTGGGCCAAACTAGATTGGAATCATAGCCTATCGCTGCTCTCCGAAATAAAATGGTGTTTATTTGGTAGATTAGGGGAAGGCTAGAGCTACATTCAGATTTAAATTTCTGCCCCTGTTGAAATATTTTCTGTCTGGTGAAACCAATGTCAGCAGCGCAGGAAACGTAGGTGAATCTCTGTGCTGGAGTGGTGAATAGCAGTGAAAACCCAACAGGAGTCCTAATCCTTTCTGTACTCTATCCAATACTAGACAAAATGTGCCATAGCATACACTTTAATAGGTTCCATCCACATATATGAGCAGCTTAACATACACTTGTCTCCAAATAAAAATAAGTAAATACTGAACATTTGTATAAAGTGTGGGCACTCACAAAATGCCATGGGTTCCCTGAAACAACTGCCTCCCATATCAACCGGTTTGTACTTCCTAGTGTAGACGGCTAGCCTGCCCCCTTTCTGCATGCTCTTATTTCTAGTTGGCCTATCCCAGGAGTGGTCAGTCTGTAACAATTGTAAGAATTGTCAAAGCTGGTTGATTGGAGAGACAGCAGTTTAGGGGGGCCAGCAGCACTTTTGGGGCGCTGAAGGCACCTCTCAGTACATTGGGTATGTGTTCAGATATTTTTTTTTTGAGACAATATGTAACCATTTGATATTTACTGAACCTCAGTATATAATTGTGGGAAAACGTTGTCTATTTTCTTTCAGTTAGAACACTGTTAATAATAATCTTTTATCCAAATGTATTTAATAATTAGGTACAATATAGTTATCTGCTTAGTTAAAATCCCAAATACTAAGTTCAGTATAGTACTTTGAAAACTGGAAACTAAATTAGACAAACATAAAATGTAATGCCTTTTGTACTCTAACAAATTGTTTTTAAATTATTCTTTCCCTAATTTTCCTTTTTTTATCACTGCAGATACTTGTTATATTGTCTCCTTCTCGCTGATCATCTTAAATACAAGCCTGCATAATCCAAGTGTTAAGGAAAAGCCCGACCTACAACAATTCATTTCCATACACAAAGGTATACATCCAGGTGGTGATATACCCTCAGAATTGCTGACTGTAAGTACAACCTTAATGTATATATTGTATGTAATGTATATTCATAAACATAACCTGTGCTAAGAAAAATACATTAACTCCCATTGTTGGCCTTTTGAAAATACTGGCTGCTACTGAATTTAGTACTTTCTCAGCTACTGGCCTGAAATAAGCATGTCAAAAGTCAGAACTTCTGATCTATTTAAATGTTCTGGCCCACTGACTCATAAAGTACTTCTATCTCTATATAAATGTACATTTATCATAAAATTCATGATTGGAAGCAGCATGACACTTCTACAAATATAAGAGTGCCTAGGCACGCGCCATTGTTCTAGCCCCATCCATGAGAAGTACCGTATATACCCGCACTTCTGCCTCCGGTCACCGGATTACACCCATCACAGCTTGTACTTTTAATATGGCAGCTGCATCATTGCCATACATTGGTGTGGAACACACAACGGACTGTGCATAGGCAAAAGGCAGCTTTTGAATACCTACTCTAACTGCTATCAAATTCATAGCTGACTTGTTTTACACCATTTGAATAAATAAGGTTCCCTGTGTCTAGGTCCACTTTAAGATGTTAACACTAATATTACCCTTCCTTGAACAGGATATGTATGAGAGTCTGAAAAAGGAACCTTTTAGGCTTCCGGAAGAGGAAGACGCCTGGGAGCTCACACTTGCCTTTCAGAAGCCACAGAGAGAGGGCTGGCTTCTGAAAATGGGTAAGACTATCCTTTTCCTTCTTTTCTTACAATTGTCAGAATAGAGAAATATTATAAAACCATTTTATTTAACTGTAGTGATGACCCCCCCCAAGTGGACCACTGGAAAAGAATTGGGAGTCCCTTACCTGACCAGAGGCTGCCCATCCTGTTCAAGCACATTCTAGGGGTCTTTTTACCTTTTATTGCAGATTTTTAACAAAATACAGGGAGGGAGCTTGAGGGTGGGAATACCCAACTGCACCTAGATCTTGCAGGACAGCTTCTTGCAAAATATATTTGTTCCAGCAGGAATGCTGAAAAAAGATGGGATAGCCAAATTGGAGACCCTATAAGAGCAGTCACAGTCCTTAGGCAGCAACTTCTGGCGTCTAGCCCTCAAAAAAAAAACTTACTGTAAGTACCTAAAGCTATGGGAAAAAGGTCATATTCACAATGTTCAGGTAGCAACTCTTATCCAGCTCCCCTGCAACACACTTCAGTGAAGTTTTCTTTTTTTCAGCTCAGCTTCTATAAGTAGCGTCTTTCAGGTCCCCAGCACATGGTATGTGCCGAGGTCTAGCAGCAGTAGCTTTCCTGGAACACACACAATTGCTTTCTCCCAGGGGAGAAGCCTCAGGAAAGAGAGAAACTGATCAGATCCTCCCAAATATTTACCCAGTCACACCTTCCATGTCAGCCTCCCAGGAATAGGCTAGAGTTAGATAACTATTCATAACTCCAGTGATTGATCCTTCCACTTTATTTTTGGAATATTCTTCCAGAAGCAGACTGAAGAAATCAAGTACTAGGTCTAGGGAAAACCCAAACAGACCTGAAAATGAATTGCAGCCCAGCTGGCTACAGCACCCCTACAGTATATACTAAATGTAATCAGCCCAAGGCAAGGGCGCTACATAACTTTATAAAAACAGTTTTACTGGGCACCCCTTGCCACCTGCCAGCCAGTTTAAGATGAACCACCCCAAAATGCATACATTTAGTGATCGTATTCTTTAAAAGTCACCTTTTCTCATTCTATAGACATTAAATCAACTACATATTCCTAACAAGCAGTAAAGAGACTTTTAAACAAACCATCTGTAGCTGCATGAACTCTGTAGCTATAGGAACTGTGGAAAAATCTTCAAATTTCACAACTGAGGCACTGAAATCACAGCAACCCTCTGTGGCTAAAAGAATCTATGTTGTGATCTTTAGAAATGAATACCTTCACAGTACATGCAGCTACAGAAATCAGTTGGGGCTTGCTTCTTTACTGCTTGTTAAAGGAGTTGTAAAGGCAGAAAAACTTCTGTGTGTAGCAGCCTCTGCAGCACCCCCCAATTAACTACCTGAGCTCCTTCTCTCTCCAGCGATGTTTATGATCCCCTCAGCCATCCGATACACTCCTCCTGATTGGCTGAGACAGAGCAGCGGCGCCATTGGCTCCCGCAGCTGTCAATCAGTCAGTCAGCAGTTTAGGGAAGAGAGGGGACGGGGCCAGGTTGGGGCTCCTTGTCTGAATGGATAAATGGAGTTCTGACTTGGCTTGGATGCCCCCTGTAACAAGCTGCTGGCTGAGGGGCACTCAAAGGAGGGAGGGGCTAGGAGCAGCAAAGAGGGACCAGAGAAGAGGAGGATCCAGGCTGCTCTGTGCAAAACCAACTGCACAGAGGAGGTAAATATAACAGTTTTGTTATTTTTTTTTTTTAAGAGCCTTTACAATCACTTTAAGGATATGTAAATCATTAAATATGTCGATAGCCTTAGCATAAGTGCACATTAAAGGTTCCTTTTTTTTAATCTCCCCGTGTTGTTACATAATAAAACCAACTGGACTTCAACATAAGCATTCCCTGGGTTTTAACTCCGGCTGAAAGGTTTCTATTCAGTGTTGGGTAGAATCAGAAAGAGGTAGTTTCATTGTTGCATATACCTCCAGTTGTAAAAATTCTGCTCACTTGCTGTATGATCAGTCAGACAAGAAGTGAACTGAAATCCCTAGAACACATAATACAGTAGACATGTGCACACTGAAATATTTCGTTTCGGAATTTCGTTTTCGTCTGAAAAATAAATTTATTTAGTTACTCCCGAAATTCGTTTTTATTTATTTAGTTTTTCGTTAAAAATTGCATTCGTCCGAAAATCCAAATTACGGTCGAATCTGTCATTGAAGGCTTATGGTGTCTGTCGAATGTTGAAAGAAGATTCGACGGAGCAGCTAAACTGTACAACACCATATAGTTTACCTGCTCCGTCGAATCTTCTTAGAACTTTCAACAGACACCATAAGCCAAAGTACGTGTGTACTTAGTTCTAGCTATTTTATTGCTCCTCCTCTTTGGTTACAATCAGCCAATAACATTCATCATCATCATTATTTTTATTTATCTTTCCTCCCCTATGTCGAATCTTTTCTCTCTACGTCGAATCTTTTCTCCCCTACGTCGAATCTTTTCTCTCTATGTCGAATCTTTTCTCTCTATGTAGAATAATCTTGGACTAATAGAGTTAAGGTTAGGCACATTCGACCACAGGTTTGATTGACACAGATTGTTATTGTCATCATCATGTCGAATCTCCTATCTATATCGAACTGTTGTAGCAACGAAAACGAAAATAAAGCATTTGTTTATGTCGGATCTTTCGTTTTTCGGACTCTGCACTTTCGTTATTGTTTCTTAAAACGATAACGAAAATACCTGAAATTCGGACGAAAATGAATTCGGACGAAAACGAATGCACATGTCTATAATACAGCAGCAATAAAAACGTTAGCTGGATAACTCCCCTCACAAGGTCCTGTCGATTTGGGTCAATTTCCTAGAATAAAAAATTCAGAATAGGGAATTGAATGGGGAATTTTGATTTGCAGGAAGCAGGGGGCAGATAAGCAAATGTGCAGATGAAAGGGCTGCTACAGCAGATGTGCAAGAAGTGCTTTCTTTTCTATTCTAGTTGATAGACATATCTGCTGGTATTATTTATCTTTAGCAGCAAATCTATTAGTGTCCTTATATACAGTATTAGATAACAATAATTTGCTGACGTGGCATGGGTCTTGTTTATAAAGGTGCAAAACTTGTGTCTGTATATTTATAAAGAGATCCTGCAACACTGGACTTGGACTTTGAAATACTGATGATTGCATCAATGGCTTAATAAAGGGACATTAATGTGTTTACATTTTTTTTTAGTTTTGGCTAAAGTACTGAAGGGATAAAAACCCTGCCTTTTTTTTTTTTTGATCCTGTTGGGGTGATTTAAGTATCTTCGCTGTCCTGGCGACACAACTGGGAATGAGAGGAAGTGAGGGGAAACCACTTCTTAGATGGATGTGTTAGTGGAAAGCAGGTGTCTGCTTTGGAAGATTTCCCATCTACATCCAATCCAGCGAAAACTGTAAAATGTTGGATTTCCCATTGCTTTATGTCTCTGTAACAAACATGTCACCAGGACAGGGTGGGTAAATGTAGCTATCAGATACACAGAGAGCAATAGAAACTTTATAATGATTCTAATATGTCCCTTCTCTATAAAAAAAATATACATTTTATTTTCATTTCATGATTTTTTTGCATTTGAAAATTGAATTTGTAATTTGATGTTTTTTATCTTTATTTATTATTAATATAAAATCCTCAAAGTGACCAGAAAATCTATTTTTTATTATTATTATTATACAAGATTTATATAGTGCCAACAGTGTTCGCAGCACTTTACAACATGAGGGCAGACAGTTCAGTTACAATACAATTCAATACAGGAGGAATCAGAGGGCCCTGCTCATTAGAGCTTACATTCCAAAAGCATTCTAAAAAATGCTTGACTGCGACTTCTTTGGTGTCCAGCAAGTTCTTACTTTGCTTTCTTCAAAAGCTTTGGCCTCCAGCACAATGTTCACTTTTAACACCAGATCCAGGTGTGTTAGATGCAAGGTCCCCCTGTTGTGTGCTGTGGATCCTCCCGCCAACTTCGATATCACCACTGTGTCCTATAACGATGTAGGGAATAGGGATCATCATAGGGAAGCACAATGTGCAATGGTGGACCAAGTATCCATTATATGTCAGCTTCTGAGGATTCCATTGGAGGTTTTTAAAGAGAGCAAAGTAAGGATTCATGGGCAAGGTCTTATGTCTTAAGTGTCTTCTTTTGCAAACAACTTTTTTAAGAACTTTATTTCAAATGACATGAGTCACATTAACAGATAGGGCAATCCCATTGACTCTAACAGTAATAAACATTCAGGGCCCATTTAAACTGTTGCTTTTTAATGCATACATTGCAATATGCTAAAATGCATAAAAATAATATCTGTTCCCATGCCAGCACTGCAGTGCAATTTAAAAATATAATGGGGGTTATTTACGAAAGGCAAATCCACTTTGCACTACAAGTACACTTGGAAGTGCAGTCACTGTAGATCTGAGGGGAAGATCTGAAATGAGGGGAAGCTCTGCTGATTTTATCATCCAATCATGTGCAAGCTAAAATGCTGTTTTTTATTTTCCGTGCATGTCCCCCTCAGATCTACAGCGACTGCACTTCCAAGTGCACTTTCAAAGTGGATTTGCCGTTCATAAATTACCCCCAATATGTCCATTATTTTCTGCATTTTAATGCATTGAAAAGCCCATAGTAATCAGAGTAGTGCATCAAAATGAACATAACATGCATTTTGATGCATTGGCAGCATTTATTAAGAAGCAATGGTTTATGGCTGTTAAACACAAAAGAAGAAAAGAGCAAGATAACAAACACCCAAATAGGTACCACTAAAAAATATATATATCGTTTATTCTGTATGTATCAAAAACACAAAAAACACACACAAAAAAAACACAGAAGCATTGCAAGTCCCACACACCCCTGCCCCCACCCCCCCACCAATTCTAACCACCCCACACACATGACTGCTCCCCAAATATCCCAGAATGCCCCCAAACCCCAACCCAGACTGCCCCCCAGAGAGAGAGCTGGGGCATCCCCCACTGGCCATTAACCCTATCCACTCCAAATTTTAAATAAAAAGAAATACCTTGAAAATGCAAGTCAACAAGCACCAAATACATGTCAACGCAGAAACGAAATGCACATTGATGCTTAACAGTGCACCTACCTAATACTACAAAAAATACACCTCCATGCACGCACATAGATCTAAATGGGCCCTCAATAGAAATAAACATTTAATACATGGTGCTGGTTTTGTAAAGCATTATTGGTTTCCTGGAGAAAGAGCTGCAGCAGATTTTTCCGTTTAGACGGTCTCCAGTTAGAAACCCTGTACACAGCTAGACAGACCAGGTAATGATGAGGGATGGTTCATTATTCTTTCCCACTCAGCTGTGTGTTTATTTGAGCTTCAGTTACTGAGCTGAAGTTAGAGTTCCACCTTCTGGCAAAAATTCACAAATGCTCTGGGGCAAGCATACTGCTGCGTGTTGTGGTGCGCTGCCTTGGCAAAAACGGCCAGGTCTGGTTTTAGGCTGATGTGCATTCGCAGTCAATTCAAAATGGATTACCCGCCTTTACACAATGCATGATAACTTGCATGATAGCATGTGCTGTAATGCACTGCAGTGTACCACAAAGGTATGAAGGGGTCCTTAAAGTTTTTCAGGCTCATTACTCTTTGTAGAACAGGTAGTTCCTATGAATGTGCCACCATGTTTAGCAGTGAGCGTCTTCGTCAAGCGTCTCTATTCACTAGTCACTAAGCAGAGCCTGATGGTTTCTGTTGATGTTTCATGAATCTGCTGTAGATTGGTTACGCATCTACATTAGGTTTTGGTGTGGCATTTCTGACATTAATCATTACATCGGGGGGGGGGCTATCATTTTTTTTTTCTCTTTCCATTGTTCAGTAAATGACATATAACATGTAATCATGAATATGAATTATTGAGAAACCACATACTATAACCCTGGCATTTTGTTCATGGGTCAGTTCCCTTTTTATAAATAATTCTGCATTCCAGCAATACATTTCTCACTTCTCATTTCTTCATAGACTGCAAATGTTCCATTTCTAAATTGACATCTTCTTCCTTGTCACATCATCTCTGTATTATAGTTCTGTGTGTTTATTATGTGAATTTGTCATGGCTGTTTTTAAAACTGTATTTTTCATGTCATTATAAAATAGGGATGTCTTTAATCCTGGATTATTTTCAGTATTAAAAAATTGATTTAGTCCGTGACTGAGAATACAGAGCTGGGAACACCACGCTGTAATTTCCCTTAGTACTTGTAGAGAAGAGATCCAGTAGCTGTGACAGACCTGTACTTCCCTCTTCTGATATCACCAAACACAAGGGAGTCTGATTTAAGTAGAACTATTCAGCACACAACATCTCCTTGTGATTAAATGTAGGATCATAGACATTACTCTGTTTTATTAGAATGGGTCTTAAACACACAAGACACAAATAAATGCAGCTCTGTATTCATTAATATATCATTATATACTTCTCTTGTGGGTCACATTAGTGCAATTACTTTTGCTCTCCTGTGACCCAGAATCAGCTGACAGCAGGCCAAAGCTAAATCCTCTGGAAGGATCCTGATTATATTGTTACTGCTTGATTGACAGCTGGCTCTGGTTCTCAGCATGTGGCGAAGCCATTCCTGCCCCTTGCCAGATGCTCCAGTAAGCACCAGAGAGACAGAATGGAGAGTGCTAACTGACAGTCACTGCTCTCTGCTCAGAGAAGTGATCTCTGCACTAAGGACTGAACGATCATTGGTCATGTGATTGCTCAGTTCTCTGGCTTAGAGCTGACATAGGACAGCTGCAGCATTGAGGTGAGTATGTATGTTAATTTTTTTTTTTTTTATTAACCCCATCCATCTCCTTTAAATACAAGCAGTGTAAGCACTGGAATTTGAACTGGTATCAGTCCAAAGTAAAGCAGGACTCATGACCTGTGAAGGACTAAACTTCAGTCCTAGAAGCTACCCCTTAACCATTAACCTCTAATACCTTCCACAAATGACGCGACAAGGTGGTGGAGTAAATGGCCTTGTCGGCCTTTTATTAATAAAATATAAAACCAATAAATAACATTTTTTATAAATAACTTTTAAATAACTTTTAAATAACTTCACGGAATTATTGGAGTCTAGGAGGGGAATCCACCCACAGGTCACTGCATATGAACTCTTAAACTTTTTAAGGCCTCCAGTCGCTAACCCCAGACTGTGAGACAGTACCCAACCTTCTCAGTGACCAAACTTTTCCCCTTCCTGGTTAACCCCTCGTAACCGGAAGGTACATAAAACAGCCCATATTATATATGGGTACCAACCGTGTAAACTCTAAACAGCCCATATTATATATGGGTACCAACCGTGTAAACTCTCCATACCATCAATCTCCTCCTCCTCACAGACCCAAACCACTGCCACACTAAAACCAACGTCCCCTATTCCCATAACCTCAGGGAGGGTGGGTGGGAATCTTCATCCCCGGCGCTCTCCACTGACGTCACATCCCCCCTTCTCCTCTCTACATTTTCCTCTGCCTCCTCCTCTGCACCAGCCCCTCCCTTATCCTTAAAGGGGAAAGCGACCAGCGTAAAACAGCCCGACTGTGCAGTCCACACAAGTCATGCTGTCCCTGCGCTGATCCCCTGCTCCTCTCTGCTCCGGGACCTTCTTGACCTGTGAAGGACTAAACTTCAGTCCTAGAAGCTACCCCTTAACCATTAACCTCTAATACCTTCCACAAATGACGCGACAAGGTGGTGGAGTAAATGGCCTTGTCGGCCTTTTATTAATAAAATATAAAACCAATAAATAACATTTTTTATAAATAACTTTTAAATAACTTTTAAATAACTTCACGGAATTATTGGAGTCTAGGAGGGGAATCCACCCACAGGTCACTGCATATGAACTCTTAAACTTTTTAAGGCCTCCAGTCGCTAACCCCAGACTGTGAGACAGTACCCAACCTTCTCAGTGACCAAACTTTTCCCCTTCCTGGTTAACCCCTCGTAACCGGAAGGTACATAAAACAGCCCATATTATATATGGGTACCAACCGTGTAAACTCTAAACAGCCCATATTATATATGGGTACCAACCGTGTAAACTCTCCATACCATCAATCTCCTCCTCCTCACAGACCCAAACCACTGCCACCGCTCACAAGGGGTAAAACCTTACCCTTGCGAGCACCTCCACACCCTCAAAGCTCGCTGTACCCCCTCCTGCAAACCAAGCGCCCAAAGATCAGTGCCCACCTCATTAAGATGCACCCCATCACTTCTAAGGTACCTCCAGGTATCCACCTCCAACTCCCTATGCCGTATGGTCACTCCCCCATTCCTCATAACAAACTTGCTGACCTCCTTATTTACCTTCACACGGGCCCTGTCAACCTTTTTATCGGACAAAGCCCAGCGCCATGACCTTCTACCCACCATGTCCGACCATACTATCACCATCCCAGGGAAAGCCGCCTGTAAACGTAAGACATCACATTTTATGTCACGTATGAGGTCCCTCATAGACCTGACCCCCATGTCATTGCCCCCCACATGTAAAACTAAGACATCCGGGGCCCTGTCCCACCGAGCAAACTTGTGGACCTCTGACCTTACCCTGTTCCACATCATCCCAGACAACCCAATCCACCTTACCCGTGCTTCCTGCCTTGGGATACCCAGCTGCCTACCATTCGGCCGAACGTCGGCCCGCTTGGCACCCCAGAACACGAATGAGTGGCCCAATATCCAAACCAGGGCCACCGAGTCACCTGTAAAGTAAGGTTAACAGAACACAACAATAAATCACCCAAACTTTACCCAGACCCCCCAAAATTTAAGAAGAAACACCACCCTTTATTCAACAAGCCTATAACAAATGTGGGCGGATGTAAAGCTTAAACCTATCCGAGTCCCACCTACCAATACGCTTAACTGCCTCAGAACCCAGGCCCGCCCTGGCTGCTTCAGTAGCAGCCCCAATGCGAAAGGAATGGGACGAGTATCTACTGGGGTCATAACCGGCTGCCGATAAACACCTTTTGAACACGGCCACAAACTGGAATTTTGACAAAGAGGATCTATCCGCATGTATCAGAAAGGAGCCCGGGCAACGCGGGCGCAAATCACTAAATTTCTTCACCGCTGCTACCGGACAAATCTGTGATCCCGCGATCCGGAACACCTCCAGTTGTACTCCCTTCCCTGCCTGATCTGTTTTTGACCGTTTTATGTAAATCCTAACTGATTCCTGTGTACACACCAAATCATCCCATTGCAGTCCCCCATTTGCACGTTTGGACGGGCTGACCAGTTCGCTCACCCGTAGCGCCCCAAAGAACGCTAAAGCAAAAGCCGCGCAAAACAGTGCGCTTTCAAAACTAGAAGTACAAATGCCTTCTATCTGGCTAAATAGCCCGTGTAACATTTCAAACGACACAGGTCGTCGCCCATCCCTGCTCTTATGACCTTTTCTGTAACCCTTCAACGCCTGCCTAACCCAAAAATCCTTTGTATGGTCTCGCAGCCCCTGTAACTTAAAGAGAAAGGCCAAACCCGCCATTTTTTTATCGATGGCGGCTGCCGAGATGCCCCGCTCGAAACCTAAATTGAGAAAGTATAGCATCGCCTGAGGTATCTCCCGGCTCACAGGGTCGATGTTTAAACTTTCTAAGCATGCCAACCATTCTTGCCATACCTTAGAGTAAGCGTCCCAAGTGACCTTACTCACGGAGTTCTGGATCCACCTGGCCGCGCTCCCAAGGCAACGGTCCATATCCAGTCCGGGCAGGTAACCCCTTGCTGCTCCGCGTCTGGTGCCAGTTCCCGAAACCTGTCCCACTGAAAACGAGACAGTGCATCGGCTACGGTGTTGTCCACTCCAGGTAAGTGTACAGCGTAGATGAAAACATTCATTTTCAAACAGCGCAACACTAAATGCCTCAGCAACCTGACCACTGGCAAAGACTTGGCCGACAAACGATTAATCACCTGAACCACGCCTAGGTTGTCACAGTTCAGCCGCACCTTCAAATTCCTAAAAGACTCTCCCCATATTTCCATTGCCACCACAATTGGAAACAATTCCAGCAGGACCAGGTTCTTCAAGAACCCTGCCTCCACCCAAGTTGTGGGCCAACGGGCGGCGCTCCAAGTTCTTTGGAAAATTGCCCCATAGCCCGTGGAACCTGCCGCATCAGTAAATAGTTCGAGATCCCAATTACTGATGGGACCTGACATCCACAAGGCCCGCCCGTTAAAGGAGTCTAAGAACTCGTGCCATACCCCTAAGTCCTCTCTGTGCTCCCTGTTGAGCGTCACAAAGTGAGTGGGGGCGGTGACCCCTGCGGTCGCTGCCGACAACCGTCGGCAGAACACCCTGCCCATTGGCATTATTCGGCAAGCAAAATTCAGCTTGCCCAATAATGATTGCAGCTGCCGCAATTGCACCTTACGCTTGCCAATGGTCCCACGTACTTCCGCCTTGAGATTTTCCAGCTTGTCCACCGGTAGCCGACACTCCATCCCCATGGAGTCTATCTCAATACCCAGAAAAACAATGGTGGACGTAGGGCCCTCCGTCTTTTCCGGTGCTAACGGGACGCCGAAACGGTCTGCTATGTGCTGCAAAGTCCCTAATAGGACCGCACAAACGTTGGAACCCGCTGGGCCAACACAAAGGAAATCGTCCAAGTAATGGATTACCGATTGGATCCCCGACACGTCCCTGACCACCCACTCGAGAAATGAACTGAATTTCTCGAAAAAAGCGCATGAGATAGAACATCCCATTGGAAGGCAGCGATCCACGTAGAACGCGCCATTCCATGTGCACCCAAGCAAGTGAAAACTGTCCGGATGGACCGGCAAAAGCCTGAAAGCAGACTCAATATCCGCCTTTGCCAGCAGCGCCCCCCGCCCGTAGCGCCGCACCCATGATACTGCAGCATCAAAGGAAGTGTACGTCACCGCACACATTTCCGGCGCAATTGCATCGTTGACCGACGCACCCTTCGGAAAGGAAAGGTGGTGGATCAACCGGAATTTGTTGGGCTCCTTCTTAGGGACTACCCCCAACGGAGAAACCACCAATCCCTGCAGGGGTGCGGAGGTAAAGGGGCCCGCCATGCGCCCTAAATGTACCTCTTTTTCCAATTTTTCAGCAACCACCGATGGGTGCATGAGTGCCGACCGTAAATTCTTTGCTAAGGGGGGCGCCGCCTCCAAGGAAGCTGGAATTTTAAAACCGCTCTCAAAACCCGAGTCTAATAACTGTGCTGCCTCCCGGTCGGGATATCTACTGAGAAAAGGACGCATCCTTTCCACCCGTATTGGGGTCTTCCCTTTTGTGCGAAGGCTCTCCTCCGCGACCTTTTCCCCGTCTAAAGCATTTTGACAGGGCATGGGATCCCCCGCAACCCGAGCACGTGTGCTTGAACCGGCAGGTTGCACCAAACTTACAGGTGCCCTCATTGAACTGCCAGCAGAAGCCCCATTTTTTGTCGGTCGGCTGTCCTGGAGCTGCGCTACCTCCGACCCCTGCCTGAAAAAACTGGTTCGGAGCCCTCGCCGCTGTCATAAGCTTCATCCACAGGCTGATGTCCTTATGATCCCAGCGTAGTGACGGTCGGACGGCCATCCGTTGTCTAAACTGTTCATCGTACCGCAGCCACGCCACTCCGCCGTACGTCCGATGAGCCTCGCTAATAGCGTCCAAGTACACAAACAAGGCCGAGCAGTGCTCGGGAGCCTTCTCCCCCACCACACTCGCCAGGATAGCGAACGCTTGCAACCAATTGGAAAAGGTACGCGGAATCAGCCGATACCTGCGTTTCTCCTCATCCTCTTTTTTGCGTTCCTCTGGCTTCAATCTATCCAGATTGAATTTTTCTAAGGGCAACAATGTGAATATCTCCACATATTCCCCCTTCCAAATTTTCTCTTTCACCTCTGCTTTGAGATGTGCACCCAATGGTCCTTCAAAGCAAACGTACACTTCACTTTTTGCCGCATCCGCCAATCTGACGGACTCGGCCTTCTTATCTCCAGGTTTACCCTGGCTGTTCGTGGCGGAATCGCCACTTGACGTCCCAGGCGACTCAACGGTCGCCGACCCTGCGGCCGCTGTCTCCGCACTTCCACCCACCATGACCGCCGGTACCGGCGTACTTACCACCGCCGTCTCCTTTTCTGGGGTTGTAACCCACGCCCGCGCCGGTGACGCTCCGTCCCCCGTGGGTGGATCAAAACGCTGCACTAAATCCCGCAAACCAGCCAACAAATCCTGCAAGCCCTTACTACTCGCCCTCTCACTTGCCTCCCTAGGATGTGTAGCCGGTGACCTACCCCCACTCACCCCCCGGGGACCAGCCCCCCCAGAGGGAGCCCCTGTTCTACCCTGTTCTAACAATTGTTCTAATAAAGAAGAAATGGTAACATTAGATCTGCACTCACCAGGCTGCACAGGACTGGGCCGATCAGCCGCCCTTCCGGAATCCACCGCCGACGCTTGTCCCTGGTCCTCGTCTCTCTCGGACCCGGACAGTTCACCTTCCGACCTGTCGCTGACTTCCTCCTGGCGAACGACCGATGCCTGCACTCCAGAGGTTCCCGCTCTGGCTGCCGGGGGTCTCCGCTGTTGCTCTCTCCCTGCACGCTGCGCCGCAACACCGGACCCGCGTCCTGGCCTTGTAGACGGACTTCTGTTCCTCTGACCATGCTGGGCCTCCGCTGTTCTCCTTTCACCTCTGTTCACCACCGACACTGTGCTTCTCAAGGTTCCACCTCTGGCTGGCGTAGGGCTGCTGGCCGCCTGGACCACCTGGCCAGCCCCCCGATCGACTGACGATGATCGGCGGTCCGACTGACCGCTTGCTGACCCCAACGACTCTCCATCTGGTTGCTCCTGTCGCCTGCGACGTGCTGAGGGGGGGGAACCGAGGGTTGCGCTGGTCTCCCCCATCCCTGCACTTCTTCCTCTGCGCTGTGAACGCTGTACCTCTCCCATGCTGGCTCCCCGAGCTTGCTGAGCGCTGGGGGGGGGTGGCTGATTCGATCTGCCTCTGTGCTGATCCCTGGGCCTCTGACTCACAGGGGAAGAGTCAGGGCTGAAGCGCTGTGGCGGCCTGGAACGGCGCCCACGTGGAGTCCCCTGGCCCCCCCCGCTCGGTGCCGCTCTGTCCTCCTGTATGATGGCTGCGACCTGAGCCTGCAGCCAGTCTGCCCCTTGGGTTGCGGCCACCGCTCTGAGCTGCTCGAGCAAAGCCGCCGCCGTTACATCAGACATAGTGTTGGATTTTAATGGAGCAGTGTGAGAGCGTGTCTAATCTTCATCCCCGGCGCTCTCCACTGACGTCACATCCCCCCTTCTCCTCTCTACATTTTCCTCTGCCTCCTCCTCTGCACCAGCCCCTCCCTTATCCTTAAAGGGGAAAGCGACCAGCGTAAAACAGCCCGACTGTGCAGTCCACACAAGTCATGCTGTCCCTGCGCTGATCCCCTGCTCCTCTCTGCTCCGGGACCTTCTAACTAGGAGAAGGAGAAGCAGCACAAGGCGTCAATCAGTTGTGTGGCAATGCTCATTGCAATAAAGTAACATATGATGATACAGTGATAGTAGGAGAGAACAGAGTGTCAGATAGATCAGCTTGTCAATAATACATGTTTTGTAACGCCAATAGAGAAAATCTCCCCTGCCCTAATAGACAGGGAATACTGTGTAGAGGATCTATGTACGTAAATCTCAGATCTGGATGGGCAGAAAAAATGATTTGGCAGGTAAAACAGACATATTATATCTTTGTATTTAGTTGTTTCATATATTTAAAGAAAACCCTACTGCCATTGCTGAGCTGCTTCTGAAAATGTGAGCTGATGGTTGTGTGTCTGACATTAAAACGTTGAATCATTGAGGTGGAACAAATGTGTAAATCTGGAAAGTCAGAGTGAAGCCAGGACCTATACATATTTGTTAAAGGTCAGTGATTTGAACATACTGAAGTAATTAATTAATCATCACATCAGTAAACTAATAGAGGGCTAATCAATGGAAGTCTCTATTCTTTCTTGAACCTGCGCTTTGCCCATGCAGGGCACAGCTATAGGTTTGTCTTAAAGCGACCTGTTATATTCCTTTTGCCGCCGCTCATAGTAGAGGTGAAAGATCTCTATGCCTGTGTCCCAGAGCAAGGGGTGCAGGCTTGTCCTGATACCAGTCCAGGGGGCTAGTAAATGTAAAGAGAGTCAACTCTATGACCAAGCCCTGGTGGGCCAGACAAAATGCATCAAGGTGTATGGTTTGGTGGAGACATGTAGGCTTACCTGTGCTGGTCAGTAGTAACGGCGTTCCTTTCCTCTTTAGATTTGCCCTAAAGGCTGGCTTACCAGCAGCACATTTAAGCTTCCTTCCCTCATCTGCTCTCCTTTTCTCCCTTCACTATACGAACTAAATATTCCTTTTTCTCTTTTTCCACCATAAACAAAAGTGAATTAGCAGCCATATCTTTATTCCACATTAAATACAGGAATAGACATTGCTGTCCTTATGACAAATGTTTATTATGAAAGTTGCTGGTGTCTATAGCAAACATTGCCCTCATGTGATTATTGGCCAATCTAGGACTTTAGTTATATGTTTACTAAACTTTGCTAGCAAAGAAGGATGTGAAATAATATGTGACAATAACATTCCCGTAATACACCATGGTAGTGTTGTAAGAAAGGATGGTGTTAGTGACATATAGGAGATGAGGGGTATATACTAGAAGATGCACAGAAATAGGGCGTTTCGCGATGGTCTCCTGATATGTACACAGTCATCAAATATACACAACTTTTTCATTAAAAGAAAAAAAAATTATTACAGAAGATGCTTAAAAAGAACATAACATCCATAGGACAAATACAGGCCCATACATATAAAATAAGGTATGAAAAGGACAGTCAGGTTTAACGAAGAGCTAGCCTACATGTTTTGTGGTATAGACCACTTCTTCGGGGCTTCAATCTCATCAACTGAACATACCTTATAAGCATATCAAGTGTGTTCAGGCTAGGAGGAGACTGTTAACAGACATCTAACTAGAGGACACCAGTCCATAAACATGGGATAGAACAAATAACCACATCAGATGTCAAACACATCCTTAAAGTCATAAGATACCAGATTCATTACTCCAGGTACTTGACACAGCCAGTGGGACAGAGCAGGTAAGCATAACATGTTTTTTATTTAAAAAAAAAAGATTTTATTATCGCTTTAAAGAGGAGCTCCAGGCCCCCCCCCCCCCCCCAAAAAAAAAATTAAACGTCAACAGCTACAAATACTGTAGCCACAGGTACTAATATAACTGTAATACTGTACTGAAGACACAGGTCCCAGATGGCTGCAGGGGAAGGAGGGGGGCTGAATTGTTAAAACCAGATGCACTCTCCTTCCTCCCACCCAAAAGGTGCCCTATGTGGCAGTGGAGGGCGGCAAGAGGAAGACAAGTGGAGCTTCCCTTTAAGTAGATGCTGCTTTGGTCTGATGCTGTAGCTGGAAAGTTTAAACAAAATTACGTCTTTAAAGAACAGCCTTTAAAATTCCACCAAGAAAACTGAGAACCTGGTGGTACTGTAAGACTCCTTTCACACTTAGGCGTTTTACAGGCTTTTTTGCGCTAAAAATAGTGCCTGAAAAGCGCCTGTAAACTGCCTCTTCTGCAGCCCCATGTGAAAGCCTGAGTGCTTTCACAATGGGGCGGTGCGCTTAAAGGACAGGAAAAAAGTCCTGCAAGCAGCATCTTTGGGGCGGTGCACTGCTGCCAAAGCGCCTGCAAAGCAATTCAGCAGCAACGCTTTTCGGGCGCTATTGACCCTTTCCTCGGCCGCTAGCAGGGGTTAAAAGCACCCCGCTAGCAGCTGAATAGCGCCGCTATAACAGCGGTAAAGCGTCGCCATAACTAGCGGTGCTTTACCGCTAACGCCCCTGCCCCAGTGTGAAAGGGATCTTAAGCTAAGGCAATTGTAGAAGCAGATATAAGGCAGACCCAGCCTTTGACACAGACTGTGGTCTTTTTATCTCAGAATCCTGAAATTCAGCCTGAATTAAACTTCATCCAAAATTCGGGATTAACACTATTGAGCAATAAGTAATACTTGTGACTTGCATAACAGAAAGAAAAAAAATGATCTGTCTATTTAATGTAGAAAAATTTTAGGAACTGAATTTGCCCTTTAGCCCATTTAATGCTAAAAATCATAGGTTCTTTTGCAAGCTCCCCCCTCCCCTCCCCCCTCCTATATTAATCTTCTCTGTGCTCACACATTTTTCTGCCAAATCCATAGGTCTAAATGTTATGTAAGCTCTGTGTAGATCAGCGCTCAGGTCTGGTGATTAGTCATATGCTCCTCCATACCACTGTGTATTTCCAAGGCCTCCAGTAGATAAATGGATCAGCAAAGCTGAGTACCAGTAGGTACGGGGCATCCATGAAAGCCTATTCCTTTTTTTCTCTAAGGAAAGTTCCAAAATTATTATTATTATTAGTATACACGATTTATATAGCGCCAACAGTTTACGCAGCGCTTTACAATGTAGAGGGGGGACAGCACAATTACAGTACAGTTCAATACAGAAGGGACCCTGCTTGTAGAGCTTACATTCTAAAGGGAGGGGGTGGTGGTACAAAAGGTAATAGATGCGGAGAACAATTTGATGGGGGTGGCTCGGGGACAGTTGTTAGGAGGGTGTGGGATAGGCTTCTCTGAATAAATGAGTTTTCAGGGATTTCCTAAAGGTGGACAGGTTAGGGGCTAATCGGATATACCAGGACAGGGAGTTTCAGAGGATGGGAGTGGCTCTGGAGAAGTCCTGAAGGCGAGCATGAGAGGAGGTAACAAGCAAGCTAGAGAGCAGGAGGGCCTGGGAGGAGTGGAGGGGATGGTTTGGGCAATATCTGCAGATGAGGTTGGTGATGTAGCTGGGGGCGATGTTCTGGATGGCCTTGTATGTTGTGGTTAGCATTTTGAATTTTATATCGTGGGGTAGGGTAAGCCAGTAAAGGGATTGGCAGAGAGGGGCAGCAGTCACGGATCGGTTAGTGAGGTGTATTAGTCTAGCAGCAGCATTCATAATAGACTGAAGTGGGGAAAGCCTGCATAAGAGTAGGCCATTAAGAAGAGAGTTGCAGTAGTCAAGGTGGGAAACAATCAAGGAGTGAATAAGTTGCTTTGTGGTGTTATTAGTCAGGAAGGGTTGAATTCTGGAGATGTTGAGGAGGTTAAGGCGGCAGGATTTAGCCAGTGATTGGATGTGGGAGCTGAAGGAGAGGCCAGAATCAAGAATTACACCCAGCACCCTGGCATGTGTGGAGGGACCAATGATTGTGCTGTTGATCTTAATAGTAAAGTCATGGGGGGGGGGGGGGGACCGGGAAGGAGGAAATATAACAAGCTCAGTTTTAGAAAGATTGAGTTTGAGAAAGTGGTGTGATATCCATACTGATATGTCATTCAGTAAGTTTGAGATCCGTGAGGAGATCAAGCGGGTGAGTTGAGACGTGGAGAAATAGATCTGGGTGTCATCGGCGTAGAGGTGGTAGTAGAAGCCATGGGAGGTTATCAACTGGCCCAGGGAAGAGGTATAGAGTAGGAATAGGGGGGGCCCAAGGACAGAGCCTTGGGGTACCCCAACCGAGAGAGGAAGAGGAACGGAGGAGATGGAGTTGTAAGTGACACTGAAAGTGCGCTGAGATAGGTAGGAGGAGAACCAGGATAAAGCAGAATCACAGAGGCCAAGGGAGTGTAGTTTGCTGAGGAGGAGCAGGTGGTCACCTGTGTTGTAGGCAGCAGAGAGGTCTAAGAGTATGAGTATGGAGTAATGGTTATTGGTTTTAGCAGTTAGTAGGTCATTGGTGAGTTTTAGTAGGGCAGTTTCAGTGGAATGTTGTGGACGGAAGCTGGACTGTAGGGGGTCGAGAAGGTTGTTGTCTGTCAGGTAGCGACTCATTTGATCATGGACTAGGCGTTCAATGAGCGTGGAGGCAAATGGGAGCAGGGAGATGGGTCTTAAGTTATTCAAACAGGTGGGGTCTTGTGAGGGTTTTTTTTAAGTATGGGAGTAACCAGTGCATGTTTGAGCGGGGAAGGAAAGGTGCCAGAGGAGAGGGAGAGGTTGAAGATGTGGGTTAGGGAATTTAGGATAGAGTGGGAAGGTGGTCGCAGTATTTGTGAGGGGACAAGGTCCAGGGGACAGGTGGTGAGGTGGGCCATGGAGAGGAGTTTATCAACTTCATCGGTGGTAACTGGGCAGAAGGAGGAGAGTTTTGAGTGTGGTGTTGGACCTGATGTGTTGGGTAGGGGAGAAAGTTGAATGCTGGATATCTCCTTGTGAAATGTGTGGATTTTGCTTTTGAAATGGTTGGCAATCTGTTGAGCAGTAAGTAAGTTGGGGGCAGTGGGGGGTGAAGTAAGGAATTAAGAGTAGAAAAGAGTTGACGAGGTTTGGATGAGATGGTTTTGATGAGAGTGTTGTAGTAGGTTTGTTTAGCAGTGTGGAGGTAGTAGTTGCATTTGAGAAGGGCAGATTTGTAGAGGGTAAAGTCTTGCAGGGATTTAGATTTATGCCATGCTCTCTTGAGACTTCTGCTGTCGTCTGTTTGCCAGGGTTGTGGCAGATGGGGCCTGGTTCTGTGTGTAGAAAGAGGAGCAAGTACGTCTAGGGAGGATGACAGCGTGTTGTAGATAGAAGTGGTTAGGTCTGGGCAGGACAGGGGTGCAATTTTGTCATAAAGGCCATCAGTAGCAGAATGAAGAAGGAAAGGTTGAGGTTGCAAAGGTTTCTGTTGGTGGTGGAAACATGCACTGGTTACCCCCATACTTGTGGGTTGTCAGCATGGGAGGTAGGAGACGAGGAGAGTGTGAAACGGATAAGCTGATCAGAGAGAGGTAAGGGGGTGTTAGAGAGGTTGCAGGGAGTACAGCGATGGGAAAATACCAGGTCGAGAGTATTATTGCCGTTGGAGTGAGTGGTGGTTTGTGTCCATTGTGTTAGGTTAAAAGAGGAGGTTAGGTTGAGTAGTTGAGAAGTGGTTGCAGTATTAACATTGATTGGAATGTTAAAGTCACCTAGGATGATGGCAGGTACTTCAGAGGAGAGAAAGTAGGGTAGCCATGCAGAGAAGTCATTGAGAAATTGTGACACATAAATGCAACCCTCAGACAAGCTGGAGAGAAATGACGAATGCAGTTTGAAAGAGAAGGGGGAAAGAGAGGGAGGTGTGGGAAGAACCTGGAAGGTGCATTGTGGGGAGAGGAGAAGTCTGACGCCACCTCCTTTTCTTCCACTGGGTCTGGTGGAGTAAGTCCAGAGGAGGCCACTGTGGGACAGGACAGCTGGAGAGGTAGTGTTGAATTCCCGGAGCCAGGTTTCGGTAATGGCAAATAGATTAAGGGATTTGGAGAGGAAAAGGTCATTGACAGAAACTAGTTTGTTGAAGACCGAGCGGGCATTCCAGAGGCCAAATGAAAGAAGGGGGCTGACTTGAGGAATCAGGGAAATTGGGATGAGAATGTGGGAGTTACAACTACTGATGGAGGAGGTAGACAGCCAATTTTGGGGGTGGGAATTGGGTGTGGGAGGGCTGGGGTTTAAACCTTGAACCAATTGAACCTTAGCTATGTATTACTGTTATGCAGTCAGGCTACATAGTCAGAGATACAGTGCCTTGCAAAAGTATTCACCCCCCCCCCCCCCCCCCATGGCTTTTTACCTATTTTGTTACATTATAGCCTTTAGTTCAATATTTTTTTAATCTGAATTATATGTGATGGATCAGAACACAATAGTCTAAGTTGGTGAAGTAAAATTAGAAAAATATAAAACTATTTTTCAGAAATTAAAAACTGATAATTGGCATGTGCGTATGTATTCACCCCCTCTGTTATGAAGCCCATAAAAAGCTCTGGTGCAACCAATTACCTTCAGAAGTCACATAATTAGTGAAATGATATTCACCTGTGTGCAATCTAAGTGTCACATGATCTGTCATTACATATGCACATCTTTTTAAAAGGCCCCAGAGGATGCAACACCTAAGCAAGAGGCACCACTAACCAAACACTGCCATGAAGACCAAGGAACTTTCCAAACAAGTAAGGGACAATGTTGTTGAGAAGCACAAGTCAGGGTTAGGTTATAAAAAATCATCCAAATCTTTGATGATTCCTAGGAGCACCATCAAATTTATCATAACCAAATGGAAAGAACATGGCACAACAGCAAACCTGCCAAGAGACGGCCACACACCAAAACTCACAGACCGGACAAGGAGGGCATTAATCAGAGAGGCAGGACAGAGACCTAAGGTAACCCTGGAGGAGCTGCAGAGTTCCACAGCAGAGACTGGAGTATCTGTACATAGGACGACAATAAGCCCTATGCTCCATAGAGTTGGACTTTATGGCAGAGTGGCCAGAAGAAAGCCATTACTTTCAGCAAAAAACAAAATGGCACGTTTTGAGTTTGCGAAAAGGCATGTGGGAGACTCCCAAAATGTATGGAGGAAGGTGCTCTGGTCTGATGAGACTAAAATTGAACTTTTTGGCCATCAAAGAAAACGCTATTTCAAACTCAACACATCACATCACCCAAAGAACACCATCCCCACAGTGAAGCATGGTGGTGGCAGCATCATGCTGTGGGGATGTTTTTAAGCAGTTGGGACTGGGAAACTGGTCTGAGTTGAGAGAAAGATGGATGGTGCTAAATACAAGGATATTCTTACGCAAAACCTGTACCACTCTGTGTGTCATTTGAGGCTAGGACGGAGGTTCACCTTCCAGCAGGACAATGACCCCAAACATACTGCTAAAGCAACACTTGGAAGTGGAAGTGCTAATTTTATATTTTTATTATTGATACTAAATCTATGGAAAGCTGAAATACACAGTGGCTGGATGCTGTCCTAGGCAGTTTCTCACCTTAAGAGCCGTATGCCCCAAATGCAAAATTTCAGGCCAAACCACACATGTGCAGGAGGCCTTACTGAGAAATACCTTATTACAACCTTAGTATTACATTGCTTTTAAATTACAGAAAGATCAAATGTATGATCCACCTTTGATTTGCACACAATCTCAGTTAAAGCAACCTTTCAAAAAACAAAAACTTGTAAATATAACATGTTCTTATTTGCCCCCTATTAACCTTTAGTTAACCCTAATGAGCACTAATTAATTATTTTCTCCACATTCTCCACATGGTTTAAGGGGAAACATGTAAAAACCCAGACCTAAATATAATAGAAAACCTGTGGTCAGACTTAAAGATTGCTGTTCACAAGCGCAAACCATCCAACTTGAAGGAGCTGGAGCAGTTTTGCAAGGAGGAAAGGGCAAAAAATCCCAGTGGTAAGATATGGCAAGCTCATAGAGACTTATCCAAAGCGACTTGGAGCCGTGATAGCTGCAAAAGGTGGCTCTACAAAGTATTGACTTTAGGGGGGGGTGAATAGTTATGCACATTGACTTTTTCTGTTATTTTGTCCTTTTTTTTGCTTGTATCACAATAAAAAAAAAATCTTCAAAGTTGTGGGCATGTTCTGTAAGTTAAATGCTGCAAATTCTCAAACAATCAATGTTAATTCCAGGTTGTGAGGCAACAAAACACGAAAAATGCCAAGGGGGTGAAAACTTTTGCAAGGCACTGTAAATATGAGTAATGCATATATCCTTTTTCAGGCCAAACAGGACTTTATTTTGGCAATATTGTTTTGCAAAAAAATTATTTTACTTTCTATGCAATCAATAGATTATGGCCCCCTGACCTCCTACCAAAAGTCTAACATGGCAGTCGGAGGGGATAATACACATGTCCATAATGCCGTTGAAGTCAATGGGACCGCACTGCAGTTCAATGCAAAATCCCAGTTCAGCAAAAAAAAATAAAAAAAAGACATTCAGGAGGCAACAGTATCACCTCTTGAATGTCACTGCTTTACTGTCCTTTGAAAAGCGGTCCAATGAGGTTTGCTTTTCAGAGGAGCAGTAGAGACTCCCTCCGATGTGAATCTAGCCTAGGAGACACATAAAAAAATGTCAAATTGAATGAACTCTTATTTTGTAAATCAGTGTTCATTTTCAAACTAGCATTATTGTAAGTAAAAACTGCATATTTTATTGTGTGATTTGTCCCTATTATAATAATACAACAGTTAGTAGTAAAAAAGCATGGCAAAGTTATTTTTTTTTATTATGTGCATTTATTTTATTGCCACTCTAAAATGTACAAAACCAATTAAAATGAAAACGGTCAAAATACCAATGGTAGCCAAATAGCAATAAAAATTAATGTGGAGAAAATAATTAATTAGTGCTCATTAGGGTTAACTAAAGGTTAATAGGGGGCAAATAAGAACATGTTATATTTACAAGTTTTTGTTTTTTGAAAGGTTGCTTTAACTGAGATTGTGTGCAAATCAAAGGTGGATCATACATTTGATCTTTCTGTAATTTAAAAGCAATGTAATACTAAGGTTGTAATAAGGTATTTCTCAGTAAGGCCTCCTGCACATGTGTGGTTTGGCCTGGAATTTTGCATTTGGGGCATACGGCTGTTAAGGTGAGTAACTGCCTGGTACAGCATCCAGCCACTGTGTATTTCAGCTTTCCATAGATTTAGTATCAATAATAAAAATATAAAATTAGCACTTCCACTGTTGACATTTTGGATACGTTTCAGCAATTCTATGCAGATTTATACACATCTAAAACTAACAATACACCTTCTGACCTGACTCTATTTCTTTGGGACTGTTCCTTACCCCAGGTGACTGCGACTGAAAAAGAAATATTAGACTCTCCGATCACGATTGAAGAGGTGACTGAGGCATTAGCAGATGCCCCGAATCACAAATCTTCTGGTTCGGACGAGCTACCTGCTGAGGTGTATACCAGTTATGGGTCTATCCTTCTACCCCTACAAGAGGCGGCTAAGACAGGATATCTGCCCGATTCGATGAGGGAGGCTATTATAGTGGTCCTCCCTAAGCCGGGCAGGGATAGACAGATAGCAGATTCATACCGTCCTATATCGCTGCTAAATATCGATGTCAAGCTGCTGGCGAGGGTCCTTGCTAACAGACTTTGGAGTATTGTAGGAAGACTGGTATATCGTGACCAGACCGGATTTATTCCGACAAGGTCCACAGCGGACAACATCCGACGCCTTTTTCTAAATATTCAGACCCCAGTGGATAACCCCGGAGGTAGGGTCATTCTATCCTTAGACGCTGACAAGGCATTTGACAGTGTTGAGTGGCCCTACCTCTGGGAAGTCCTGGCTGGCTTTGGCCTGGGGAAAACCTTTATTAACTGGGTGAAGGTGCTTTATTACGAACCTCGGACCAGGGTGAGAATTAATGGCTCCCTCTCCCAGCCCCTTCAACTACATCGGGGCACTCGGCAGGGCGCTGTCCCCTCTTTTATTTGCGCTTGCAGTAGAACCACTTGCAATGTTAATCCGCAGTGATGAAAACATTATGGGTTTCCGCAGGGGTCGGCTGGAGGACAAGCTATCTCTGTATGCCGACGATGCCCTACTTTATCTGGCAGACTCAGGGCATTCATTGCGGACGCTGATGGTGACCATTGCTAAATTTGGTAAATTCTCTGGATTCACTATTAACTGGTCCAAATCCGTACTTATGCCCCTGCATCCACTAGTGTCAGCTCTCCCCCCCAGGGGCGTCCCAAATAGCTATTGTCAACACTTTTAAATATCTGGGAATAATGATATCACCAGACCCCGCTGAATATTTGAAATTGAATTTAGCACCCCTACTGGAAAGACAATGTGTAAAATCTCAGGGATGGTGTAAGCTTCCACTGTCGGTAGTAGGGAGGGTGAATTTGATCAAAATGGTACGGGCCCCGCAACTTCTATATATCTTCCATAACTCACCTATGTGGATTCCCAATAAATGGTTTAAGAAGATTGACACCCAATTTAGTGCCCTTTTTTGGAAAAAAGGTAGAGCTCGCATTAGCCTAACAACACTACAATTTGGCAAGGACGGGGGGGCTTGGCGGTACCGCACTCCAAGATGTATTTCTTAGCATCACAGCTACAACAACTTGCTGGCAGGGATCTACATGAGTCAGATGGCCCCATTATACAACTGGTGTCTCGCACCAATCCCATGTTAACAGCTGGCTCATATTTGGAGATGGGTCTGCCGGGTATCCCCTCGTCCTCACCAACGGCAATACTACTACAGAAGGTTTGGAAGGCAGATAAAAAAGCACTATCCATAGATGGCCCAATGGAGTTTACCCCTATTTGGGATAACCCTAATTACCCTGAGTTACTCAAATTACAGGGCTTTGTCGCTTGGTCCAAAATAGGGATATGGTTCTTTACACAATTATATAGTGGCACTGTACTCAAATCATTTGAAAACCTATGCAGGGAATTCTAACCAACAAAGAACCAATTCTATCAATACCTTCAGCTCAGGCATGCATTGCAGACCCAAACTCGGAGGGTAAACCTGAATATTACTAGTCCTCACCTGATATAGGAGGTCCTACAAGCTGACAGCCGCAAGGGGTTGATTTCCAGGGCATATGCTACCTTGGTGGCCACAATCCAAAATCCGACTCTACTTAAATGTAGAACACATTGGTCCACGGATGTGGGTGACATAGACGATGACCAATGGGACATGGTACTGGAGTCGATCCCAGCGGTGTCAATTGCGGCATCTCACAAGCTCTCACAATTGTTTATACTTCACAGGTCATATCGTACACCCATACAACTATTTGAATGGGGCAGAAGAGACTCCCCTTGTGCCCTAAATGTGCCGCACACAGGGGAGAATTCATACACATGATATGGCGCTGTCCGAAACTTGCTAGATATTGGACAGAGGTCGCACAGGCTGTATCCGCTGTAGCACAGACGCCCATTCCATGTACACCTTTGGTATGCCTCCTGGGTTTGGTTGATGCTGAAATGTATCCAAAAGGCGTATATATAATGGTAACTAGATTACTATACTTGGCTAGAAAACTCATAGCACGTTATTGGCTTGCGAATAGCGTGCCTACAAAGGCTCAGTGGATTGCATATGTCAACTCCCTCCTCATTAGAGAGCAGTTGGCCTATAGACACAGGAAGGCTCCAAAAAAATTTGACCTTATATGGCAAAACTAGCTGGATGACCCCAACCTTGCTCCAACCCAATTAATAATGGATAGACTGAAAAGGTTATAAGAACTTTAATGCTGCAAATAGGCACTCCTTTAGCGCCTGAGGCCTCTCCTGTAATGCATATGCTGTGCGGAAGGTAACTCATATGATAATAAGGCCCGTAGACAAGCCTGGAGGAGTGAACCGATGCCCTGTAACATTAAATATAATTGTATTTTATTTTATTTCCTGTGAGATTATTTTTGTTATTACTTAGAAGGGTGAACTTTCTCTCTTCTCTTTATTTCTCTTATTTTCTTAGGCCCCTTTCACATGATCGGACCGTTCAGGTCCGCCTGTCAGTTTTGACGGCGGACCTGAACGGGCGCTCCATGTTAATCTATAGAGCATCGGATGTCAGCGGAGACATGTCCCTCTGACATCCGACCCGGTCTGATCCGCTGAAGAGCAGACGGATGGCCCTACGTTCAGGTCCGTCGCTGGCGGATCGGATCGGGGGTGATCGTCCGATCCCTCCATAGGCGGCAGTGGCACCTGACAAGCCCCTCCCCGCTCAGTGAGCAGAGAGGGACCTGTCATCCGCCGGCTCAGCGGAGATCCGGAGCCCGCCTCGTGTGAAAGGGGCCTTAGTTTTGTTTGTGTTTATTTTATGTTCTACAAAAAACGAAGGTATACGTACCTAATCCTAGGTACTGGAGTTTTATATATGCATATGTTTGTATGTAATGTATATGTACAGAATGGGGAAATGTGTATGCCCCTTTATTGTAAAACTGTTACCCAGTGATTCTTGTCAATAAAAAAAGTTTTGATGCAAAGAAAAAAAAAGAAAAAAATAATAGCTAGAGGGGAAAATAAAATAAGTAAGTATGATAAAGGTTAACTGGGGGTTAAAAAGTGGTTAAATAGGAACAAGTATTTAATTTTGAATTTTTTGTAGAACAAAGCAGAATACCTTTCATCTGCACATGCAGTTGTTGCATGGCATTTCTCAATACATGGCATGTATGCCAACACTGTCTGTAAGTATCATTTCACAGAGGAGCTACACTCACTCCAGTAAAACAGAATGAGTCCTGGATGGCAAAATGACAGCGGGGGCTAGTGAGAGTCCAAGGATTTAATCTAAGCTAGCTGCCAGGACTGCTGAAACCTGGTCAGCACATTTTTGTAGCACTGCAATATGAGGAAAGAATAGCACTGGCACACTTAGATGACTGCCTCTCTGACATCGGCAGCTATAGACATGTGCCTAATTGAAAATTCCACTCTGAGCGGTGGCCCATCCATACCTTTCACCCCCCTAATCCATGCGCCCGCCCCTAATTTACATGCAGGGCACGGGACGCATGGATTTCAATGTTTTTTTTTGTTGTTTTTTTTAGGAGCATGTGATTAGAGCCTGAGGCTCTAATTATCTTAAAAAAAGGGTGGGCTTGGGGCGCAGTGAGCCCACCCAGTTGTGTGACAATAGCAAATTAATATTTGCCTGATTCTTCACCAGGCCAATCCCGGCTCAGGAAGCGGGTCCTGAGACCCGATTGGCAGAGAGGAGAAGATATCCTATTGGCCGCTGAGGAGGGTGGAGATGCAGGGGAAGCCACGCCGCCGTAAAGCAGAGGAAGGAGGAGACCCAGGGTGAAGCCTCCGCCCGCTGCCCGGAGGAAGCCCGCGAGCTAGTTGGTGTAAGTGCGGGGACCGATCGACCAACATACTGCCGTCCCCTGCCAAAAAATGTACCACTAGCCGCCACTGATTACAGTGGACAGTAATTTTAGAAGCAAAAAACTGCAAGTAGATGCATTAAAAGGCTTGTTGTTCATTATCACAGTAGCAGAAAATAGAACACATTCCAACATAAGATGTATTGAACCCCTTTTGTATTAGTTGTTGCTAAACTGATCTATTGAAAGTAATTTGTTTTTCATGTCAGTGTTTGATAAACATATTTGAAAGTAGAAAAAAATGATTTCATTTTTATTAAAAAATTCTTTATAGCTGACTATAGGATGGTCATGGATTTAATACTTTTCCCACAAAATTGTTGTACTAAATCTGTCTGCAACCTCAACTTCAGACATTATGTCACAGGGTCCCAACCATTGCTGTCACATTGGGAATTGGGAGAGAATTGCACTGATTGATGTTTGTACTGACAGTGGCTTGTTGATCATTTCTGTAAATTTATTTGATTTTCTACAGAAGCAGGATTTATGCACATTGCTGCAAATATTTTATTTGAGACAACTGGTTTATGAATGTCTGCAGTCAATAAATGTGTACATTAGGCCAAAACTTTTTCAGTTTCAGAGTGGGAAAGGATTAGCCCCTCTGTTGGGGGAATTATAAGTTGTTACTGGAACAGGAAAGAGGAGAAATCTTCCAGTAGGAACTTTCTTGCAGTTATAACTTAAAGTGTTACTAAACCCAGGAGCCTGCATTCACTATATTTGGTCCCCCACAGTACACAGAACATGGAAATTATTTTAGTAAATACTGTATAAACTGCCAGTGCTAAACACCTTTACTCATCAGCAGTATATAGCATTTTTTTAAACTTCTATCAGTGTCCAGCTGAGCACTGGTTAATACTTGTAGAAGGAGTTTTCATTCTCCTCTGACTGTCCTATGAGGCTGCATGACCCCTGACCCTCTGTCTGGTCAGTGCTGATTGGCCCTGTGCCGATCACATACACCCTCCCAAAAAAAAAAAAAACCTTTTTAGCACTACATACCAAACTGAGCATGTGCAGAGTGCCCCCCCCCCCCCCCCCAAGGCTCTGTACTATCAGGAGATGGATTGGGGACTGTAAAAGAAGGAGAGGATCAGAGAAAACGGGGTCAAACAACCTTTTTACACAATGCACAGGATTAACCTCTTAGGTTCCACAGTGAGTATAACAAGCATGCTTTACTGTATATACAGGCTGGTTTTACTGTTGTGGATTTAGCAACACATTGAAGAAGGTATACTTCACTTTACAGAGATTTTCTGACACTTCCTGTTGTGTTTACGAGAAAGGAAATCTCTCCAATGTGACATACATAGAAGACAAGAAATAAATAAAATAAAAATTAAAAAACAATGTTTTGGCTTTATATATGCTTTAAGTACAAATCAGATTATCAGAGGGAGACTTTCAAGCTAGATTTTGGACGACAGAAAGACACATGCATATAATAAATGTACTTCCGTCAATCACAGTTTTTCAGAAAAACTACACTTTTAAATTATTTTTTTATCATTTAGGCAGGGCAAGCCACAGTACAACTTTCTGTTTTGATACTGGAGGATTTCGCCACCAAGATTGAACTTAGCTGCAAGAAGCATGATCCAACCCCCAGCACATACAGCTTATTCAGTATCTAGGACTACACCACAGGGAACATGTGCCAGCAGTGTTGATGGGGGAATCGCTCCTGCAGCACTGTTGTGTTCTGCTGGCAGGTAGCCTTCCCGGCCAGCAAAACACAGTAATTACTTCTAGCGACTATAGTCGCCGGCAGTAGTCACATGTAAAAAATTGATGGATCGACTTGGGTACAACCAGCTTGCCCATAGATGGATCGAACCTCAGCCATTCCCTGATGAACTGATCCATCTATGATCCATCTATGGCCAGCTTAACTCACATTCATACATACACATACTAAGGCCTATTTAGACAGAACCCAATTAACCTACTAGCATGTCTTTGGAGCATGGGAGAAAACCCACATATAGACAGCGAGAACTTGCAAACTCAAAGCAGGTAGAGTCGTGGTTGGGATTTGAACGGGTGCGTGCTGCCCTTTATAGAATTTAAGGTACTTTGGTACATTGCAAAAAATATGAGCAAGCTCCTTCATCCTAAGACATCTCTCATAATTGGCAAATTACAGCCCTTGTTTACAATGTCTACTCTTCATTATTTGCATAAACTTCAACTAAAATGTGATAGTGATGAAACAATTAAGGAAGTATGCCTCAGAAAAAGCAGAAGCATTCTGTCATGGTCTTACACTGGTGGATGGAGTAGGGAACGGAAACATTTGCAGAAAGGGAAAAGTAGAAATGTTGCAATTTCGTAGATCATTTCCTGACTTGGACTTGTGGTTTGGTTTTTCAAAGTATGGGAAAAAGAATTAAAACCATATTTACTTACATTCTGTAATATACTGACCAGCTAATCTGCTTGCTTTACATATTATGAGAAGGAAGGAACGTTGTGCCTGTTCTCAAATCGTAAGCCATCCAGAACAACTTCATATGACTTGTCTGTTTTCCACTGCTTTTTTTAAAGTGTTACTGTGGTGGAGATTATGGGGGATTCTGAAAAAAAACATAAGGCTAGAAATGCAAATGTTTGTAACCATTCAACCCCCAAGAGATCTGTAATCTTTTGTGTACTCTGCCCAAGGGAATGGAAAATGTCTTACAATATTCCCATCTCAGAGCTGAAAAAAGAATTAGATTTGAGTCTTAGATCCCTCAATATTTTACAATAAGATGAGTTTTCAAAAAGTTAAAACCAACATAACTGAAAAAAAAAATGATCATAGTGATAGCTGGTTATTCTTAAAGGAGATGGTTTATTGTGACATACTTTCACATCTCCCAACATCAGCTTCCTTTGTAGTTTAAAGCATTCCGTCACGACAACTCTTCAAGAAATCTTTGTTGGATTACTTTCCTTTGCTAAGGCTGTGATCACAGTTCTCAATGGGTAGCTATATATTGCCCACCACGAGTCACTGATTGGGGCTCCTTCTCTGATCGATAACTGAATGGTGAAGTGTCTCCACTCAGGACCACCAATGCAATTTATTTTAATAATATTGACCCGGGAGAAAGTGCCTCCCAGACCCTTCCTATCCTGTTAGTATTCCTATATTTATACTAGACATCACACTATTATTTAGTTAGATACAGACATTACTGCTTTAAATATGTAACTGCAAAGTCATATCTGTTTACCCTTGACAATATGCAGACAATCTGGTGGGTTTTTTTTTGTAAACTTCTATGGCTGAAGACGATAGTCGTGTATTATATAGGGTGTTAATTATAACATACATTGTGTTTTTCTGTTACAGAATAAAAAAGGTTTATCTGATGCCATACCTATAGCATATACAGTATCTCTCAAAAGTTTGTACACCCCTCACATTTTTGTAAATATTTTATTCTATCTTTTCATGTGACAACACTGAAGAAATGACACTTTGCTACAATGTAAAGTAGTGAGTGTACAGTTTGTATAACAGTGTAAATTTGCTGTCCCCTCAAAATAATTTAACACACAGCCATTAATGTCTGAACCGCTGGCAACAAAAGTGAGTACACCCCTACGTGAAAATGTCCAAATTGGGCCCAATTAGATATTTTCCCTCCCTGGTGTCATGTGACTTGTTAGTGTTACAAGGTCTCAGGTGTGAATGGGGAGCAGGTGTGTTAAATTTGGTGTTATCACTCTCACTCTCACATATTGGTCACTGGTAGTTCAACATGGCACCTCATGGCAGAACTCTCTGAGGATCTGGAAAAAAAATGTTGCTCTACATAAAGATGGCCTAGGCTAATAGAAGAATGCCAAGACCCTGAAAGTGAGCTGCAGCATGTTGCCCAAGACCATACAGAGGTTTAACAGGACAGGTTCCACTCAGAACAGATCTCGGCATGGTCGACCAAAGAAGTTGAGTGCACATGTTCAGCGTCATATCCAGAGGTTGTCTTTGGGAAATAGATGTATGAGTGCTGCCAGCATTGCTGCAGAGGTTGAAAGGGTGAGGGGTCAGCCTGTCAGTGATCACACCATACGCCGCACACTGCATTAAATTGGTCTGCATGGCTGTCAATCCAGAAGGAAGCCTCTTCTAAAGATGATGCACATGAAAGCCCGCAAACAGTTTGCTGAAGGCAAGCAGACTAAGGAAATGGATTACTGGAAACATGTCCTGTGGTCTGATGTAACCAAGATAAACTTATTTGGTTCAGATTGTGTCAAGCGTGTGTGGGGGCAACCAGGTGAGGAGGAGTACAAAGACAAGTGTGTCTGCCTACAGTCAAGCATGGTGGTGGGAGTGTCATGGTCTGGGGCTGCATGAGTGCTGCCAGCACTGGGGAGCTACAGTTCATTGAGGGAACCATGAATGCCAACATGTACTGTGACATACTGAAGCAAAGCATGATCCCCTCCCTTCAGAGACTGGGCAGTGTTCCAACACGATAATGACCGCAAACACACCTTATAGATGACCACTGCCTTGCTAAAGAAGCTGAGGGTAAAGGTGATGGACTGGCCAAGCATGTCTCCAGACCTAAACCCTATTGAGCATCTGTGGTGCATCCTCAAATTGAAGGTGGAGGAGCGCAAGGTCTCTAACATCCACCAGTTATGTGATGTCATCATGGAGGAGTGGAAGAGGACCCCAGTGGCAACCTGCGAAGCTCTGGTGAACTCCATGCCCAATAGGGTTAAGGCAGTGCTGAAAAATAATGGTGGCCACACAAAATATTGACACTTTGGGCACAATTTGGACATTTTCACTTAGGGGTGTACTCACTTTTATTGCCAGTGGTTTAGACATTAATGGCTGTGTGTTGAGTTATTTTGAGAAGACAGCAAATTTACACTGCAAGCTGTACACACACTACTTTGTAGCAAAGTGTCATTTCTTCAGTGTTGTCACATGAAAAGATATAATAAAATATATAAATAAAATAGTTACAAAAATGTGAGGGGTGTACTCACTTTTATGAGATATTGTACATAATGCCTTACCTATTACATATAGCCACACTGAAAGCAAACACCATAAGTATCTAACATTTAATATTGTTACAGGTGGCCGTGTTAAGACTTGGAAAAAGCGATGGTTCATTCTCAAAGATAACTGCTTATACTATTTTGAATATACTACGGTGAGTAAAGTACACCAGTGCAAGTTAAAGATGAATATGGTAAAATAATGTAACATGCTGTATTTTATGTTATTCCAGGACAAAGATCCTCTTGGAATAATTCCTTTGGAAAACCTGTGTGTTGAATTAGCGGAAGACCCGAAAAAGCCGGTAGCTATAAAGAGGGGGAAAGGGGCATTTAATGGTTGTGTCTAATCTGAAGGTTTTATAGAGCTCTCACTTATACAGTCAGGTGTACAGTATCATTATAGAGGATTTATATAGCGCCAACAATTTGTGCAGCACAGTATTCATGCAATCAGGCATCGGCGTGCGTACAGATTCCCCCAGCTGTTTGACTGCAGAAGAAGGGACTGGGGAATCTCTGTTTTAAAAGTGAGATATCAAGGGTCCGTTTAGACTTCTGATATTAAACCAAAGCCCCCCAATGGAGCTCCTAAAAAATTGTATAATAATAATAATAATAATAATAATAATAATAAATTATTAAATACAATTGTAAAAAAAAAGTTATGATAAAAAAAATTAAAAAATAATATATTAATAATTAATAAATTAATATATATTAAATAAAATAATATAAATAAAAAATATAAATAATAAAAAAAAAATATTAAAATATTTTTTCATAAAAATAATAATAATAAAAAATATATATATATATACATATATATATATATATATATATATATATATATATATATATATATATATATATATATATATATATATATATACACACGTGTGTTTGAGCTTTGGGTGCACACCCTAATGCCATGGTCTGCGCACGCCTATGCAATCAGGTTATGTATATGGGACTTACCATATGAAAAACTTTGGCTGCAAAGCGCTTTTTGCCCTTATGATTTGCCTCTGCATTTCTACTAGCAGCATACGCTTTCCCTTTTAGGAGACTGGGGAAGGGGGATTAGTCATTCCAACTAACCTAACTGTAACATTACACACAGCCAGTGATATAGCTCACATATATTTTATTTGGGTTGTGTGATATGAGAAAAACAGAAATTACCATCTGCCTGTGTTATCTGAACCACTAGGGTCAGACGTAGGGTCCAAGAGTATAATTTTATAACAGCAGCCATCTAACCATTTGGCCTGAGTAGGAAATGGGGTTCAAAGTGCAGAGAATGAATCTAAAGCTTTCTATGTCTGGCTACATAGTAATGAATTTGGAGATCATGGAAAACATTACCAATGCAGTTTCCCAGAACCATTAGAAGACAACACGTTTTTCAGCTTAACCATGCTTAGCTAAAATATCAGTTTTGAGTAGATCTGGCATTTTTGCTGTCCAAACCAGAGCCAGTGTCTTATTGAGAAAGATCTATCCATTGATATGTTTTGTATTTTGTAACCGTAAATTAGTGATCGATTAAGGAAGTGTTGGTTTTAAAAGTAAAATAAATTTTAATCATGTGTGGGAGGCTGTCACATGATAGTAGGCTGTCAGCCCTATCAGCTGTGCTCCCCGCAGCTGCAGGTAACAAAGGAGCGGGTATGTTTTCTGATGTCATCATCTAAATATCAATCAATGAGGTCACCAGCATCCCTGCCTCTTTTTGCAGCTGATTGGGACAGCGACTTGCTATCATGTGACAGCTTCCTGCATTCAGGCCAAACAATAGGTCGCTAAGATCGGACTTGAGTGACTATATACACACTTTTCAAAGAAAGAGAAGGATCCTGGTCTAAACCCAGAGCTTCATCAATATGTTGGATATGGTTTAATATTATTATTCTTTAACATTATTAAATGCCGGTTCACACAGGGGCGACCTGTCAGGCGACTTAGCCGCCTCACAAGTCAAGCTCCATGCATTGCAATAGAACCGTTCTAATCGGACCGTTCTTATCGGACTTACAATAAGGTTCCTGTACTACTTTGGGGCGACTTCGGAGCGGCTTGCATTGACTTCTATACAGAAGTCGTTTTGCAAGCCGCATCGAAGTCGCGCTATATGGGGCGGCTTCAGAGTCGGATGACTTTGAAGCCGCCCCTGTGTGAACCAGCACTAAAAGCAACACTCAAAAAATAGATGTTTACAGAAATTAAACACAGCAAACATGTAATCCACAGCATAATATAAAATGTAAAAAATGAAGTCCTTTTTCTTTATCAGTCAGCGACCTTTATTGTGCATATTGAATGGGGCTTAGCATATGTTCCAAACAAGATAAACCTTGGCATATACCCCAAGAAGAGCAAGTCTAAACCATCCTTATCCCAAACATGAAGTGTTCATAATACACCACCACTAGGACAGCTAATAAAGGCAATGACTAGAATCTGTAAGATCCTACAATCAGCAAAATCTAAAGAGATGACCAAAAGTCCTCCACAACACTCCAGTTATCTCCACCTCAAGAGACTCAATTGCTTGATTGCGCTGTCCGCCTTGTATCAGAAGCGG
The DNA here is from genome assembly GCA_037952925.1 of Lithobates clamitans. NCBI lineage: Eukaryota > Metazoa > Chordata > Amphibia > Anura > Ranidae > Lithobates > Lithobates clamitans. The sequence continues at coordinate 3,186,990 of JBBGZY010000224.1, forward strand.
CCTGCTAACCTGACCCTTCTGTATTCTCATATCTCTGCTGTGATATGAAACTCCCCAGACACTTTAATGCAGGAGAGTAAATCACTCACTGATACCACACCAGATCAAAGGAAATAGCATGAAAACTGACTTTTTATTCAACAATTTAAGAACAATAAAACAACTATCCTTTGCATTATATCATGAAAATGATTATCTTGTTGGTGACATATGTTAAGCACTATTCAGTGTTTGCAGTAATGTTGGATAATGTGTATGTTTTATTTTTATTTCAATTTTACCTATCTAAAGGAGACCCTCCTTCCTTAATTATTTCCAATACTGCTGGAACCACTCAAAGGATGTGTAAAAAACACTCATATAGAACATGCACCCATACTATAGACACTATGCAAATTATTTAGATAATTTGAAACGGTGGAATAATTACATTAAAACAAGCGGGCAGTCACCTCTGTAGCTATAGGCTTTGTTGAAAAATTAATCTAGTTCACGCAAATTTTTATGAAAGCAGAGTCTTGGCGGCCTTCCAGCATTAAAGTAACTTTACTGCTTGTTAAAGCTGAAGTTTACTTACTTTTTTTTTTTTGCTACAGCTGCAGTCACAAAACTTACCTATAATGAATAATGTACCACATCCTGGCTGCTGTTCCTATAGATTTCTATTCTCCTGTGATGCCCAGTCCTCTTTATAGTGTCGACCTTGTGCAACTGCAGGCGTTAATAGCTTTATAGTCTAATATTGAAGAACATTGAAAAAGGTTCAAATGGACACTGTCCCTTTTTTGTCCTGTTGTACAGTCTGCTCCATTGACTTAGTCCTCACATTGTTTTTACAGAATGCAACATGTTCTCTGAATGGAGGGGAGGATTCTTTCATCCACCTCTCCCCTGTTTCCAGAACATGTTGCATTCTGTGAAAACAATGTGTTGGTTTTTATAGGATAGGATGGTTCAGTGCCATCTTGATAGCATTGTGGGCCCCTAGGAAAAGTAATGTACTGGGGCCCCCACAAGCCTGCATTACTGCTCACCAAACGCAACCCAATCCCAGGTAGCAACCAGGATCACAAGAATGTATGTCCCCAATTCTAAAGACCTCCTGTCTCCATCCCTCCCTCTGTTGCAGGTCCCTCCAACCTCTTCACCCTCCATCACTTCCATTCCTCTGTTACTCTATCCCTCCCTTCTTTTGTCTTTCCACAACTCCTTGTGCCTTATATCCCTCCACCTTTTCTATCCTCCATCACTTTCATCCCTCTAGTATTCTGTCTCTCCCTCTTTCTTTCCATAACTCCATCCCTCCATCCTTTGCTTCATCATTCCATTTCTCTGTCTCACTCACATCCCTCCATGCCTTGCTCTATCCCATCATCCATCTCTCTGTCACCCAGTCTATACCTCCATTCTTTAGGGCTCTTTCACACATGCGGTTCCGTTTTCACGGTCTCCGCTTGCTCAGCAGAGATCGCTGAGCCGACGGATGATAGGTCCGTCTCTGCTCACTGTGGAGAGACGGACCTGTCAGAGCTCCGCTCTCATCTATGGGGGATCGGATGAAAACAGATCTGCCTGTCCGTTTTCATCCCATCTGCCAGAGGGATGGACAATTGGGTGTCCATCTGTCTGGATTAGCGGATTGGATGCCAGCGGACAGGTCACCTCTGACATCCGTTGCTCCATAGAGGTGAATGGAGCGTCCGATCAGGTCCGCCTGAAAAACTGACAGACAGACCTGAACGTGTATGTGTGAAAGGGGCCTAACTCACTCCTCACTCTTTCCATCTCTCTGTCCATCCACCTCCTTCATCACTCCACTACTCTCTTTGCATTATAAACAAATAAAAATACTCCAGTGCACTTCCACACTAAATTTGCTCACTACTTACTAAAAAAATATATGAATAATAAACACCTTAAGACCATCAGGCACAATAGGCAAATATATAATGATCATACGTTTTTTAAAACACACACTATACAACACCAGCACTTTTCATCTACAAAACCAGCCTGATCTGTGATATTGCTGCTGCCTTCCCTCTCCTGGCTTGCTGGGATTTGTAGTGCCACAGCCTGAAACATGAGGTGGTCATGCAGGAGAGGAGGCTGTGTCTGGTGGGCAGGTAATGGGTAGGGACAGGGAGGGATGTCTAATAGAGATTGGGGAGAGATCTCATAAAACGTGCACCCTTTAGAAGCAGAGCAGTTCACAACCACACACAAAAAAACAATCTAGTGTAACAGCATGAGACAGGAGCCTGCTACACAGAGCCCATCCTCTACACAGAGCCCATCCTCTCCCCTCTCCCCCTCTCTCCCCCTCCTCCTGCCCACTAAGATAAGCCACCAACAGGACTGCATGTTGTTCAGCTAGCTTACCTTAGGCTAGGCTAAACTCCGTCCTCCACTGTAGGCGAGCTCTACTCCTCCCCTTCTCAGCTTCTCCTGTGAGGAGCTTGAATAAGGCGCACTGAGAGAAAGGGGGAGGGTACAAATAGCTTCACTCATTCAGATAGATGATCGGAGACTCTCGGTCTCCGCCGGCTCCAGCCGGGAACTGCACATGCGCAGTTGAGCCGAGGGCGAGTACTGCATTCCCTTAGATCGGAGCCAGCCCTGATGGGGCCCCATGAGCACTTGGGGCCCCTGGGTAAGACGGCCCTGGGTCGCTGGGCAGATGGGGCCCCCCAGGCAAGTGGGGCCCCCGGGCAACTGCCCAGCGTGCCCAATGCAAAAAGACGGCCCTGGGATGGTTTGGTAAATACCATGTTAGCTGAGCTGATATTGTCCAGTCAATTTTGTAAAGAAGTTAAAGAGGAACTTTGTTATGCACCTGCTCAGAAAATCCAGCGGTGCCCTGCTGTGGATCTGCTGCTCTGCTGCCACAGGCTGCCACCTTCCCTTCCTCTGTCATCCGTTTTTGTCATTGGGAGCCAGCTACCTCTTCCTGACTCTTGCAGCTGGCCCCTGAAGGTGTGCCATCAGATCCACCCTTCAGCTGCTGTAAGTAACTGTTCCTACAGCCTTCTGGGATATGTAACAGGGATATAGCGGGAGGCTGCAGGAGCGTAATGCTTGCCTAGGTGAGAATTAAGGCAGAAGGTGGGCTGATCTTAAAAAAAAAAAAAAAAAAATGTGTGCGTGTGTATGAATTTTTTTTAGTGAATGTCCCTTTCAAAAATCTAAACAAATAACTTGCTGGTAATGTTTCTATCCCTAAATGCTCCATGCTGCCAAGTTCATATAAAACAATGCTGGCCCCTATATTCCCTCTGTCCTCCTGGGCTACTGGTTATGTGATGTGTGAAGTAAGCAGTTTTTCTTCTCAGGCAGTTACCTGTCTGTCTGAATTCCCATGACTCATGAGACAACAGAGGGAAGAAGGTGAAATGACACAAGGACATAATCATCTTCTATGGCAAATCCCCAATGTTCTCAAAAATGCAGAACATCTAAATAACATGTCAACCTCATATTGACACAAAAGATAGCCATAGATGAAAGATGATTTTCACTGAAATATATCATCTGTAAAATTACTGCATATCAAAGGGCATTTCAAGACTATCCATGATCCATGGGTTGACTGATCACAAGGAAATGTTAGATTAGCTTGGAAGGATTTACCTGAACAGGCCCTGTTTTTGGCACCAAAGTTCTCTACACAAGACATACTCAAACACCCTTGGCCAGGGTGAATGTGGATAGACACGTAATGATTATTTTTTTGAATGATCAACTGGAGGAGCAAATTAAAATTAATATTCTCTTCCATTTGTTTCTTCAGCACTGCTTTGACCTACATGCAAGAGGGCACACTGTTAAAGCTTGCAAGACACAGGCAGATGGGAAGAAAGTGCAAGGAAACCACCAATCATATCGTTTGTCTGCTACCAGTGGTGAAGAAAGAGAGAGCTGGGTACAGAGCCTCAGGTCAGTATGTAAATGATACTAAATCAGTTCATTTGATAATAGTGTACTTTCCATAGCATGGAATTAAAATTATTTAAACACTTTTTTTTAATCACCATAGGTCTAAAAAAATGACAAAGTGGTTGACCGTAATATACCCAGTGCCATTTATAAACTGCACTACAAAAAAGAACATTGTTGACTAGTGCACCTGTTAATTCTCGTGAATTGAGCTGTCCTTAAACAGTGGCTTGGGATCACTAGAATTGGTCATAGACCATTCACAGTGATCACAGATGTAAACAGTGTAGCATTTACATCTGTGAGCCTTCCCCTTCCTCTTACAATGGAGGAAGGGGAGGAAACAGGAACTAATGAATTAAAGTGGTATATAGATTTTTTTTTTTAAAGATCAAACATGCTATACTTACCTGCTATGTGCAGTGGTTTTGCATAGAGCAACCCTGATCTTCCTCATCTCGGGTCCCCCGCCAGTGCTCCAGGCCCCTCTTTTCTGCCAGATGCCGGCATAGTAAGCAGCTTGCTATGGGGCACCTGAGCAAGCTCGCTCTCGAGCACACACAGAACAGGGCTCAGGCCCGCCCCTACTCTCTCCTCATTGGCTTACTGGTTGTGATTAACAGTAGTAGCAAATGGCTCCAGCTCGGGAGCCCGGAAGAGCCACTGCTCTCGTGCCCATCGCTGGATCAAGATGGGGGCTCAGGCAAGTATTTGGGGGACTGGGGAGCTGCTGCAATCAGTTTTTTTTACCTGCATGCATAGGAAACCTTGAGCCTCTACAACCATTTCAGTGATTCATTCATTAGCTCCTGATCCCAGCAGTTTTTGGCAGAAGCAAAAAGTTTGTTTTAACCCTTGCATCACCCTCCTATCCTATACATCTGCTTTCCATCTACCCATGTACATTAACCCCTTCACAACTTCCTCCCTTTGTGTATGGTTTGTATGCACTGTATCTAGTGCACAATCAACTCCATGTTTTAACTACCTCAATAACAGTATGCTCATTTAGTTCCAAACAAATAAGATCACCTTAGGGTGCCCATTGTACAAAAACAGGTTATTTTGGGGGTGTGTGTACTGCCCTGGCATTTTTTAAAAACTCGGTTTATTGCATGAGATATGCAACTCTAGAATACACTGTCCTGGCTGTTTTATTTTAATAAAATAAGATAAGGTAAACAGTTTTTTTTTTTTTTTTTTTGTTAAATTTTTGGTCTTTTTTCCTTTATATATTAAAAAAAAAAAAAAAAATGTTTCTGTCTCAAAAAATATGCAAAAGTAATTTGGGTATAGTGTTGCATGTTGTAATTATCAATAAAATTATCACAGCACTGAACACTGAAAAAAGGCCTGGTAATTAAGTAAGTACAGGCTGGTACTCAAAAGTTAAACATCTCCCAAAAGCAGTATTTTAGCATTACTGCAAATACATAAGACTCAATTCACAAAGCTAACACTTCAGGATACGTATCCATATTTTAAAAAAAAAGTGGCAGTTATTTCCAGTTGCATCCTATGAAAATTGAAAATTACAGTCACACAGGTGAAAACAGATAAAGGGAAATTTATCAAAACTGGAGCAGGCAGAATCTGGATCAGTCATACATGACAACTAATCAATGTCTATTTTTCATTTTCAAAGCTTAACTAAACATAGAAGATGATTGGTTGTCTTGCACAGCTGCTCCAGACTCTGCCTGCTCCAATTTGGATAAATTACCCCCATAGTGTCCTAGGCTGGTGTTAAAGCTTTGTGAATTGAACCTATGGTGTTATACCATTTAAACAATCAAACACAAACACCCACGATAACTTGTAGTAAAATTAATATGAAGGCTGCCCCGCATTACCAACCTCTTTCCAAAAATGCTAGCTGCCTGGCCATCTCTATCTTAATAACTTTTAGTTACTGACCTCAAGTAAGTATGTCAATTCAAATTGAAGTGAAAACAGTGTTGCCTCTCCTTTAAAGAGAAATGGTTTTAAGGCAATATGTTTATTTTTTTAGGTGTATTAAACTACATTTAAAATGTTTTACCATCTCTAAAAAAAATCTTTATCTTACATATAAAAATTTGAATATTGGGGGTCCACATGTCACAGGGTTTGCAGAGCATTATGGGTTTTCTAAAGAGAAAGCACAGCAGTAGCTTTCTCCTTTCAGACTATTCTTACTATGCTTTGTATATGCTATGCCATGTGTATACTTTACGTTCAGACTATGTCTCATGATACCCCCCCCCCACCCCCAATCCCCACTGTACTTATCTCCTTCCTTGATTATCTTCTCCTGCCCAAGCAGTCCCAGCATCTGAGAAATGCAGTACACAGTCCAGAGGCTTTGTGGCATCATAGTGGTGAGCGGGCATTGGTCAGCACTGGCATTTGACTGTGCTGACCAATGAATTTCAGTGTGTGTCATCCCAGCATCCCAGAAGAAAGATATAAGGGTGCATAAGAAAGCAGCTTTCAAATGCATGGACCACTACATCAGCTAGAATGGGCAGTGGGAGATAGTCCTCCAAGGAGCTAAGTGCATGTGGGATCGAGGGTGTGGAGAGGGTGCTTTCAGTTAGTTTGCCTATTTAAGTATTGTGAAAAGATGAACTAACCCTTTAAAGCTCCATGCACACCGGGCTTAAAAAAATTACAGTTCCCTTGGCAAAAAAAAAAGCTCAAATTTTTTTGTACACAGTTTAGGCGAGTTTAGTAGGAGAGTTTAGCATTTTTTTCTGCCAGAAAGCTCCAATCAGAAATGCAAACCAGAAGGTTTTTTTTTTTCCTGCCTCAAAATGCTGAGTACTATGGTACTAATCGTCCTAATGTGCATGGACACATAGGATAACATTGAGCTGCTTCTACAGGCAAAACACAAAACTCCTATAGAAGCAGCAATTTTTAACCCAGTGTGCATGGACCCTTAGGATGTATTCATATATTACAAAGCTACATTAATGTGTGTCTTTTTTATCTGCCTGGAGTCTAAATCTGTTGACTAACAAACAGGAAACCTTCTAATCGGAGGCCCTGAGTGTCACATGCCATCAAAGAAAATTGAGTACTGTCCGTGATACTTTTTTTATTTGCACTAACATACAATTTTTCAGGACAAGCTTTCGGGTTATGTCCCCTTCTTCAAGGTCCAAGCAGTACTGCTTGGACCTTGAAGAAGGGGACATACCCCAAAGGCTTGTCCTGAAAAATTGTATGTTACTGCAAATAAAAAAGTATCACGAACAGTACTCAATTGTCTCTGTCACAATTGCACTAATACGGCTACAACCAAATCAAGTACATGCCATCAACATATCTCAAACTTTTTTTTTTTTTTTTTTTTTACGAAATTCCATCCAGAAACCTCCTTTTTTTTTTTTTTCCAGATCCAGCATTTCTTGGAATCCTTTCCTTGATCAGGTTACCATACAGAAGAAAATATCATCAATGAAAAAGGACCACTGAATAAGCAGAACAGCTGTATGTATTTCCTTGGATTAAAAAAAATAGACTGGAGAAATCCGAAGTCTTTACAGGGATCCACAGTCTAGAGATCGGCCTTGGTTGCTGTGTTGCCCTCTCTGAAAACACTTCCAGGTTAAGGCTCTAGCACTGGGTGGTTGGCTAGCTCGGCATCCTATCCTGCATATCCCTGGAAATCTTGGTGCATAACATAAAGACAATTGTGGACAGAAGCTTCTTTCAAAAATATGTGCAATTCATTTCAAACTACGGACTAAAAACCTCATCTTTAAAGACGATCAGGAGTAGGGACTCAAACCAGGAAAGAGAAACTGCACGGTGTTTAGCATTGTGATGCTTTGTGATGTGTGAGTGCATTCACATTTAACATACATGAGTTTAAAGGGGGAATTCCAGCTTACACAATTTTGTTTTAGATCAATGCAATAGTCCCCAAACTGTTTTGTTTTACTTTCTAATGTATATGATGTTGATTAACTGAGAATATAACACAATAAAGTATTAATTATACCAAGGATCTATCTGTTATTGTTGTCAGCAGTCTTGGATTTGTTGTAATCTGCTGTGTTATTACTTGACCCTCAAGCAGCATTAAAGTGATTGTAAATGATTTCCTTGTAAAACAACCCATTCCGTTTAAAATACAAATGAAAAGCAAAACATTTGTGTAAAGATACATAAATACCATTCCTCCCTTTTTTTATTCCCTTTGTTCTCAGCTGCATAAGAGCTGAGGGGAGGAGAAGCAACACTAAGCTTTCCAGTGATTGGCTATGCGGGGGGGGGGGTGTCAGGACAAGTCTGATAATTGGAGGAGAGCAGGCTGAGTTTGCAGTACAGCTAGAGAACTGACCATGCTGTGTTCTCCTGCTTAGTGTAGTCAGTTTTTATTAGGGAAGTAGAGACACTGGCAGGAACACCAGGGATTTCACATAAAGGAAGCAATACAAAGAGAACAGGATACTTTTTCATACAAGTACAGTGCCTTGAAAAGTATTCATACCCCTTGAAACTTTCCACATTTTGTCATGTTACAACCAAAAACATATACAGGAAGTCCCCGAGTTACGAACACAATAGGGACTGTAGGTTTGTTCATAAGTCGAATTGTTCATAAGTCGCAACACTGCATTTGTAAATGTAAATTCTGGTCGGAACACTGCATTTGTAAGTGTAACGTCCGCCTTTGCATGTATGTGGTATGTTCCGGGCGCTTGTTATGTTATCTGGAGCTCTTCTGGCCATGCAGTACATGTAGTACTGCAGTATGGAATGTGTCCGGAGGTATCCAGGACCAGTGTGGAGCACAAGTGGCCGGCATTTGAGGCCGTTCCTAAGTAGGAGTCGTTCATAACTCGGGTGTTCATAACTTGGGGACTGCCTGTATGTATTTTATTGGGATTTTATGAGATAGACCAACACAAAGTGGCGCATAATGGTAAAGTGGAAGGAAAATGATAAATGGTTTTCAAAATTTTTTACAAATAAATATATGAAAAGTGTGGCATGCATTTGTATTCAGCCCCCATTACTCTGTTACCCCTAACTAAAATCTAGTGGAACCAATTGCCAGAAGCCACCTAATTAATAAATAAAGTCCATCTGTGTGTAATTTAATGTCAGTATAAATACAGCTGTTCTTTAAAGCCCTCGGATGTTTTTTTAGAACCTTAGTGAACAAGCAGCATCATGAAGGCCAATGAACACACCAAACAGGTCAGGGATAAAATTGTGGAGAAGTTTAAATCAGGGTTAGGTTATAAAAAAATATCCCAAGCTTTGAAAATCTCACGGAACACTGTTCAATCCATCATCCGAAAATAGAAAGAGCATGGCACAACTGCAAACCTACCAAGACATGGCCATCCAGCTAAACTGACAGGCCAGGCAAGGAGAGCATTAATCAGAGAAGCAGCCAAAAGAACCATAGAACCATGGTAACTCTGGAGGAGCTGCAAAGATCCACAGCTCAGGTGGGAGAATATGTCCACAGGACAACTATTAGTCGTTTACTCCACAAATCTGGCCTTTATGGAAGATTGGCAAGAAGAAAGCCATTGTTGAAAGAAAGCCCTAAGAAGTCCCATTTGCAGTTTGCGAGAAGCCAAGGGGGAAGTCGACACAGCAAACATGTGGAAGAAGGTGCTCCGGTCAAATAAGACCAAAATTGAAATTGCTGGCCTAAAAAGCAAAACGCTATGTGTGGCGGAAAACTAACACTGCACATCACCCTGAACACACCATTTCCACTGTGAAACATGGTGGGGGGATGCTTTTCTTCAGCATGTACAGATAAGCTGGTCTGAGTTGTTGAGAAGATGGATGGGGCCAAAAACAGAGCAATCTTAGAAGAAAACCTATTATGCTGCGTACACACGACCGGTTTTGCCGTCGGAATAAACTCCGAAGGTTTCTCCGACGGATCTCCGATGGAATTCCATTCAAGCGGTCTTGCCTACACACAGCCATCCCAAAGTCCAACCAAAGTCTGACCGTCCAGAACGCGGTGACGTACAGCACATACGACGGGACTAGAAAAAGGAAGTTCAATAGCCAGTAGCCAATAGCTTCCGTCTCGTACTTGCTTCAGAGCATGCGTTGTTTTTGGTCCGTCGGACGAGCGGTTTTCCCGATAGGAATTGGTTCAGTTGGAAATATTTAGAACATGTTCTATTTCTAGGTCCGTCAGAATTAAAAAAAAAAAAAGTCAGATGAGGCACACACATGATCGGAATAGACGAAAAGCTTCCGTTGGACTTTTTCTGTCAGACATTCCGCTCATGTGTACGCGGCTTTAAAGTCTGCAAAAGACTTCAGACTGGGGTGGAGGTTCACCTTCCAGCAGCATAACACTAAACATACAGCCAGAGCTACAATGGAATGGTTTAGAATAGTTTAAAGCATATTCATGTGTTAGAATGGCCCAGTCAAAGTCCAGACCTAAATCCAATTGAGAATCTGTGACAAGACTTGAAAATTGTTGTTCACAGATGCTCTCTATACAATCTGACAGAGCTTGAGCTATTTTTCAGAGAAGAATGGACAAAAAATCCACTCTCTAGATGTGCAAAGCTGGAAGAGACATACTCAAAATGACTTGCAGCTGTAATTGCAGGGAAAGGTGGTTCTACAAAGCATTGACTCAGGGGGCTGAATATAAAAATAGGGGGAAATGGGATGAGTGGCAGTGCTGATGGGTAATTGGGATGAGTGGCAGTGCTGGTGGGATCAGTGGCAATGCTGGGGGGAGTTCAAATCAGCCAACTTAGGTGCTCTTGATCAAGGTCATCTTCTGATCTGAGAACTGTAGTGGGGACTTTTAATGTCAACTCTAATCACAGGTAGTGTTACTCACTGTGACTCCAGCTCTGTGGTGTCTCACAGCAGTGACACCTATGCCCGAAATCAGGAGATGGGGTCTCCTCCAGCCCCTCCCACTCCACATTCCTCACTAGTCAGCTGACCTCTAGTCTCTGAACCCCCAGCCATGCTGTGAACTGAATGGACGGCTGCAAAGAGTCTGAGTGGGCGGCCTGAGTTCCTCTCCTCCATTCACAGAACATGATGTATTGTGGGAGAATAGTAGTACAAGGTCTGTGAATGGCAGAGAGGGTAAACAGTGCAACTCTTCACACTGTTATGAACCCATTCACCAGAAGACAGCCACTTAGGGCAATATCCAGCGGTTATAACTTACTTGCCAACTGTCCCGAATTTCCCGGGACATTCCCAGGATTTAGACCCTTTTCCCGATTTAATAGTTTCCCGGGAGATGTCTCGAGAAATTCATTTTTTCCCGACTTTTGCCGCCGAGGTCCGCTCCGCCGGCCGCCATTTTCAAGGAGACCGTCGAAGTAGGCTAGCTAGATGGCTACACTAGAGATTGAGCTGCAGTGCCGCCCACCCCCCAGCCCGCTCCGCCCCACTCCGCTCCACCCTGCTGCCAGTCTCTGTGACCTGTTATGGAAAGGGACGGGGGATGGCCGGCGCCACGGCTCAATCTCTACTGTAACCATGCGGCTCCGCTTGACCAACTTTGGGGCCGTATAGCCTGGATGTCACAGGGGGGGGCGGTCTGGATGTCACAGGGGGGGGTGGTCTGGATGTCACAGGGGGGGTGGTCTGGATGTCACCGGGGGGCCAGTCTGGATTTCACGGGGGGCCGGTCTGGATGTCACAGGGGGGCGGTCAGGATGTCACGGGGGGTGGTCTGGATGTCACAGGGGGGGCCAGTCTGGATGTCACAGGGGGGGCCGGTCTGGATGTCACAGGGGGGGCCGGCCTGGATGTCACAGGGGGGGCCGGTCTGGATGTCACAGGTGGGGGCCAGTCTGGATGTCACGGGGGGCCGGTCTGGATGTCACAGGGGGGGCTAGTATGGATGTCACAGGGGGGGCTGGTCTGGATGTCACAGGGGGGGCTGTATAGTCTGGATGTCACAGGGGGGCCAGTCTGAATGTCACGGGGGGCGTATAGTCTGGATGTCACAGGGGAGGCAGTCTGGATGTCACGGGGGGGCGTATAGTCTGGGTGTCACAGGGGGGGGCTGTATAGTCTGGATGTCACAGGGGGGCTGTATACTCTGGATGTCACAGGGGGGACAGTCTGGATGTCACAGGGGGGAGCCGTATAGTCTGGGTGTCACAGGGGGGGGCTGTATAGTCTGGATGTCACGGGGGGGCGTATAGTCTGGATGTCACAGGGGGGACTGTATAGTCTGGATGTCACAGAGGGGGCCGTATAGTCTGGATGTCATGGGGGGGCCATATAGTCTGGATGTCACAGGGGGGCCGCATAGTCTGGATGTCACGGGGGGCGTATAGTCTGGATGTCACAGGGGAAGCCGTATAGTCTGGGGTCACAGGGGGGGCCGTATAGTCTGGATGTCACGGGGGGGCTGTATAGTCTGGATGTCACAGAGGGGGCCGTATGGTCTGGATGTCACGGGGGTCCATATAGTCTGGATGTCACAGGGGGGGCCAGTCTGGATGTCACGGGGGGGCATATAGTCTAGATGTCACAGGGGGGCACCAGATGTAAGGAGGACTGATGGGGACACAGATGTAAGGAGGACTCTGCTGATGGGGACACAGATGTGAGAAAGGCTCCGCTGGGGACACCTGATGGCATCTGGTGGCAGGCAACCTGGCAGGTGACACTCTCAGGGCTCCCACTGATTCTGCATTATGGTGAGTTGAATGATTTCATTTTATATTACAATGTAATAATAGAAATAATGCGCTTCAATCATCCTGACACCATAACAATCATGGTGCCGGGATGATTGAAGCGCTAACACCAGGTGTTTGGAGTATCTTTATCTGCTGATTGTTAAACTCTGGAATACACATTTCTATTGTGGTGTAGGATCTGGGGCTGCTGTCCCTCCATCCCTGCCCCCCCCTTTCCCCCTTTTCCTCTCCATCCCTCATTCGTCTCAGACTCGAACCACACCCCATTGAGCCGCGCCCATTTAAGCCACGCCCACTTTCCAACACAAACCATGCCCAGTGCGCTTCGCATTTTAATTTCAACTATGCCATGTCCACAAATGCATGCCCCGCCCCCTAATTATAATGTGACTCCGCCTACAGCCAGAAAAGTGTCCCTAAAAATATTTTTACAATGTTGGCAACTATGTTATAATAGTAGCATAAAGGGAAGAAACAACAGCCTGCAGTGCATGAGATAAAATCTATTACACTCAACTATTGTGTCTGGTGCTGTATCCAAAAAATTGATTAAACTTCAGCTTCAAGTTTGATTTTGCTTTAAATTTATTATTTATGGATGAAAAAAGGCAACAGGAAGAGTGGAAACACCCCAAGACTGGCAAAAACACCCAAAACACCAAAGCGGGCAGGAGCAGAGCTAAGATTAGATCTTGATGCTGTAGTCCCCAACAGATATAAGAACTACAGGGTAATCACAACACCAGATTTCTATAGGCTGAAGTCTCATTTTTGTGTGGACTGTCTCTTTAACTATCAGTGTAAAAGGCGATTAAAGTGACCTTCAGTTTTAAAAAAGTATTTTCAGTGGCTAATCTAAGTGTTTGTGGACTTGAAGCACCACTCTCTGGCTGGAGGATAAGAGGTGTCCCTACTTGTATTCAGAAAGTGGGAGCAGGCATCAGGCACTAATTCAGAAAAGTGAACTTATGTGGGGTAAGATGCCGCTCAAAGCCAACCCAGTGCTTTAGATGTGGAGGTCTATGACTGCTGTGACCAAGCCCCCAGTAGGCAGGGCGAAAATGTCAGGAGGCATGGCCGGAGCAGCACTGGCTAAAACCATACACAGCAATATTAAAATCTAAAGCACTGGGTCGGTTTTGAGCGGCATCTACATAATCTAATTTTTTACTGAGTATGCAGCTTCTTATCTTTTATTCCTAACTTTGTTCCTGTTTCAGGATGGCTCCTTTCTCTTGTAGCATTCTATGGAGCCACTTATGCATACAAGGGATAGATTTGTGTCTCCCCACACTATGTGCATCTATAAAAATACATAGCCCCGTAGCCTAGGATGACAAGGCATTCTGCTGCTTCTCCCTCCCCCTCAACCTTCCTCCTCCAAGCAAACAGAGACTGCACTGTCTACTGTTAATTCTTTCCTGTGAATACTAAAAGTTCAGGGAAGTAGCAATGAGACAGCAGGAGCCAGCAGCGATGAAAGTTGTACTCTGCAAGTGCTGGGGTAAGAATTTTAAGGGAGTCTTTATTGTATTGTGCTCAACATGTTAATAAATAAAAAAAATGCTGAGGGTTTAACCTCTTCCCGCAAAATCACGTACCTGTACGTCATTTTGCTGAAGTGGTTGTACCGGATGACTGCAGCTACAGGCATCACCCTGGTACAGTTTTTTAGAGCTGACGGTCGGCTTTCTAGTAATAACAACTGATGCGGCTAAGCAGCCGCCCGGCTGTTATTACAAGGAGTGGGAGGGGACCCGAGCCACCAGCCCACATGTTCGTCGGCTGTCCGGAGTCCAAAAAGAAAGCCGGATTCGGCTCTGATCGCACCTCCGATGTAGAAACCCAGAAGCGATGTCACAACGTCACTTCCGGTTTCCTTGGCGGCAAACGGCACAGATTTAAAAAAAAATTACAGTATTAAAAAACGCTGATCTTGGCATTTTGAATACTTTAAAGTGCAGAGGATGGGTTTGGGTTTTTTTAGACCCCAAATCCCTCCATAAAGAATACTTGTCACATGCCTATTACTGTCACAAGGGATGTTTACATTCCTTGTGACAGCAATAAAAGTGATCATATTTTTTTTGTAAAGGGACAGTGATTAAAAAATTAAAAAAATAATTAATTAAATAAGAAGAGAAAAAATGTTTAAAGCGCCCCATCCCTCCATGCTTGCACGCCAAAAAAAAAAACGCCAACGTAAGTCGCGCCCGCAAACATAAGCAGTGTTCAAACAACACATGTGAGGTATCACTGCAATTGTTAAAGCGAGAGCAATAATCCTCGTGCAAGATCTCCTCTGTGACTCTAAACAGGTAACGTTACATTTTTTTAAAGCACTGGCTAAGGAGATTTTTAAGTACCGTAGTTTGTTGCCATTCTATGAGCGTGCGCAATTTTAAAGCGTGCCATATTAGGTATCTATTTACTCAGCGTAACTTGATCTTTCACATTATACAAAAAATTGGGCTAACTTTACTGTTGATTTTTTTCTTTTAACCACTTGACCACTGGCCACTTAAACCCCCTTCCTAACCAGACCAATTTTCAGCTTTCGGTGCTCTCACATTTTGAATGACAATTATTCAGTCATACAACACTGTACCCATATGAAATTTTTGTCCTTTTTTTCACACAAATAGAGCTTCCTTTTGGTGGTATTTAATCACCGTTGGGTTTTTTATTTTTTTGTGCTATAAAAGAAAAAACACTGAAAATTTTGTAAAAAAAATAAATTTTCTTTGTTTCTGTTATAAAATTTAGCAAATTAGTAATTTTTCTTCATAAATTTTGAAAAAAAAATTATACTGCTACATATCTTTGGTAAAAATAAGTACAAATTGGTGTATATTATTTGGTCTTTGTAAAGGTTATAGAGTCCACAAGCTATGGTGCCTGAAATCTGAAAATTGATCACACCTGAAGTACTGATGGCCTATCTAAATTCTTGAGACCCTAACATGCCAGAAAAGTGCAAATACCCCCCAAATTACCCCTTTTTGGAAAGAAGACATTCCAAGGTATTTAGAAAGATACATAGTGAGTTTTTTTAAGTTGTCATTTTTTTTCCACAATTCTTTGCAAAATCAAGATTTTTTTTTCTTTTTTTTTTTTTCTTCACAAATTTGACATATTAGCAGGTTATTTCTCACACACAGCATAGGCATACCACAAATTACACCCCAAAACACATTCTGCTATTACTCCAGAGTATGGCGATACCACATGTGTGAGACTTTTACACAGCGTGGCCACATACAGAGGCCCAACATGCAGGGAGCACCTTCAGGTGTTCTGGAGCACCCAGGCCAATTCTGACATTTCTCTCCTACATATAAAAAGCATCATTTATTTGCTAGAAGATTACATAGAACCCCAAAACATTATATATGTTTTTTTTAGCAAAGACCCTAGAGAATACAATGGCGGTCGTTGCAACTTTTTATCTCGCACAGTATGTGAGCAGCAATTTTTCAAACGTGTTTTTTTTTTGGAAAGAAAAAGAGTTTTGTGCTTAAAAAAAAACAAACCAGTAAAGTTACCCCAATGTTTTTGCATAATGTGAAAGATGAAGTTACACCGAGTAAATATATACCTAACATGTCACCCTTCAAAATTGCACACGCTCGTGGAATGGTGCCAAACTTCGCTACTTAAAAATCCCCATAGGCGATGCTTTAAATTTTTTTACTGGTTACATGTTTTGAGTTACAGAGGAGGTCTAGGGCCAAAATTATTGCTCTTACTCTAATGTTCGCAACGATACCACACATGTTTGGTTTGAACACCGTTTTCATATATGGGTGGGACTTACGTATGCGTTCGCTTCTGCATGCGAGCACACGGGGACAGGGGGGCTTTAAATTTTTTTTTTTTATTGTTCATTTTACTTTATCTATTTTAGTTTGACACTTTTTTCAAAAAAAATTATTTTTTGATCACTTTTATTCCTATTACAAGGAATGTAAACATCCCTTGTAATAGGAATATGGCATGACAGGTCCTCTTTACAGTGAGATATGGGGTCAATAAGACCCCACATCTCACCTCTAGGCTGGGAAGCCTGAAGTAAAAAAAATTAAAAAACGATCCTGGCTTCAATCATAGCGGTGAGTTGGTAGAAGCACCGGAGGGCGGTGGGAGGGGGGGATGTCCCCTCTCCCCTCCTGTAAGAACGATCAAGCAGCAGAACAGCCACTATGATCATTCTTATGGTGTAGGGAATCGCCGGCTAAAAAATCTGATATCTGAATGATGCATGTGTGAGACTTCCACAGCCTGGCCACATACAGAGGCTGAATACAGCCAAGTATGGCTGAGCATGGCCGAGCATGGCCGAGTATGGCTGAGCATGGCTAAGCATGGCTGGGTATGGCTGAGTATGGCAGGGTATTGCAGGGTATCGCCAAGTATGACTGGGTATGGCAGAGTATGGCTGGGTATCACCGAGTATTGCATAGTATGGCTGGATATTGCAGAGTATGGCTGGGTATGGCAGAGTATGGCAGGGTATGGCTGGGTATTGCAGAGTATGGCTGGGTATTGCAGAGTATGGCTGGGTATTGCAGGATATGGCAGGGTATTGCAGGGTATGGCAGGGTATGGCAGAGTATTGCAGGGTATGACAGGGTATTGCAGAATATAGCAGGGTATTGCAGAGTATTGCAGGGTATTGCAGAGTATTACAGGGTATGGCAGAGTATGGCAGGGTATGGCAGAGTATTGCGGGGTATTGCAGGGTATTGCAGAGTATTGCAGGGTATTGCAGAGTGTTGCAGGGTATTGCAGGGTATTGCGGGGTGTTGCAGGGTATTGTAGAGTACTGTGGGGTATTGCGGGGTATTGCAGAGTATTGCAGGGTATTACAGGGTATTGCAGAGTATTGCGGGGTATTGCATGGTATTGCAGAGTATTGCGGGGTAATGCAGGGTATTGCAGAGTATTGCAGGGTATTGCGGAGTATTGCGGGGTATTGCATGGTATTGCAGGGTATTGCAGAGTATGGCAGAGTATGACAGAGTATTGCAGGGTACTGCAGGGTATTGCAGAGTATTGCAGGGTACTGAAGAGTATTGCAGAGTATTGCAGGGTATTGCAGAGTACTTCAGAGTACTAAAGGGTATTGCAGAGTATTGCAGAGTATTGCAGTGTATTTCAGGGTATTGCAGTGTATTGCAGAGTATTGCAGGGTATTGCAGGGTATTGCGGGGTATTGCAGGGTATTGGAGAGTATTGTGGGGTATTGCGGGGTATTGCAGAGTATTGCAGGGTATTGCAGGGTATTGCAGAGTATTGCGGGGTATTGCATGGTATTGCAGAGTATTGCAGAGTATTGCAGGGTATTGCGGGGTATTGCAGAGTATTGCGGCGTATTGCGGGGTATTGCAGGGTATTGCAGAGTATTGCATGGTATTGCAGGGTATTGCAGAGTATGGCAGAGTATGACAGAGTATTGCAGGGTACTGCAGGGTATTGCAGAGTATTGCAGGGTACTGCAGAGTATTGCAGAGTATTGCAGGGTATTGCAGAGTATTGCAGAGTACTAAAGGGTATTGCAGAGTATTGCAGGGTATTGCAGAGTATTGCAGAGTATTTCAGGGTATTGCAGTGTATTGCAGAGTATTGCAGGGTATTGCAGGGTATTGCGGGGTATTGCAGGGTATTGGAGAGTATTGTGGGGTATTGCAGGGTATTGCAGGGTATTGCAGAGTATTGCGGGGTATTGCATGGTATTGCAGAGTATTGCAGAGTATTGCAGGGTATTGCGGGGTATTGCAGAGTATTGCGGCGTATTGCGGGGTATTGCAGGGTATTGCAGAGTATTGCAGGGTATTGCATGGTATTGCAGGGTATTGCAGAGTATGGCAGAGTATGACAGAGTATTGCAGGGTACTGCAGGGTATTGCAGAGTATTGCAGGGTACTGCAGAGTATTGCAGAGTATTGCAGGGTATTGCAGAGTACTAAAGGGTATTGCAGAGTATTGCAGGGTATTGCAGAGTATTGCAGAGTATTTCAGGGTATTGCAGTGTATTTCAGGGTATTGCAGAGTATTGCAGAGTATTGCAGGGTATTGCAGAGTATTGCATGGTATTGCTGGGTATTACAGAGTATGGCTGAGCATGGAGGGATGGCTGAGCATGGATGGATTGATGGCTGGATGTGACTGCAATTGTCACAGAGCAGTGCTGTGGGCACTACAGATCCAGCCACAGCGCTGCTGCCACCGATCTCCCCCCCCCTCCTCTCACACTGTACACAGAGGAGAGAGGGGAACCGGTTTGTTTACAGGTGATCGTCTGTCATTTGTCGGAGCGATCACGTGGTAAATGGCCACTACCTGCGGCCATTTACCATGATCCGTGGTTACGGATGTTCTCAGGTGCGCGCGAGAGCAGGATTCTGGGAGGACGTCACTGTACGCCCTCTCAGAATTATGCAACCGCCCTGTAGCTGTCATTCAGCTATGGGCCAGTTAGCAAGTGGTTAACTCATTGAAGTGGATTTTTTTTTTTTTGCACTTGAAAAACCACTGCGCAAATACAGTGTGACATAAAATATTGCAACAGCCGCCATTTTTTTCTCTAGGGTCTCTGCTAAAAAAAAAAAATATATATATATATATATATATATATATATATATATATATATATTTATATATATATATATGTATATATATAAAATGTTTGGGGGTTCTAAGTAATTTTCTAGCAAAAAATACAGATTTTCTTTTTTTTTTTCTTTTTTTTTTTTTTTTTTATTTTAAAGCTTTATTAAAGAGCAGTGCAGTACATAGATGAACAAAAGTTACATATGAATATTGGAAGAATCTCTTGTAAATATGGGATAAAAATTATGCATAGATAACGCAAGCAAACATAGGTTCAAGACCGAATACATTAGTCTTTGGAACGTTAGGCAAACCTAATGTTGATGTTTACTGTATGGGCGGAGAGTCCCAACACCCCTAACGGGAACATACTGTGTTAGGATTCCGTCCAACCCAATCAGAGCAATGCGGCCTACCTGGGAAACCTACCGTCCCCACCCCCGGAGACCAACAATCACCCGAGAGGTGGGGACAAAAGACCCGTAATGTGGCCCTAAGACCTTTCCATCAGATACCCTTCAACAATCAGAAAACCGTTTTGGGTTAAGAGCTAGAGCTCGTTAAAGGCTACCCGATGGAGACAATAAAGATTCTGATAGCATGTAAACGGACAGTAAAACACAACTGATACACTGCTAACTTGGAATCATTACGTTGTACGTACCAAAAAGATATGGAGAGACAGAGGAGAGAGAGAGAGGGAGAAGAGAAGAAGAGGAGAAAGAAGAAGATGCAAGAGATCGCCGTCATGTGATAAACGATTGAATCCAGTCCTAGGACTCTTTTTTTTTTTTTTTTTTTATTTTTTTTTTGTTTATCCCTGTTATGAAAATAAAAGATTCAACTCGGCTGGGACACTGGAATGCCTGTGATAAGGGACATGCCTAGGTGTCTAGCCCAGGGCTCCCAAGTCGCCTCAAAAGACTTAGAGGTGTCCGTCATAGAGCTAGCAATTTTTTCAAGTGACATGATCCAAGATATCTTTCTTTTTGCAGCCTGGAAAGATACAGTGGATTGTTTCCAGGCTTTAGCTAACGTAGTCTTAGCTCCTAGTAGAATAAAAGAAATTAGTTTTCGAGAGTATTTGGTTGTTTTAGGGGGTGGAGCATTGAGCAAGGCCACTGGAGCTGATTTAGTGATGGGAAGATCCGTTACTTTTCTGATTAATGTGAAGATTTTGTTCCAGAAACCTCGTATTTTCGGACACTCCCACCAGATATGGATCATAGAGCCCTGGGCTTGACACCCTCTAAAGCATAATGGGGAGGCAGAAGGAAACATAGTTGTAAGTCTTGTGGGAACTAAGTACCATCGCATCAGCACTTTTATATTGGTTTCTGTCAATGCTATATTTAGAATACCTTTAAAGGCTGTGGATCCTCTCTGATGCCATTCCTCCAGGCTCCAGGCCTCCTGCAGATCCGTTTCCCACGCGGTCATGTAAGAGAATTTTGCGGTGGGTTCCGCAAGGGCGGCATAAAGGAGAGATATTCCCCCCCTTGCGTCGAGTGCCTGACCGCACCAACGCTCATAAGAAGTAAATTCCAGAGGGAGTTCTTGTTCCTTCGTTAGGGAGGCAAGAAAATGGGATATCTGAGCGAATCTAAACCTCTCTGAGCCTGGGAGTTTGAGTTTAGTTAGGCATTGCTTTAGCGTTAGTGGGCCTGATGGGGAGAGAAAGTGGCCTATGCGGTACATCCCCTTGTCTAACCACCATTTGAATGACTTAATGTCCAGACCCGGGATAAAGCGGGGGTTATGAAAGATGTGCTCCAGAGGGCGTGTTGGTGAGGTTAAAGCTGGGGAGCATTTCAATGAGTCCCATAATTTGAAGGATTGAGACAGTGTTGGAGCTAAAATGGTAGGCCTTAATTTCATGGGACACCAGAGCAGGTAGTCTAGGGTATATGTTGGAACAGCTTGTCTCTCTATTTCTATCCAATCGGGTTTCTCGACTTTGAAATATACCAAGGATAGTTGGGCCAGCCTTGCCGCTTGGAAGTATTTAAACAGGTCTGGAAGACCCAGGCCCCCTTTGGTTTTGGGGCTAAGAAGCACATTCCGGGCTATTCTATATCCTTTTTTACCCCAAACGAATTTTATTAATTTCCCTTGTAGGGGTTTAAGATGATGTTTTCTAATATCTATCGGGAGAGACCTAAATAAGTAAAGGAGCTTGGGCAAAAGTGTCATTTTAATAGAGTTGATTCTACCCAGCCATGAAATATTAAGATTGGACCATTTATGGATGTCAGATTCTAATGTGCGGAACATGGGAGGGAAGTTAGCCTGGAAGAGTTGCTCAAACTTAGGGGTAAGATTTATTCCTAGATAGCGGATGGAGGATTCGCTCCATTTAAATTTGAAAGCAGGCTTGAGCCTATTTACTTCTGCGACCGAGAGCGAAATATTTAAAACCTGCGACTTATCCATATTGACTTTTAAGCCCGACAAGGATCCAAAGGTCCTCAGGAGATTACAGATATTGGGGAGCGAGATAGTAGGGGAAGTGACAAATAAAAGGATGTCGTCCGCAAATAGGGCGCATTTGTGGTAGTGTGCTCCGCATTTTACCCCTTTGATGTTTTGGTCAGTCCTGATTGCAATTGCCAGGATCTCTATGGCTAAGGCAAAAATCACTGGAGAGAGGGGACAACCCTGTCTGGTTCCCCTGGAAATTTGGATGGGATCTGAGTAGAAGCCGTTCATTTTCACCTTGGCGCTCGGAGTGGAGTACAGTGCTTTCAGGGTATTTAAAAAGTTGTTCCCAAATCCCCATCTCCCCAGGACTGCAAATAGGAAGGGCCAAGATAAGGAGTCGAAGGCTTTTTGGAGGTCCAAAGACAGCAATAGACCTTCCTGCCTTGGGCCTCCATCCCATCCTGATTGCAACAGAGAAATAATATCTACCGCCCTTCTGACCTGGTCCGGGCCCTGTCTTCCCGGCATGAAGCCTACTTGATCTTTATGAATATAATGATTGATGAAGGAGTTGATTCTATTAGCCAGGATTTTAGTGAGTATTTTCAGATCGTTGTTAATCAACGAGATCGGTCTGTAGTTCTCAACTAGAGATGGATCCTTGTCGGGCTTGGGTATAACCGAAATGAAAGCTAAATTTAATTGTGACTCGAGGGGTGACCCTTCTCTTATGGAATTGAAGAATTTTGTGATAAAGGGTGCCAAAGATTTCATGAATGTTTTATAGTATTGATTGGAGAATCCATCGGGGCCAGGAGCAGAGTTCCCTTTTAAGTTTTTAATGACCTCTATTGTCTCTTCCATGGTGAAGGGGGCTTCCATGATATCTTTATGATCTTTACTAAGGGTTGGAATGTTAATGCTATCAAGGAAAGTTTTTAGGGAGGAGTCGGGCATTGTGTCATTTTGCTGATATAATTTAGAGTAGAAGGAATGAAAGGCTTGCAGGATTTTTGGGGGGTTAAGGGTTGAGGTGCCATCCTGAAGTCTAATATTGGGTATGGTGAAGTTAGTGATTTTGGGAGATAGCTTTCTTGCTAGAAGGGTACTCATCTTATCTCGCTGAACATAGAATTTTGCACTATTCCATTTCAAGTGTGTCTCTGCCCTTACTGTGTGTGCCAGATTTAATGCTGTTCTAGCTGCGTCTAGATGGGCTATGGTGGCCGAAGTAGGGTCTCGTTTATGTTGCTTGCATAGAGCCTTGAATTCCCTCTCTAGTTTTTCTATCTCCGTCTTCTGCTCTTTCTTTTTTCTGGAAGATATTTGAATGAATTTTCCCCTTATGGTCGCTTTATGAGCGGCCCATAAAGTCTCGGCTGATATTCCCTCCACATTGTTCCGCAGAAAATAATCTTTTATGTCCTTCTCAAGCTCTATTACTGAGATATGGTCCTTAAGAATGTTGTCATTGATTCTCCAATGGGTAGTGGGCGGTTTGTGAGAACCGCCCCTTAATGTTATGATCACCATGGCGTGATCTGACAGGGCGGTGTCCTTTATAGAGGCCTTAATCGCATAGGGAATATGCACTACTGACATGAGTATATGATCAATCCTGGAATATGTTTTGTGTGGGTTCGAAAAGTGTGTGTAATCCCTCTTAGTGGGATTGAGTTCTCTCCAAATATCGGCTAGGCCTTGTTGATATATTATTTTCGCAATCTTGGAGCTTGTTTTTGTGGGGCGAATCGCTTGAGCTTTTAAGGGTTTGGATTTGTCTAGTCCGGGGTCAAAGGCCACGTTGGAGTCACCTCCGAAAATTACTGTTCCTTCCAATAATGGAGTTAGAATTTGTAGCATTGCTTGGAAGAATTTTGATTGGCCCTTGTTGGGGGAGTAATACGATATGAAGGAGTATAGGTTTTCATCTATTTTACCTTTGACCAACAGGAACCTGCCTTCAGGGTCTCTGTGCACTAAATCGGGCTTAAATTTACACTGTTTTGCAAATAATACCGCAACACCTCTGGTCTTATCCTCTGCATTCGCTAGAAAGAATGTGGGGTATTGAGCATGTAGAAATGTTGGGTTATAATTGGTCGGGAAATGGGTTTCCTGTATCATGACTACCGCCAATTTTTGTGCGTGGTAAGATTGAAATAATTTGCGCCTCTTTACCGCTGAATTTAGTCCCTGGGCATTATGGGAAGTTAGCTTGAAGGAAGGATGTGCCATATTGCCACTAGACATGTCTTTTAAAGGGGGGGAGTGTATGTGGTGCGATATCTCTTACCTCCTCTGCGGCGCGGTGGAGCATAGACATTCGGATCGCGAGGTAGGACCTGGAGCCTGGAGGATAGTGGGCAGATCAAGAATCCTGTGGACTGGCACAAATAAAAGAAAGGGTTAGAAAAAAGGACAGAAGAAAAAAAGAAAGAGAAAGAGAATACATGCAATTGTTCTCGTGAGAATAGTCCCAAGAGGGACCGGTGGCATCGAGGGGGTGTAAAGTTCCCCTCCATGTCACCCAATAACAAATAAAGATAGCCCTCCGAAGAGGTTATCAGTCCATCTCCCGACCATGGATGTTCCATTGTCGTTAGACGGGTGGAGGCGCATGACTGCTACCCCAGTCAGAGCCAACCCTATTGGTAATCCTAAAGAATGTAGATAACATAACCTGGTGAGGACAACCATTTCAACATTAAAGCATTTCAATTCAAGTGTAACAAAGCCAGCCGGCTTATTAAAAAGTAAACAAAAAGTAAACAAATATCGAGTCCTGCTAGAGGTCGAAGACGCCTTGGGGGGATGTGTACAGGGTAAGGGGGGGGGGGGGGAGGGGGAAGGGGGGAAGGGATGAGATCTATCGGGTAGGTAGATGTATGGGCTGAAAAGGACCCTAGTAGGAGTTGTCCAATTCTATTAGGTTCGTGAGTCATCGTGTCTGACCCCTGGACCACCCGAACTCCATCCGGTGGAGAGGCGGGCCCGCAGGTGGATAGTCCCAACGTCTTGTTCTTCAGAGTGCGTTGCAATGTTGATTGTAGGAAATCTAGGCGCCCTCTATGGGAAGGGGTGAGATCCGTGTGTTAGCGAATCGCTTGAGAAGGGACAGATGCCCTAAGTAGAGTGGTCACATGGCACAGCGGATCTTTTCCTAGGTGTGGGGAGACTGATCGGTCAGTTGTATTGAGACCTGAAAAAGTCCATCTGGACGAGGAAGTCCAGTGTCCTTGATGAGTTCAGAGATCGTGCATCCTGATCCTAATATGTCAAGATGGACTGTTAGGGTGGATGAGGACTTGGAAAGTTTCCTGGGTAAAGTGTCCGGGTACTGTCCGGGTGCGATCAGATCATTCAGGAGGGCATAGGTTCTCTTGTTCGTCTACTCTTTGTGGTTTTCCACAAAGGGGAGACTGGGCTGGTTGGTGTCTGTCTCTTAAAAGATCCGGGTTGCATGTTTGATGTGTCCATCTCTAATTCTTGGGAAATAAGCTTCAGCGAAAGGAGAATCCGCTCTCCTTCGGGTAGATTGGTGAAGGAGTGTGTCTTGCCTTTGTAGGTGAATTTTAAAGCAAATGGGAAAGCCCACCAGTATTTTATCTCTTTTTGTGACAGGATTAGTAGTAGAGGTTTAAGGGCTCTACGTTTTTGGATCGTCGTAGGCGATATGTCGGCAAATATTTGAACATCGTGTCCTTGGAATGATATGTGTGGTTGCTGGCGAGAGAGCTTCATGATGCTCTCTTTCACTCCGTAGTGATGCGGCTTTACCACGATGTCCCTGGGCGACCCATCCTTCCTGGGGGGACCCAGAGATCTGTGGGCTCTGTCCAATTCCAGGTGGTGTTTAGATATATCAGGGATCAGGGACTTAATTAATTCTTGTACTGCTGTGGGTACATCCGTGCACGATTCTGGGATGCCTCTGACCCTGAAGTTCTCCCTTCTCGATCTGTTTTCCAAATCGTCGATCCTACTTAAGGCTGCATCTAACTGGTCCTGTACGATCTGTAAATGATCAGAATTTTGATTGGTTCTGGATACAGTATAGTCCAGTTTTTGTTCAATCGCTTCAATTCTGGTGCCCAGATTCTGAAAGTCAGATCGAATGTCATTTGTTATTTTGTGAGCTGTATTAGCTAGGCCCCTTTCCAGTAATTCAGATAATTTGAGGAAAAGATCTCCCGCATTCTGGGGCATGTCTGTGCCTGTGCTTCCCATGTATTCAATGGTTTGCTGAGGGAGAGGCGAGTGACCCAGAGGAGATAGCAAGGGAGCTGCCAGGGGGCTCTCAATGAGAAAAGCCGAGTTGTGGCCTGAGGGGGATGTGGTGGGATGGGCATAGGATACTGAAGTGGTAGGATATGGGAGAATAGCAGGAGCGATCACTTGCCTGGGTTCTTGTGTCCCCCCTGATGCTGCCTGTGTCTGAGGCGCTGTTTGTTTCTGAGGCGCGGCCGCCATCTTGGATTCGGCCTGATGCTTCTCAGCCTCAAAACGGGGTCCCAGGTCCTTCTTGGCTGCTGAAGATGGCATGGGTGGGGAACCGCTGTGTTCCCCTAGCCGAAACCGTTGTGATCGGGCTGTCTGCAGCTTCAATAACGGCGCTAGGGCGGCTGGATGGCTGGGGTAGTGAGGAGCTCCCGGCTTACGCGGCCATCTTGGAGTCCTCGCGCATGCGCCTGAAAAATACAGATTTTCAAATTTCAACTATAGGCCTGGTCTTGAAGTGGTTAATACTGCTTTAACCTGTAGCTAGCCTCTTTAAGAACAAAAAAAGATTGCAGTAAATGTGGGGTTTCTTGCAGTCAGGAAATTCAGCTACAAACATATAAAGGAAACACATACAGGAAATAACTGTACCTGAACTAAATGTCATAAGTTACTGTGTACTACCTCATCTCTCTGCTGGTGAAACTGTGGCCATACAGGACATCTCCTACATATCTTTTGGGATTGCCAGAGCCCCACAAGTTTTTGTAAACAAGTAGTTCAAGTAATTTCATCCCCTCACAGGAGTCATAACCCCCCAAATCCCGAATTGGCAACACTTCACATAGGAGTAGATAGATTCCCCCCAACTTTAGACAGGTAGTATCCCATGTACTATTAGCGGCTCGTACTCTAGTACTCCACAACTGGAAAGATGCTCAATCTGTCAATCAGTGGCGGCTCAAACTGAAAAATTCGGAAAAAGAACCCATCAATTGCAGGCTCACTGTACCATCAATCGCAGCCACTATGCCATCAATCGCAGCCACTGTGCCATCAAACACAGCCACTGTGCCATCAAACACAGCCACTGTGCCATCAAACGCAGCCACTGTGCCATCAAATGCAGCCTCTGTGCCCCATTAAAAGCAGCCACTGTGCCCCATAAAATGAAGCCACTGTGCCCATCAATTCTCGCCACTGTGGCCATCAAACGCAGCCACTGTGCCTTCAAACGCAGCCACTGTGCCATCAATTGCCGCCACTGTGCCATCAAACGCAGCCACTGTGCCATCAAACGTAGCCACTGTGCCATCAAATGCAGCCACTGTGCCCCATAAAATGCAGCCACTGTGCCCACCAATTGCCGCCACTGTGCCCATCAATTGCCGCAACTGTGCCCATCAATTGCTCCCACTGTGCCCATCAATTGCCGCCACTGTGACCATCAATTTCTCTCACTGTGCCCATCAACTGTCACCACTGTGCCCCATCAAACACAGCCACTGTGTCATATCAAATGCTGCCAGTGTGCCCCCCACCGGCCCGCCGTCTGCACTTACCTGTCTCGGTGGGACCACTCCTCGATGTCTTCTCTCGTCTTCTCTTCCAGTCCTCTGCTATGATTGGAGGCCTGGCGTCCAATCACAGTGCCTGTCATTTCAGCCAATCAGGTGACAGGTAACAGATCCGAGCACCTGCTTGGCAGAGAGGCGGTTTAGTGTTAGGAAAGCAAATATTCATTTGCTTTTCTAACACACAGCTGAGTGACCTGCGAGCGCCCAGCATGGAGCTCGCAAGTCACCTTTTTTGACGCCTATTAGAGCCTATGGCTCTAATCGTGTGCTTCAAAACCACCCCCCGCCACTGTAATTCAAGCACCCGACACCCGAAAAGAGGCCGGCGCCTGAATAGATGTTGGCATCGGCGACCATAGATAGATTCATGCAATGCATGAATCTATCCATTGGTTGCTAGGGGGGTGGCAGGAAAGAGGGGGCGGCACCTGTGCACCCTTATGGACGCACTGCCACTGCTGTCAATGTATCAGATATGCTAAACTTAGTCCATCAAAATTACACCCTTGAACGGTTATTAACTAATAATGCCTTCTCATGTACATCATTCGATAGGAACTGGAAAATTTGGATGGACAAATACAGCAGTCCATAGTAGCTAGGTTACTAGAAATGTTACTCTTATAAATATTATACACCAACGTTGTCATGGTGTAAACGTTTGAATATATACATGATGATCAAATGTACACTACTGCAAATGTGTGTATTTCCCTGTTTGTTGTTACCTTGAAAAAATCAGTAAAAACTATTGAAATAAAAAAAAAATAAGTTACTGCGTAAATACTAACATACTAACACAGTGACAAGCACATGCTGGCTTATAGAGAAAGCGATCTGCTCAGTTACCATATCTTGTCCATTTTAATTGTATTATATGCAATGGTATGATTGCATTGTAAACAGAACTTCAAATAAAAGAAAACAGTAAGAATCTTCAGCTCTAGAGGGACGAACTCCCTAGCTATAGCACATGTGCCCACCAGAGGTCATCCAACACCGCGGTACTGAGCGAGCGCTTGATTAATAAACAGTGATTCGCCTACAGAACGTTAGAAGGGTCTAGGCATATTTCACAGTCAAAACGACAACTTAGTGGGAATTACAGGCTGGGGCTTCTTTGATGTACTTGGAGACAGAAATAGCTCTGAGACTCACAAATGGATGGAATACCCATTAAAAGTGACTAGGACAGGTTTCTCGTGGCTTTCATCATTTTTATTTGTTAGGAAAGGTAGGCCATCCCCCATCGCAGATGCCAAGTTGCTTGTGTAACCCAAGCATGGCAGCATTCATCTCCTATACTGCGAAACAAGCATAGCCGCATGTGGCGGGGGGGAGTTAAGCAGTTCTGTTTTTGAAAATATGGTACATGTCTCTTACATGCAGTGTGCATACTTTCAATACCAGCTACAGATCTGTCCTCATTAAAAGTGATGTATGTAAATGAGGTGCCAAATATTACTTCTTTGAAGTCCCTGCTAACAAGAAAGATAAAAGAGATGCAATTTAACCCTCTCCATTCCAATCAACACAAGCAGAGCCGTCCTGTGCCTCTGCTAGCTGACGGCTGCATTTCCATCTCTGGAGCCCCGAGCCCATGCTGGATGTTGGAAGGGTGGGAGTGAGGGGACGTTTCATCTTAATCCCACATCGCTCTCTATCACGTCACCCTCTAGTCAGATTTACCTCCAGAGGAATATGACTGTCAGAAGATAATATGCAGAGGGGATCTTTAAATATGGTTGCCCGCTGGGAATTTTCTAAGCAAATGTTTTATAATTGAGCCTGGGTTATTGGTTGGTAGATTTACCCATTTTTTCCAGACATATTTAAGATTCAATGGATGTTTAGCAGTAGTTAAAGTAAATCTAAATACTAACTGGATGACATTTAGTTTGCTAATGATAAGTACTTGCATTATACTGTTTTGACCTTTCATCCCATTTTGTATCTCAGTGCTGCTGATCCCCTCCTGACACTCATGACCACTTACCATCTACATACACTTGCTTCAGCATTGGCTGTACATCATTGCTCTGGACCGGCTTCCTGATGATAACAACTCTGAATCAGTCCTGTGTAATGTATGGAAAAGAATAATGCCCCGTACACAAGATCGGACTTTCCGCCAACAAAACCGTGGATTTTTGTTCAAAGGTTGTTGGCTCAAACTTGTCTTGTATACACACGGTCTCACAAATGTTGGCCAACACCTCCGAACGTGGGAACGTGGTGACATACAAGATGTACGACGAGCCGAGAAAAAGGAAGTTCAATAGCCAGTGCGGCTCCTTCTGTTTGATTCCGAGCATGCGTGAACTTTTGTGCGACGGGCTTGTGTACACAAGATCGGACTTTCCGCCAACAAAACCGTGGATTTTTGTTCGAAGGTTGTTGGCTCAAACTTGTCTTGTATACACACGGTCTCACAAATGTTGGCCAACACCTCCGAACGTGGGAACGTGGTCACATACAAGATGTTCGACCAGTCGAGAAAAAGGAAGTTCAATAGCCAGTGCGGCTCCTTCTACTTGATTCCGAGCATGCGTGAACTTTTGTGCGACGGGCTTGTGTACACACGATCGGACTTTCCAACAACAAAGTTTTGTTGGTGGAAAATTTGAGAACCTGCTAAGAAACATTTGTTGGCGGAAAGTCTGACAGCAAACACAGGGTTGGACTTTCCGACAATAAGCTCACATCCAACATCTCCCGTCGAAAATCCGACCGTGTGTACGCGGCATAAGAATTTGCAAAAATGGACTTTGTAGGCACACACATAGGCACACACATAGGATAAAAAGTATTGAAAACTTTTAATTGAATAAAGTTAAAACATAAAAAGAACACACATCATACTAATAATGACAGATTATATGACCCCAGAGCCTCAAGTAACACCTCCAATTATTATAATCTAATCCAATGGGATAGAGATGAAATGTAATATAACCAGTAGCGATATCCAAGAGAAATGGGGTGCATGGAGCTGTAGAGTCACAAAGTGAGGTCACGAGAAGATATTCCAGACAGATCAGGGTTAAAGTTGGAGAAGTTTAAAGCATGGTTAGGGTATAAAAAAATATCCCGAGCCTTGAACATCTCACAGAGCACCGTTCAATCCCTCATCCAAAAATGGAAAGAGTATGGCACAACTGCAAACCTACCAAGACATGGCCGTCCTGCTAAAATGACAGGCCGGGCAAGGAGAACAATAATCAGAGAAGCAGCTAAGAGCCCTATAGTAACTCTGGAAGAGCTGCAGAGATCCACAGCTCAGGTGGGAGAATCTGTCCACAGGACAACTATTATACTGGTATGACATACGCTCCGACATTGGGAGCTCATGTTGCATGGAGTGTGTAAATTAATGATTCCCTATGAGAGCTGTCTTAACTGGTCCTACACAAGTCGGTCCGACTTTGAAAATTCTCCATACCTCCCAACAGTCCCAGATTCTGCGGGACAGCCCCGGATTCGGACTTATGTCCCACAGTCCCGCTCAGCTGAGCTGTTTCCCGCATTGCCTCCACTGCCACTCGCTCTTGTAGAGTGCAGGCAGTTTTCGAAGCTGTATTAGTTAGTGGTGGCTGCATTAGATGTTTTTTTAGGCTTTTTCACCTGGTGATCTGGTCAGTAACATACCTCCTGTATTAGTGAGACACAACTCTGGATAAAAGAGCAATGGGGGCACCTTTGAACAGCAGCATTGTCAGTCTGGAGGGAGGGGAGTGTTAGATGGACTAGCATATTTAAATACACTAACACTTTATAAGCAGTTGCAAACAGATTTTTTCTTTCAGGATAAAGGTCTTACATAAATAAAAGCTGATCATTGTAAGCACCGCTGTCAGTGGTAAATGGTTTGTCTCAACACTCTAACTTCTACATCTGCAAGCTTGTTCTTTTGAAAAAAAAAACATACTGGCTGGATCATCAGATGAAAATAGAAGAAAGCCTAAAAAAGAAAGAAAAAGAAAACAAATGCAGCTATCACATCTAGGAATTGGTAAGCTGAAATATAATAAATGTTTGCTTGTGGGTTTAATACCGCTTTAGACTCTATTTAGCCATGTTTCTTTAAGCCACCTCAATGTTCAACTCATTTAAGCCACGCCCATTATTTTTGCGGTGCACTCCGCATGTCTTTTACATCCCTAGGTGTCCCTCATTCTCATGTTCCAAAGTTGGGAGGTTGGAATTCTCCCTGCACTACTTTGGTCTGACTTTGGTCCTACTTCAACCCATTGAATATCATTGAAGTTGGATCAAAGTGGGATCCTTGTCCTAACCATCTGACTTGTGACATCAGACATGGTGTTTACAGCAATAGTAAAAGGAATTTATGTCACTCTGGGATTGTTTTGATTGGTCAAAGGACAAGTCATACTATCTCAAAGTAGGAGCAAAATCTTATCTTGCTCATTCAAGTCGGATGGAAATAGGATCGATGTAGGACAGATGTAGCAGGGCAAAGTGGGATGATAGTCGTACAACAGTCGGGTCGTTCCAGTGTGAACCCAGCCTTATTAGTCCTGCACTCCACAAAACTGGCCTTTATGGAAGAATTGGGAGAAGAAAGCCATAGTTGAAACAAAGCCATAATAAGTCCCGTTTGCGAGAAGCCATGTGGGGGACACAGCAAACATGTGGAAGAAGGTGCTCTGGTCAGATGAGACCAAAATTGAACTTTTTGGACTAAAAGCAAAAGACTATATATGCTGAAAAACTAACACTGCGCATCACCCTGAACCCACCATCCCCACCGTGAAACATGGTGGTGGCAGCATCATGTTGTGGGGATGCTTTTCTTCAGCAAATACAGGGAAGTTGGTCAGAGTTGATGGGAAGATGGATGGAGCCAAATACAGGGCAATCTTAGAAGAAGACCTGTTAGAGTCTGTAAAAGACTTGAGACTGGGGTCACCTTCCAGGAGGACAACGAGCCTAAACATAGACACCCAGAGCTACAATGGAATATTTTAGATCAAAGCATATTCATGTGTTAGAATGGCCCAGTCAAAGTCCAAACCTAAATCCAATTCAGAATCTGTGGCAAGACTTGAAAATTGCTGTTCACAGACGTTCTCTATCCAATCTGACAGAGCTTGAGCTATTTTGCAAAGAAGACTGGACAAAAAATTCACTCTCTAGATGTGCAAAGCTGGTAGAGGCATACCCAAAAAGACTTGCAGCTGTAATTGCAGTGACAGGTGGTTCTACAAAGTATTGACTCAAGTATTGACTGAATACAAATGCACACCACACTTTTCACATATTTATTTGTAAAATATTTTGAAAACCATTTATCATTTTCCTTCCACTTTACAATTATGTGCCACTTTGTGTTGGTCTATCACATAAAATCCCAATAAAATATATTTACGTTTTTGGTTGTAACATGACAAAAAGTATAAAATGTCAAGGGGTATGAATAATTTTTTAAGGCACTGTAGTTTCAGACACAGTCTGCTAGACAGTATAATAATTATGAAATGTGACTTAGAATAGAGTTCTGTACCACTAGGCTGGAATCAAAATATAAATCAAACATAAGTCAGCAATAAACAGTACATATAAGCATTAACTGCAATGTGAATAATAATACTATAACTAGTCTAGAATGCACTCTACTGCCCCGTACACACAGTCGGACATTGATCGGACATTCCGACAACAAAATCCTAGGATTTTTTACGACAGATGTTGGCTCAAACTTGTCTTGCATACACACGGTCACACAAAGTTGTCAGAAAGTCCAATCATTCTGAGCGCGGTGACGTAAAACACGTATGTCGGGACTATAAACGGGGCAGTAGCCAATAGCTTTCATCTCTTTATTTATTCTGAGCATGCGTGGCACTTTGTGCGTCGGATTTGTGTACACACGATCGGAAATTCAGACAACGGATTTTGTTGTCGGAAAATTTTATAGCCTGCTCTCAAACTTTGTGTGTCGGAAAATCCGATGGAAAATGTGTGATGGAGCCTGCACACGGTCGGAATTTCCGACAACAAGGCCCTATCACATATTTTCCGGCGGAAAATCCGACCGTGTGTATGGGGCATAAGAGAATGGCCTGGATATGATGCAATGTCTATATTAGCAGGTACCTCTTAGCATAAGCAATAGGTAAACATCTGTGTAGCAGCTGTAAAAGGGTAGGCTTTAGTCCAAACTCTTCAGCTGGCATTGGGGCCAAATTGTACCATTGGTGCACTTGAGACTAGTCTCAGTCAAGCCTGCAGGTGGCAAAAAGACTACTAGATGGCTGGTATGCTCAGTTCCTAAAGGGCTCAGTCTCCATAGCAGCAGATGGAAAATCCCCACAGCAGCAGCTTACCAGTCCCAGTGATATTGCAGCTCACTATCCAGTCACACACAGTGATTAGTCCACTCTCTGCTCCTCACCCAGGTGACTCTGGCTGTCGGCACATCTGGACTCAGTGCTCCCAATCCTGCTCAGGCCGCCATTATGCAGCAGTGATGGTGCACACCAGACAGCGATGTGCACTCTTTAGCCTCCCTCATCGCAAGCTGTATCCTTTTGTCAGAAACCATGAAATCAGACCGAGACAGAAGTACAGTTAAATCACACTTGTTTAAAAATAAAAGTAAAAATAACAAACGTAGTCAAAACATAGTCAAAGTTCAGTAACCGGATAGGATAGTCAGCCAAGCCAGAAGTCAGGGATCAAAAGTAGTGGAACAGCAAGCAGGATCCAGAGCCAGTAGGGATGTCAGCAAAGCCAGTCTTTAAACAGGAACGCAGGAGATGTTATTTGTGATGTTGACCAGGGCGAAAGCAGAGCTCCTCTGGACTGGACGGCTTAAGTAGGCAGGACTGACAAGCAGGATATCAACAACAGCTGTGGAGAGAGATGGGAGCTGGCAATTAGCCAATTGGAGGACCACCAGGCTTGAGGGGAAAATGTCTATGGAAATCACGGAGGAGGAGAGGGGCATGTATGTTCTAGGATGAGACCCAAGAGCGTACCTCCGGACCGTACCCTTTCCAATGTACCCTTTCCAATGTACTGTATGAACCCCCGGAACCTAGGGGAGTCAACAATGGACCTTCATACTCCTCATGGTTCTCAACCTGTACAGGGTGAGGATGTGGCACCGAGGTGGTAAAGGCTTTGCAGACCAAAGGTTTTAATAAGGAGACATGAAATACATTAAAAATACGCATATTAGAAGGAAGGTCTAATGCGTAAGCCACTGGGTTAATCCTGCGAAGAATACGGAAAGACCCAATAAACCGAGGTGCGAACTTCTGTGAGGGAACACGAAGTCGGAGATTGCGAGATGACAGCCAGACCCTGTCCCCAACCTGGTAGGAAGGTGCAGGCAGACGAAGACCACGGAGATGCTCCTCTAACGCAGGAATACTCTGTGGAACAAACGAGTCAGGCAACATGGATGGTTGAAAACTATAATTTGCCATAAACGGGAACAATTGGGAAGCAGAATTCAAAGCACTGTTGTGAGCAAACTCTGCCCATGGTAATAGGTCTGACCAGTTGTTATGATGGTCAGAAATATAGCAGCATAGGAATTGCTCCAAGGACTGATTGGCTCGTTCTGTGGCCCCATTAGACTGAGGGTGATACGCAGAGGAAAAAGCAAGCTGAATTCCCAACTGTGCACAAAAGGCTCGCCAGAACCAGGACACAAACTGACTACCCCTGTCTGAGACAATCACCTTGGGTAGCCCATGTAAGAAAAAGATCTCCCGAGCAAAAATGGAAGCCAGTTCCTTAAGTGGAATACAATAACACATCTTTGAAAACCGGTCAACCACCATAAGGATAACTGTGTTGCCCTGGGGTTTGAGTAACACCACAATGAAATCCATAGACAGATGGGTCCAGGGCCTCTCTCCATTGGTAGCAGAGAAGAAATGCTCCTGCGCACAGGCTGAACTCTGAGGAAGAAGGGACGCTCCCTTTGAAATGAGTCAGCTGGCAGTGATCCCTGTGATTTCCTCTGTGACCTTTGGAGAGTCTTGTTCATCTTAGACTGAATGCTGCTACTTGATGACTATTCATATTGCAAGAATTCTACAATTGTTTGTGAGTAGTTTTCTTTTTATCACTTTTAATAAACACATATCTAATGGATAATGCACAAGGCTGGTGCGCCCCTTTTTTTCTTTTTATACCTCTCTCCATTGGGTATGGGTTGTAGGAGGCCCACTGGAAGGTGCCGTGGATTCTTACTCTGAGCACACACGGAACAGGCAGCTACGAAGGCAGTTACATCAGCACGTAGACTAGGCCACCAGAATTG
This sequence comes from Lithobates clamitans, assembly GCA_037952925.1. NCBI lineage: Eukaryota > Metazoa > Chordata > Amphibia > Anura > Ranidae > Lithobates > Lithobates clamitans. The sequence continues at coordinate 3,222,728 of JBBGZY010000224.1, forward strand.
TTGGGAAATGGCCCATACAAGTTGATTCTTCCCAGGGTGGATGGCTACCTTGGGAGAATGGTAAGTCTGGAGCACGGCAGTATGGAGACTCTCTGGGACAAAGCAGTGGTCACAAGGTTTCTCAGGAGGAGCATGGACCTGAGCAGCAAGAATTTTGTCACTCAAAGGAGAAGTGAGACTGGTGCGAACAGTAGCCAGAATACGATCAGGAGGAATCACAGGAACCAGAACCGACTCCAACTTGGAAGTGGAGGAAAATTGTTGTGACAAGGTGTCAGCCCTTACATTCTTAGTACCGGGTAAGAATGAGACAATTTAATTGAAACGACAAGAAAAGAGCCCATAGCGCCCTTCTGGGAAAGAGGCATTTAGCTCCAGACAAGAATGTGACATTCTTATGGTCAGTAAGAATGAGAACCGGCACACTGGTACCTTCGAGGAGATGTCTTCATTCTTTCAGGGCTAAAATGATTGCCAACAGCTCTCTGTCACCAATCTCGTAATTGCACTCCGCAGGTGACAATTTCTTGGAAAAGTAGCCACAAGGATGCATAGCGCTCTCAGAGGTAGGACGTTGAGACAGAAGGGTGCCAACACCAGTCTCAGAAGCATCAACCTCAAGGATAAACGATAAGGTAGGATCAGCATGTGCCAACACAGGAGCAGAAACAAAGGCAGTCTTGAGACTCTCAAAGGCCTTAATGGACCCTGGAGACCAACTCCGTGGGTCACCGTCCTTTCTGGTCATATCAGTCAGGGGCTTGACCAGAGTCTAGAAGTTACGAATAAACTGTCAATAATAGTTGGCAAAGCCCAGGAAACGCTGCAGAGGAAAACGGGTAGGGGCCACTGTAGGACTGCCAAAAGTTTCTCTGGGTCTATCGAAAAGCCAGCAGTGGGAATGACAAGAATTTAACCTGTTCACAATGGAACTCGCACTTCTCCAGTTTACAATAGAGATTGTTCTCTCTTAGTTTCTGAAGCACACAACAGACATCTGTGTGGTGGCTCTCTGGGACTCGGAAAATATGAGGATATCATCGAGATAAACCACCACACATACCTGCAACAAATCTCGGAGGACATTGTTAATAAATTCCTGGAAAACTGCCGGGGCATTACAAAGGCCAAAAGGCATTACGAGGTACTCATAATGGCCTGTTCTGGTATTAAATGCAGTTTTTCACTCGTCGCCCTCCTTAATCCTAAGGAGATTGTATACCCTACTCAAATCAAGCTTTGTGACAACCGTTGCTCCCTTGAGGCGGTCAAATAACTCCGTAATCAATGGAATTGGATAGGCATTCTTAATCGTGAAACGATTGAGACCCCTATAATCAATACAAGGTCTCAGTTCACCACTCTTCTTCTTCACAAAGAAGAAACCAGCAGGAGACAAGGATTTGCGGATGAAACCTCGAGAAAGTGTGTCTGCAACATACTCCTCCATTGCCTTACTCTCCAAGACTGACAAAGGGTAAACCTGGCCATGAGGGGGTATGGCACCAGGTTGAAGGTCAATTGCGCAATCATACAGCCGGTGTGGAGGCAAACTATTGGCTTGACCTTTGTCAAAGACATTGCTAAAATCGCGGTACTCCTCCGGCAGGGAGGAGAGTGAAGAGGTGCACAGGACCTTGGCTACCTTCTGGAAGCATGTCTCACTGCATTGTGGTGACCAGGAGAGAATCTCAGCACGGAGCAAATCAAAAGAGGGGTTGTACCTCTGTAACCAAGGATAACCAATAACCAGCGGAAACGTAGGTGAGGAAATAACTTGGAATTGGATTATCTCATGGTGAAGTGCCCCTACGGCCATGGGCAACAGAACCATCTCATGAGTCCCATGGGTAGGCTGTAGAGGTCTCCTGTCAAGAGCCTCAATGGCAAGTGGAGCGTCACGCAGCTGCAGCGGAATCAAGTGTTTTGATACAAAGGCAGCATCAATGAACAGGTCTACAGCCCCAGATTCGATTAGAGCCTGTATCTTGACGGACGACTCAGCCCAAGAAAGGGTGTCCGAAACCACGGGCTTATCCTTCTGGATAACTGGGGATAAAACAACGCCACCTAAGGTCTGTCTGTGACAGGACCTCAAGGTTCTGGCGTTCCCAGGATGGGTAGGACAAAACTTCAAAAAGTGACCTGCCTGGCCACAATAAAGGCACAATCTCTCCCTCCTCCTAAAGATTCTCTCATCCGCAGAGAGACACATGAAACCCAAGTGCATGGGTACACCTTCACTGCCTGACTCGGTACCAGGAGGTATGGGAGGTGAGGGAGGCACGGGTGGGACTGCAAAGCTTGAAGACAAACGTACAGGAGCGCTCCGCAAGCGCTCCTTAAAAGAGAGTCTTTCTCTGCGCCTGGAGTCAATGAGGATGGCAAAAGTGATCAACTTCTCCAGCTCAGTGGGTATATCTCAGGGTGCTATCTCATCCTTGATGGTATCTGAAAGACCATGAGAAAAAGCAGCCACTAGGGCCTCATTTTTCCTTGCAACCTCTGCTGCTAGAGTACGGAATTCAATGGCGTAGTCTGCAACAGTTCTCGTACTCTGTTCGATGGACATGAGGCACTTGGCAGCAGAAGCAGAGCGTGCGGGAAAGTCAAATACCCTTTTAAGGGAAGCCACAAACTCAGGGTAACTCAAGACGACAGGTTTTTGCGTCTACCATAGAGGGTTTGCCCATGCCAAGGCCCTCTCAGAAAGCAAAGATTTCACGAAACCTACTTTGCTTCTGTCTGTGGGAAACGCCTGGGGCAGCATCTCAAAGTATATCTCAACCTGGTTGAGAAACCCTCTGCATTGGACTGGGTCGCCCCAAATCGATGGGGAAGCAAAGCGGAACCAGACATATCTCTTATAGAGGTAATACTTGAGGCGGGTGCCTGCACAGAGACTGGAGCAGTAGCAGGGACGGCCTGCAACATAGATTGTATCGGGGCGGCTACAGTGGGAGATTCGAGGTGAGCCGTGCGACTTAAAAGCGTTTGTAACGCCATGGCGAACTGATCCATGCGGTGATCCAATTCATCCAATCTGGAAAAAATATTACCAACAAGTGGATTGACTGCATCTTCTGAATTCATGGCCTTCACCTACAGTCAGAAACCATGAAATCACTTTTCATTCTTAGCCAAGCACCTAGTCTTCTTCATCGGTCACTAATGTGACCCCAACGCTGATGGAAAGGGCAGGAGAGGAGGATACAAGAATGCTGTGCAGGCGACTGACATCGCCATATCAACCGATGATGCCATTGATAGGGGCGTACCTAGTGCATTTGGCACCCGGGGCGGATCCTATATCTGCCCCCACCTTAAAATTTAAAAACACCCCACTGTGCCCCCTGCATACCTCTGCATCCTTCAATATCTCTTTGTCACTACAGTGTACAGCACCGCACCTCAGGACCCCTTTACATTGCACAGCACCGCACCTCTGGACCCCTTTACATTACACAGCACCGTGCACCTAAGGACCTCTTTACCTTGTACCTCTGGACTAGTTTACTGTATACTGCACCTCTGGACCCCTTTACATGTTTGCTTGCTTTCATTCATTCGGGAGTCAGGACACAGTCCTCCACCACCGCTGTGCCTCTGACACTATGTGTGAACGGAGTGGTGGCTGTCTGCTGACACTGAGACTTAGTTGCTTGCTGCAGAGAGAAGAGAGTAGGAACACAATGGCTGGGCGCCCCCAGCTAGTTTGCCTAGTGGTAGCACCGACCCTGGACACAGGTGTGCTGTGCTCTGCCATTGGTCCAGGCCAACCAGCAGTACTGATTTCTGCAAGACAGGGTTTTGGCTTTGCTGGCATCCTCTGTGAGAATCTGGATCAGCAGCATCAAAAGCGGAGGAGGAGCTCCATGAATCAGGAGACTGATGACTATATTATGCCTGTGCTGGAAGCATTGGCAAGGCTACTAGAAACAACATCCCCCCCCCTCCCTCCCTGTAGAGCCCTCCTAGTTAGGCTACTAAACAAATTTAGTTTTTAACTTCTACTGTTATCACAGGAGGTGTAATTGTTTGGTTTGGTCTTCTTAGAGCTTCACATGCTGAGAGTTTCATTACTTCCCTCTGCCTCTAGAATAAGTTTCTAGAACTTAGGGCAGGAGGATTCCAATGTAATATTCAGCAAGGCCTAGCCAGTCCCTGGTGGAGTTGTGCCCAGATAGAGTTAGGTTGCTATTAAAATGTCTGGAGCCCTGAGGAGATGGTCTTTTTTCCCCTCTGTGGGGTTGGATCCATAAGGGTACATCTACAGCGGCTCCTACAGGGGTGGTGATACACCCCTTTCATTACTTTTTTCCACTCTCAACAACTCCCTGCCACCTTAAATCCCCCCGCCCATACCTCTCCTCCAATCATAGCACTTCTCACCCACCTCCCACCTTGGTTACTGTGCCTCTCTGCCAACTACCTTGCCTCCCAGGTCACAGAGACACCAAACCCAAACCCCTCTTCCTCCTCATACCACCCCCTAACCTCCATTCTACCCACATTTTACCCTCTATTTCATTACATTGCCTTTGTGCCATGCACCTCTCATTCCCCAGGTCAAAGCACCTACCTTCCACCTCAAACACCCCAGCTCCCCCAGAGCTGTTGGAGTTATGGGCATGAGTAAAACCCCTGGAAGTGAGAGTAATTTGTTCCACCCCCCATCCAGAATAAAGCTGGGTACATGTTGGGAGACAATGGCCGATTAAAAAAAACGGATGACATTCGACCCGTGTCGGTCTGTCGGATCTGCATGCTGCAAAACCAGCATCTGACTAACTCCCGATCAGCGGTCTCAGCTCATGGCAGAGAACGCTGACTGGAGTGTTCTGGTACTGGTGCCATCCCCCTTTCAGAACACAATCGCATGGTTAGTACAGCGGCTCCGACTGGAGCTGAGCTGACAGTTATTTTTCGTTCAACCGGTGGGGTTGAGCTAGGAAAAAAAAAACGAATAGTGTGTACCAGACTTTAGTGTCCTTATAGAAAGATGTCCCTTCTATCCTTGTTTCAGGACATCGCTGGGCAAATGAATGAGATTTTAATCCTAACAACGTAAAGAAAAAAGTTTTGGATCTACTAACGTTTACAAAATACATTAGCAACAGTTGCAGACATCAAGATGATTTCATATATAGGAAATCCTGTAAGTGTCACAATCACTTGTGCATGTGTGTGTATTGCAACTGATCACATCATTAACTCAGGATGTAAAAACAGACAGGCAAAGAGACTCTTTACAGTATACAGCAGCAATGGGTTGGAAACTTATATTTACAGAGATTGCGTCTTCTGGTTCCATCAGTCTGTTGTCAGGATTGCTTCTATAAAAATGTACGTTATTTTCATGAGTTGAAAAAACAATTAGAAAAAACTATTAGAACTCCAGGATATTAGCAACTTTGCCCACACCCCTCTAAGTAACTGCTGGTATAAAAAGAGAAGTTTGTTAAATCTTTTTGATTTTGGAATCATACTTACTACCTAGGTGGATACAGCATCAGGTCATGCAGCATTTGTACCCCACCGGCTCTAAGACTGAGAACCGAGTGATTGAACAACGCTGATCACTCAGTCAAAGCTATCTGCTCTGCCCCCCCCCATGCTCACTGGAGGGCTGGGCTGTGAAGGGGCGGGAGCGGCTGGCCCAGGCTCACCGAGAGGCTGATCCAGGTGCCAATACAGGCTCCTGGGTGGATCCAGACCATATGGTCGCAATCTTTCCCCAGCCTAGACCGGCTCTGACGTCAGCCGACAGCGAGCTACAGCCTGCTGTCAGCTGAAAACGGGTCACAGGATGATGAACTGCACCCCTGCGATCCACAGGAGAAGTACAGCCAAATTAAAAAAAAATAGAAAACTAACCAAACACCCATTTTACTTACCTGAACCTGCAGTCACATGACACTGCTAGCCCAATCTATCTTCTTCTGTTTACTTATGGGGGTATTTCTTTGGATGTCAACGTCACTGCCGTGCATGACTTGGACACTTCCTATTGGTGGAGACGAGGGTTCCAGCTGGCAGGAAAACTCATGGGGGTGGTGAGGAGACCAGTTTCCAAGCAAATAACAAGCAGGGTAAAATGTATGGACCCCAGGGCACTAAACTAACCTGGATCATAGAGGAAACTGTGAATTTGATCCATTACACCACTGGATAGCTTAGGAAGAGGTGTTTGGAAACAAGACTGAGGCACTATTTAAATGTGATGTATGAATACAGTTGGGCTTTAGGGCCAGTTCACACCTTAGAAATGCAGTCCGGATGCGTTCCAGGTGCTTTTCTGCATGCGCGTTTTTGATGCGTTCCAGATGCGTTCCAGTGCATTTTTTATGTGTTTTTGGTGTGTTTTTGATGCAGTCCAGTGCATTTTTTCTCCCTCTTTTTTCTTAACCTTAAATAAGGACATGTGTGTTCCAGTGCGTTTTTGATGCATTTAGGTGTGTACCCGTGCATTTTTTATGTGTTTTACAGCGTTCCAGTGCAGTCCAGTGCAGGAAAATTGCAGCATGTTGTACTTTTTTTTTCTGGAAGTGCAAGCACTGGTGTGAACTATGCCATTGAAAACCATACAACCTACTTTCCATGTGTTTTTGATGCAGAAAAAAAACGCACTGGACTGTGTGATACTATATGGTATGTGCAATGAGATGCCTCCATGTACCTTTTTCATCACCTCCTCAGTCCACTTAGGAGTAACCAATCACCAGGCCTACATTTGCAAACACACTTATCTTTATTTAAATACTGTTTTCATAAAGCCACTATTTACATATAATTTTCCCAGGCTCTTGGAGTGGTTTGGGGTAGCATGTAATACTATAAATGGTAGGATTTCACATTATATGGTGGAAATTATACACTTACTTTAAGTGCTTTTGTAGCCTTATGCCGCGTACACACGAGCAGACTTTCCGGCATACTTGGTCCGGCGTACCGGAGTCCGCCGGACATTTCGAGCGCGTGTGGGCTCCAGCGGACTTTTTTTCCCCAAAAGTTGGACGGACTTAGATTTGAAACATGTTTCAAATCTGTCCGACGGACTCTGCTTTCTAGCGTACAAACCGGTCGTCTGTGTGCTAGTCCGACGGACCAAAACTCACGCATGCTCTGAAGTAAGTACAAGACGGAAGCGCTCGGTCTGGTAAAACTAGCCTTCGTATTGAAGCTAGCACATTCCCCTTCTGTGATCTTTTAATACAGCGCTTTTTTTTTCTTTATAATGCGAGAGGAATAAAGTTGTTTTGCTGCTTTATATTCACACAGAGTTCTCACAAACTACTTTCTTCATGATTTATCCTCATGCCATGACTAATATGATATTTTTAAAAAGCCAGATCTCCATATATAAAGTATTAAATTAGATTTTGGACTCATCTTTCTTTTTTTTAGATTTAAACACTATCTATTTTACAATGTGTGCTAAATTATACAAAATGTATATATATATTTTTTTTTAGTTTTGGAGTTTCAAGTTACCACAATAACCTTAATATTTTGTGTTGTTTTAATGAACCTTAATGAGGTTGGTGTCCCTTGTTAATTAGACATAGGGAGGTTTATTTTCCAAAGGCAAATTCATTTTTCACTACAAGTGCAAATTGTACTTGGAATTGCACAGAAAGAGCATTTGGAAGCGCATTCGCTGTGGATCCGAGGGGCACATGCAAGGAACCACAAAAAAAAAAACCTTTCTCTTGCACATGATAGTATGATAAAATCAGCAGAGCTTCCCCTCATTTCAGCTCTTCCCCTCAGATTTACAGCGACTGCACTTCCAACAAGTGCACTTGCAGTGCAATTTCTAAAGTGCACTTTTCACTAGTACTTTGCACTTGATTTTCAAAATGATTTAGCCTTTTGGAAAAAACACATAGTTTTTTGACCTGACCGAAAACACATATTCAATAATGTAAGGTAAAGAAAATATCCATTTATTTTGGGGAAAAAAAAATGAGGAAGGCAATACTGGAGACACTTTTGGAATCTGTGAAGCCTTTCGTCCCCCAGGACACACATCAAGTTTTAGGACAAGAAAATTGGTATCTTGCGACTAGGGAGCACAGGGAGCACAGTCAGATCAGACAGAAGCCAGGCAATCACTTTCGACTCTTCCGTGGAGCCTTCCCTGCATGCTTCTCTGCAGCCTTCCCTCCACGCTTCTCTGCAGCCTTCCTTGGAGGCTGTGCCTCTGGTGGTGTACTTGGGGCAGGAGGAGGAGGAGGAGTCGCTTCATCTGCTAGATATGTTTTAGCAGTAAGCTCCCCTCTCAAGCCCTTCTGATACGCCTGAAAAATCAGATCCTCACAGAGGAGGCGTTGCCCCTTTTCGAGTTCCAGCAATCTGGTGGCCATATATGTCCCATACGCCTCTTCTGCATTGGGTGGTGTGCTGAGGATTTGGCTGGCTTCACGAATGAGGGCTAGTGATTCCTCCTCAGTTTGGGTCATTTTTCTGGGCCTTTTGGTGGTAATGCGGAGGGGAGGCACCTGACACTCTGTGCGGCTTCTACTGGGCCCACCCACAGCCTCCTCCTCTCTCCCACTGGGCAAGGCCTCCTCATCTCTCCCACTGGGCAAGGCCTCCCCCTGGCTAAGCTCACCCTGGGTAAAAAAAAGGAACATAGTTGTAATTTTGAGTTACGAAATCACACACAATTTTCAGCTCATGACTTGCAAATATAATTCTAAACAAATAGTAAAGGCTATCTATTTGACCCCACCATTATTCTAGCTGCTCACCAATATCTGAAGTTATATATTTTTGGCCACTACTGTCTAGTGATATGTCTACATATTAATATTTGTGATGAAGTCATTTTTGGTAAAGCACTTAAAAATTTGAGAAGTTTACATCATTAATATTTACACAATCACAAATTCCAAAAAAAAGTATACCTGGCTGAAGCTGGGCGCATCCACTTCATCAAGGATGAAAGGGCCCAGTTCTTCCTGGGACTCCTCAGCTGGGGTGGAGGTGGAGGGAAGGGTGGGGGGAAGGGTCGAAAGTGATTGCCTTGCTTCTGTCTGGTCATCCAGAAATCGCATTTTTTGGTAGTACCACAGCCTGGGTACATAAACCTGGTCTGCTGCTGCTCCGGATGTGAGCGACTCCTGGATCTTATTGTGTTCCCGCTTGTACATATTGCGCAAGATACCAATTTTCTTGTCCACAAACTTGAGGTCTGCCTGGGGGACTCGAGTCTTCACAAATTCCAAAAGTGTGCCCAGTGTTGCCCTCCTTACATCTCTATTGGAATATAATGGGTGTTTGACCTCCCACAGGTTTTTGTTTTCCTGATACAAATCAATGAATCTTGACAAGAATTCAGCCTCCTTAAAGGGATTCATTTTTGCTGAAAGACAAGACACAAGATAAAAACTGTAATGTCAGTCAGAACTCCCAGGATTATTTTTGGCAGAATCTAGGGGACACATATATACACACAAAAACACACACACACACACAAAACACATTCACCAATCACACACACACCCCCACGTTTAATCTTACCTTAGTTTCTAACGCTCGCTACTTTCGCACGAACATACGTAGGCCATCGTAATAGCTTTATATACACTGCGCATGTGTCATGCTCCGCCTGCGTCGCCCGCCCCTGACGTTCTTTAGTACGATTTGTCCCCGCCCCTTCACTCTTCGTTGCGCAGTGGGAGTATATAGAGAAAGATGGCGGAGAGATTATCTGCAACTAGCGCGGAGGAAAGCCCGGAGCCACAACCATCCACATCCAGGAGGAGATATAAGGCCACCAACATGGCTTTTGAAGAGATGGTGGAGATGGTGTCCATATTGAGAAGGGAGGACTACGATGGGAAAAAAGGACCGTACACACGACCGAATATGCGTAAGGACAAAATAATGTCCTCAGTTGTCACCGCTCTAGAATAAAAATTTGGCACTAAACGGGCTAAAGAACAATTGAGGAAGCGGTGGTCTGACCTCAAAAGTCGGGAGCTTGAACAATATTGGCGAATAAAGAAGCTGCTTAAAAAAAGTAAGTACTTGTTGTGTGTTCCTAGTGAGATACTTAACTTGCATGCTGATTCATATGTTTTTCGTTTATACAGCATCGTTCGTAAAGACCGTTCTTTGTAAAATACATATGATACTAAGAAAATGACGGGTTTTTTTTCGCCAAAAACGATGGTACAGGGTTGGACATTTTTTAGGTCTTGAGAATTTGTCGTATTCCAAAAATGGGGTGATGTTGTGTAGATGTGTTTGAAAATATAATGCTTCTTCAAGAATGATTCAGTGTAATGTAAGGACAGGACACAGCAGCTGTTTCCACATCTGGACTCACGAGCACTAGTATACTATGTGACCCTAAAGAAATTTTTTAGGGGTAATACAAATAGGAGATCATTGAGGTGTCTGCATCTGTGAAACTTGCATGAAAATGTGTATTGTTTATAATTTTTGTTGAGAGGGAATTTTCATCCTGTCTTCTAAATTTTTGTGGCAAAAAAATGACAATTGACCCCAACTCCTAACCAATGTTTCATATTATTTTAAAAAAAAAGAAATATCACTGTGTTTTAACTATACCTTTTGTTTAATTATCATAGGGGAGAAAAGACTCAGACAACAGTCCAAGGATCCCAGGACCCCCCCAAGTCACCAGCTTGAAGCTGAATATACCCCAAGCCCCAGCCCAAGACCACGCCCACCCGACGAGCTGGAGGAAGAAGAGGTGAAGGAAGTGTGCGAGATTTCAACCCCACCAAGTGAGTGACTGACACCCCAGCTTAAGGTAATCTATTTAGGCGTGCATATTTTAACCCATTTTTTTATCCACACATTTTAGGTGAGGTTCTGGTTGTGGAAGGCCAAGCGGTGGAGCCATTTAGCACAGACAGTGCACAAAGACTCATTGGCCAGATAATGGTGTGGAATGGCCAAATTGACAGCATGAGAAATCGGCTGGACACCATACAACAGGAAATGAAGAACATGATTGATGTTTTGGGCAGAATCTAATAACTTTTTGCCTGAAAACATCAATCATGTTCTTCATTTCATTGTCAAGTTTGTTTTTTCCTAAATTTTGTAACTTTAAAAAAAAAAAATCAAACAATTTGCAGATGCACACGGTGTGTCATCATGTGCTATCTTCCATCAGGGGATATCAATGTACTTGTTTTGTGTTTGCAACCCCTTCATCATAAAAATGTTAGTTTGTGAGAGGAACAAAGGGATTGCACACACAAAACACGTACATTGCTCCCCCATGATGGGAGATAGCACATGTTGGCTAGAACCTTTTTTAATCCCCAATTTTGAGCATCTGCAAATTTTTAGCTTTACAAGGGTGACATCACCAGCACCGTTATTAACATGTTGAACTTTGTAAGTTCCTTTTTTTGTATGTTTTTAAAAACCCTGTTGTTAATTTAAATATTGTAAACAAGGTTTATTTTTGTTGAAATATGCCTAATGTGTGTGGCTGATTATTTATCAATAAGATTTTTTGATAATTTTTGTGTGATTACAGTGACAATGGGCCTTATTAACTAAAGGGAAATGCACTTGCCACTACAAGTGCACTAGGAGACAGACAAAACTAAATGGAAACAAGAATAAAAACGATATTTTTGCAAAAATTTATTTTCTTTATTTTTGGAATAAATTATAGCTCTTGTTGCATTGCAATGGCCCCCCGACCATTAAAATAATTAACACATCGGTCACGCACTTGACGTGCGGTTTGGGGGGCCAAGCCAATACAGCCACTTTCCAGGCCTGTGAGTGGTTGTTCAACTACAAGTCCGGCCTCAGGCCCAACAGAGGTCATATATGTAGCAGAATGTCTTCTCAAATAATTATGGAGAATGCAGCAAGCCAGTATCACATGATTTATTTTATAGTCCGCCAGATTTATGGCCGAGAGGAACAAACAGAACCGGCTGGCCAGAATCCCAAAGGCATTCTCCACAACTCTTCTTGCTCTGGCCAGCCGGTAATTAAATACCCTCCTCTCAGGGGTGAGTGTCCTTTGGGGGAACAGCGTCATCAAGTGCTCGCCAAGAGCAAACGCTTCATCAGCGATAAAAACTGAGGGGAGTCCATCCACATTCTGGTCATCAGGTGGCAATCCCAGGCCACCAGTCTGGAGATGCTGGCACAGCTCGGTCTGTGCAAAGACTCCTCCGTCAGACATCCGGACGTTCTTCCCCACATCCACGAACATAAATTTCGATTGTGCCGAGACCACCGCCATCAAAACTACACTATGGAACGCCTTATAATTGTAGAAATAAGACCCTGAATGGGGTGGTGGCACCAAGCAGACATGCTTCCCATCAATTGCCCCAACACAGTTGGGAAAGTCCCAACGGTCGGCGAACTGGGAGGCCACAGTCTGCCATTCCTGTGTACTCGAAGGAAACTGTGGAGTGAAACAAGAAAAAAAATAAGATAAGTACTTTTAAACATAACTTGGATATCAGATTACACAAAAACATTCTTGAACAACAGCAGTTGAACATTAATAATATGTGTTTTTTTTCTAAAAATTCAAAAAAACATAAGGCCCACTTATAAGATTACTCACCCCCTCTGATGGCCCATTGATCAATTTGAATGTGGGGGGAGGGGTTCTAATTTGTTTAAAAACACACCTGACAGTTGCAAACATTTGAGGGGGTGGGGGAGGGGTTCTAATTTGGGTAAAAAACACACCTGACAGTTGCAAACATTTATCTAACAGTATATTAATACAACTCATTTACACATATATTCTTAATTTCAATCCTGACCATTTAATGACTGACTTTATCATTATGTCAAACCGATGACCCAATAATCTACCTTCTCTAATCCCTTCACAACACCCATTCCCACATACACACCACACAAACATCACATATTCAACAACAACGAGAGAAAAAAAAAAAAGGGATAACCCCCCCCGTCTCTCTCTCCCCCCCCCCCATCCCCATTCACTTTATACGTCTCGTGTTTCCCCTAACAGGGATGACGATACTTTAAACTGTTCCCACACTTCCCATACCGTTATTAATTGTTTTTTTAAACCTTTTTCAATCACCAGCCTTTCCTCCATAGAACGCATCTCGCTAATTTTGCTCATCCACTCATCTATGGTGGGAGCTGTCTTACTCTTCCACTTTCTAGCAATAATAGTTCGTGCTGCTATCAGAAAATGTTTTAAAATACCCTTTTTTATATTCTTTACTGATCCTGGAATCATTGATAATACCGAAACCAATATATCTGGTTGTAAATTCGTTCCTGTCACTGTCCGATATATTTTAAAGATTTAATTCCAAAATATCTGAACCACCGGACAAAAGTACCATATGTGTGACAAAGTACCCTCTGCCACCTGGCATCTCCAGCAGATGTCCTCATTCTCTGGGTTTATTTTATGCATGTCTACGGGGCATTTATATCATCTAGCTATTCATTTATCATTTCTTTCCTGATGTCTACTGGAAAGAGATAATTTATGGAATAAAATAAATTTTTTCCATTTATTCTTAGGGATATCAATCCCTAGATCTTCCTCCCATTTCTTAATATAACTAATCTCCTGATCTTTATTAGATATTATGCACTTATATACCTTAGATAATATATGTTTCGGCTTATTTTCTTGTAGAAATAACTTTTCTAACTCAGTAAGCAATCTATTCACCCTCCCCTCTTCCATGAGAGAGATAATAAACTTTTGTAATTGCAGATCTTGCATCCATTTCGTTTTATATTCCATACCCAAAACATCTATTGAGGGAGGACCGTTCCTTTCCATTATCTGGACCACCCTTATATCATCCTTACTTTGCCATTTTAGGAAAGTCGTGGCCTCCGCTGCGGGTGGGAATTCTGGGTTGCTGAAGAGGGGGGTCATTGGGCCAACATAGTTAGACCCTATCCCCCTCCCCACCAATCCATCCCAAACTTTTAATGTTGACGCCACAAAAAATGGCAATTCATCAACTGGGGGCCTATTTTCTCTCTTTATCCATGCAAGTGATTTCAGCTTCGTGGCCACGAGCTCCTCTTCTAGTTTCACCCATTGTTTACATTCTGCATTATGGAACCAGTCCACTATTCTAGTCACAAATACTGATTTAAGATATACTGAGAGATCTGGAAACGCTTAACCTCCCTGTTCTTTAGGTCTAGTCAATACTGCTCTATTAATCCTCGCTGGTTTACCGGCCCATATGAAACTCCCTATAGCCTTCCGTAGGAGGTTCAAAATATTTCTTATGGGAAATATCGGGATGGTCTGAAATATATAGAGTATCTTAGGCAATATATCCATCTTTATAATGTTTATCCTGCCCATCCAAGAGAAAACGCCCCTATCATACCGTTGAAGTGTCTTAATTATTTTTTGCGCCATTGGTAGATAGTTATATTCCTGGAGCTTTTCTATTTCCCCCGGAATAAATTCCCCAAGATATTTGATTGCTTTATCCTGCCATTTAAAGGTGAAGTTTTTTTTAAGAGAATCCACAATGTTTTTATGCATGTTTATATTTAATGCTTCAGATTTATTGTAGTTCACTTTGAAGTTACTTAATTCAGCAAAACGATTTAATTCTTTAATTGAATTTGGTATTGTTACCACTGGATTCGTAATATACATTAGCAAATCATCTGCATAAACATTTTATAATCTTTATCTCCCACTTTTATTCCCTGTATGTCCATATTATTCCGAATTGCTATCGTAAGATGCTCCATTACCAATACGTATAACAATGGCGACAAGGGGCAACCCTGTCGAGTTCCATTCATTATATTAATTGGCTATAGACTTCTTGTGCAGACATGTCCTGTCATTGTTAATGTGCCCACTGACCTGGGGGGAGTATATGTATACAGGAAATGGTTACAAAGAGGCAGAAGGAGATCAGCAGTACTGAAAAAAAAAAAAAATGAAAACAGTATTTCCCAAGGAGAAAAGCTTTACATCTGTTTAAAAAGAACTAGTTTATACAGTATATGTTGGTAGACTGAAGTGTACATAAATGTATTATGTGGCCCATGGGATTCCTATAACATGGGTCCTTTGGGGTTCCACTTCTGGGTTGGCCCTCCACTGGCTATTTCCTCTTCAGCAGCCCCTAAATGCAACCCAGCCTGGCCTGACCAGGAATCCTTGGCTTATCTGATCCTGTACCCTAATAATTTATTTAAATTTAATAATTTTTATTAATGTACCTTGTGCTACACAGTGGGTCTAATTTACTAAACAAAAAACAAGGATAAAATTGCTATGCTACCCTACCACTGCAGGCTTGCATAGGTACATGGATGGATGTTTACTGAGGGAACACAAGCTCTGAACCTTTCTAGCAAATTAAATACTCCAGGTTCACACCACAAAAACTCACTCCAGATCCGTTCCACATGCATTTCTGCATGCACGTTTTTTAAAAGTTTTTACACTTTCCAGAGTGTTTTTGATGCATTTTTTATTGCGTTCCCAGATGCATTCCAGATGCTTCTTTCTTCTTTTTTCCTTTTTTTTCACTGTACTGGGGTCTGGTGCATTTTTAATGTGTTCCAGCACCTTGTGGTGCATTTTTGATGTGTTTTACCTCATTCCAGTACAGTCCAGTGCAGGAAAAATGCCGCATGTTCTACTTTTTTTTTTTTGGAACTGGAATGTCCTGGAACTGGAACGTTCTGGAACTGACCGTACTGGTGTGAACGATGCCATTGGAAACCATATAACCTACTTTCCATGCATTTTTGATGCAGAAAAAAAAAACTGCACTGGACTAAGGGCTGTTCACACCACAAAAACACACTCCAGATCCGTTCCGGATGCGTTTCTGCATGCATGCGTTTTTGAGTTCTGGTGCATTTTTGATGCATTTCTGGATGCATTCCAGATGCTTTATTTCTTCCTTTTTTCTTGTTTTCTTTCCACTGTACTGGAGTCTGGTGCGTTTTTGATGCATTTTTCAACATGTTCTATTTTTTTCTGGAACTGGAACGCCCTGCAACTGACCTCACTGGTGAACTATGCCATTGGAAATCATATAACCTACTTTCCATGCATTTTTGATGCAGAAAAAACGCACACTGGATTGCATATATGACCCTTTCGAAAGGATTTAATAATGCTGACATAAAATAAATAAAAAATGTGTGAATATATACTTTTATTATCCAATGATGTGGAGATGAGATAAGTAAACAGGGATTTCCTTTCACATGAATAGATATTGAAGTGAATTTTTACACAATTTTGTGAACATTCTCAGATCCTTTAGTAAATCAGCCCCAGTATGTACAGTGCAGTCCTAGTTTGTGTATTGAGCGTCAAAAGAATGGTGCATTTGTGACTTCTGGCCTGAAAATGTTTTGTCTGAAATGAAAAACCATATATATTGCATATACTCAGGTATTTATAACTGTAAACCTCCTCCGAGGCAGTCGCATATTAACACCTTCACGCCGACGTCACACAAAATATGCAGCCCCACTGCACTGGGCTTTTTGCATACCTCCCTTTGTGCCGGGAGCGCACAGCACGGCACGCTCCCAGCACAGGGACTGGGGTCATCCTGGCCATGCTGTAGGAATATAAGAAAAAAGAGAGAGAGGGTGCACTGGCCTAGTGAATCATCCAACAAATTTATTAAAAATATCTAATAAAACCAAAAAGACGTCTACTCATAAACATAAACTTGTAAACTCACTCATCAAGCCACATAGTTCCCCATTGACAACCTCACATATGATGAAATATGTCTGGAGGAGGATACGTGCTGACGTCACCACGTGGTCTCGTTAGGAGGACAGGAGTTTGTTTGTAGCTGGCCAGCTCTGCTGTTTATGCGCATTATGCGCGATTTTACTGTCTAAATGTAAGTGCAATACTATTTTTACCAAATAAATATCCGGTTTGACAATATTACACTATGGTTGGTTTTCTCTTTCTGGGTTTACTGCTGAGTTTGTTGCTGAACTAATGTCCTGGATTGAATGGTGGTATCAGTGTTTGGATATACTTATGCAGCCATACATCCATCCATCCAGAGTTTATTTCCACGATCTTCCGTGCAAGCAAAGGCCTTGACTGTGCTATAGCCACATACCTGGTTTTGCTTGCCATCTGGTAAGCAAGTTTTTCTAAAAACGGTGGCACACATCGTTGAGTGAACTCACTGTGGTGTCAATACTAGAAGAACCTGGTTTATTATTTTATCATTTCAGCCATTAGAAACATGATGTTTATTTTCACAATCAAATATTTTTCAATAATTGGACTATATAAGCGCAGGTTCTCCTATCTATGTTTATTTATGTATATCTCACATTAAGCTGCTGCTCATTGGAATATAATTTTATTACTTGATTAATTAATTAATTAATAACTGATACATTAGCGCGTTTTTTTTACCTTTTATAGGTTGCCACTGGAGTCTTCTTCCACTCCTCCTTGACGACATCACGGAGCTGGTGGATGTTAGAGACCTTGCGCTCCTCCACCTTCCATTTGAGGAAGGCCCACAGATGCTCAATAGGGTTTAGGTCTGGAGACATGCTTGGCCAGTCCATCACCTTTACCCTCAGCTTCTTTAGCAAGGTAGTGGTCGTCTTGGAGGTGTGTTTGGGGTCATTATCATGTTGGAATACTGCCCTGTGGCCCAGTCTCCTAAGGGTGGGGATCATGCTCTGCTTCAGTATGTCACAGTACATGTTGACATTCATGGTTCCCTCAATGAACTGTAGCTCCCCAGTGCCAACAGCACTCATGCAGCCCCAGACCATGACACTGCCACCACCATGCTTGACTGTAGGCAAGGCACACTTGTCTTTGTACTCCTCATCTGAACCAAATAGGTTTATCTTGGGCTCATCAGACCACAGGACATGACTCCAGTAATCCATGTCCTTAGTCTGCTTGTCTTCAGCAAACTGTGCATCATCTTTAGAAGAGGACTGTTTCTGGGATGACAGGCAAACAGACCAATTTGATGTGTATGGTCAAATCACTGACAGGCTGACCCCCCACCCCTTCAACCTTTGCAGCAATGCTGGCAGCACTCATACGTCTATTTCCCAAAGACAACCTGTGGATATGAACAAAGAAGGAGGGATTTCCCCAGGGTGGGGTTTTTAGGCAGCACAGTAACGAATTGAGTCAATGATGTATGAAAAATTAGACATATTTATTTGTACAAAAGTGACATAACATGGAAGTTAAAACAATGAGCTCCAGTGGGAAGTACTTTAAAATTGTAATTCAGCTAAACATACATTTGCAGACATATATTCATAACAAAAACTTGATATCATGAACATTAAATCTGACGAGTTTCAACCCATACACTAAGGGTCTTCTTCAAGGGGTCAGTCTGCTGGAAAATATATATAAGATTGGTATACATATAAGAATCCCATTATATATGATAAAATTAAAATTAACATACAATACACGGATATAGTATAATTACCCAACAATGTATGTCCAGCAGGCAAAGAGAAAAGCCTCCCACATGGAGATCCCTTAAAAAGTTATCTTTTCCTTTTCCCCAGAGAAGAGTGCCAGGCACCTCTACCGCTGAAGCAACCAAGACCGGGGTAGCAAAACCAGTGATGTAACCTACGAGAGGCTACACTCTCACGCACCGCCTGCCAGGCCAAAAAAACGGTCGAAAAGCAAACCACACCTGTGATGAAGTTAAAAAGACAAACTAAATAAACGCCCATTATGTATGAAACAAATTAATAAAATTAATAAGTGGACAAAACGACCACTAGGGGACTAAAGTCTCCAAATGTGTCATATGTGTAAGTAAAAAAAGGGTCTCAAAGCTGTATTTATATATCAAATTATAAAGACCAATTAATGGGAATAATTCATAAAAAATATAACTAGTATTGCAAACCCACTCAATTTGTACCATGTGTCAAAATAATGGTGAGATAATGAGGGAGGGGAAAAGAGGGGGGGGTGAGAAGGAGTGGGAGAATGATGAGCATAGCATGAATTTTGTGAGAGTGAGAGAAAACATGCAGTGAATATGTGTTGGGTGAGAGAGTTGGTGACATGCGTGAAAGGATGTGTATATGACACTGATGTGGTTATGAAACTGAGCATGTGCGCTCAACCCCCTTGGTCGACCATGACGAGGCCTGTTCTGAGTGGAACCTGACCAGTTAAACCGCTGTATGGTCTTGGCCACCGTGCTGCAGCTCAGTTTCAGGGTCTTGGAAATCTTCTTATAGCCTAGGCCATCTTTATGTAGAGCAGCAATTCTTTTTTTTCAGATCCTCAAAGAGTTCTTTGACATGAGGTGCCATGTTGAACTTCCAGTCACCAGTATGAGAGAGTGAGAGCGATAACAGCAAATTTAACACACCTGCTCCCCATTCACACATGAGATCTTGTAACACTAACGAGTCACATGACACCGGGGAGGGAAAATGGCTAACTGGGCCCAATTTGGACATTTTCACTTAGTAGTGTACTCACTTTTGTTGCCAGCGGTTTAGACATTAATGCCTGTGTGTTGAGTTATTTTGAGGGGACAGCAAATTTACAGTTATACAAGCTGTACACTCACTACTTTACATTGAAGCAAATTGTAATTTCTTCAGTGTTGTCACATGAAAAGATATAATAAAATATTCACAAAAATGTGAGGGGTGTACTCACTTTTGTGAGATACTGTATATTTGAAAATTGATCAGTTTTGATGTACTGATGGCCTATGCCATTTCTCGAGGCCCCTACAATGCCAGGACAGAACAAATACCCATTTTTTGGAAAAAATAGACAGTCTGAGGTTTTTAATAAGAGACATTGCCAGTTTTTTCAAGTTGCAATTTTTTATCAAAATTTTATAGTAAATGAAGAAATTAAATATTTTTTTTTTTTACATACTGTCACCAGTGCCATACATCATATGACTGGTGTGGTGGCAATCAGGGATACTGATTGGTAACAGTATGTTAAAATAAATACATTTTTATTCAATGTTTTTAAACATTTTATTTTCTTTTTTTAACTTTTTTTAAACATTTTTTTTACTATTTTTTTTGTTTTACACACTCTCATCAGCATCACTTATTGTCACCATTATGTCACCATAGTAACACTAAACTACTCTGGGGGATGACAAGGGATTTTCTTCTTTTTTTTACACTTTGAATGTTGCTATAATGATGATCGTTGTAAAGCTTTGAACTGTCATGAATGGGTTACATTCACAACAGCTGTGATTACTAGTGATCTGAGATTGGCTACAGCTAATCACATTAGGATGCTGTGATTAGTCCCGGCACCATGTGATAGCTGTGGGCCAATCACAGCATCACTCATTAAGAAACACATCTGTTATGAATGAATTAATTTTGTTTGTTGACATTATGATCATGTGATAGGTCACATGTTTTTGGAGCATTTTTGGTATACTCGCATATATCAACATATGCGTTTTCCTATTAGTCCAGCGCTACACTGTTTTTTATATTGTAAAAGTCCTTCATGCCGCATTTATGATGCGGATAAAATGTGTGAAAATCCCAGTTACACTTACGCTACAGCCAAACCATAGCACAGCAGTTAAAGTGGTTGTAAACCCTCACACATAGTGAAGTGACTGGCCTCAGGTGATACACAAAGATGAAACAAACCCTCCTATATAAGTTGTACATGTTTATCTGCAGTCTTCTCTTCTCTACATCCATCCAAAATGCATAATTTATGAAGCTTGTCTGAGCTTCCAGAAAGCAGAGGGCAGAGAGCTGAACTTACACTCTGCAGAGCACAGTAAGGAGAGCTCTAAGAGCTGGCTGGAGGGAATGGACACAGCACACAGGAACAGAACTGGGGCTGTCAATCACTGGCTGTGCACTGGAAATCCCTCCCCATCACTTTTTTTCTCCTGGTGTCAGGAAAAATTTTCAGAAGTGACTCATGTTGATCACAGAGAAATGAAACAGCAGACAGATAATGGCACTTACTGCTATCAATTGAGACTGGTATACACTATAGAAGGATATGCTTTGTTCATATATTTCATGTCTGAGGTTTACAACCACTGATGTGTGTTACTGGCCGGATCCCCAGATGAAAAGACAGGAAAAAAATCTTAAAAAAGAAAACAAATTCAGCTACCACATTTAAGGATTGGTAAGCTGCATTGCATTACATTTCTGGTTTTGGGTTTAATACAGCTTTAAGGGCTGGTTTACACTATCTGGGCTTGTGTCCATTCTGGACAGGCATTAGGCTCTTTGGGGCAAGGCAATTCAAGGCACTGTTTTACCTTTTTTCTTTACATTATTGAAATGCTACAAAGTAACTTTTCATTATTTTCTATGCTCTGCAGCTCATCTGCAGTGCATAGAAACATAAGGTGGGATAGAAAGCTGTGGAGTGGTGCAGAGCAATGCAGACAATCATGTTGCAATTTTTCCAGTAAAGCAATTCTCTGCAGCTGCTGCCTGCGTTCCATTGTGGACAGAGCACATAGAAATCAATTGTGGAGACCAGTGTTTTTCTAGTGCACAAGTGTGAATAGGCCCTCAATGTACACTACTTTGCAATCCACACTTGTAAGTAGTGATAAGCTTGGACTTGTTTGGATCCTAGTCCAAACCCACGTGAGCTGACATTGTACTACTCCAATTATCTGCGACCGAGGCAGCTGCACGTATATACCCTGGCCACAGATGATTGGCCCAGTAGAGGTGACAGCTTCCTGCCAGACTCATTCATGTGAGTGTGGACTAGGATCCAAAGACACCCAAGCTTATAACTACTTATAGGAAAATGTATTACATGTAGTCTGTGCACACGTATCTACGTGCATTGCAAGTGAATAGTAAATACCGCAAAGTTGTGATTTCAAGTTAGGTCCAGAGTACAAGAAAGGAAAAGCATGCATGGAGGACTGGCATGACAGGGGTTAAAGGGGTTGGGATCCAGGAGGGGTTAGACTATTTAAAAAAAACATGTTTTGGCAGGGACTTACCAGATTGGAAGTCAGGTTGGAGTGGATTCAAATGTGTGATCAGCAGGAGGGTCTCAGAGGGTCCTCAGTCGGAGGAAGCTGAGTCAGACTTCCCTCCCTCCCTCACTTTATTCAGTTCTGTTGGTTCTATGGATTTTATTAGGCCAATTTGTACTTTGCGTGGTTGTGTCATGGCAGCTGGAGGGGTATAATGTCCTTGTAAGTTGCTATGGGGCACAAATATATATTGTAGGGACCCATCAGGCATACAGCTTCCAGTATTCGGTATGGTGTACCTGCCATTTGTTGTTTGTCTCTGAGTCTCCGTCTTTCCCTGGATTTGCAGCTGAAGGCTTCAGTTACTAGCTTAATTTGAGGCCTACTAGGACCTTGGGGTTCCATTCATACTGTGTCTATTGTTGACATCAGGGTTGCACCGATACTAGTATCGGTATCAGTGCTGATAGCGCGCATTTGCACAAGTATCGGTACTCATGCAAATGCACCGATACCTGAAACTGATACTTTCAGGCTCGGCTCTTTGAGCTGTCAGCGGGTCTCCCCAATGTTAAAGAAGTCCAGTAATTGGAGCTGTCAAAAAAAAAAGCAGCTGGCAATGTTTATTACCAACATTGCTCAACACTGAAACACTAAAATAAAAAGAAACATTGTTTGTTTTTGTATATTTCTGTTTCTTCATCTGCAGATCAAAGGGATCAACAAATGTTCCTCTGTTTAACCCCTTAATAACCCTCTAATCAGCCTTAATTTACTCCCTATTCTTCTCCATTTAATTATTATTTTCCTGCTTTTTTTCTTTTGTTCACGTCTATTTTATAAACAATAAACAATTAAAGGTATCGTTAGGTATCGGTAATTGGTATTGGCGAGTACTAAAAAAAAAAAGTATCGGTACTTGTACTCATTGTAAAAAAAATGGTATTGGTGCATCCCTAGTTGACATGTTATTTACTGTATGTGTTATTTATACAATTCATTAATAAAGGGTTGTTATGGCCATGAAACGCCAGTTGTTGTCATGTGTGGTTACTTAAATGTAGTTAAAGGGTGCAGTGATGGTTAAGCAGACAGGAGCCATCTTTATTACCCTAGTCATGATCAATGTGCCAGTATAAAAGTACGAGCTAGTAAATCAGGCCCAGTGTAATGTGTTAGACCTTCATGTGTCTATATGATGTAGCTATTGAGCAAATTCAGTGTGTGTGTATTAACACTTATTGTATGATTTTGATTTGTCTGCTACACAAAGCAATACATTCTATGTTTTTAAGATGTGTGCCATACAGAGTAATGCTGTGCTATACATTGTAATTCTCTGTGATTCTGTGATGAATGAGAGTTTTGCTACATGGTGTGATGTGTGTCTGGTGTTACACTGTGTGAGTTGTGTATTAGCGTTCTTAGGATGTGTGAATGCCATAGCACCCAGAGGGACGAATGTTGTGTTATGCAGTGTGCTATGTGTGATAACATCTCCTGTGTGCTTTGTGTGTGTTGTGGTACACTGAGATGTGTGTGTGGTCTATGGATCACTGGACTTAAAGCAGTGAAGCATCAGGTTTAATTGGTGCTGTGGAGAGGAGGTTTCCATGGTAACAACACATCCCATCTCTGCAGTGCGCTATGGTGGGGTAGGACACACCCCGGAGTGAGGGATGGGGAGAAGGAGAGAGGGAAAGGAGGAAGAAAAAAATTAAAGGAGTGAGAGATATGTAGAGGATATTATGAGTGGTAAGATGTGGTGGAAAGTGAGTGTAATAAAAGACGTATGGAGAAAATAATAGTATAATAAAGAGAAGAGGGGAGACATATCACGAGTTAATGGAAGAAATGCAAGAGTATGTAAATAATGTATTGACTTCACAAATCCTTATTGGCTACCTAGGAAAAATAATTAGTTCATGTTCTCTAAATAGTGCTGCCAGTGATTCGCTTTTATGTTGTCTGTCTTTTATGTATATTCAAATTGTTTTCTATTAAGTAGAATTTGTACTTGATTGATTATTTACTTATTATGTATTACAGGTATTTCAGAAAAGAAATTCATGTTTATTTTTTTGCATTTTCAGATGCATTTAAACTGCAATGAATGTAAAGACGTATCTCCTTTATATACAGTATGTACAATATCTCTCTCCATGTCTAGGTGTGTGGACAGTGTAGGTAAATCTATCAATAGGGTTTAAGTGTTTCTGTCTGTCACTGATCAAGATGCATGAAGATGAATACTGCTCCTGTGTGTGCAAGAGGGAGGACAGGAGACCTGCCACCAAGACTAATGGGGGGAGGCATGAGGTGAGAGCGGAGATTGTAAATCACATGCTGAATAAGCCAGATCCTGCTGTCACTCTGCTATGAGACAAGGACCCATTTAGGACATGTGGCCATGTATGAGGACTGTCTATAGTGGATACACATGCAATCTAAAATTTCTAGGGACATTCTTCTGTTTGAGGGTTACTGCATCTAAAGCCATCAAATACCATATCACTTTAAAGGACCATGTATTAGTAAATGTGACACCAATAATGATACATGGTATTTAAAGTGGAACTAAACCCTCCTATTTTTTATAACCAAGGAAGCTGTCATGTTAGCCTCTGTTTGATCTGCAGTTGCCATGGTGCTGCTTGTTGCTCATGTGATCAGCTATGACACCAGCCATTGAAACCAACTTGACAGGTCGGTTGAGAGCTGGCCTAAAGCACACTACTAACTGTAAGGGCCTAGTAACTGTAAGGGCCAGTTTATACTTGTGTCAAAACATGGCTTTGGTCACGCTTTTTGTTAAAGCTCTCTAAACGCCAGTCAAAGTCCCGTCACTAAATAAAATGGTTAGCTTACAGTCCTGTTTACACCTTGCTTTTGCTTGGTGCTTCGATGAGGCTTTGATGAGGCTTTGGTGGGGCTTCGATGAGGCTTTGATGAGGCTTCAGTGGGGCTTCGATGAGGCTTTGGTGGAGATTCGATTGGGGCTTTGATGGGACTTTGGTGAGGCTTGGATGAGGCTTCGGTGGGGCTTCAAGTGAACTTTACCATAGACTTATATGGAGGCTTTGAAGATGCTTTGAAGCACCACTAAAGCTACATGGGGTATAATCTTTGAAGCGAGGTCGAAGCAATGCAAAGCAAAAGGAAGGTATAAACAGGACTGTAAGCTAACCATTTTATTTAGTGACATGAGCTTTGACTGGCGTTCAGAGAGCTTTAACAAAGCGTGTCCGAAGCCTTGTTTTGAACTAAGCGTAAACTAGCCGTTAATGTGTGATAAAGCCAAAGCATGCGTAAATGAGCCCTTAAAGTGACACTTTGATCAAAATCAAAAACAACTGTGTATATAATACAGTCAGTCACTAGCATTAAATACAAATATTCCCCCATGTAACATAGTTTATTATCTGGTAATTCTGCCAATAAGTATGTTGTTTTCAAACTTCCTTCAATGCGGAACTAAACCCATCAATTGAACGGTTTCAAAAAACAGTTATGTTCCCGGCCTGCTGGGAATGCTGTCACATGTGCTTGAGCAAACTATCAAGCCATCAAATGGCCAATGTCATAAGTGCCGGTTCACACGGGGGCGACTTGTCAGGCGACCTAGCTGCCTGACAAGTCACCTCCCGTTCTGTACTACCGAGCCCTTCTAATAGGAGCGACGCAAGTCGCTCCGACTTAGAAAAAGGTTCCTGTAGTATTTCTGGGGCGACTTCAGGCGACTTGCATTGAGTTCTATACAGAAGTCTCAGAAGTCTCAGTATACAGAAGTGGGTTTTGCAAGTCGCCGCTGAAGTCGTGTGCAGGTCGCCTCGGTGAGGCGACCTGCAAGTCGTGCCGCCCCTGTGTGGACCGGCACTAAATGAACATGAGAAATCAAAGGTGCTCATTTTAAAGGCTTATATGCAAGTTATTGTAAAAAAAAAGTGTTTGGGGACCTGGGTCCTGCCCCAGGGGACATGTATCAATGCAAAAAAAGTTTAAAAATGACCGTTTTTTTCGGGAGCAGTGATTTTAATAATACTTAAAGTGAAACAATAAAAATGAAATATTCCTTTTAATATTATGCCTGGGGGGTGTCTATAGTATGCCTGTAAAGTGGTGCATTTTTCCCCAGTTTAGAACAGTACCACAGCAAAATGACATTTCTAAAAGAAAAAAGTCATTTAAAACTGATCGCGGCTGTAACTAATTGTCGAGTCTCGGCAATATAGATAACCCCCCCCCCCAGTCCATTACCAGGCCCTTCGGGTCTGGTATGAATATTAAGGGGAACCCGAACCAAAAATTTAAAAAACTAATTCTGTGGGGGTCCGCCTAAAATCCATACCAGGCACTTCAGGACTAGTATGGATATTAAGGAGCACCCTGCGCCAAATAAAAAAAAATGGCTTAGGGGCCCCCCCTAAAATCTATACCAGACCCTTATTGGAGCACACAACCTGGCAGGCCGCAGGAAAAGAGGGGGGGACGAGAGAGCGCCCCCCTATCCTGAACCGTACCAGGCCACATGCCCTCAACATGGGGAGGATGCTTTGGAGTAGCCCCCCAAAGCACCTTGTAACATTGTGCATTGAACCCCTACCATTTCACAAAAATAAGTGTCAAAAATAGTAAAAAAGACAGAAGACACTTTGGGACAAATCCTTTATAAAAAAATAAAAAAATAAAAATGTACCGCAATGTAAATCCACACCGCCCTACGAGCCGAAAAAAGAAAAAAAAAGCTGCAATAGCTCCGCCTCCATGGGAGTGATGCTTCTTCTCGATGACAGCTGTTATATAGCTGAGGGCGGGGCCACCCAGTGATGCAAACGGGTGACCCGCCCCCTCTGACGCCACGTGACGCCAGAGGAAGGCGGGGTTGCCCATTTCCTGCGGCCTGCCAGGTCTGGTATGGATTTTGGTACGCCTTTTTTTCATTTTGGATCAGGATACCCCTTAAAATCCATATCAGACCTGAAGGGCCTGGTATGGATTTTGGGGGGACCCCCACACAATTTTTTTTTTATTTTTGGTTCAGGTTTCCCCTTAATATTCATACCAGACCCAAAGAGCCTGGTAATGGACTGGGGGGGGGGGGGGACCCATGTCGTTTTCAATGCTTTTTATCTATATTGCTGAAACCCGACAATTCATTATAGCCACGATCAGTTTTAAATGACTTCTTTTCCTTTAGAAATCTCACTTTGCTGCGGTACTGTTCTAAACACGGGAAAAGTGCTCCACTTTACAGGCATACTATAGACACCCCCAGGCACGATATTTAAAGGAATATTTCATTTTTATTGTTTCACTTTAAGCATTATTAAAATCACTGCTCCCGAAAAAAATGCAGTTTTTAAAACTTTTTTTTGCATTGATTCGTGTCCCCTGGGGCAGGATCCGGGTCCCCAAACACTTTTTATGGCAATAAATTGCATATAAGCCTTTAAAATTAGCACTTTTGGTTTTTCATGTTAGTGTCCAATAGACTTAAACAGGGTTCCGTGGCTTTTGGATTTGCCGCAAACACCGCATAAAGTTCGTTGTTCTCCGAATGTCCGAACAACCAAAGTTCGGCCCGAACTTATGCTCGGGCCAAACCGTTCACACATCCCTAATGGTTAGCCATGTACCTGCTCACTCCTCACAGGAGTTTGACTGACAGCAGCGGGAGTCTATGACTTCACTGCCCTCAGTTTCTATTTTGAATGCAGGAAATGAGAGGAGCGGTACAGGACCCAGAAACAGTGCTGGAGAGGTGACGTGTTGCCAGGTAAGTTTTTATTCACAGAGTGGAATAGGACAGGTAGTGGGGCATTTTTACTTTAATGCAGAGATTGCATTAAGGTAAAAAAACATTTAGACTTTAGAACCATTTTAACATTGATAGGGGTGCTTACAATGATCAGCTTTTATTAATTTATGTAAAGCCATTATTCCAAAAGAAAAAAAAATGCTGTAATGGTCTAAAAGGTGTTAGCTGGAGTTTGGCTTTACATTGTTAATCACTTATGTAAAGTCCACTTCCGGGTTGGGGGCACACTGGCGCACCGCTGGCGCCTTGCTCCCAATCAGCAGGTACCGCAGACTCGATGTCCACCAGCACCCATCGGTTATTCATTATGCAGGCAGACTGGCAGCCTACTCTCACATAGATGTAAGGAGGGGCTCCACTGGGGACACAGATGTAAGGAGGACTCCGCTGGGGACACAGATGTAAGGAGGGACTCCACTGTGGACACAGATGTAAGGAGGGACTCCACTGGGGATACAGATGTAGAAGGGGCTCTGCTGGGGACGCCTGATGTATGAAGGGGCTCTGCTGGGGATACAGATGTAAGGAGAGGCTCCACTGGGGGCATCTGATGTATTGAGGTTCTCCGCTAGGGACACAAATGTAAGGAGCGACTCCGCTGGGGACACAGATGTAAGGAGGGGCTCCGCTGGGGGCACAGATGTAAGGAGGGACTCCACTGGGGACACAGATGTAAGAAGGGACTCCGCTGGGGACACAGATGTAAGGAGGGACTCTGCTGATGGGGACACAGATGTAAGGAGGGACTCCGCTGATGGGGACATGGATGTAAGGAGGGACTCCGCTGATGGGGACATGGATGTAAGGAGGGACTCCGCTGGGGGCACCTGATGTAAAGAGCCACTCTGCTGGGGGCACCTAATGTAAGGACAGACTCCGCTGGGGGCACCTGATGTAAGGATGGACTCCGCTGGGGGCACCTGATGTAAGGATGGACTCCGCTGGGGGCACCTGATGTAAGAACGGACTCCACTAGGGACACTTGATGGCATCTGATGGCGTGCAACGTGGCAAGTGACAGGCTCAGGGCTCCCACTGATTCTGCATTAGGGTGAGTTAAATGATTTCATTTTATATTACAATGTAATAATAGAAATAATGTGCTTCAATCATCCTGACACCATAACAACCATGGTGCCGGGATGATTGAAGTGCTAACACCAGGTGTTTGGAGTATCTTTATCTGCTGATTGTTAAACTTTCTAGAATACACATATTTCTATTGTTGTGTAGGATCTGGGCCTGCTGTCCCTCCCTCTCTCCCTCCCTCTCCCTCCATCACTTGTTCATCTCAGACGCTAAAGATACCACCTTAGAGACACACCCACTATTTCACTGAAACCACGCCCATTTTTACCAAGTGGGAGGGGTCAAAAAGGAAGGACGGGGTCTGGTGCCCCCCATCCTAAAACTTCACCAGCCGCCACTGGGTGTATCCCATCCTTCAGTTAGGGTGAGTTTAGCCTGGCTATGTGGGTCAGTTGATCTTTGGGGATTCAGTGATATGTAAGGAGGATATGTAAGCATTGCGCTCTGAGGCCACCCAGTTGTGTGACCATAGAGAATACATTTTCAATATTTTCACACTAAAGTTCCTCCCCGCCAATCAGGAGGCAGGTCT
This sequence comes from Lithobates clamitans, assembly GCA_037952925.1. Lineage (NCBI taxonomy): Eukaryota > Metazoa > Chordata > Amphibia > Anura > Ranidae > Lithobates > Lithobates clamitans. Next base: position 3,252,153 of record JBBGZY010000224.1, read on the forward strand.
GTGAGACCTATTGGATGCCTAGTGCTTTGGCGGAAGAGGAGACACACAGCGGAGGAAGCTAAATGATCAAACACCGGAGCCGCCGCTGCCCGCACTCCAGGAGAGGACACCCTGTGGGTAAGTGCCGGACCGCCCAGGGGGGTGCTATTTCAGTTCCATGCCACGCTGCCAGGGAGGGGTGTTCTTTGTTTGCCGCCCTCCCAAAAGAACCCACCAGCCGCCACTGGTAAGAGGAAGTCTTTATGACGTGCACCCAGTATGCTTACACCTCGGTAAATATAGAGACCTTGACCTTTTTATTTTTTTTATGTTTTCCTTGAAGTTGTATCAAAAGGAGCTTTTCTCCATTGTATGTTTTTTTTTTTTTTTAAACAACAGCTTTTTTGTTAAATGTCCCTCATGGCAGTGCGCAACTCCCCATAAGCCAGAATTTTGTATCATGATTTAAATAGGATTTACTGCTAAGTTTGGGTTTTGCAGATTTCAAGCAGGCTTCAACAGACTCGGCAAATCAAACCTAGCAGATTTGCTTATCCCTACTGCTGTGCAGAAAGTTACAGTAAGTTTATTTTAAAACAGATTCATATTCTCATGCTGGTTATATGTAAAATACATTTAATGATTTTAATAAAAATTTAACTGGACTGAATTGTTTATTTTAACTGTTTGACTTGACTGATATTATGATTTTTGATGAAAAACAATTGGATTTAATTACGTTTTCAATAGTTTATTGCTACAAATAAAAAATTGTAGTGTATAAAGATTTGAAAGGTACATATTTTATAGCACGTCTTATATTTTCCTCTGTAGTCACATGAAACTTTTGAATGCGTGCTATATTTAGCAAAATGACAATATATCACATTTACTATGTATTTCAGAGGAGACAGCTATTCCTGCTTGATCTGCATGTTCTTGTTAACTATTGCCAAGGGTTCAAATAAGCAAGTAAGGTGGAGGAGTCAGACTTTGAGGTTTTACACTGTTCATTTGGAAAAGAAAGATGGCCAGGCCAAGATACAGAAATAAATTACCATAATTAAAAAGCATATGTACTTAAAGGACAACTTATCATTAAATGACCACTTTCCAGTAAGTGAACATGATGACACTCTTGGCAAAATTATTTTATGTGTGATTAAAATGGATTTTTCCCTAGGGGAAAACTTTCTAATTTCTGATTATTTTTAAACACTAGAAAATGCGTTCCTTCAGCGCCAACAGAACAGTGTTAATTCTCATGAATATGAAGATCTTGCATATTTCATGTTGTTAATGATAACACTTATCAGCAATGTTCTTTTTTTTGTAAAGTTATCTGAACTAGTTGTTATACTCTATGTTTTAAGTGTTGCCTACTGTCAGACTGATAGCCAGTTACTGACAGCCATCCAACTACACCCCTTCACTTACTGGCAGGAGAGTTGCTAGTGTCTTTAAAGTGGTAGTAAACTCTGGCAATTAAAAAAAAAATCTCCTGCAAGGTAATGGCATAAAGTGTTATTATCCAAGGAAAACTAGTGTATAGGTGCTGCAACCTTCCCATGTAAGGGCTTTTTTTTACAGCTCTGTACATGTATTTAATAAAGGAATACTATTTTGGATGTCATCCTGAGTGCTGACCATTCCTCTACTTATAATGTGTTAGTATGCATCGCATACTAGCAAACTATGAAAAAAGCTTACCTTCAAACGAAGCCATCCCGCAGCGTGCAATCGCCGCTTACAAGGCTTCCATCTTTACCCAGTCTTCCTTCCGGATTCCTGGGCTCTGGTCCTTTGAATGGCCAAGCCACAATGATGTCACACGCGTGGATGACACAGATCTGATAGGGCGGCATGAGTATGCACATGGGCCGATGACATCACCAGCTGCAGCAACAGTAAATATCTCCTAAACTGTGCAAGTCTGGGAAATATTCACTGTACCTACAGGTGTATTATAGTATTACCTGTAGGTACAATTGAACAAAATGAATTTACTACCACTCTAAGGACCCAGGGAACCCCTGGGCACCTAGAATAAACTGTTCCAAGTCTTCCCCATATCTTTTATTTTTGCTTCATTCCTCCTCAGTCCTCTTTCTCCTTTCCTCAACATTTGATAACAGCAATCCCAGGTCCCCAAATCATTGTACTCATAAGGACACTCAAGGGTACCTAGTATTGCCTCACTACTTCCTAACCCAGATTGTATATCCCTAATAAATTTTAAATAAAAAGCCTCTGGATGACATCTGGGTTTAAGACTAACATTATTTGTACACTGAAAAAGTCCATCAAACAGCCAAAACTTCAATTTCCTATATGTGATATCAAAACTAAAATTTAAAGTTATAGGTGTCATAATTGCCTAAAAAAAGAATGTAAAAGTTGATGAGCTGCATAATGTTTCATAATTGCCCCAATGTGTTTCAAAATCACATAGATTGGAAGTAAAGGATACAATCTCTGTATTAAACTTCATCAAATATTGATTTACAGTCCAGGATAATGCTTGAAATGAAGGCAACAACAATTACAAGAAACACTTACACTCATCAGTAGATTTGTGGCTTGTTCTCAATGTTTCATGGTCTAGTGATGCTCCTTTTTACTGGCTTTTAGTATAGGGCAGGTGGATAGTGAATAGGGATGAGCTTTGAGTTTGAGTCGAACATGAGTTCGACTCGAACATCGGCTGTTCGATCGTTCAGCAAAGTTCGAACATTATGGGGCATTCGCGCCATATCCGAGCGGCGTGTCACTTCAGGCAGGCAGTTGATTCAGTCAGCTGCAGTGTATTTAGTATATATATATATATATATATATATATATATATATATATATATTTATGTATATATATACATCCCGGCTTTGTGTATATATATATATATATATATATATATTTATATATATATATATATATATATGTTTATGTATATATATACATCCCGGCTTTGTGTATATATATATATATATATATATACACTGTATCGAGTTTAGCTAGATCTCACTGCAGACCGTTCCTGCTGTACTGTTTCTAATATACTTCAGGCAGGCAGTTGATTCAGTTAGCTGCAGTATATTTAGTATATATATATACATCCTGGCTTTGTATATATACACATACACTGTATCCAGTTTAGCTAGATCTCACTGCAGACCGTTCCTGGTGTACGTATTCAAATACACTTCCAGGCAGGCAGGCCCCAGGCAGATTATTCAGTGATCTGCAGTGCATAAAATATATATACTGTCTCCTACATATATATCCACTGCATTCTAGTCTAGCCAAGCCTATATCTGACTGCAGGTAGTTCCTGGTGTACATTTTCAAATACACTTTCAGGCAGGCAGGCAGGTGATTCAGTGATCTGCAGTGCATAAAATATATATACAGTCTCCAACATATACAGTGGGGACGGAAAGTATTCAGACCCCCTTAAATTTTTCACTCTTTGTTATATTGCAGCCATTTGCTAAAATCATTTAAGTTATTTTTTTTCCTCATTAATGTACACACAGCACCCCATATTGACACAAAAACACAGAATTGTTGACATTTTTGCAGATTTATTAAAAAAGAAAAACTGAAATATCACATGGTCCTAAGTATTCAGACCCTTTGCTGTGACACTCATATATTTAACACTAAGGTGCTATCCATTTCTTCTGATCATCCTTGAGATGGTTCTACACATTCATTTGAGTCCAGCTGTGTTTGATTATACTGATTGGACTTGATTAGGAAAGCCACACACCTGTCTATATAAGACCTTACAACTCACAGTGCATGTCAGAGCAAATGAGAATCATGAGGTCAAAGGAACTGCCTGAAGAGCTCAAAGACAGAATTGTGGCAAGGCACAGATCTGGCAAAGGTTACCAAAAAATTTCTGCTGCACTTAAGGTTCCTAAGAGCACAGTGGCCTCCATAATCCTTACATGGAAGACGTTTGGGACGACCAGAACCCTTCCTTGAGCTATCAGGGGAGAAGAGCCTTGGTGAGAGAGGTAAAGAAGAACCCAAAGATCACTGTGGCTGAGATCCAGAGATGCAGTCGGGAGATGGGAGAAAGTTGTAGAAAGTCAACCATCACTGCAGCCCTCCGCCAGTCAGGGCTTTATGGCAGAGTGGCCCGACGGAAGCCTCTCCTCAGTGCAAGACACATGAAAGCCTGCATGGAGTTTGCTAAAAAAACACCTGAAGGACTCCAAGATGGTGAGAAATACGATTCTTTGGTCTGATGAGACCAAGATAAAACTTTTTGGCCTTAATTCTAAGCGGTATGTGTGAAGAAAACCAGGCACTGCTCATCACCTGTCCAATACCGTTCCAAGAGTGAAGCATGGTGGTGGCAGCATCATGCTGTGGGGGTGTTTTTTAGCTACAGGGACAGGACAACTGGTTACAATCAAGGGAAAGATGAATGCGGCCAAGTACAGGGATATCCTGGACGAAAACCTTCTCCAGAGTGCTCATGACCTCAGACTGGGCCGAAGGTTTACCTTTCAACAAGACAATGACCCTAAGCACACAGCTAAAATAACGAAGGAGTGGCTTCACAACAACTCCGTGACTGTTCTTGAATGGCCAGGCCACTTTCAGGCAGGCAGGCAAGTGATTCAGCGATCTGCAGTGCATTAAATATATATACAGTCTCCAACATATATATATCCACTGCATTCTAGTCTAGCCAAGCCTATATATGACTGCAGGTAGTTCCTGGTGTACGTTTTCAAATACACTTTCAGGCAGGCAGGTGATTCAGTGATCTGCAGTGCATAAAATATATATAGTCTCCTACATATATATATTCACTGCATTCCAGTCTAGCCAAGCCTATATCTGACTGCAGGCCATTGCTGGTGTACGTTTTCAAATACACTTTCAGGCAGACAGGGAAGTGATTCAGTGATCTGCAGTGCATTAAACATATATACAGTCTCCAACATATATTTATCCACTGCATTCTAGTCTAGCCAAGCCTATATCTGACTGCAGGTAGTTCCTGGCATACGTTTTCAAATACACTTTCAGGCAGGCAGGCAGGTGATTCAGTGATCTGCAGTACATAAAATATATATACAGTCTCCTACATATATATATATATATATATATCCACTGCATTCCAGTCTAGCCAAGCCTATATCTGACTACAGGCCATTGATGGTGTACGTTTTCAAATACACTTTCAGGCAGGCAGGCCAGGCAGGTGATTCAGTGATCTGCAGTGCGTAAAGATATATATACAGTCTCCTACATATATATCCACTGCATTCTAGTCTAACCAAGCCTATACCTGACTACAGGCCATTCCTGGTGTACGTTTTCAATGACACTTTCAGGCAGGAAGGCAGGCAGGCAGGTGATTCAGTGATCTGCAGTGCATAAAGATATATATACAGTCTCCTACATATATATCCACTGCATTCTAGTCTAGCCAAGCCTATACCTGACTGCAGGCCATTCCTGGTGTAATTTTTCTAGTAACCTTCAAGCGTTTTGCTAATCCAATTTTACAGCATGTCTGGAAGGCCACCAAGGAAAGGCAGAAGCTCACAGACCACTAAAAGAGGGCAAGCAGGCTCTGTGTCTACAGCCAACAGTGCCAGTTGTGGACAGGGTGCATCCTCAGCACGTGGCCGTGGGGCACGCTTGTCCTTTTTTTCGACAGCTGGCCGTGTTGAGCCACAACATGCATAAGAGTTGGTAGAGTGGATCACAAAGCCGTCCTCATCCTCCTCATCCTCTGTCACCCAGGCTAAGATAAGTTTGGCTGCCAATGCAACTGCCAAAGCGGCCTATTCCATCGGCTCAATGGCATCAGTCACTCCTTCCCTAGCCCCACCATCATGTCCTGAGGAGTCCCCCCGAATTGTTTGACCACAGTGTCGGGTACATGCTGCAGGAGGATGCACGGCATTTTGAAGGCTCTGATGATGGTACCCAGGTGGAGGATGAGGGCAGTAACGTGAGCCAAGAGAGAGGGGGTGCCCAAGAAGGACAAGAAACTGGCAGTCATGTTCCCCCAGCTGCAGCATACTGCCAGGTTTGCTCCAGTGGCGAGGAGGGGATGATGAGGTCACTGACTCTATGTGGGTGCCTGAGAGAAGAGAGGAGGAGGAGGAGGAGGCACATCTCCAACGAGGCAGGATGCCCTCCAGGGACAGCCCACCGACTGCATCACACCGCAGAGCTCCGCATGTGCAGGGCACTGCTGAATCTGTGCGTTTTTTCAAAAGCTCTTTGGTGTGGGCCTTTTTTGAGATGTGTGCAGCAGATCGCACTGTTGCTGTTTGCAACATATGTCTGAAGCGTATCAAGTGTGGCCAAAACAGCAGCCGCTTGTGAACCACATGCTTGACCAGACATATGTCGAGCTCCCATGCAGTCCCTTGGCAACAGTACTTAAAAAGACCCACACCAAAGAACAAGGCGGACCTCTCCTTGCTCCTCATCAGCTGTGATCTCCAACCCCACTATACCTTCAGTCCTTTCACAGACCTGCACTGAGAGGAATGAAGGTGTAGAATTAGGTGTCCCAAGCACTTGCGGGCAATCTGCTATCGGTACACCTAAATCCGATTGTAGCAGGCAAATTTCTCTACCCCAGTTGCTAAACTATCAAAAGAAATTCGGTCCCAGCCATCCACAGGCTGAATGCTAGTATGGCTAAATTGCTAGCAATTCAACTGCTGCCTTTTCAGCTGGTAGACTCTGCGCCCTTTTGAGAATTTGTGCAATGTGTGGTACCTCAGTGGCAGGTTCCCAAATGCCATTTTTTTCTCGAAAGGCCATTCCGGCTCTCTACTGGCATGTGGAAGGCAATGTCTTGCCCTCGTTGGACAGGGCAGTCAGCGGTAAGGTGCATATTACCGCTGACTCATGGTCCAGCAGGCATGGACAGGGACATTACCTTTCTTTCACGGCGCACTGGGTAACCCTGCTGGTAGCTAGGAAGGATGCAGGACAGGGTGCAGTAATGTTGGAGCTTGTTCCGCCACCACGCCTCCAAAATGCTGGTAGTGGTGATTCTGCCACACCTCTCTCCTCCACCCCTCCTCTTCTTCTTCCTCTATGGCCTCTTCCTGTACAGATTTGTCCTCTGAACCAGCGGTGCTCCGTAGGCATTCTAGGGGCTACGCAAGCACTCAGGCAAAAAGATGCCATGCGGTGCTTGAGTTGGTCTGCTTAGGGGACAGGAGCCACACTGGCAGCTCTGCAGGGGCAGGTTCAGAGGTGGCTGACGCCACGACAGCTTCAGCCAGGAATGGTGGTTTGCGACAATGGCACCAACCTCCTCTCTACCTTCTGACAGGTACACTTGACCCATGTTCCTTGTTTGGCTCATGTCCTTAATTTGATGGTGCAGCGGTTCTTGTGCAGGTACCATATAATGCCAGGGCTCGGCTGGCTGACCTTCAAAGGAATGCAACCTGCTCAAGAACCGCCTCATCTGCGACATGCCCACCAGGTGGAGCTCAACGTTGGCAATGCTGCAGCGGCTGCACACACACCAGAGGGTCATCAATGAGTACCTTTGCGAGTATGGCACCAGGACAAGGTCAGGCGAGCTTGGCTTTTTTTCGCCATGCCAGTGGCTAATGATCAAGGATGCATGCACTGTCCTGTTAACATTTGAGGAGGCCATGAGGATGGTGAGCAGTGACAGTGCATGCATCAGTGATACTGTCCATCTTGTCTTCCTGTTGGAGCACATGCTGCATGGAATAATGGACAGGGCACTTGAGGCAGAACAGAGAGAAGAAGAGGAGGACTTCCTTACCTCTCAAGGCCTCCTTTATCTAGACAGTATTCCTGCAGGCCCGCCTATCACACAAGAAGAGGAGGAGGAGGAGGATTGTGTCAGCATAGAGGTGGAGCCTGGCACTCAGCATCAGCAGCAGTCTTCAAGGGATTGTTTTCAGTCCCAAGAAACCCATGGACTTCTACATGGCTGGGAGGAGGTGGCTGCGGATCATGTTGTCCTTAGTGACCCAGAGGACTCGGGACCAATACCTCAGCAAACCTACGCTGCATGGCCTCCCTGATCCTGGAAAGCCTGTGAAAGGACCCTCGGATTTGTGGTATCAAGGAGAGGGATCAGTACTGGCTGGCAACCCTTCTTGATCCACTTTACAAGGGTAAGGTTGGGGAACTTATCCAGCCTTTGTAGAGGGAGCAGAGGATGAAACATTTTTGGGAGGCCTTGAAGAAAGGTTTGTGCAATGCGTTTCCAGAGCCTGGGAGGTTGCAATTTCCTGGTCTTCCTGGACAACGTGTTGCTGAGGCTTCGGTCAGTCACAGAAGGAGTGGTGGAGAAGGTGGCGGTCTGACCGATGCGTTCAGACAATTTTTTAGTCTGCAGCCCCAAGGTCTGATCGGTTCCAGCAACCATCGCCAGTGTCTGATTTACATGATGCAGGAATACCTTGGGGCAAGTTTAGACCTGGAGACCTTTCCAACTGAAAATCCACTGGGTTACTGGGTCTTGAGGATGGATCACTGGCCAGAGCTTGCACAGTATGCAATTGAGCTACTGGCCTGTCCTGCATCCAGTGTTCTATCTGAACTCACATTCAGTGCTGCTGGAGGTTTTGTAACCGATCACAGAGTGCGCCTGTCCACAGACTCTGCTGATCGGCTCACCTTCATAAAAATGAATCAGTCTTGGATCACCAGCTACCAAGCACCTGATGCTGACGTAACCGATTAATTTTTTTATGAATGTGAGATCCCTTGAAGACTGCCTATGCTGATGCTGAGTGACTATCCTGTTTTGATGAGTGACTATCCTATTCCTCCTCAATGTTCATGTTGATAGCTTCTAAGAACATTTTTTGGTTCTGGGCACCACCACCAGTGCCTAAAGCCCAATTTTTCTGCCCCTGTTTGACAGGGGCGTGTAATTACAATTTTTGATCTAATATTTCACAGCAAGGCCCATTCCTGAAATCTTCTGAACAGGGGCACAGACAGCAAAACAAATGTTACAGGGGCGATGATAACCCTTCCCTATGTTATCCAAAAAGCTTAAAAATACATTTTTTGGCTGTATCTACACTTAAAAAATGTACCTGTATCAAATTACAGACAGATAAAACTTAAGAACAAACCTACAGTTCCTGTCTTGTTTGGACCGCCTGTATACTGCTGTTCAGAATATATAGGGCCTGGGGGCCCCACGCCTTTTCTTTTTTAAATTTGGGTGCGGGGTTCCCCTTAATATCCATACAAGACCCAAGGGGCCTGGTAATGGGCTGGGGGGTTACGCATGCCATTTTTCTCAATAATTTTCATCCATATTGCTGGGACCTGACATTACATTACAGCCGCAAGCAGTTTTAAATGACTTTTATTCCTTTAGAAATGTAATTTTGTGCAGGGACTGTTCTAAGCACAGGAAACACGCGCCACTATACAGGCATACTATAGACACCCCCCAGGTACGATATTTAAAGGAATATTTCACTTTTATTTTTTCACTTTAAGCATTTTAAAATCACTGCTCCCGAAAAAACGTCCCTTTTTAAAACTTTCTTTTGCATTGATACATGTCCCCTGGGGCAGGACCCAGGTTCAAAAACCCCTTTTAGGACAGTAACTTGTTTATTAGCCTTTAAAATTTGCACTTTTGATTTCTCACGTTCGAGTCCCATAGACTTTAACGGTGTTCGAATGTTAACACAAACTTTCGGTCCGTTCGCATGTTCTGGATGCGAACCAAACCGGGGGGTGTTCAGCTCAACCCTAATAGTGAAAGTGGTTGCCAGACCTGGACAAAGATGATTGCAGCTATCAACTTAGAAGTAAGTGAGAGTGGTGACAGTGGCATGGAGACAAAAGAAACTGGAGGGGGCATGCTGGAGCTTCTAGTTGTGCAAAGATAACAAAGAGTTTACAGATGCATGGTGAGATTTGAACTTGCATGGAAGTAAAATAAAGTGAGGCATATTGATACCTGTAGTTTTACAAAGACAGTTGAAAGCTTATTAATGTATATTGTGACTATAATGGACACCCATGTTGCACAGTGCCTTGAAAATGTATTCATACCCCTGGAAATTTTTGTCATGTTACAACCAAAAATGTAAATGTATTTCATTGGAACTTTAAGTGATAGACCAACACAAAGTCGCAAAGTGGAATTGCGAAGTGGAATGAAAATGATAAATGGTTTTCAAATTTTTTTACAAATAAATATCTGAAAAGTGTGGCTTGCATTTGAATTCAGTACCCTTTACTCTAATACCCCTAACTAAAATCCAGTGGAATCAATTGCCTTCCGAAGTCACCTGATTATTTAATGGGGATGGGCGAATGGTTCGGCCCGAGCATAAGTTCAGGCCGAACTTTGGGTGTTCGGATGTTCTGCAAACACCGAACAATATGCGGTTTTCGGGGCAAATTCGAAAGCCGCCGGAACACCGTTAAAGTCTATAGGACATTAACATGAAAAATCCAAAGTGTTTATTTTAATGGCTTATATGCAAGTTATTGTCATAAAAAGTGTTTGGGGATCTGAGTCCTGCCCCAGGGGACATGTATCAATGAAAATTGTTTTTAAAAAAACGGCCGTTTTTTTGGCAGCAGTGATTTTATTAATGCTTAAAGTGAAACAATAAAAATGAAATATTCCTTTAAATATCGTGCCTGGGGGGTGTCTATAGTATGCCTGTAAAGTGGCGCATTTTTCCAGTGTTTAGAACAGTACCACAGCAAAATGACATTTCTAAAGGGAAAATTGTCATTTAAAACTGATCGTGGCTGTAATGAATTGTTGGGTCTCGGCCCTTTGGGCCTGATATGGAAATTAAGGGGAACCCTGCGCCTAATTAAAAAAAATGGCGTAGGGGTCCCCCCCAAAATCCATACCAGACCTGTGGAACCCTACGCCAAAATTAAAAAAAAATGGCATGGGGTCCCCCTCAAAATCCATACCAGACCCTTATCCGAGCACGCAACCTGGCAGGCCACAGGAAAAGAGGGGGGACGAGAGAGGCCCCCCCTCCTGAACTGTACCAGTCCACATGCCCTCAACATGGGGAGGTTGCTTTGGAGTAGCCCCCCAAAGCACCTTGTCCCCATGTTGATGACAAGGGCCTCATCCCCACAACCCTTGCCTGGTGGTTGTGGGGGTCTGCGGGCGGGGGGCTTATTGGAATCTGGAAGCCCCCTTTAACAAGGGGACCCCCAGATCTCCCCCCTGTGTAATATGGCAACGGGGTACAAGTACCCCTACCATTTCACATAAAAAGTGTCAAAAACGACAAGACACAGCTTGGGGACAAGTCCTTTATTCAAAAAAAAAAAAAAAAATGTCCCACGATCTCCATTCATCTATCTTCTTAATGCTGCGACAAACTGAAAAAAAAAAAAAAGCCCAGACCGATCCGCCTCAATGGGAGGCTCCTGGTGATGCTTCATCGCCTTTGACTGTTCTTATTTAACTAAGGGCGGGCTTTAGGACTTTCCCATGACTTCCCTGTGGCATCAGAGGGGGGTGGGCCACCCGGTTACGTAAAGAAGTGACCCTGCCCCCCTCTGGCGCCACGGGGGAAGCTGTGGGAAAGTCCCCGTGGCGTCAGAGGGGACGGAGTCACCCGTGCACATCACCAGGTGGCCCCACCCTTAGTTATATAAGAACTGTCAAAAGCGCTGAAGCATCACACTGCGGGAGCCTCCCATTGAGGCGCATTGGTCTCGGCTTTTTTTTTCTTTTTCGGTCTGTCGCAGCATGAAGAAGAAAATGAATGGACATTGTGGGACTTTTTTTTTTTTTTTTTAAAAAAGGACTTGTCCCCAAGCTGTGTCTTGTCGTTTTTAACATTTTGACACTTTTTTTGTGAAATGGTAGGTGTACATTTGTACCCCGTTACCATTGCACACAGGGGGGAGGCCGGGATCTGGGGGTCCCCTTGTTAAAAGGGGCTTCCAGATTCCAATAAGCTCCTCGTTTGCAGACCCCCACAACCACCGGCAAGGGTTGTGGGGATGAGGCCCTTGTCCCCATCAACATTAGGACAAGGCCTACCCCAAAGCAACCTCCCTATGTTGAAGGCATGTGGCCTGGTACGGTTCAGGAGGGGGGGCGCTCTCTCGTCCCCCCTCTTTTCCTGCGGTCTGCCAGGTTGCATGCTTGGATAAGGGTCTGGTATGGATTTTGGGGGGACCCCTACACCAATTTTTAATAAACATTGGCGCAGGGTTCTCCTTAATTTCCATATCAGACCCGAAGGGCCTGGTATGGATTTTAGGGGGACCCCCAAGCAATTTTTTTTTTAAATTTTGGTTCGGGGTTCCCCTTAATATTCATACCAGACCCAAAGAGCCTGATAATGGACTGGGGGGGACCCCATGCTCTTTTTTTAATGAGTTTTATCTATTTAGCCGAGACCCGACAATTCATTACAGCCGCGATCAGTTTTAAATGACAATTTTTCCTTTAGAAATGTCATTTTGCTGTGGTAATATTCTAAAGACGGGAAAAATGTGCCATTTTGCAGGCATATTATAGACACCCCCCCAGGCACAATATTTAAAGGAATATTTCATTTTTATTGTTTCACTTTAAGCATTAAAAAAATCACTGCTCCCGAAAAAACGGCCGTTTTAAATAAAAAATTTTGCATTGATGCATATAAGCCTTTAAAATGAGCACTTTTGATTATTCATGTTCATGTCCCATAGACTTTAACGGTGTTCATGTGTTCTGACAAATTTTTTGCCTGTTTGGTATCCCTACAGTATTAGTAAATAGAGTCCACCTGTGTGTAATTTAATCTCAGTATAAATACAGCTGTTCTGTGAAGCCCTCAAAGGTTTGTTAGAGAACCTTAGTGAACAAACAGCATCATGAAGGCCAAGGAACACACCAGACAGGTCAGGAATAAAGTTTTGGAGAAGTTTAAAGCAGGGTTAGGATATAAAGAAATATTCCAAGCTTTCAACATCTCACGGAGCACTGTTTAATCCATCATCCAACTGCAAACTTGCCAAGACATGGCCGTCCACCTAAACTGACAAGCAAGGCAAGGAGAGCATTAATCAGAAAAGCAGCCAAGAGGCCCATGGTAACACTGGAGGAGCTGCAGAGAGCCACAGCTCAGGTGGGAAAATCTGTCCACAGGACAACTATTAGTCGCGCACTCCACAAATCTGGCCTTAAGAGTGGCGGGAAGAAAGCCATTGTTGAAAGAAAGCTACAAGAAGTCCCATTTGCAGTTTGCGAGAAGCCATGTCGGGGACACAGCAAACATGTGGAAGAAGGTGCTCTGGTCAGATGAGATCAAAATTGAATGTTTTGGCCTAAAAGCAAAACACTATGTGTGGTGGAAAACTAACACTGCACTGCAACCTGAACACACCATCCCCACTCCAATCAATCAATTGGAATAGAAATAATAAATCATCAAATCTCAGTTCAGCCCAACAAAAAGCTTTGAATTCCCTTAAGAAAAACATAACATAATCATTAAGCCTTCAGATAAAGATGGGAACATAGTGGTTATGGATGTAATAAAATATCAGAAAACCGTCAGTGGTATATCACCATACCTGGGTTCGAGGTTGAGCGGTTTAAAACAAATTATGCCAATTTAATTGCTCAGGCATTTTATAAAGATATCATTAATAGAAAAACTTGGGAATTTATTTCAGTGAAGGCTCCGAGAATGCCCACCCTGTACGCATTACCTAAGATACACAAGAGTATGGACCATCCCCTGGGATGACCTATCGTATCGGGGAATGGCTGTTTAACAGAATCAGCCAGTCAACTGGTCGATGACTACCTGCGGCCTCATGTGGTAGCTCTTAGCTCCCATATCCAGGACACTGCCGATCTATTGATGGCTCTCGATGGAATAGTGGTGCCTGAGGGGGCTTGGCTGGTGGCCATCGATGTGGAGGCTCTCTACAACTCAATCCCCCATGATTTGGGGGTTCGAGTTGTGGAGAGCTTCATTGTAGAGAGGGGTAGTAGAGCTGCCACTTACAATGAGTTAATCTTAGGCTTATTGTATTTTATTTTGACCAATTTCTTTTTGTTCAATCGCTCCCACTACCTCCAGGTGCAGGGTGTTGCAATGGGGACACGTTGTGCTCCCTCATATGCAAACCTGTACCGGAGGGGGTGGGTGGGAGTGATCAATATTTTGTGATGAATTGCAAGAGAGCCTGAGTAGGGTATTAATTTGGCAAAGATTCATCGATGATATCTTCTTAATATGGACTGGGTCCAAGGAGGAGTTAATCTCCTTCTTGAAAACTTTAAAATTAAATGAATTTAATCTCAGATTTATAATGAATTATGACCAAAAGAATATCAGTTTTTTGGATATCTTGATTTTCATCAATGAGGATGGAATTTTAGGTTCTTCCTTATATTGTAATCCCTCTGCGAGGGATTTTACATTCCCAGAGTTCCCATCCCAGGTCTCTCATCTCTAGCATACCTTATAGCCATTATCACAGGCTAAAAAGAACTGCAGTCGACTGGAAGACTTTGAGATTGAAGCCAAGGCCCTACGAGACCGTCTTTTATTAAGAGGTTACAGTCGATCGTGCCTCAAAAAGCCTTATTATTGGGCCAATCAGAAGGAAAGAGATACCTTGAAAAGTTCATATTTACCAAAAAAGTTCTTTTCATACCAAAAAAGTTCATATACCAGACCAAAAGGTTCGATTGATAACCAGATTTTCAGGACAGCATTGTCAGATACAAGATGTCATCCAAAAGTATTGGCACCTATTGGTGGCTGACAATGTTGTCTCAAAATATTTAAGTCCATATCCTCAAATCACTTACAAGAGATCTCAATCAGAGATCATGTTGTATACAATCATTTAACAACCACATCTAAAAATATGTTGTCCGTAAAACCACATGTATCAGGCCCTGCAGGAATTACAATTTCTGTAGATAACTGATGAGTGCCTCTCAGATATTGCTACCCAATGGAGAGCAATATAGACCTAATTTCTATGCCGATTGTCAGACTATTGGTGTAGTATATCTCATGGAATGCGAATGCAGGGCCTTCTACGTGGGCAAAACTAGAAGACCAATTTTTCATAGGGTCAGGGACCTTGTGTCCCTTGGTCTCTGAGAAAAAAATAGAGTCCCATGTGTTGGCTGATCGGGGTTTCCATCATAACTTTCTCTTGTCCAAAATTACATTTTTTTGCTTTGGAGCATATACCGGTACATGAAAGAGGGGGTGATGTGGATAATCTACTTCTACAGCGCGAAACAAAATGGATCCACACCTTGTCAGCTATAAAACATCCTAGACTGAACGAGTCCATTAGCTATAAACCCTTTTTTTAGGATCATATGAGTCTCTTTATATAAGAGACTCTAATTAAACTAAAATGCTTTACAACTGGGATCCATTGTTAAGACCCCATTAATTTAATGATCATTCTTTGTTGTGAATTAAATTGTACATTATTATGTTTGCTTTGTAACTCGCTCATGCCTTGGCCATGGGGGTTCCCATGTTTGCCCTACCTGGACTGATTATTTTACGTGTGCCTTTATTTCTCTCTCCTCCCTTTTTTCTTTATTTGAGGAGAGGTACTTATTTCCCTTTTTTTTACTTTATTCAAATTTAAAGGCCTGGGATGTCATTCCCATGGTTGGCCACTGGATGGCAATATTTAATTAAGTTAATTGGAAGCACATTGTTATGGAGATAGGTGATCATATGGACGCCCAGGACGTCCTCTCCGCCAACCATATAGGGGAATCTCTCCAGTATGTGTTTGTGGGGTTGGGAAATGGGTGTTGAGTTGGCAGCCACTGGTTCAATCAACCGAAGAGGCCACACCCAGTTTATGGGCAGATTTCCCATCTTGCCCTGCGGCCCCCCCACCCCAAAGCACCTTGTCCCCATGTTGATGAGGACAAGGGCCTCTTCATGACAACCCTGGCCGTTGGTTGTCGGGGTCTGCGGGCGAGGGGCTTATTGGAATCTGTGAGCCCCCTTTAATAAGGGGGCCCCCAGATCCCGGCCCCCCACCCTATGTGAATGAGTATGGGGTACATTGTACCCCTACCCATTCACCTAGGGAAAAAAGTGTCAATAAAAAAAAAAACACACTACACAGGTTTTTATAATAATTTATTAGACAGCTCCGGGGGTCTTCTTCCGACTTCGGGGGTCTTCTTCCGACTTCGTCGCTCTCTCCGGCCTCTTCTCCCGGTGTCTGGTTCTTCTCCCGCTCTCCGACCTCTTCTCCCGGTGTTCGACCTCTTCTCCCGGTGTCTGGTTCTTCTGCCGGCTCCTCCGCTATCTTCTGCCGCTCTTTTGCTAGCGGTGGCCTGGACTTCTAAGTCATCTTCTTCCCTCTTCTCTTCTTCCGATGTTGACACGACGCTCTCTCCCGCTGTAATGCTGTGTGAGGGCTCCGCAATGACTTATATAGGCGGTGACCCCGCCCCCTTATGACGTAACAGTCCCGAGGCATGCTGGGACTGTGACGTCATAAGGGGGCATGGTCATCGGATGACATGACCACCGGCCGGGCTGCATGCTCGGATAAGGGTCTGGTATGGATTTTGGGGGGGACCCCCACGCAGTTTTTCGGCATAGGGGGTTCCCCTTAAAAACCATACCAGACCGAAGGGCCTGGTATTCCCCCAGAGGGGAATTCCCTCTCGCCCCCGCCGCAATAGCAAAATGTGTTTTTTCTATTGCAGCCAGTGCGAGATGTACAGTACCCTGTCGCCGAGACCCATTCTCGCGGCTGCGTACTGTAGTTTGTACAAAAGTTCGATGGTTTTGTGTACACACGATCGGACTTTGCTCCATCGGACTTTTGTTGCCGAAAAGTTTGTGCGTTCGCACAACAAAAGCAATTCAGCAACACAAAAGCATCGGACAAAAGTCCAATAGAAACAGAAAAAGTTTGTCCAATGGAGCGTACACACAGTCTGATGTTGCTCCAGAACAGCTAATTTGCATGTTTGTTGTCAAAAAGTCTGATCGTGTGTACGGGCCTTAAGAACTAATATGCATATATATGAACTTTCTATCCTGTGAAAGGATTTGTAATTCTTTTCACTCATCCTGTGATGCTGTACTCCCTAAAAACTTTTCTTCAGGTTACACTGCAGTCATAAAATACAGCCTAGGATCTTCCCTAGCTTGTGATTGAACAATGAGGGAGCAGCAGCATAATAAGCTCATCTGCCAGTTTGTCAGAAAGCTATCCGTATTAGTGCAGCAGAGCATGATTCATATACAGTGCTATCCCACCCTCTCCCAGTATAAGTGCTGCTGTATAGAGAATTATAGGAATCCGATAACCAGACTTCTAGAATTTTTACTTTTTTTTTTTATGTGTCTGGATTTCAGCTTTAAAATTAAAAAAAAGGTAAGATGTGTGAGGCCTACTTTACAGTAATGTTATTTCTTATGTACCAGAAGGTGGGCTAGCACTGTATGTGAAGTTGGTAGATGCAAGGCCAGATTTGTGAATAAGGTTTGGTATGGGGCTCATGCAGGGTGGCACTGAGCTGCACCCTGTTATTCCTGGACCATAACATCACATTAAGAGCAGTTTCAAGGATGCAGATTACCAGCCTCAAAATGGGCAGTTTCTTATGCCCTGTACACACGGTCAGACATTGATCGGACATTCCGACAACAAAATCCATGGATTTTTTCCGACGGATGTTGTCTCAAACTTGTCTTGCATACAAACGGTCACACAAAGTTATCGGAAAATCCAATCGTTCTGAACGCGGTGACGTAAAACACGTACGTCGGGACTATAAACAGGGCAGTAACCAATAGCTTTCATCTCTTAATTTATTCTGAGCATGCGTGGCACTTTGTGCGTCGGATTTGTGTACACACGATCGGAATTTCCGACAACGGATTTTGTTGTCGCAAAATTTTATAGCAAGCTCTCAAACTTTGTGTGTCGGAAATTTCCGATGGAAAATGTGTGATGGAGCCCACACACGGTCGGCATTTCCGACAACAAGGTCATATCACACTTTTTCCGTCGGAAAATCCGACCGAGTGTATGGGGCATCGCAGTTTATATCAACCACAATAATTATTTGTCACCTGTTCTCTGTCGGAAGCAGCAAAATTCTTCTAAAAAAAAAAAGTTTCATGGCAGCATAGTTCTAGAGAAACAGCCCATTGGGTGCCAGGAAGGCCAGCAATGAAGATTTGGTGGCACACGCACTGATCAATCACTTCTTATAATTAGAAGTGATTACAAAAGTGACTAGAAGAAGTTTGCCAGTACTGTTCTGTATGTCTGTAAAGGTTCAACGGGGCCTTGTGAAATCAGGAAGCAGCTGCAGGAAGTAATTTCTACAAATTTGCAACTCTACTGTCTTATCACTTAACCAGACCATGTTCCCATTTATGTTCTCAAGAATCAGGTATGCTTAATTTTCTGTTGTATGTTTTTTGTAGCCACGAGCTCGTATCACTGTAGGTCATGATTCAGGTAGGGCTGAACATTAAAACCAAACACATTAAACCTCATAGATAATAAAACATGACACAAATTATTTTTGGAGTAATGTGGCCACAGCTTTTATTAAACAACAAGATAATAACAATAACACAATTTAACCTCCTTGGCAGTATTCCCAAGTGTGGCTCAGGGTGAAATTTCAGTACCATTAGCGGTAACCCCGAGCCACACTTGGGACTGCATCGCTGGATCCTGGAAAAGGTGACTTACCTTGTCCCCACGATCCCGCGCTGTACTCCCACTGTGTCCGACAGCCAGATCTTCCTCCCGATTCTCTGTGTGTTCTGGCTTCCCTTCCCTGCGAGCGTCACAACGCAGGGGGGGTGGAACCGGTGGCAGATTTAAAATGTATAAATCACAACACATTGTAATCTTATTGGATTACATTACTGTATCAAATCATTTGACCTAAGTTTTCTCCCCCATGCTTTGTCCAGTGCCCTTGCCTGCAGTTTTACTGTTCTTTCTGCCTGGAAAAAGCGGTCTATGACCTGGTGAAAAACAGCGACAGTGATACTGATACAGAATCACTTGCAGAATTGAGTGATAGCGATTTGTCATGAAATTAGTCATCAGACACAGAAAGTGATTTCAGCTATGATCCTGCACTTGGTGCTCTATTGACTGCGGATCATGCAGCGCCCCCAATATTCCCATTTACTGGAGCATCTGGTACGAAAGTGGATGTTGAAGATGACAACCCCTTAGCATACCTACAACTATTTTTGACCGATGAGATTATTGAAAAAATAGTTACGGAGACAAACCGGTACCAAGAGAAACAAGCTGCTAGGCATCAGAAGTTTTCAAGAAGTAGAGAGTGGGAACCAGTGACCAAAAAGGACATTTTGGAAATTTCTGGGCCTAATAATTCTTAGGGGAATGGTGGGGTAACCCCTGCAGAAGTGGTATTGGACAATCAATAAATTACTTGCCACTGCATTCGTTGGCAAGGTCATGTCAGAGTACAAATTTTCCCTGATAATGAAATATTTGCACTTTGAAAACAATGAAGAATTTGATGAAATTACTCATCCAGCACCAAAACTCATGAAAATTTGGGAAGTATATCAAATGATTCTGAAGAATTTCCAACTGAGCTATTTGCCAGATAGAGACATCAGCATAGATGAAAGTCTAATGGCCTACAAAGGAAGGCTCAGCTGGATACAATACATGGCATCAAAAGAGAGCACAATTTGGCATAAAATCCTTCATGCTATGCAAATCGACAACTGGTTACATTTGAAATTCTGTCCTATACACTAGGAAGGGAACCAAATTCAACCAAAATACAGCAATTATGGAATGGCAACATCTTCTGTTCTTTCATTGATTGAGCCATTGCTAAATCAGGGCTATTGTGTAACTACAGACAATTTTACACATCCCATGAACTTTATGACTTCCCTTCTGCAGAACAAAACGGATGCTTATAGAACCGTTAGGGCTAACCGGTGTGACATGCCGCCAATCTTTGGCAATAAAAAGCTCAAGACTGGAGAAATAGGCAAAATGATGGCACTGTGATGGCGTGACAAAAAAGATGTGTGCCTAATGAGTACAATCCATAATACCTCCACTGTCATGGTACGCACAAAAGGTGGGAAAGACATCATGAAGCCACAGGTAGTGATAGACTACAACAACACCATGGGAGGTGTTGACAGAGCCGACCAAGCAATGCCATTCTATCTAACAATGAGAAAAACAACAAAAAAAGTACTACAAGAAGATCTTCAGGTATCTTCTTGAGCAATGCTTGTGGAATGCCTACATTCTGCTCATAAAAGAGTGACAAGCCTGTGGTTCATGCTAACTTTAAATTGGAAAATTGCCAAACTGATCTCTCTGAACCACCAAACACCAATGGTTGTGAATAGAGCTGGACGTCGTGCTGCTGGTGTTGTCAACCCGGAATGCCTGACTGGTCATCACTTCATGGACTACATCCCACCAACTGAGAAAAAGTCAGCACCCACAAGGATGTGCATGGTTTGTTGCTCAAAGCGTGATAACAGTGGAAAGAAAATCCAAAAGGAAACCAGGTTCCATTGTCCTGATTGTGACGTATGACTTTGTGCAATCCCATGTTTCAAAATTCATCATACCCAGGATGTTTACTGGAGCAATATGACTAGTAATATTGCACCCTTGTTTGGACAAATTTCAGTGATTTTGATTTGATTATATTATTGACTAAAATTTATTGAATAAAAGGTATTATTATTATTTTATTATATTATTGTTATTATTTATAGTTATTTATTATATTATAATTTATGATTTTGTGTTTTAAACTTTATCATACCCGGGATGTCTACTAGACTCTTGTTTGAACAGATTTAAGTGAGTTATTCCTAAGAATTAGAGGCCTACAATATAAAACGCCAAATTTCCATGCAAAACAATCGTTTTGCTTTCAGCATAAAAAATCTGACATAATCATACCACCAGGGAGGTTAACCACCTCAATACAGGGCACTTACACCCCCTTCCTGCCCAGGCCATTTTTCAGCTTTCAGCGCTGTCACACTTTGAATGACAATTCCACGGTCATGCTACACTGTAACCATGTGACATTTTTATCATTTTCTTCACACAAATAGAGCTTTCTTTTGGTGGTATTTAATCACTGCTGGTTTTTTTATTTTTTCCTAAAAAAAAAAAAAAAGACAGAAAATTTTGAAAAAAAAGTTTTCTTAGTTTCTGACAGTAAATTTTGTAAACAAGAATTTTTTTCTCCTACACTGATGGGCACTGATGATTTGGCACTAATATGCTGCACTGATGAGGTGGCACTGATGAGGAGGCACGGATATGTTGCACTTTTGTGGCGCTGATAGGTGTCACTGATATGTGGCACTGATGAGCAATGATAGGCGGCACTGATGGGTGGCATTGGTGGGCACAGATGGGCGGCACTAGTGGGCACAGATAGGCAGCACTGATGGGCACTGATGGGCATTGATGGGCAGTAGTGATGGGCATTGATGGGCAACAGTGATGGGCATTGATGGGCAGCAGTGATAGCCAGCACTGACTGGCATCACTAATAGCCACTTATTTCTGGCAATTGTGGGCACTGATTGCTGGCAATAATGGGGAATCATTGATGACACTGATGGCACTTAATTGTAATCAGGGCACTGATGATCAGTGCCCTGATTACATACCTAGATGTCCCCCTGTGAGGAGATGCCACTGATCGGCTCTCCTCTCCTCACACTCTGTCAGTGTGAGGCGAGGAGCGCTGATCACCGGCATCTTTGTGTTTACATGTGACCGGCTGTGAATGGACACAGCCGATCACATGGTTAAAGAGCCGCGGCTCCTTACAAAGATTGGGGCCCTCAAGGGCACGCGAGAGCAGTCCTTCTGGGAAGCCATCATAAGACGTCCACCCAGAACTAAAGCCGCACTGCCCAGCCGTCATTTGACAGTGGGTGGGCGGCAAGTGGTTAAACACCAATTCTTCAAAAACATACAACAATGCTGATAAAACCTTTAAAGCCAGTTCCTTGACAGTGCCACCCAATAACATGTTCTGTTGTAAACCCGTACCGGCCACCAACCATCTACAACTAGCTCAGTGGGTACATACCAATTTTTACACCATCAAGGACCCACCAATGCTGTGACAAAAGTACAATATGCCCTACAAGTCCACCATTCTCTTTGCATACCTCAGTTCCCCAAACCTATGCACTTTCAATCATAGCCATATCCATACATTTACCAAGAGGGTGGGTGGGTGGCCAAATTGGTCACCACACTGTCTGTTCCTTCTTAAGGTTTCTCTAAGCTATGACCACTTCCTCCCTTCTCCCTACATCATATCCTTAAAGCATTCCCCACCCATTCTTAACCATTCTCCTGCCTTTCAGCCCACCCTGCTGTGTGCCCTTTCTCCTATGTGCTCAGTGCAGCCCATCTCAGTTGCAAGAAGTTAAAGTCTACATTCAAAAGTAGGCAGAAAAAATTAGCTATTTGATATTTTTTCTTTATTCATTCTTAAGTTACACTGAGATCCACTTCATTAAACTACTATACATATACCCAGGTCTTTGAAAGTTCATTATGCCATAAACTGTTATGCTATGTACGTATTTACTGATGCATAAAATATCACTGGTTACAAGCATGCAAAGCCCTCCTGGCAATATAGCACTTTGTCATGTTTATGACATCACTGCCAAAAAATATCTGTGTTTGTGGCTGGGTATGTGTTTGTGGTTTTGATCTCATCAGGTAAAAGGATTGGGTAGATTTTACTGCGATGTTTTTGAAACATGACATGTCATTGTTTCTAGAAAAGGTGAATCACAATACTGTACAACTATCTACATACCCAACAATGACCTTTTGAACAGTTAATCTTTTACATGAAGTGTACTTCAAAGCAAATTAGGCATTTGACTGGTTGATCTAATTTAAATGTAAGTTTGTAACATAATTGTAAACTGCTTAGAAATCTAAGGTAGTGATATAATATTTGTGCTTTGAGAGGCACAGTGGAACTACTAATTCATGCAAACCAGTACATCTACAGCTAAGCCTTAACTACAGGGATCTAAAGCCCTGTCACACAATATCAGTTAACTGAATTTTGGTCTGATTTAAGTGACTGTTTTTCCCATATATCCAGCCACTAGTTTCCAGTTCAAGAAATACATGGAAAAATCTAGTTGCTTAGGATAAGAGACACATCTCATAAATAAGGCCTGTAACACGCACCAAACTCTGACTTTACTTAAAGCAGAACTGTCCTTGTTGCTGATCTACCTTCACTGACTATGCCATCCATGTTCTTCTGAGCTCTGTAGTTCCTCTGTAGTAGCCTGCTGATTTTGCTGAAAAAACGTTACCCAGTGATATCCTGTCTGTAAGACCGCTGGCTGCTATTCCTCCTGTACTCCCAGCCAGCGGTCTTGTCACTTCCCCCTTGTAGTTCTCTAAAAGCAGGCAGGGACTTCTATGGGCACTTATGGGCACAGATGAGACCGCATTTATAGGCACAGATGAGACTGCACCTATGGGCACAGATGAGACCGCACCTATGGGCACAGATGAGGTCGCACTTATGGGCACAGATGAGACCGCACTTATGGGCACAGATGAGACCGCACTTATGGGCACAGATAAGACCGCACTTATAGGTACAGATAAGACCGCACTTGTGGGCTCAGATGAGACCGCACTTATGGGCTTAGATGAGACCGCACCTATGGGCTCTGATGAGACCGCACTGATATTGAAGTTTATTGAGATTTCCATACATTAGCGGGTTCCACCATTATTGTGTTGTTGGTTAGTAAGTTAGCGCTGCACTTTTTTTTTTTTTTCTCATGCCGACCTTTACTTGTGTCACATGCTAATGTAAAACAGCATGGCCCGGCTCTTTCTGTGGTGCGGGTAGGGATGTGCTCACATACACCATACAAGCACTGATTGCTATTAGAAAAATCTCAAAGCTACAGCAGGAGGAGGAATATTTCTAATACTGAATTACAGCAGAGTACATTGTGTATAATATATCATTATGGGATGTGTCTACAGTTCAGTAATGATTACATAAAGGAAATAAGGGCAATATGTTTATCTCCTTTTGTGGCTGGAGGAGAGCACAAACATGCATTTATAAGGCTGTCACCTACCAATCCTGCTGTGTGTTACTGAGTAGTATGGCTTGCTGCCTGTAGAATAAGGGGTGAGATTTATGTTGAAGTGGGTTTGTTCACATTTAACATGTACAGGCCTAGAGTACCCTCCCACATTCTCTCTAATTCCTGAAACATGATGGGAAGTGTAGATAGAGAGGAGAGGAGCGGATATGATGTAATCCCTGTTCTAACAGCTCCTCCTTGGCAGAATAGATGCTGCATTTTTTGAACTACAGAGAGCACTTCCTGAAAATTCAATTAGACTTTTCTCTTCAATAGTAAGGAATTTCACAAATGTAATAACTGTTTAGTGTTGTGTGTGTGTGTGTGTGTGTGTGTGTGGGGGGGGGGGGGTACTAATAAGGGTTTTTTTGCAGATCCCAGAGTTCTGCTTTAACTTGATTATAACACCTGCAGCATACCATCCAATTACTCTACAACAGAGTTACCAATTTGCACCTGTCATGCGAATGACCATTGTGCTAATATAATTCTATTTGTTAACCAAGTGAGGGATTTGACTATCAAGTATAAGAGAATCAATTTCCATTAATCTGATTTCACTGGGAATGTGGCTTTACTTCCAGCCAGGAATTTTTGAGAAGAGGGTAAACCGTATTTGAAACCAACACAGCTGAGAAGGGGATAGTCATGGCAGAAGACAGTTGGCTTGGGATAGTAAAAGTGTAACTGCAGTATGAGTAGAAAAAATCTATCAGAAGTATTTTTTAAATCACTTACACTACTTAGAGCAGATCATGCATTCCAAGCAAAACAACAAGGTCTGTTTATTAATAGTGGCCATACCCCCCTTGTTAAAACTCCACATTAAGCTAAAAAATACTGTGAAGGAAGAAATTTAGCTTGCATACTTACCTTTCCTGTCGGCTTCCATAGTGTCGAGGGTGGCATCATTAGCTTGCAGACAACATCTTGGCCAATGTTGTGCATTACAAATCTCACAAGAAGATGCTGCAGCATAGAGCAATTTTGGCATTTTGTGAGATTTTGGTTACTATATCCGGAATCTTGCTGGGAGGATGCTGATGTCATCCTCACCTAGGAACCAGGGGCAGAAGCCAGGGGAAAGGCTATATTATCTAACGTCTTTCTCACTTTTTTTTAGGGTTAATGCAGGGTTTTTTTAGCTAAATAAGTGGACCTTTCTATTTAGCTTCTAAGTCTGCTCTAAATATTGTTTGGATAACTGAGGTAGACTCATAAATATGAAATAATTTGCTTTTTTTGTAATATTTGCTCTTTAAGATACTGACAAACCCAAAGCATACTACTACTACTTGATGAACTTCCTTTTTGCTTCTTATAGTTTATAACAGTGGTTCTCAACCCTGTCCTCAAGTACCCCCAACAGGCCATGTTTTTAGAATTTCTCTTAGATAAAATAGCTGTCCAACATACCAAGCCATTGAC
Organism: Lithobates clamitans; assembly: GCA_037952925.1. NCBI lineage: Eukaryota > Metazoa > Chordata > Amphibia > Anura > Ranidae > Lithobates > Lithobates clamitans. The sequence continues at coordinate 3,277,743 of JBBGZY010000224.1, forward strand.
TCTGATTTAAAGCACCTGTGCAAGATAAAGAAAAACCTGCAAACATGGCCTGTTGGGGGTACTTGAGGACAGGGTTGAGAACCACTGGTTTAGATCACCTTCCCTTTCTGGGCAGCGGGCATCAGGCATCTGGCAGCAGCTACTGTGTCCTTTCCTCCATCAGCCGTGCGTCTCCTCCCCTCCCCCTAGGCATCCAATAGGATCACCTGTCCTTTCAGCCAATCGGGTGACAGGTCTCAGATCCGCTTCCTGATTGTCCAGGAGGAGGATCAGTGTTACATTAGTGAATATTCATGGGGTCACAAGCCAAGGTTGACACAGGAGGAGAGTTTCGTAGTCTGGGTCACAAGCCAAAGTAGTTTCCAAACAGCAATAGAAGCAGCTCAAGTAGTAAGCAGGATCAGACCACAATAATCTGGCAACAGGAAGTGCAGAGGCAAGGCTTCTATAGGAAGTTCATAGAAGGAGCAAGGAGTTCAAGGTTCAACAACAATCAAGACACAAGGCAGGGTTTGCCAAAGGATCAGGCAGGATAGTCCAATAGATCAGGCAGGGACCTCTCCAGCATCCCAGATAGCTCAGCGAGAAGAATCGATGCCCGACACAGAAGAGGTCCCAGGTTTGAGCTTCGGTCCTGACACTCTGGGTCTAACCAGTGCTTCAAAAAAACACCCCAGCATTGGAATTCATGCATCCGGAATCCTGCAAGGGGCCGGTCACATGAATATGGGGGGGGGGCTGCGGCATGGATGGGGGCCACCCCTGTATCACACCTTTTTAAACCATTATATAGAAAAAATATATGAAGTAATTACAAATAAGGACACCAAAAGTAGTGAGTACTGTACAGAATCACAGCACTAACTTTCAAAATAAATGGCTACCACAATAATGGAAATTTGGCTCCTTTTAACACATTCAATATTTTTCTTGTAATTGTTATATGTGTCTTATGTTTATATAATAGATTAATATGTTTTTCTGACGTACTATATTTATCGGCATATAACACACACTTTTTTCCCTTTAAAATCAGCGAAAAATCGTGGGTGCGTGTTATACACCTGTTGTCTCTGAGGGAAGAGGAGCGAGCGTCGCTGAATTACATAGAGCTGTGATCTCCTGTGTAACCAGCGCTCCGTCACTCCCAGCTACGCCTCCTGGCCCCGGATTGGCCACTGTTCTGTCTATCATATGAGTAGGGCCAGGAGCCGTGGCTGTGAGTGACGGAGCGCTGGGTAAACAGGAGATCGTGGCTCTGTGTAATTCAGCGGCGCTCGGTCCTCCACTTCCCTCGGAGACAGCAGGGATAATTCAACACTGGGGAGGCTGCAATGATGGGAAAGGTGAGGCTGCAGATAGGCACTGAACAGGCTGAATTGTTGGTCAATTTATAAGCTGCAGATGGGCACTGAACAGGCTGAATTGTTGGTCAATTTATAAGCTGCAGATGGGCACTGAACAGGCTGCATTGTTAGCCAATTTAATGGCTGCAGATGGGCACTGAGCAGGGTGCATTGATGGGCAATTTAGAGGCTGCAGATGGGCACTGAGTAGGGTGCATTGATGGGCAATTTAGAGGTTGCAGATGGGCACCGAGTAGGGTGTATTGATGGGCAATTTAGAGGCTGTAGATGGGCACTGAGCAGGGTGCATTGATGAGCTGTGACCCTAATTTTGCTTCAAAGTTCTTTATTTAAAATGTACGTTTTTTTCCTTAAACTTCCCTCGTAAAATTGGGGTGCGTGCTATGTGCCTGTGCATGTTATACACCGATAAATACTGTATTTTTATTGTTTGATATGTGTCATCTTTCATGTATAGTGCAAGTTTTGGAGAATGTTTTCCGTTTTGATGGATTTTTAATGATTATCTTTACAACATGGCTATGAAATAAAAAGGAACAGCATTTAAAAAAACCTTGACTTAAAGGCAATGTTTATCTTTTTGGATCTCACTGGTCTCTAACTTTAGATGCAAAATGGACACTATGCCAACAAGTACACAGTTCATGCTGAAAATTGGCAGTCGTTTTCTGTTTTATGCAGCAGAAAATAAAGCATTGTGTTTGCATTAGTATTTAAAAGAGCTTGCAACATTTCTCTGAATCCCCCTCCGTTTGCATGAATTTACAGAGCATTATTATCTCCCTAGATTTTATACATGGTCCAGAGGTGATGTTTTTTCAACAGGAAGCATAAAATACGCATGTACTTACTGGAAAGCAACGTAATAAAAATTTAAAACTGAAAAACATGAAACATTCATGAAACACATGCCTTGCTTCTTCAAATTCTTTAATAATATACTGAATGCAAAATGAGCAGGTAAAGGTTTTTCAATTCCTAGCTGAATTAACTAAGCCCTCACAGTTATCTTTTCAGGCCCAAGGGTTCTTTTCTGCAGGTCTCTCCCAAGTCATTCTTAGTTTTAGGGCTGGAATGACTTTAAAGCTGAACTCCAGCCTTACCTTTAGTCATGCACAGTTGTACTGCACTGAAAATGCTTCATTTTACTGCACACTGTGAGCCTTAGAATGCCCACACCTCCTCAAGTAATTATGATATTTGCATATTTGAATAACTTTCTCTAAAGGCTAGTCCACAGCAAAGTTGAGGATTTTTAAGAGGACTAAAGAGGCAGTGTGCTGTGATGTTTTAAAGAAACTACTTACATACAGCACCTTGGTGGCGACCCAATGATAAGGTTTTAAGAATTCATGTTGATGAGGAGGAAAGGGGGACGGGGTAGAAAAAAACCAAGCAGACTTAAAATTCAGCTTTAAGGTGTTAGCCAGAAATAGGTACCAAAACAAGAACAAAATGACGTATAAGAAATCCAAATTAGCAAATGTATTTATCAGCTGGAATATTCTGTAACTAATTGGAAGTTAGTTTTTCAATGGCTGCAGTATTATGGCTAGCAGGTCTCACTAAGTTGCCAACATTCTATAATTATAGAAGGAACTTTGTTGTCGAGCTGGATTTTTTATTTGTAAACTTGATATATACATAGCACACCCCCTTTCAAAACCACTTGACCTTGGGAATATATGGCATGCCCACAAAAACTTCATCCAAAGATATTGGACATGCTTTGTACACTGGTGCAAGCCAGCAAGCAGTATTTGCAAATTCAATTTATACAAGTGTTGGAACAGTATTATTGTCACAATGCATTGTTATAGTATGTGTAAATAAAAAGAGTGTCCTTTTAATCTGAACATAATATCAGTTATAACAACCATGGAAGTGAAAAAATAAAAAATAAATTTAACCTAAAATTGTATATTTTACCCGTTTTTTAATTCTTACTTCTTTCTTTCCTTCCTTTCCTTCTACATAAGTAGGAAAACAGTTATTGCTGAATCAGTAGACCCATGGCAGAAATGTAAAGCTTTCTCTGGTTTGTAAAGGGTACACAGGAGCGATAGCTTACTGCATGAGAGACAGTGAAAAGATAATAAAGCAACGAAAGAGCATTTCAAAAGAAATCCTTCTCCTATCCCAGTTCATGTTACTTAATAAAGCAAGAGAAAAATGCAATTTGAACTGTGTCTGGTTTTATGGGCTGCGATGGGTTAGGTGGTAAACGTGAATTACGGATATAACAATTAATCAGCCGCTCCTTCGGGGGTAAGCGCTACATATACATATACACACAGTGTATATTTATGGTTGGAGCCCTATGGCCGATACGGATATGAACAAGATAGACTTACCATAAGACTTACAACATGAAATGGACCTGAAGTGTGCCCTGGTCTGATGGACGGTATGCCAAAATAAGGGGGCATACCCAAGGTTTAGAAATGGATATTGTGAAGACAAATTAATTGAGAAATGCCCTGAAAAAGGGGATGGGAGGGTGGGTATCGCGCACAGGAAACCGACGAAGAGCACAGGCGAACGGGCTGGTTAAATACCCCCCGGGCTCCTCCCATAAATTCAGGCCACCATACTGGCCTTCTTACTTATGGTTGGAACCCTATGGCCGATACGGATATGAACAAGATAAACTTACCATAAGACTTACAACATGAAATGGACCTGAAGTGGGCCCTGGTCTGATGGACGGTATGCCAAAATAAGGGGGCAAAAACATTCAGGTAGGGGTGTAGTATTATTAGTTTTCAGTGTTATTGACTGAGCAAGTTTGGTGAATGCTTGTGCCATTTCCACCTGAGGATTGGGGATGTACCGAGCAAAGCAGGCAGACTTCCAGCTGCCTAGTATCCTAATGACATGAACTGGGACCTCATGCCGAGACGCGGTCGAGGCTGCTCCGATACGGAAAGAGTGATCGGAGTACTGACTGGGGTTGAGGTGTAGGCTGGGAAGAAGAGTCCTCACATGTTTGACAAACTGGCAGGCACTCAAGGGTTTAGTCGGGAAAGGTAGTAGGGGACTAGAGTTTGACTGTTCCGGTAGGAGTGATAGTAGGCTGTCGAGTATGGTTCCGGACACCAGACATTGTTTGTTATATAGAGGTGAATGTCTACCCCTGGGGCCTGATTGCTGGGTTTTAGATACTACAAGGTGAAGGATGAAATGGTCTTGGTAGCGAGCCAGGTGACATCTACGCAAAACTTAGGGTTGCTATGAGTAAACTTGCTAGGCCGCAAAAGCCTGTTGTAAGCTAGGTAGATGGCCGTTTGTACGACCAGGCTGGGGAGAAGGCCAAATGGCGAACTAGCAAGAATAGTAGACATATCCTGGAAGATGGCATTTGTTATAGGTGGACGTTTTGGCCTTGCTCATGGATTGTCGTTTTGGATGCTGCGTAAGACGGCTCGGGTCATATGGGATGCAACTAAAGATGGTTCTATGGGATCTGGTAAGGCCAGAAAGTGCTGGACACTGGTAAATATATTTAGGGGTATCTCTGGAGGCCATGGTCCTGTAAGCCAATAGTGGCCAAAGATTGCAGCGAAGCCTGTGGAGGCTGCGGCATCTGTCACTACCTGCGGTGATAGGGGCGATATTGACGGTATAAACATTGATATATTGTTCCACGTAGTATGGAACCTTCCCACATTGATAGGTCCGCTACTGCCATGGTGTTTAACTAAGGATCTGATCGGGGTCCTGTGTCTGGGAGAGGAAGACCAGGAGGCATAACACAAAGATCGACCCTGGGGAATGACCTGTATTTGCAGAATTAAGCATTCTCAAGAGAGATTGAAGCTGCTTCTTAGTACGCCCCCGTGTATGGGTGATGTCTTGGAGAACTGACCTGATGGGGGTCAGCTTGTCAAGGGGGAGGCTGGCCTACATGGAGTTGTTAGATCGAAAGAAGTTAATGTAGACCTCGGGTCCGGATTGTTTGAGTTTTGGAGACTGCAAACTGAAGGACGTAATGGTTTTAAAAGCGATTCAGGTGGTGTCTATATAGTACCTGGCTGCCATTGCCACTAAAGGTGAATTTTCTAGGCCGTAGAAAACCGTAAAGGGCCAGGTAGATGGCCGCTTGGATGACTAGACTGTGGAATTTTTGACATGTCCCTAAAGATGGCAGTTGTGCTGGGCAAGAGTTTGCCGTTGGCTATGGGCTGGTGCTTCTGGATGCCACATAGAAGGGATCTTACTGTATGGGCCGTAAACACAGATGGCTCTTTGAGGTCCTGTAAGGACAGGAAATGCTGGACGCTGGCTAGGTATAGCCTATTAGTGTTATGAGAAGAAGCCAGCTGCGTGTGGCAGTTCGATACCTGGTGCAGGACGGAAGCTGAACTCGCAACGATTGCAAGAAGTTATGCTAAGTTGCGTGCCTTGAAACAATTGCAAGAGTTGTGCTTAAAGGTGTGCTTGCAACGATAGCAAGGGAGTTTATGTCACTGGAGATGTGTTTGTAGTAACTGTGAGAAGTTCGTATTACTTCATGTGCTTGCAAAGACTGCAAGAGTTGTGCTTGAGTGTGTGTTTGCAACGATTGCAAGTAGTTATGCTTGGATGTGTGCAGGGCTGGACTGGGACAAAAATTTGGCGCTGGACTTCCTCATGACCGGCCCACTTTAATTTTGAGTGTCCCCAACACCATCCCTCTTACATCAGAGTGTCCCCAACAGCGTCTCCCTTACATCAGAGTGTCCCCAACAGCGTCCCCCTTACATCAGAGTGTCCCCAACAGCGTCCCCCTCACATTAGAGTGTCCCCAACAGCGTCCCCCTTACATCAGAGTGTCCCCAACAGCGTCCCCCTTACATCAGAGTGTCCCCAACAGCGTCCCCCTTACATCAGAGTGTCCCCAACAGCGTCCCCCTTACATCAGTGTCCCCAACAGCATCCCCCTTACATCAGAGTGTCCCCAACAGCATCCCCCTACATCAGAGTGTCCCCAACAGCGTCCCCCTTACATCAGAGTGTCCCCAACAGCGTCCCCCTTACATCAGAGTGTCCCCAACAGCATCCCCCTTACATCAGAGTGTCCCCAACAGCAACCCCCTTCACATCAGAGTGTCCCCAACAGCGTCCCCCTTACATCAGAGTGTCCCCAACAGCATCCCCCTTACATCAGAGTATCCCCAACAGCGTCCCCCTTACATCAGAGTGTCCCCAACAGCATCCCTCTTACATCAGAGTGTCCCCAACAGTGTCCCCCTTACATCAGAGTGTCCCCAACAGCGTCCCCCTTACATCAGAGTGTCCCCAACAGTGTCCCCCTTACATCAGAGTGTCCCCAACAGCGTCCCCCTTACATCAGAGTGTCCCCAACAGCATCCCCCTTACATCAGAGTGTCCCTAACAGCATCCCCCTTACATCAGAGTGTCCCCAACAGCGTGCCTCTTACATCAGAGTGTCCCCAACAGCGTCCCTCTTACATCAGAGTGTCCCCAACAGCGCCCCCCTTACATCAGAGAGTCCCCACCAGCAGCCCACTTCACATCAGTGTGTCCCCATCAGAAGCCCTTCACATCAGAGAGCCCCCACCAGCAGCCCCCTTCACATCAGTGTGTCCTCCCTCTCCTCCCCCTCCCACATGTACTCACAGTTTTGAAGGCAGCTTCTTGTTCCTCTCTCCAGCAGGGGCGGATCCAGAGCCTAGTCTCGGGAGGGGCACTGCCATAAAATTTTGCGGGCAATTTGTCGGGCAATGGCTGGTGTTGGCGCTTCAATCATAACAGCACCATGGTTGATGTGGTGTCAGGATGATTGAGGCGCATTATTTATATTATTACATTGTAATGTAAAATGAAATCGTTCAACTCACCATAATGCAGAATCATTGGGAGCCCTGAGCGTGTCACTTGCTACCGTCGCCTGCCACCAGATGCAGCGTGTCACTTGCCAATGTCGCCTGCCACAACATGCGGATTGTCACTTGCCAATGTCGCCTGCCACAAGATGCGGATTGTCACTTGCCAATGTCGCCTGCCACAAGATGCGGATTGTCACTTGCCAATGTCGCCTGCCACAAGATGCGGATTGTCACTTGCCAATGTCGCCTGCCACAAGATGCGGATTGTCACTTGCCAATGTCGCCTGCCACAAGATGCGGATTGTCACTTGCCAATGTCGCCTGCCACAAGATGCGGATTGTCACTTGCCAATGTCGCCTGCCACAAGATGCGGATTGTCACTTGCCAATGTCGCCTGCCACAACATGCAGATTGTCACTTGCCAATGTCGCCTGCCACAAGATGCGGATTGTCACTTGCCAATGTCGCCTGCCACAACATGCAGATTGTCACTTGCCAATGTCGCCTGCCACAAGATGCGGATTTTCACTTGCCAATGTCGCCTGCCACAACATGCAGATTGTCACTTGCCAATGTCGCTTGCCACAACATGCGGATTGTCACTTGCCAATGTCGCCTGCCACAACATGCGGATTGTCACTTGCCAAGTTGCCAGTGGATGTGTCCTAGAGTGAGGGCGGGCAGTGAGAGATATTGTAACTCATCAGAACATGCATGCAAAAGCATGTTGCATTGCGGCCATCTTGGTACACCCTCACTTGTCAGCAGTAAGACTAGAGTTAGAAGTCGGTAAGCAGACATCTTTATACACCCACCGGAGTCTTGCTTTTCACAGTTATTTTTAATAGTAAACTCAGCTTATTTAGTGAAATATAAGTTGAGTTTACTGTTGAAAATAACTATGATAAGCAAGACTCTGGTGGGTGTATAAAGATGTCCGCTTGCCGACTTACAAACACTAGGCTTACTGTGGACAAGTGCGGGAGTACCAAGATGGCCGCGACGCAACGTCCCTTCAGTCACATTATCAGAAGGGGAGCGGCTTCAACACCTGCCTGCTCGCTGCCTCGCTCAGCCTCAGTCACACAGCAGCCGCCCGCTCCAGGCCCTGTCACACTGTCACGTCGGTCGGCTCTGAGAGACTCGAGTCCGACCTCCGACGTGACGCCGTGACTCACTCACTCACTGCAGTGTGAGTGTGACTGACCGTGACGTCACTCGTTGCTAATGCCAGGGCCGCCTGGCGTCTAGCAACGAGTGCAGAGCAGGGAAGAGGCTCCACCCACCTTCAGTGTCAGTGACCGCCGCCGCCACCCGTACATACCACACGCGAGTCTCTCTCTCGGCGCCGCTGATCGGCACATGTGAGAGAGACTCGGGCCGGCAGCGGAGCGCAGGAGACAGTTACATTAAGAGTGTGTGTGCTATTATTTCGGGGGGGGCAATTGCCCTGTTGCCCCCCCCCTGGATCCGCCCCTGCTCTCCAGTCATGTGATAAGAAGTGATAGGGGAGAGAGGAAGGAAAGTCTACTGTTGGTCTGTCTCCCCCTGCAGGCTGGAGGGAGCAGAAAGCCTAATGCTCTCTCCAGCATATGACAGAAGCTGCTCCTCCTGACAGGAGTGAAATCGCAATCACTCACTTCAGAGAGGAGCGGCTCCAGGACCGCCCCTGACTGGCCAGTACATGCCTGGATGTGTGCTTGCAACGGTTACAAGAAGTTATGCTTGGATGCGTGCTTGCAATGACTGCAAGAAGTTGTGATTGGATGCGTGGTTTCAGTGATTGCAAGAACTTATGTTTGAATGCATGCTTGCAACAATTGCAAGAAGTTGTGCTTGCAACGATTGTATGAAGTTATGCTTGGATGCGTGTTTGCAATGTTTGCAAGAAGTTATGCTTGGATGCGTGCTTGCAACGATTGCACGGAGTTATGCTTTGATGCATGTTTGCAACGATTGCAAGAAGTTGTGATTGAATGCGTGTTTGTAATGATTGTAAGAAGTTATGCTTGGATGTATATGAAATTAATCCGGTATGAATCGGTTGTAAGTATGAAATGAATCCTATACGAATCGGTTGTATGAAATTAATCTGATACAAACTGGTTGTAGAGTGTATGAATTTAATCCGATATAAATCGGACTGTGGAGAGTATGAAATGGATTCAATACGAATCGATGTGCCGCCGACGCGACTGGATTCGAATCGGGCTGTAGCGTGTATGAAATGAAACCGATACGAATCTTTTGTGAATTGTATGTAATGAATCCTGATACAAATCGGTTGTAAAGTGTATGAAATGAAACCAACATGAATCGGATTGTGCGACTATAAGAGGAACTAGCAGTGAGGCGAAAGTTTTTAATGAATTAATCGAGACCCTGACTGAACTTCGAAGGAAGGGTTTTTTTTTTTATTGTGTTGTAGAGGAGTCAGAGGTTGAACATCCATGGATTTGTGTTTATGAAAATAGAAAATGCACGAAGGATTCGATATGAAGTGACAGCCGGACTTGGGGGGAATGACAGGCAACATGCGAACGATACCTGTAAGGCTGAAATGACGGGTGCGAATCGATGCGTTGTTGGTTTGAGTGGATTCGACTCAAGCGACAAGCGTGTAAATTTAAATGAGTGAAATGTTTGCCGTGATATAGGCACGAATCGGTATGTCGCGACTGTTGTAATATGTTCACCGATTTATGTGGGACATTGTTGTGTGTATGTACACATGCAGTCAATGTTGACCGAATGGTTGATTTGTCCAACTGAATTTTAACAGCTGAAGACTCTTTGATGTGTTAATCTTATGCAAGTCTATTTGAACATCTCAACGGGTATTCAGGTGGTATGTTAATCTAATCTAATTACATATATCTAAAGGGGACGTGTTGATGTTGATATGCGGGAGTGCAAATTGGGGCGGTTTATGACTGCAACTGTTCACGGCTGGGGGTTGTTGTCTGTTTGAAAGACTCCTAAATTGAAAGGCCAATCAAATTGCTCAGCCATTCAATATTTAGTGAATATAACACAGCATTCAGTCTACAGTTTAGAGGAGAGGCTCGTCTGTGTATAGGAGAGGCTTGTCTGTGCATGGCTGGGAACACACAGGCCTAGGAATATGGGTTTCTGAATTATATACTCTGTCGGATCCTTTTGTCATCTGTGGACTTTGGACTTTGTTCTGTGTTGGAAGTCAATAAAGTGCATCTCTCTGGAAGAATTGGGTTGCTGCGGAAGAGTACTTACATCATCATCATCATTATAATAATACCTAAATATTAATTATTATCTATACACCCAATATTAATTATATATTAGATCACTACACTGGTGCCGTGACCCGGATCCAGAAGAGCATTTTCGGACTTAGGAACAGAAGTCGGTGGTGACAACAATCCTGTGAGGTGGACAGAAGTGTGATGAAGAACCAAGAGCTGTGCTGTGACTCTATTGTCTGGTTGTGACATAAGAGAGTCTGATCTACAAAATTTAACAAGTTGGGAACCCCAGAATTATTCTCTGGAGACTGGAAACAACAACAAAAAAGAAAAAGGACTGTGTCGTGTACCAGAAGACCTGAACTGGAAGCTGAAGGAGTAACTAATGCGGTGAGTAAAATATTTCTTTTTTTTAATTATTAGTAATATAGTCAAAATGCTTACTCAGTGTGAAGCTAGTGTCAGTTCTGATAAAGTTAACAGATGGGTATTAAAATGTATTAAGCGCCATGGCGGTCCTTATGAAATTCCAGAAAAATGTAAGCAGACGTGGACGATGATGAAGGAATTTTTAGAGAAAAATGTTTTTGATAGCAAAATTTCAGAAAGTAAAAGAAAAGGTTGTATTATACAGGGCTTGTTATCTTGCTGTCTAACAATGGAAAGTTCTTTGAATTATAAGGTTGAGGAAATTACCCAGTTACAGAAGGCAGTTGATAATAGCAACAATGTTTGTGAGAGGTTACAAAACCAATCAGACACTGAGACAGTAAATTTAAAATTGCATGCGGTTACCATTGGAGAAGCTTTACTTGAGAAATCTAAACGTTGTGATGAATTATCAGAGGAAAATGAGAGATTAAAATTAAGAATTATGGAATTAGAGAAGAGATCTCAGGAATGCAGATATGCATCAAATCTTGGATTCAGCAATCTGCAGCAAACAGAACCTCATATTGAATCTGATAATGCATTACCAGCTGCCCCCACTGTGACTACCACAGTTTATAACAATAATAATAATACAGGTGAAGTTCAGCTTGTAATTAAGCCATTGAAACCAAAATTATTAGACGCAATTCTTAAAGAAATAGGAATGGTTCCATACCATGATTTGAACAGATTTTTAAAATGGTTTTGTGACGTGCAGCAAGTCAGAGATATGTACAATCTCAACCCATCTGACTTAGAAAGAGTTTTGCAACATTCTATAGGAAGTGGTCTTTGGATGAGAATTAAACAAATCTGTATTCAGCCTCTGAGGACAAGGGACATATTACTGGAATTATTATGTGTTTTGTATGGCGTACGTTCTGATGTTACTATTCATGGGAAGATCCAACAAATGCAAAATGAATCTCCCTATGAATTGTCACACAGGATAGCAACTATTATGGAATTATTGGTCGGTAATAATCTTGCATTTGAGCGTGGGGGCTTGATACATATGAGTATATTTCTAGATGCGTTGCATGAAGATATCAAACAAAATATTTTATTAGTTACCCCAAATCCTCGTGATTTAAAAGACATATTGTTGAGAGCAGACCATTTATGGAGAAAGTCAAATGAGCAGGCTGTCAAAATTGATTTAGCCACATTGTTTAGGACAAATACTGAACATAAAGATCAGAAGATAATATCCTATGATAACACCCAGAGAGGACACTCCGGGTCAAACATAGGTGATATTAATATGAAAAACAGAGCTGACCAAAATAATAATAAGAAAAAGTCCAAGACTTGGATACCGTTCTCTCAGTTAAAACATAAATATGACCACCTGAAAATTGAGTATGATAAGATGAGAGGGGAACGTGATAAATTATTACAGCAGTTGAAGGGGATACAGGGTGTCATAAATGCAGAAGATGTACATTCTCCAGATCTGTTTTTGAATGCAAATGACACTTCTCTAGCAGTGGGGGTGAATTAGCTTCAAACTGTATATGTGTAAATAGTGTTTTGTTTTAACTTCAAACAATGTTTAAGGACCTTGCTAATGAGTTTTTGTTGGAGAGTTTTGTCTTTCAGGTACGTCTGGAGATGCTCGTTTGCATGTGAATAGCAGAAGCACTAGAAGTATCTGAAATTGCTGGCTAGTGGGGGAGAAATGCTGAATAGACAATATATCACTATGCATGGAATTATAAAGTATTCATGGACTCTCTCGAAATTCATCAAGCAATGGACCTTTTTTTCTTTTTTCTTCAACGCCCTAATTTTTTATTTTTCTCCCTTTTCCTGATATCTTTTGCTTTTCATTTTCTTTATGTTTTATTTCTTGAACTTTATCTTAAAACCAAAGAGAAGCATTTTAACCTAAAATAATTTTCATAACATCTGTACATATTACATAATGCGTATTGGTCAATATATTTGACATCTAAGGTGAGATGCTGCACAATGGCTTGGCATAGCATAAATCATAGTATGTTGGGTGGTTTTCCTAAATTTATAAGAGGGGTGAGTGAAATTCATCACTCTAGTCATGATTTGAAACTTTGTTGATTCAGTTGTTTATAATATGCTAAAGGCTATGACATATATGGATGAAAAAGACCTTTCTACCTTTCATGGTGAAGATACTGGCAAGAATTTCCACTGCCGCTTTGTCTGGACAGAAGATCTGATAAACACTGATGTCAAGCTGATTCTATCTGAACCATCGTGTGGGGGTATATGTATATGTTGGTATACCATTCAAGTGTAATTATGGACTGAATGATCCAAGTAACTGCTTTATTGAAGACAATGAGGGGTCGGCCTACAGCAAATTACAAAAGCAAATTGTAGCTGGCAATCAACAAATTCTGATACTTGACAGGTACACATCCCAGTCATCATTGTTCAAATAGGAAATGGAAAGAAGCAGATGTGAATTGTAAAATGCTTGCAAGATGGACTCATGAATGTCAAGTGCAAGAAAATAGTTTGAAGCACAGTTTTTACTGCCATATCCAAACCTTTTGACCTTGAAAGTGAGTGCTGGTACATTGATCGTTCTTCTTGCTATAAAGATGAAAGTAGAATGTTTGCGTAAAAGCATCTTTAAAAATGAAAAGCTTGAGCCTGGAGATGAGAAAATCCTGGACTTATGTGGATTGGAGTTCCCAGAGCATACCAAGTTTACTTTCAGTGAGATAGTGAGAGATGTGAAGTCAGACCGAAGAATGGACTGTGACATCAGCTCGTCTTTGCGCAATATTCAAGATCTTGATGTGATATAATAAGGCCTAACAGCTATATGGGCCACTGACATTTAACAAATCCTTTTCCAGTCATGGTCTAAAAGTTATATTATCTAATAACTGTTTCATGGGGATATTTTAGAGGCTGGCGAAGAGAGATGTAACCAGTTTCAACTTCATATTTTATATGAGCCATTGTAAAGCATCCAGTACCTTAAATCGTAATGATATTTTTTGTTGTTTGATTTATGGGTCAGTTCTAGTAGTTAGAACCGACCCAAGTGGGGGTATATGTTGTAATATGTTCACCGATTTATGTGGGACATTGTTGTGTGTATGTACACATGCAGTCAATGTTGACCGAATGGTTGATTTGTCCAACTGAATTTTAACAGCTGAAGACTCTTTGATGTGTTAATCTTATGCAAGTCTATTTGAACATCTCAACGGGTATTCAGGTGGTATGTTAATCTAATCTAATTACATATATCTAAAGGGGACGTGTTGATGTTGATATGCGGGAGTGCAAATTGGGGCGGTTTATGACTGCAACTGTTCACGGCTGGGGGTTGTTGTCTGTTTGAAAGACTCCTAAATTGAAAGGCCAATCAAATTGCTCAGCCATTCAATATTTAGTGAATATAACACAGCATTCAGTCTACAGTTTAGAGGAGAGGCTCGTCTGTGTATAGGAGAGGCTTGTCTGTGCATGGCTGGGAACACACAGGCCTAGGAATATGGGTTTCTGAATTATATACTCTGTCGGATCCTTTTGTCATCTGTGGACTTTGGACTTTGTTCTGTGTTGGAAGTCAATAAAGTGCATCTCTCTGGAAGAATTGGGTTGCTGCGGAAGAGTACTTACATCATCATCATCATTATAATAATACCTAAATATTAATTATTATCTATACACCCAATATTAATTATATATTAGATCACTACAGCGACTGCAATAAACGATGAGTCGGACGACAAGCTACGAGTCGAACTGTGGAGCATGGAATGAAATGAGACCAAGCCAACTGGGGCATACTGGGACTAATCGATTCATCGCGGATGCCATTGGATTCAAATCGGATTGCGGTACGTGACAGTGAAATGAACGAAATGTTTTGCCATGGAGTGAAATTAATGAAATGTTTGCCCTGACAGAGGCACGAATCGGTCGGGCTGCAACTGTGGACTGAAATGAGGCAAAAAGCAACTAGTGCACACTGGAACGAAACGGTGCATCGCGGATGCAACTGGATTCGAATCGGAGCGCGATACGTAACAGTGGAATGAATGAAATGTTTGCCCTGACAGAGGCACGGATCGGTTGCATCGCATGACAAAGACCAGACTCTGTAGCATGTACTGAAATGAGGCAAAAAACAACTGGGGCACACCGGAACGAATCGGTGCATCACAGATGCGACTGGATTCGGATCGGAACGCGGTACTTGGCAGTGAAATAAAATTGATTGCCATGACAGAGGCACGAATTGGTCGTGCCGCTGTTGCGACTGACAACTAAGCGGACTCTTGAGCATGAACTGAAATGAGGCTAAAAAATACCTGGGGCACGCCGGTACGTATTGGTGCATCTTGGATGCGACCGGATTTGTATCGGAACGTGATACGTGACAGTGAAATGCTGTGCCATGACAGAGACACGAATCATTGAGCTGCAACCTGCGACTGACAACGAACGTGACTCTGGAGCATGTACTGAAATGAGGCCGGAAACAACTGGGGCACACCGAAACGAATAGGTGCATCGAGTCGAGCATAAAACAGTGAGACACGCCTAAACTAAGCGGTGTCTTCGCGTCGGTGTGAGGTACGTAAAAACGAAGAAATGTTTGGTATGATAACGTTGCGAGTGATTGGCAGACGTTGCAGCTATGTGTAGGGTTTTCCCGAATGATTTGTAAGTTGATATCGAGGTTTAGTGACAAGATATCTAACAATGCGTCAAATGAAAAAGTCAACCGAAAACCCTACCTGCAACAGCCGAGCCAGACGCGTTGTATGTAAATGCGAACGGAGACGAGAGCCTCGAAAAACTTTGAACACGGGAACTCACGAACGCTAATGAGTTCAAAGAGCCGGCCTAGTGACGACAGGCTGGTTAAATACCCCCCGGGCTTCTCCCATAAATTCAGGCCATCATACTGGCCTTCTTACATATATGTGTGCTTTCTGTGGTTCAGATGGTGTCAAGCGTGTGTGGCAGCAACCAAGTGAGAAGTACAAAGACAAGTGTGTCTTGCCTACAGTCAAACATGGTGGTGGGAGTGTCATGGTCTGGGGTTGCATGAGTGCTGTCGGCACTGGGGAGCTACAGTTCATTGAGGGAACCATGAATGCCAACATGTAATGTGACATACTAAAGCAGAGCATGATCCCCTCCCTTTGGAGACTGGACCGCAGGGTAGTATTCCAACATGATAATGACCCCAAACACGCCTCCAAGATGACCACTGCCTTGCTAAAGAAGCTGAGGGTAAAGGTGATGGACTGGCAAGGCATGTCTCCAGACCTAAACCCTATTGAGCATCTGTGGGGCATCCTCAAACGGAAGGTGGAGGAGCGAAAGGTCTCTAACATCCACCAGCTCTGTAATGTCGTCATGGAGGAGTGGAAAAGGACTCCAGTGGCAACCTGTGAAGCTCTGGTGAACTTCATGCCCAAGAGGGTTAAGGCAGTGCTGTAAAATAATGGTGGCCACACAAAATATTGACACTTTGGGCCCAATTTATACATTTTTACTTAGGGGTGTACTCACTTTTGTTGCCAGTGGTTTAGACATTAATGGCTGTGTGTTGAATTATTTTGAAGGGACAGCAAATTTACACTGTTATACAAGCTGTACATTACTATTTTACTATTACTATTACTAATAGTACTACTATTACTATTTTACTGTACATCACTATTTTACATTGTAGCAAAGTGTCATTTCTTCAGGGTTGTCACATGAAAAGATATAATAAAATGTTTACAAAAATGTAAGGGGTGTACTCACTTTTGTGAGATAATGTATACTGTGATTCTGTACTTGCCAAATATTCTGCAGAAATCTCCCACCTGCTGAGTCTGGCTGCAACCATTTTAACTGTGGGCAGCTGAAGCTGGTGCCTGTTCACTTCCTGGATTTACACAGACACACAGAGGCACACCTCCAGTTCTGCAGCTCTGTTTGGCCCTCTTATGACTCATCCTCACCTCCCTTCCTGGCAAACTCTCAAAAGAGTGAGAGAGAGCTGTGCATGATATCATACGCCTAGGCTAATTACCAGGCAAGAAACAGAAAGTGGGCTGTATAAGGTATTTACTGGCAGAAAAAAAAAATGTTTTACTCTCCAAAATTAAAACAACAAGGGCAGAAGATGTAAAACATGGAAAGTTGAAAAAATGACTTAAAGTCTGCTTTAATATCTCAAAGTAAGACTGCACACTCAACTGAATGAAATGACTGATTTCTCTCCATCTCCCTGTGCGCTCTGTTGAACCAGTAGGGTGGCCTAAAGTGCTTTAGAGCAGTCTGGTATTGAAATAGCCAAAGATAGATAAATATCAGTGTAAAATAGAGACTGGACTGGGCAAAAATATGCTGACAGAGGGTAAAAGAGTAAGTATCGCTTGCAGTCTCCCTGCAGCTGATCTTTCCCCATTACTGACATACCATAACTTGTTCTGCATTGTGTCTGTGGGTGGAGGCAGAAATATTGGTCAAGTAAGGGCTTTGCTTCCTCATGTCAGAGTCTCCAGCAAGAAAAACAGTGAACAGCACAGTATTGAACATCACTACATTTCAATTGAAATCTCTTAAAACTAGCAGAGGCAGCAGTGCCTTAGATCTCACACTGAAGATATACAGCTAAAAGACCATAGGCACATAAATGCCTAGGCACATTCACCTACCAGAAAGTGCACTATTTTTCAAGATGAATTTAGGGTATTGCATAGTTACAAGTAACACGTCTAGATGTCCTCTACAACATAGCAAATATTCACTTTTTTAAGTTCAGGTCTACTTTAATAGCAAATGCTCAAGCAAGGTACGCTTTCCTATGATAGTCAGAAATGCAAATTGAAAAGAAAATTAGCAATCATAAAATATGAGAATGAACATGCATACTTCTCAACTTTTTGAGAGGGGGACGAGGGACACCTATAAGCAAAAGTATGTAGGCATAGGGCACACCCCTTGCCACGCCCCTTAAAGGAAAATTATACCAAAAAAAGTACTATTCCTTTATACTGGCTTCTGAAATTCACAAATGCAGCAATTTAGAAATTGGATGAAAGTTTTTAGCACTGGCAAACACTTTTTGAAAGATAAATAGTGCATTTTATATACAACTATATAGATCAGACCAAAATGAGGGACACATGAGGAGGAAAGAGGGACAAGAGGGATTTGTTCCAAATCAAGGACACAGTTGGGAGCTATGTGAACATCTGTGAGAATATGTAAAATCTTTTGATTATATGCAGTTTCTCAAAAAAGTGAGTACACCCCTCACATTTTTGTAAATATTTTATTATATCTTTTCATTTGACAACACTGAAGAAATGACACTTTGCTACAATGTAAAGTAGTGAGTGTACAGCTTGTATAACAGTGTAAATTTGCTGTCCCCTCAAAATAACTCACCACACAGCCATTAATGTCTAAACCGCTGGCAACAAAAGTGAGTACACCCCTAAGTGAAAATGTCCAAATTGGGCCCAGTTAACCATTTTCCCTCACCAGTGTCATGTGACTCATTAGTGTTAGAAGTTCTCAGGTGTGAATGGGGAGCAGGTGTGTTAAATCTGGTGTTATCGCTCTCACTCTCTCATACTGGTCACTGGAGGTTCAACATGGCACCTCATGGCAAAGAACTCTCTGTGGATCTGACACCGGGGAGGGATAATGGCTAATTGGGCCCAATTTGAACATTTTCACTTAGGGGTGTACTCACTTTTGTTGCCAGCGGTTTAGACATTAATGGCTGTGTGTTGAGTAATTTTGAGGGGGCAGCAAATGTACACTGTCACACAAGCTGTACACTCACTACTTTACAATGTAGCAAAGTGTAATTTCTTCAGCGTTGTCACATAAAAATAAATAATAAAATATTTACAAAAATGTGAGGTGTACTCACTTTTGTGAGATAGTGTATATAAAATAATATACAAAGTGGTTGGAGAGAAGCTTCAGAAAGGCAAATATGTTTTTATTACAAATTATGTGAGCAGACTGCAATTCCTCTTTAAGCAATCTAATACTTTTTAGAGAAAGCAGTTGAAATTGGCCTTTTAAACATGTGAAAGGGAACCTAGAGCTCCACCTACTGGCTAAAAATAGGTAAAGATATTTGAGCTAAACCCAAACATACCAAATGTGTTGCTGTGCATGTTCTTGTTATGTTGGTTCTTTTTTTTTGTCCTGCATATAATTTAACGTTACAACCAGTAAGGTGTATCCACTGGCCCTTCCTGTCCTTGGGGCAGCACTTATATTTATTTAACCAGAAAATGTAATCATGTTGTGCTTTACAAAAAGCATTCTTGTGAAAATGTAATTTAAGTAGTCATTTAATGTAATCTCATATTTATCTGAATATAAATGTGTATTTTATTTTTTAGCCCTGAACAAAATGAGTGCATAAATAAAATATATACAAAACACTGTACGTTCCCTTTAATGATTTTTTTTGTAGTTTCCTTAGTATTCCAGATCTGCATGCATTTGGGATTACATTTCTGTCCACTGACTTAAGTAAGTCCTTGGCAACGGAGAGCGTGAATTGGGACCAACATTTCTGTACGTTAAGAGACACTTTTTGTCCAAGTAGGCCATTCTTTTTCATAAAGCTGCGTAATCACTTTTAGAATAACATCCATTGGTGTTTCTATTTTTCAGATTTATAGCAGATCAGGGCTTTCTGACTGTATAGAGTTAAAGTGGATCTTCACCGGAAAACAAAAGTTGCTTTGATTCCTTTCCTGCCCCCAGTCTCTAAACTGCAGCTTTGATTTCAAGGAGTTCCTGCTCCCACTTCCACGCCTGACATCGTCTGAGCCCAAGCCCCCTCCCTGACCATCACAAATCTCCGGGGAGCCACAGGACCAGTCTCCCTGCGACCCTTGATTTAACACATGCACTGTGGGGAGCAAGCTGTGAGTTAGCAGAAAGTGGCAGCCAAGAAGGTGATGCTAAAGTTCCAAAGCCCTGAAAAAACAATTGGCTACCTGGAAGATAGCTCTGGATACCTTGGACTGGTAAGTATCCGTTTCTTAAAAGTCAGTAGCTACAGGATTCATAACTACTGACATTTAATTTTCACATACCTGGGTGAAGTTCTTTATCAATTTTTTTTATCATGTTTTTTAGCCACCCCCAGTCCTCCGTATAAAGTTTTCTTTTTTAAAGAGGTATACCATTCTCTGGTAGAATACAGAACAGTAGCGATTACTGCACCAAAGGTTTGTAAGGAAGTTTGGAAATATAGACTTTGGTTAGCAAGGTAGATGCTAGAATTGCATCAGAAATAGTGCGACACAAGCTGGTAATTTAAAGTTACTAGTAGGAATGCACCAAAACCATTTTTTTTACAGTGAGTATAAGTAGCTATACTTTTTTTTTTTTTAGTACTCATCGATACCAATTACCGATACCTACCAGCAACTGTTCTGTTTTCACTACAGCTGTCAGCAGTGGTACAAAGCGAAGTCAGAGGAGCAGCGCACACAACGAGCTACACCCAAGATCCACACACAAGTACCTGGGCTCAGTGTGTTCGTATAAACCAGAACAAGACAAATGGATGGACTAAGCCGGCAACACTGTAGTCTATAAAACAATTTATTGGTGACTGGTTACAAAGGAGTGACAATAAAACAAAAAACTGACGCGTTTTGGCGAGAGCCTTAGTTGTAGCATGACTAAGACTAATGCCCCGTACACATGATCCGATTATCGAACGAATGATCGTCCGTTTTTTTTGCATGCTAATCTCACGTCGAATCTGATGAGTTTACTAAAGTCACGAAAATTCTCATATGACAGAATAAAAATTCGGAAGTGATATCATGTGTTGTAATGCATTTGTATTGCATTTTCGAACGACAGCTGTGCTGCTTAAACGAAAATCATACCATCTGGCATCGTACGAAAAAAATTTCCGTGCATGTCCGATAGAATAATATCAGATGAACTGTCCTGATCGGCTCTCAAAAGCTCTGCACTAATGATCAGATTAGCATACGATCGTTTCAAATGCGCCATTTTTCGTACAATTTTCGAATCGTGTGTACGGGGCATAAAGCTCTCGCCGCAACATGCTTTTTTGTTTTCATTTCACTTTTTTGTAGCCAGTCACCAATAAATTGTTATTTGGACTACAGTGTTGTCAGCTCAATCCATCCAATGGCACAAAGCACTGAAAAGTTATTTACAAATTATATATATATATATATATATATATATATATATATATATATATATATATATATATATATATATATATATATATATAAATATATATACACATATATATGTAAAAATATTAACGAACAAAGCAAACAAAAACTAAAAAGAGTTTTAATTATTAATAGTTTACAAAATAGAAGTGAACAAAAAAAATCAGCAAGAAAATAATAATTAAATGGAGAAAGAGAATAAGAAATTAATTAAGGCTGATTAGAGTAAATGAAGGGTTAATAAGGCGTTAAATTGTAACATTTTATTAAAAACAAACTTTTTTTTTTACTTGACAGGTTGCTTTAAAGCTTCATTTGTATGTCGACTGCTCGGCTGCTTTTTTTTTTTGACAGCTCCAATAGTGTTCAGAATACCGCTACCCATCAGAAAATGTATCAGAAGTGATTTTTTGACCAAAAATGCTTACTGCACATGTGCTATGCGCTCCAACATGTCCCCTATGTGTTCCAATAGGTTTCCTAATCTGACAGAACATGAAGTCAGCAGCGGACATCAGTGGCAGCACGTCCATAGAGGGCGCACAGGCGTGGCCCCCCATCCATGCATCTGGCCCCCTGATCTACATACAGGGATGCTGGACCATGGATTTCAATGGGGGGGTGTTTTTTTTAAGCATGTGATTAGAGCCAGAAACTCGAGGTGCAGAGCACTGCGCTCTGAGCCCACCCAGTTGTGTGAGAAAAGCGAATGAATATGAATAATATCAACTGGGTGGTTGATAAAAGGACAGATATCAAATAATAATATAATAAAAGTGATCACAAAAAAAGGTAATAAAAAAGTAAAAGCAATGTGGGGTACAAGGAATGCTGGCCCAACGCGTTTCGACACTAGAAGGTCTTCAACTGGGGCAAAACTGTGTCCCCTCACATTGCCATTTGTTAAATAAACTTCCTAAGCCAATAGTCCATCCTCTAAGCTGGCAGAGTTAGGCGGATGACCCGGTGACGCGCTCTGCAAACATAGCTAATTCATAACTCTAAGAATGCTTAAAACATAACATATCCGATGATGATATGACACTCAGCAATTGATTAGAGGATACATTTTTTAAAAGATTAAACTCCGTAGTGTGGTTAAAAATGGAGACCGGGCGTGTAATAGTGCGCTCCAAGCCTCAACATGAATAGCTTGCATGTGACATTGGCTGGCCAATGAGACCCTGTCACAGAGGACATAATACTTAGCGTTGGAGTGCACAAAGCCTGGTGCCGTGCGTAATTTTAACTTTGACTACATGGGTTCCTGTGATCTTTTTCAGGACTCATGTATTTATACATTATCCATTTTTTTTATGTATGTACAGTTCTCTCTTCTGTTACAGTATAGAAGTCCATACTGTATTGAGGCCTATATTTGTCAATATTTTTATTCAGAATGTTTGTGCACCTCAATTGTATATCAATTGTTATGGTTAGCCATCCTATTTTTCTATTATCATTTTTCTTTTATTATTTATTCCATTGTTGTCCCTCTTACATCAGAGTGTCCCCAACAGCGCCCCCCTTACATCAGAGAGTCCCCACCAGCAGCCCACTTCACATCAGTGTGTCCCCATCAGAAGCCCTTCACATCAGAGAGCCCCCACCAGCAGCCCCCTTCACATCAGTGTGTCCTCCCTCTCCTCCCCCTCCCACATGTACTCACAGTTTTGAAGGCAGCTTCTTGTTCCTCTCTCCAGTCATGTGATAAGAAGTGATAGGGGAGAGAGGAAGGAAAGTCTACTGTTGGTCTGTCTCCCCCTGCAGGCTGGAGGGAGCAGAAAGCCTAATGCTCTCTCCAGCATATGACAGAAGCTGCTCCTCCTGACAGGAGTGAAATCGCAATCACTCACTTCAGAGAGGAGCGGCTCCAGGACCGCCCCTGACTGGCCAGTACATGCCTGGATGTGTGCTTGCAACGGTTACAAGAAGTTATGCTTGGATGCGTGCTTGCAATGACTGCAAGAAGTTGTGATTGGATGCGTGGTTTCAGTGATTGCAAGAACTTATGTTTGAATGCATGCTTGCAACAATTGCAAGAAGTTGTGCTTGCAACGATTGTATGAAGTTATGCTTGGATGCGTGTTTGCAATGTTTGCAAGAAGTTATGCTTGGATGCGTGCTTGCAACGATTGCACGGAGTTATGCTTTGATGCATGTTTGCAACGATTGCAAGAAGTTGTGATTGAATGCGTGTTTGTAATGATTGTAAGAAGTTATGCTTGGATGTATATGAAATTAATCCGGTATGAATCGGTTGTAAGTATGAAATGAATCCTATACGAATCGGTTGTATGAAATTAATCTGATACAAACTGGTTGTAGAGTGTATGAATTTAATCCGATATAAATCGGACTGTGGAGAGTATGAAATGGATTCAATACGAATCGATGTGCCGCCGACGCGACTGGATTCGAATCGGGCTGTAGCGTGTATGAAATGAAACCGATACGAATCTTTTGTGAATTGTATGTAATGAATCCTGATACAAATCGGTTGTAAAGTGTATGAAATGAAACCAACATGAATCGGATTGTGCGACTATAAGAGGAACTAGCAGTGAGGCGAAAGTTTTTAATGAATTAATCGAGACCCTGACTGAACTTCGAAGGAAGGGTTTTTTTTTTTATTGTGTTGTAGAGGAGTCAGAGGTTGAACATCCATGGATTTGTGTTTATGAAAATAGAAAATGCACGAAGGATTCGATATGAAGTGACAGCCGGACTTGGGGGGAATGACAGGCAACATGCGAACGATACCTGTAAGGCTGAAATGACGGGTGCGAATCGATGCGTTGTTGGTTTGAGTGGATTCGACTCAAGCGACAAGCGTGTAAATTTAAATGAGTGAAATGTTTGCCGTGATATAGGCACGAATCGGTATGTCGCGACTGCAATAAACGATGAGTCGGACGACAAGCTACGAGTCGAACTGTGGAGCATGGAATGAAATGAGACCAAGCCAACTGGGGCATACTGGGACTAATCGATTCATCGCGGATGCCATTGGATTCAAATCGGATTGCGGTACGTGACAGTGAAATGAACGAAATGTTTTGCCATGGAGTGAAATTAATGAAATGTTTGCCCTGACAGAGGCACGAATCGGTCGGGCTGCAACTGTGGACTGAAATGAGGCAAAAAGCAACTAGTGCACACTGGAACGAAACGGTGCATCGCGGATGCAACTGGATTCGAATCGGAGCGCGATACGTAACAGTGGAATGAATGAAATGTTTGCCCTGACAGAGGCACGGATCGGTTGCATCGCATGACAAAGACCAGACTCTGTAGCATGTACTGAAATGAGGCAAAAAACAACTGGGGCACACCGGAACGAATCGGTGCATCACAGATGCGACTGGATTCGGATCGGAACGCGGTACTTGGCAGTGAAATAAAATTGATTGCCATGACAGAGGCACGAATTGGTCGTGCCGCTGTTGCGACTGACAACTAAGCGGACTCTTGAGCATGAACTGAAATGAGGCTAAAAAATACCTGGGGCACGCCGGTACGTATTGGTGCATCTTGGATGCGACCGGATTTGTATCGGAACGTGATACGTGACAGTGAAATGCTGTGCCATGACAGAGACACGAATCATTGAGCTGCAACCTGCGACTGACAACGAACGTGACTCTGGAGCATGTACTGAAATGAGGCCGGAAACAACTGGGGCACACCGAAACGAATAGGTGCATCGAGTCGAGCATAAAACAGTGAGACACGCCTAAACTAAGCGGTGTCTTCGCGTCGGTGTGAGGTACGTAAAAACGAAGAAATGTTTGGTATGATAACGTTGCGAGTGATTGGCAGACGTTGCAGCTATGTGTAGGGTTTTCCCGAATGATTTGTAAGTTGATATCGAGGTTTAGTGACAAGATATCTAACAATGCGTCAAATGAAAAAGTCAACCGAAAACCCTACCTGCAACAGCCGAGCCAGACGCGTTGTATGTAAATGCGAACGGAGACGAGAGCCTCGAAAAACTTTGAACACGGGAACTCACGAACGCTAATGAGTTCAAAGAGCCGGCCTAGTGACGACAGGCTGGTTAAATACCCCCCGGGCTTCTCCCATAAATTCAGGCCATCATACTGGCCTTCTTACATATATGTGTGCTTTCTGTGGTTCAGATGGTGTCAAGCGTGTGTGGCAGCAACCAAGTGAGAAGTACAAAGACAAGTGTGTCTTGCCTACAGTCAAACATGGTGGTGGGAGTGTCATGGTCTGGGGTTGCATGAGTGCTGTCGGCACTGGGGAGCTACAGTTCATTGAGGGAACCATGAATGCCAACATGTAATGTGACATACTAAAGCAGAGCATGATCCCCTCCCTTTGGAGACTGGACCGCAGGGTAGTATTCCAACATGATAATGACCCCAAACACGCCTCCAAGATGACCACTGCCTTGCTAAAGAAGCTGAGGGTAAAGGTGATGGACTGGCAAGGCATGTCTCCAGACCTAAACCCTATTGAGCATCTGTGGGGCATCCTCAAACGGAAGGTGGAGGAGCGAAAGGTCTCTAACATCCACCAGCTCTGTAATGTCGTCATGGAGGAGTGGAAAAGGACTCCAGTGGCAACCTGTGAAGCTCTGGTGAACTCCATGCCCAAGAGGGTTAAGGCAGTGCTGTAAAATAATGGTGGCCACACAAAATATTGACACTTTGGGCCCAATTTATACATTTTTACTTAGGGGTGTACTCACTTTTGTTGCCAGTGGTTTAGACATTAATGGCTGTGTGTTGAATTATTTTGAAGGGACAGCAAATTTACACTGTTATACAAGCTGTACATTACTATTTTACTATTACTATTACTAATAGTACTACTATTACTATTTTACTGTACATCACTATTTTACATTGTAGCAAAGTGTCATTTCTTCAGGGTTGTCACATGAAAAGATATAATAAAATGTTTACAAAAATGTAAGGGGTGTACTCACTTTTGTGAGATAATGTATACTGTGATTCTGTACTTGCCAAATATTCTGCAGAAATCTCCCTCCGCTGAGTCTGGCTGCAACCATTTTAACTGTGGGCAGCTGAAGCTGGTGCCTGTTCACTTCCTGGATTTACACAGACACACAGAGGCACACCTCCAGTTCTGCAGCTCTGTTTGGCCCTCTTATGACTCATCCTCACCTCCCTTCCTGGCAAACTCTCAAAAGAGTGAGAGAGAGCTGTGCATGATATCATACGCCTAGGCTAATTACCAGGCAAGAAACAGAAAGTGGGCTGTATAAGGTATTTACTGGCAGAAAAAAAAAATGTTTTACTCTCCAAAATTAAAACAACAAGGGCAGAAGATGTAAAACATGGAAAGTTGAAAAAATGACTTAAAGTCTGCTTTAATATCTCAAAGTAAGACTGCACACTCAACTGAATGAAATGACTGATTTCTCTCCATCTCCCTGTGCGCTCTGTTGAACCAGTAGGGTGGCCTAAAGTGCTTTAGAGCAGTCTGGTATTGAAATAGCCAAAGATAGATAAATATCAGTGTAAAATAGAGACTGGACTGGGCAAAAATATGCTGACAGAGGGTAAAAGAGTAAGTATCGCTTGCAGTCTCCCTGCAGCTGATCTTTCCCCATTACTGACATACCATAACTTGTTCTGCATTGTGTCTGTGGGTGGAGGCAGAAATATTGGTCAAGTAAGGGCTTTGCTTCCTCATGTCAGAGTCTCCAGCAAGAAAAACAGTGAACAGCACAGTATTGAACATCACTACATTTCAATTGAAATCTCTTAAAACTAGCAGAGGCAGCAGTGCCTTAGATCTCACACTGAAGATATACAGCTAAAAGACCATAGGCACATAAATGCCTAGGCACATTCACCTACCAGAAAGTGCACTATTTTTCAAGATGAATTTAGGGTATTGCATAGTTACAAGTAACACGTCTAGATGTCCTCTACAACATAGCAAATATTCACTTTTTTAAGTTCAGGTCTACTTTAATAGCAAATGCTCAAGCAAGGTACGCTTTCCTATGATAGTCAGAAATGCAAATTGAAAAGAAAATTAGCAATCATAAAATATGAGAATGAACATGCATACTTCTCAACTTTTTGAGAGGGGGACGAGGGACACCTATAAGCAAAAGTATGTAGGCATAGGGCACACCCCTTGCCACGCCCCTTAAAGGAAAATTATACCAAAAAAAGTACTATTCCTTTATACTGGCTTCTGAAATTCACAAATGCAGCAATTTAGAAATTGGATGAAAGTTTTTAGCACTGGCAAACACTTTTTGAAAGATAAATAGTGCATTTTATATACAACTATATAGATCAGACCAAAATGAGGGACACATGAGGAGGAAAGAGGGACAAGAGGGATTTGTTCCAAATCAAGGACACAGTTGGGAGCTATGTGAACATCTGTGAGAATATGTAAAATCTTTTGATTATATGCAGTTTCTCAAAAAAGTGAGTACACCCCTCACATTTTTGTAAATATTTTATTATATCTTTTCATTTGACAACACTGAAGAAATGACACTTTGCTACAATGTAAAGTAGTGAGTGTACAGCTTGTATAACAGTGTAAATTTGCTGTCCCCTCAAAATAACTCACCACACAGCCATTAATGTCTAAACCGCTGGCAACAAAAGTGAGTACACCCCTAAGTGAAAATGTCCAAATTGGGCCCAGTTAACCATTTTCCCTCACCAGTGTCATGTGACTCATTAGTGTTAGAAGTTCTCAGGTGTGAATGGGGAGCAGGTGTGTTAAATCTGGTGTTATCGCTCTCACTCTCTCATACTGGTCACTGGAGGTTCAACATGGCACCTCATGGCAAAGAACTCTCTGTGGATCTGACACCGGGGAGGGATAATGGCTAATTGGGCCCAATTTGAACATTTTCACTTAGGGGTGTACTCACTTTTGTTGCCAGCGGTTTAGACATTAATGGCTGTGTGTTGAGTAATTTTGAGGGGGCAGCAAATGTACACTGTCACACAAGCTGTACACTCACTACTTTACAATGTAGCAAAGTGTAATTTCTTCAGCGTTGTCACATAAAAATAAATAATAAAATATTTACAAAAATGTGAGGTGTACTCACTTTTGTGAGATAGTGTATATAAAATAATATACAAAGTGGTTGGAGAGAAGCTTCAGAAAGGCAAATATGTTTTTATTACAAATTATGTGAGCAGACTGCAATTCCTCTTTAAGCAATCTAATACTTTTTAGAGAAAGCAGTTGAAATTGGCCTTTTAAACATGTGAAAGGGAACCTAGAGCTCCACCTACTGGCTAAAAATAGGTAAAGATATTTGAGCTAAACCCAAACATACCAAATGTGTTGCTGTGCATGTTCTTGTTATGTTGGTTCTTTTTTTTTGTCCTGCATATAATTTAACGTTACAACCAGTAAGGTGTATCCACTGGCCCTTCCTGTCCTTGGGGCAGCACTTATATTTATTTAACCAGAAAATGTAATCATGTTGTGCTTTACAAAAAGCATTCTTGTGAAAATGTAATTTAAGTAGTCATTTAATGTAATCTCATATTTATCTGAATATAAATGTGTATTTTATTTTTTAGCCCTGAACAAAATGAGTGCATAAATAAAATATATACAAAACACTGTACGTTCCCTTTAATGATTTTTTTTGTAGTTTCCTTAGTATTCCAGATCTGCATGCATTTGGGATTACATTTCTGTCCACTGACTTAAGTAAGTCCTTGGCAACGGAGAGCGTGAATTGGGACCAACATTTCTGTACGTTAAGAGACACTTTTTGTCCAAGTAGGCCATTCTTTTTCATAAAGCTGCGTAATCACTTTTAGAATAACATCCATTGGTGTTTCTATTTTTCAGATTTATAGCAGATCAGGGCTTTCTGACTGTATAGAGTTAAAGTGGATCTTCACCGGAAAACAAAAGTTGCTTTGATTCCTTTCCTGCCCCCAGTCTCTAAACTGCAGCTTTGATTTCAAGGAGTTCCTGCTCCCACTTCCACGCCTGACATCGTCTGAGCCCAAGCCCCCTCCCTGACCATCACAAATCTCCGGGGAGCCACAGGACCAGTCTCCCTGCGACCCTTGATTTAACACATGCACTGTGGGGAGCAAGCTGTGAGTTAGCAGAAAGTGGCAGCCAAGAAGGTGATGCTAAAGTTCCAAAGCCCTGAAAAAACAATTGGCTACCTGGAAGATAGCTCTGGATACCTTGGACTGGTAAGTATCCGTTTCTTAAAAGTCAGTAGCTACAGGATTCATAACTACTGACATTTAATTTTCACATACCTGGGTGAAGTTCTTTATCAATTTTTTTTATCATGTTTTTTAGCCACCCCCAGTCCTCCGTATAAAGTTTTCTTTTTTAAAGAGGTATACCATTCTCTGGTAGAATACAGAACAGTAGCGATTACTGCACCAAAGGTTTGTAAGGAAGTTTGGAAATATAGACTTTGGTTAGCAAGGTAGATGCTAGAATTGCATCAGAAATAGTGCGACACAAGCTGGTAATTTAAAGTTACTAGTAGGAATGCACCAAAACCATTTTTTTTACAGTGAGTATAAGTAGCTATACTTTTTTTTTTTTTAGTACTCATCGATACCAATTACCGATACCTACCAGCAACTGTTCTGTTTTCACTACAGCTGTCAGCAGTGGTACAAAGCGAAGTCAGAGGAGCAGCGCACACAACGAGCTACACCCAAGATCCACACACAAGTACCTGGGCTCAGTGTGTTCGTATAAACCAGAACAAGACAAATGGATGGACTAAGCCGGCAACACTGTAGTCTATAAAACAATTTATTGGTGACTGGTTACAAAGGAGTGACAATAAAACAAAAAACTGACGCGTTTTGGCGAGAGCCTTAGTTGTAGCATGACTAAGACTAATGCCCCGTACACATGATCCGATTATCGAACGAATGATCGTCCGTTTTTTTTGCATGCTAATCTCACGTCGAATCTGATGAGTTTACTAAAGTCACGAAAATTCTCATATGACAGAATAAAAATTCGGAAGTGATATCATGTGTTGTAATGCATTTGTATTGCATTTTCGAACGACAGCTGTGCTGCTTAAACGAAAATCATACCATCTGGCATCGTACGAAAAAAATTTCCGTGCATGTCCGATAGAATAATATCAGATGAACTGTCCTGATCGGCTCTCAAAAGCTCTGCACTAATGATCAGATTAGCATACGATCGTTTCAAATGCGCCATTTTTCGTACAATTTTCGAATCGTGTGTACGGGGCATAAAGCTCTCGCCGCAACATGCTTTTTTGTTTTCATTTCACTTTTTTGTAGCCAGCCACCAATAAATTGTTATTTGGACTACAGTGTTGTCAGCTCAATCCATCCAATGGCACAAAGCACTGAAAAGTTATTTACAAATTATATATATATATATATATATATATATATATATATATATATATATATATATATATATATATATATATATATATATATATATATATATATATATATATATATATAAATATATATATACATATATATGTAAAAATATTAACGAACAAAGCAAACAAAAACTAAAAAGAGTTTTAATTATTAATAGTTTACAAAATAGAAGTGAACAAAAAAAATCAGCAAGAAAATAATAATTTTTTTTTTTGAATCAAGTCATTTTTTATTGATTTTTCCAATTTTACATTATTCAAGATGACCAGTAAAAAAAATTACAAACATTCGTGTGCATATAATCCCATAACACATTCCAAATCTCTTAATTTAACCCTGTTATATTAACCCGCCTCCCTCCCCCAGTACCCCTTCGCCCACCCACCACCCCAAACTATTACTTCCGGTTTAATAGCCATGACTAAAACTAGCAAAACTTGTTACCCTATTATAAACCTGATGCGTGTACTAATCCCTTCATGATTCAATACCCTATTCCTTATTTTCATACCCATAGTGAGGTTCTATATTTCGTCATTACTTCCCTGACACCATGGGCCCCATATCCTTATAAACTTCTTGTGACTTCCTCTCCTAGTATAAATCACCCTTTCTGTGCCAATTACTGTGTTCATTGTATTAACCCATTCTACAGAAGAAGGGGGCACTGTTGATAACCATGCTTTCGCGATTAATTTCCTCGCCTGGTATAGACAACGTGCGATTGCTATTGCTCTATGGCCTTCCCCAAAGCTTTTACTTATTAACCCCAGCACACATATCTTAGCCTCGCGTTCCAGTCTTATCCCGAACCTGGCATCTATAATATTTAGGATCTCAGTCCAATACCTGACTAGCTTCGGGCATCTCCACATTATATGAATAAGATCGCCCGTCTCTAGGCATCTAGGACATTTATCATCTGGTCTTCGACCAAATTTATACAGTCTCTTGGGGGTATAATAAGCTCTGTGCACGAGCAAGAGGTGCGATGCCCGCTGCGACGGAGAGAGGGACACCAGTGGGCCAAGCTCCAGAATTCTCTCCCACTGCTCATCACTCAACTCCCCCACATCAGTCCCCCACCTCTCCCTCGCACCCAGCAGTGGAGCTAATCTAGTTGCCCTAGCCATCAGGTGGTCATAGATCCCCGATATTAATCCCTTAAGGCTGGGCGCCTTCACCACCTTACTAAGTAGCGGTATGCTACTCCATTCCAATGCCTTAGTCCTGAATTGCTTGTCTAGTGCATGCCTGACCTGGAGATAGAAGTAAAATGTTTCTTTAGGGATTCCAAACTCCGCTCTCAGGTCCGAAAAAGACTTTAAAATATTACCCTTGAATATTTGTACCAGCCTATTTAACCCCAACCGATCCCAGATCTTATTTTTTTCAATCGTTTTTAACTCCTTAAGTTGCCCATTCTGCCAGATGGGTGAGTACTCCGTGACACCCCTATATCCCATTTCAATCTTTACTAACCGCCAAATCTTCATGACCAATTTAAATGTTGGAAATGAGGCTCCTATAGATCCGGCTTCCAATGCCCCTATTAACGATTTATGCGGGCTCCCTGATAACATAATATTTACGCTGGAATTAACCTCACCCCTACTTTCGCACCCTCCCATATGTTGCAACTGGGCCGCCAAGAAGTATCTGAATGGATGAGGCACCGCCAGTCCCCCCTCCTTGTTAGGGCGCTGCAAGGTCTGGAAACTAATCCTAGCCTGACCCTTCTTCCATATCAATTCCCGGAAGAGCGAGTTGATTTTTGAGAACCACTCCCTCCCTATCCAAACCGGTGAATTGTGCAAGATGTACATTAGTTGTGGCATCCAGATCATCTTTAATAGGTTTACGCGTCCCGCCATGGACAAGGGGAGTCGACACCAGATATCCTTCTTCTTTTTAAACTTTTCTAATACCGGAGCTAGATTGTCCTTAATATACTGAGTTGGGTCATTAGTTAATACTATGCCCAGATACTTGAACTTCTCTACCACCCTGAGACGAGGAATCCCCTGAGGGGGAGGACCGGGAGTCGAGTCAAGCGGCAGAAGTGTAGACTTCTCCCAATTGATTTTTAGCCCCGATATCCTCCCAAACCCTTCCACCAATTGCATCGTCTTTACTAGTGATGGCCCCATGTCACCCAGAAACAACAATACATCATCAGCGTATAGTGCTATTCTTTCCTCAGTCCCTTTTCTTTTATAACCCTGCAGGCCTGAAGCCTTCCTTATAACCTCTGCGAAAGGCTCCATTGCCAGGGCAAATAGCAGGGGTGACAAGGGGCAGCCCTGCCTAGTCCCCCTCTCAAGAGATATCCTTTCTGAGAATGTATTATTTATTTTTAATCTAGCACTGGGATGCTGGTATAGGATCTTAAGCCAATTAATAAATAGAGGGCCGAACCCAAATTTCCCCAACACCCACCATAAGTATCCCCATTCCAGGGTGTCAAATGCCTTGGCAATGTCCAAGGACAAGACAGCCCTGGAACCCACATTCTCTACCGGGGTCTGGAGGTTCAAATAGGTTCTTCTTATATTTTTACTGGTAGACCTATTCTGCATAAATCCGGACTGGTCCGGGTGGATCAAAGAGGATATACATTTATTCAGCCTGGATGCCAAGACCTTTGCCAAGATCTTGACATCCGTGCCCAACAATGAAATTGGTCTATATGACGATGTGTCTAATTGGTTTTTCTCCTCTTTCTGAATCAGTATTATAGTAGCTTCCGACATTGACAAGGGCAAGCTACCTACTGCAGCTGACCAATTCAATGCCTTCAGAAGCTCCGGAGTCAGCACCTCCCCGTAACGTTTATAAACCTCAGATGGCAATCCATCAGGGCCCGGGGATTTTTGATTCGGCATATCCTTAATTGCTTGTTCAAGCTCCTCCAGTGTTAACGGTACTTCCAGACTATTCATATCTGTGTCCGACAACACCGGTAAGACAGTATCTTCCAAGAATTTCTCCATCACTTTTTGATCCGGGCAATGGCGCGTTTTATATAAATCTCTATAGTATTCCGCGAATGTTTGGGTAATTACCTCAGGGTCTGATGAAATATTCCCTTCATTAGTTTTAATCATGGGGATTATTGAAGAGGGAGCATTAGTTTTGGCCAATAAGGCCAGCGTCCGACCCACTCTTTCCCCCTCCTCAAAATATCTCTGCCTCTGGAAGACCTTCCTATTTTCTGCTCTTCTAATCTCTTCCTTTTTGAGTTCCTGTTGTTTCATTACCCAGAGTTCTCGATTTTCAATAGTTGGCTCCGCTATGTATTTTCTTTCTGATTCTTGGACCTCTTCTCTAATCAGCTCCCCCTTTGCCCTTGTCTGCTTCTTTATTTTCGATATCTGCTGTATCAAAAGTCCTCTGAGATATGCTTTCAAGGAGTCCCAGAGCACACCCCCCGAGGCAGTGCCAGTGTTGAATTCGATAAACTCTCTCAAACCTACACCTATTTCATCCCCATTCCCCAATAACCCCAACCATGCTGGATTTAATGCCCATATTCTCTGGCCTCCATTATCTCGCTTACATATTGTCAGTGTCAATGGTGAATGATCAGACACCCCCCTGGGACGATATTCAATTCTACCTATTAGGGGCTGGGCTTCCTGGTTACCAATGGCCATATCTATACGGGAGAGAGTGTGGTGTGTCCCTGAGAAGCAGGAGTATTGTTGGCAGCTAGGGTTACGCACTCTCCACATATCACTCCAGCCGACCTCCTCAAGGAACTGTACCAGCCTTCCCTCCAACCCCCTACCTCCCCCAGGCCCAGGCGGGAACCTATCCAACCTGCTATCAAGCACATTATTAAAGTCTCCCACCATAATGAGCGGGACCTCTCTCTTATCCTCCAAGAACTCCAATAATAACCACAGAATCTCCATCTTAAATGGTGGAGGAATATACACATTTGCTATAACCAATGGCCTACCCTCGATTAAACAGGACAGAAAAATAAAGCAACCCAAGCTATCAACATTGACATCCCTGCAGGAAAACGTCACTCCTTTCCTAATCAGAATACTCACTCCCCTCGAGTAGGAGGAGTACACTGAGTGATATTGTGTCGGATAATTTTTTTTATTCTTAATAGATAGCTTAGTCTCGTTGGTCAAATGGGTTTCCTGCAGGCATATCACCTCAGCAGCACAAGATTCTAGCTCCTGGAATACAATAGCTTTTTTCATAGGGTCACCCATCCCCCTAATATTCCAGGAGGTTAAACCAACTGCTCTATTCTGCATTCCAAATAAACATCAATATAGACAAATACCAACTAAGGGAATAACGGAGTAAAATTAGATTTCTGTTTTTGCATATCGTGGCCAAGGCCACAAGGTGGCACTGTTCTAAACCCCTATCTTTAATAAAAAAACTGAAAGAAGAAAAAAAAAGAAAAAAACCCAGACTCCCACCTCCAATCTGATGATACCACTTCACCACATGTGCCCTTATTCCCCTTAACCTTTTAACCTTTTGACGCATCTCGTCAGTACTCCCATTCACCCCCTTCAGTGCTAGAATTGTGAGGAGGGGGCCACAGGAGCCCGGGAGCGAACTGCCACCACACCCCGCCCCCCTCCCAGTCCTACCCAGGTTCCTAATCCTATTAGTGTTTATAAACTTCACGTGTTTACCCTTCATTTCTTTCAATCTCAAACAATTTTTAACGGTGAAATGTGCAGTTTTGCCTTTTTTTATTGCAACTATAATACCCCTTTTTATAAATAATTCCTTCTCCTCCCCCCCTTGCCTGACTCGGCTTGCCCTAGGGGCCTTCCTTGTGACCTTACTACTCCCCTCACCCCACTTCATCCATCCCCTCCCCCCTCCCAATCCCCACTCAACCACCCCCTCCCCCCTCCCCAACCCCAATACCCCCAGGACCCATAGGGCCCTGGTCACCAACCTAAACCTCACTCTCATTACAACTTTCCCCGCCCAGCCCTCTCCCTCCCAACCCTTGATGCTGCACCCCAGAAGAACAAAGAGAGAGAACACAAAAAAAAAAAAAAAAAAAAAAAAAAACACAGAACATTCAGTTACCCCTATGCAATAACATCATTATAAGTTCTTTTTGTTCTCTTCAAACCAATCCGTGACTCCTTTGACAGATTCAAAAAAACGAACAGACCCTAGGGCCTCAATACGCAGTCGTGCTGGGTATAGCAAAGCATATGGTATATTATGGTTCCGTAGGGCCCGCTTAATGTCCAAAAAACCTGCTCTTCTCTTTTGAAGGTCTGGAGAGTAATCTGGATAAATCGAGATTTTAACCCCGTTAAAGAAAATGTCCCCCTTCTCTCTCGATTTTTGCATTAAGTTCAGCTTGTCTTTGTAATTAAAGAACCGCAAGATCATTGGTCTCGGACGATCTCCGCCATGTATTGGTCTGGAAGGCACTCTATGAGCACGCTCAATCGAAAAAAACTGTGAAAAAGCCTCAGCCCCAAAAACCTCCTTAAGCCATCTTTCCATAAATTCTTCGGGCCGGGAACCCTCACTTTTCTCGGGGAGACCCATCACTCTTACATTTTGTCTTCGCGACCTGTTCTCCCATTCATCCAGTTTAAGCTTATTAACTTCCAGCTGAGCTTGCATTTTAATAAATTCCTGCCGCATTGGAATTACCATATCCTCTAGTTGGTTAACCCTTTCCTCCACACCTTTAATTCTCTCCACTGCTTTCTGAAGCTCTTGTTTAATAGTGCCAAATTCTTCGCCTAGAGCTTTTAATTCTTCCCACATCCCGCTTATCGAGCTCCTGCAAGCATTAACCGCGCATAATACCTCTTTTAAGGTAGGTTCCTGTTCACTGATTCCGGTCGCATTAAAACTGCTATCCCCTGCTTCTCCTGGGTGCCCCCTCTCAGGGCTTCTTTTATTTGCTGTTCTTGTGTTACCCGTCAGGTTATCCGGACCTTTCCCCAGGCTTTTTCTTTCCCCGTGGCCCCCTACCGACATCTTCCCCGAGGGAGGCTGAATACTTTTAGTAGGGGACTGCATTGAGCTATGAGCAAATTTTTCAAGCTTCGCAGCAGCTGCTGCTGCAGCCACATTTTGCGTCCCCTTTTCCTTCTCTTTAGTTGAACGGGTAGATTGGGTAGGCATACTTTCCTGGGGCTGCTGTTGTTAATCCACCCCCTTCTTCTCAATCAGAACACGCTGGGAGCCTTTAATAACTATATAGCCCACCGGGCTGTCCTAGCTATCAGCCAATATGTCCTTGATTAATAGATAACCGGTCTATTTAATAGGAGACAAGTCCTAGGCACCCTGCTATAACAGTCACCGGCACTTTGCTTTATAAGTATATAGAATTCAAGTTCTTTACCTCTCTCCGGTTAGCTTAGAGGATGAATGCTTGCAGGGGGATGCAGACTACTCACAACTGGATCCCTCACACCCGCTGTCCACCGCTCCGGACCTCCTCACTTTTTACATTCAGCGTCTGAAGTAATCTCTGCCACTGCTCTGTCACGGCTCTGGCTTCCTCCACCTACTCAGGCTCTCGCGATGACTGCAGTACGTCGCTAGGCAACCAGGCACAATCACAGTCACGGCGGCGGTATCTGTCCCGGCGCTCCGATCCGTTCGGCAGCTCAGCAAGGCGGGTACTCCTTCCCGGTCCCCTCTCCCGTCAACCCGGCCACTCAGCGCTCCATCCCTCCGTCAGGAGCCGAACTTAACCTTCAGTAAGTCACAGTAAGTCACAGATAGGAGCCGGGATCTTCACAGGGTATTCATGCGGCTGGATAAGTACAAACGGCAGCCATAGTGCAGCATCAGGGTTGGAGCCAGAGAGAGCTCTCACTCACTCACTGCTCACACCTGCATCCGGTCACGCCCCGCAGAAAATAATAATTAAATGGAGAAAGAGAATAAGAAATTAATTAAGGCTGATTAGAGTAAATGAAGGGTTAATAAGGCGTTAAATTGTAACATTTTATTAAAAACAAACTTTTTTTTTTACTTGACAGGTTGCTTTAAAGCTTCATTTGTATGTCGACTGCTCGGCTGCTTTTTTTTTTTGACAGCTCCAATAGTGTTCAGAATACCGCTACCCATCAGAAAATGTATCAGAAGTGATTTTTTGACCAAAAATGCTTACTGCACATGTGCTATGCGCTCCAACATGTCCCCTATGTGTTCCAATAGGTTTCCTAATCTGACAGAACATGAAGTCAGCAGCGGACATCAGTGGCAGCACGTCCATAGAGGGCGCACAGGCGTGGCCCCCCATCCATGCATCTGGCCCCCTGATCTACATACAGGGATGCTGGACCATGGATTTCAATGGGGGGGTGTTTTTTTTAAGCATGTGATTAGAGCCAGAAACTCGAGGTGCAGAGCACTGCGCTCTGAGCCCACCCAGTTGTGTGAGAAAAGCGAATGAATATGAATAATATCAACTGGGTGGTTGATAAAAGGACAGATATCAAATAATAATATAATAAAAGTGATCACAAAAAAAGGTAATAAAAAAGTAAAAGCAATGTGGGGTACAAGGAATGCTGGCCCAACGCGTTTCGACACTAGAAGGTCTTCAACTGGGGCAAAACTGTGTCCCCTCACATTGCCATTTGTTAAATAAACTTCCTAAGCCAATAGTCCATCCTCTAAGCTGGCAGAGTTAGGCGGATGACCCGGTGACGCGCTCTGCAAACATAGCTAATTCATAACTCTAAGAATGCTTAAAACATAACATATCCGATGATGATATGACACTCAGCAATTGATTAGAGGATACATTTTTTAAAAGATTAAACTCCGTAGTGTGGTTAAAAATGGAGACCGGGCGTGTAATAGTGCGCTCCAAGCCTCAACATGAATAGCTTGCATGTGACATTGGCTGGCCAATGAGACCCTGTCACAGAGGACATAATACTTAGCGTTGGAGTGCACAAAGCCTGGTGCCGTGCGTAATTTTAACTTTGACTACATGGGTTCCTGTGATCTTTTTCAGGACTCATGTATTTATACATTATCCATTTTTTTTATGTATGTACAGTTCTCTCTTCTGTTACAGTATAGAAGTCCATACTGTATTGAGGCCTATATTTGTCAATATTTTTATTCAGAATGTTTGTGCACCTCAATTGTATATCAATTGTTATGGTTAGCCATCCTATTTTTCTATTATCATTTTTCTTTTATTATTTATTCCATTGTTAGTTTTCATTCAAGTTGACCTGTAACCCCCTCTGCTGGCGAGTGTGAGATTATATCCTCCGGCTAGAGAATCAGCTATGATGTGGTTACCCATTTAGGGAATATTATCATGTTACGATATATTGTCCTTTGCTTCCCCCTTACCTCCACCTGGAGGATTAGTGACGTTTGTAATGCTGTTACGATGCAATCCCGTCCCCCTTTCTGTCTCCAGCCGTGGTTGGTCACGTGATGTGGTGTGTCTACGTCATGTGATTGTTTACATTGAGGGGATTGTCGATTCTTGTCACTACGTAACCATCCAGGACAATATCACGTGACCCTATGATTTAATATGGTAATGCTTCGGCTTTGAGACGTTAAACTATGCTGTATGGGAGTTGGGTGTCACGTGACCCTGTTACAAGGACTTGCCGTTCCATTGGCGAGTTCGTATAAGGAAGTGACGTTGCCCATGCACCGCCCAGTTGTTGTGATCGTGGCGTTGCGCGGCTTGATTCTTCTGAGCAGGCACACGTATTACGCACGGCACTGGGCTTTGTGCACTCCCACGCTAGGTATTATGTCCTCTGTGACCGCGTCTCATTGGCCAGCCAATGTCATATGCCAGCTATTCATGTCGAGGCTTGGAGCGCACTATTACACGCCCGGTCTCCATTTTTAACCACACTACGGAGTTTAATCTTTTAAACAATTTATCTTCTAATAAATTGTTGAGTGTTATATTATCATCGGATATGTTATGTTTTAAGCATTCTTAGAGTTATGAATGAGCTCTGTTTGCAGAGCACGTCACTTGGTCATCTGCCTAACTCCGCCCTCTTAAAGGACAGACTATTGGCTTAGGAAGTTTGTTTAACAAATGGCAATGTGAGAGGACACAGTTTTGTCCCAGTTGAAGACCTTCTATTGGCGAAACTCGTTGAGCCAGCATTCCTTGTACCCCACATTGCTTTTACTTTTTTTATTACCTTTTTTTGTGATCACTTTTATTATGTTATTATTTGATATCTGCCCTTTTATCAATAAAACCACCCGGTTTGACCTGCACTATTGGAGTCCTCCTTCCCCTCTTTCTATATGGTCATTCTTTGGAGCCTGTGAGAAGGTGCTTTGGGAGATGATCGTTTGGTTGCTGAGTACCTGTGGAACCCACGGACCTCCTGCTCCCAGTACCTGATCCATACCTCATAGGTTCTAGGGGTGCAACAGATCAAAAAACTCATGGATTGGATCGTTCCTCAGATCAGAGTCATGGATCGGATCATTTTTCGGATCAGCAAAAAAAAAAAAGACAAGACAAATCTTGTTACACCCACCAGAGTTTTAGATTTCACAGTTATTTTCAACACAAAACGGACCTTATATGCTTAAATACAGTATTTGTAAATCCGACGGACTGTTTAGATGTTAAATTTTAAAAGCAGCAGCAAACCTGCTGACCTTACATGGTTGCTAATGTGACAGAACACCTCTGATTTTCGCATTTAACTAAATGTGTTAAATGTACTAAATGTGTTAAATATACTGATGTGCACCTCTTGGGTGCACATCAGTATATGAATTGTACATGATTGTATAGAGATGATCCACCTGGGTGCACATCAGTATATAAATTCTACATGATTGTATATAGATGATCCTCCTTGGTGCATTCTACATCCTATCATCGAATTCTGTCACTCTGGTATATTTTATATTGGTACATAACCCTATTACATTATATCTGGTTGACTCTGATCTTGTGCTGCTTTCTATGATTTTAACCATTCTGCTTTATAATATTTGGTTCTGCACCCTTTGCTGCATTATATCAGGCTCTGTGTTGATTACAGTTCTACAGGTGTAGCAAGATGGTGGTGACGAAACGTCACCTCCTGACGAGACAGCGGTCGCCGCCGGGTGTACCAAGATGGTCCCCGCTCTGGAGCTAGGCCGAAGCTGAGGCCTTTCCTATGGCCGAGGCAGCGGAGCGCTCCGCAGATCGTGCGGTGTTCCCGATCCGTACAGGTTGACCCGTTCGGATCACGGATTGGTGATGATCCGTTGCACCCCTAATAGGATCTCAAGCCTGCATGACCCATTTGTCGTATGACATTTAGGGTCCACCACAGCTGGTAAGAGTATTTATTTACCTCTGAAGTATTACTGAAAGTGACTACAGACAAGCATTTCATCACTCCCATGCAATCGGGATACTCTCACGGGAAAAACGCATCACTTTACACTCTTGTGGACTTTTTGTTTTACACACTCACTGTGTTGAACACAGTTTTTTTTAAGTTTTTGTTTGGCTAAGGTGTATTGGCACAATATATTTGTTTCCAGTTGTATCACATCCAGGATACACGCAAATCTTTCTAGTAGCGCCACACTGCCACTTTAATATTCACATAGAACCTTGTATGTTTGAGTGTTGGCAGCTTTAATTTTTTGTTTTTCTTTACACAATTTATGTTGTAGCGCAGTCTTTCCTCACAAATCCATCACTAGTCCTTACACATTATTGACTGCTGCTTTGTGTTCTGTCTCTGGGACAGCTAGCTAAACCTTCTTATCCCAATAACTGTAGCTACCATATTATTTTGATCTCAGTTTTATTAGAACAAGCCAGGTGAAACTACAAATAACAGAAATAGACTTCAATAAGTACAATATTGCATACAATACAGCATACATTGCATAAACAATGATAGACAATACAAAATGAGATAATAAAAACTTACTTTTTAAGTTCTCTAAGGGGTGATGGCGATAGATAGAGAAATACATGTGTTGCTTCCTGCAATGTGTTGAAAAGAATGGGGGATGGTTCACTTCCTGCTAAGATTCTACCCAGAATTCCCTGCGTGCTGACAACTTCCTTAGTTACAAATACAATAAACAATTAAAAAAAGAACTGCAGCAATACCAAAAAGGAACCCTAGATGGAGCCTGCACACCACATATGATTGTCTTTATGATTTTGCATGTAAATTTAACAACACAGGTACAAATAACCAGTATAAAACATCTGGTGGACAGAACACTTTTTACACACTTTTTTATCCATGGATGTCTTTGAATATAGGACATCCAGGTCTTTTAACACCTATGGGGGGTTTGTCACTAACACCATTGAAACTGGGATTAGTGGGCTCTTTATGCGACTCAAGAATGTGATGGTCACAGAATTGCATCTCCAGTGGGATGTCGCATTCTTAGAGCAGTACATCAAAGAGCAGATGGTCCCGAGGGGCCTACGTTGGGAAGTCTACCCCCAACAAGGTGAATCTGATATAGATGCATGGTTCAAATATTTCGATGAGGCCGGGATTAAACTCATTGGCTTCTTGGTTGAAAGAAAACAGACTAGGCTTATCGCTATAGATAAGGAGATTAGAGCTTTAAAAGACAAATTAACTCCCTCTATCGGAACACCTGCATATGTCTCTCTCTCTACCAACTTAAAAAAACATCTTGAAAAAGAGGAGAGGGACCAAAGAAGCAAAAAACAGAAAAAATACAATCGAGATGTTAACAATTATAAGGCTAACCTAGTCTTCAATTGGCAGAAAAAACTCATTGCTGATCAGGGTTTACCTAACGGTAATGTGCCACTGGAACACTCAGAGCCTATAACTCAAAATCCAGATAGAAGTCTGACATACGAACCCCTCCCTCCACCCCTTCATACCCCGGGAATAGGGATATGACCCATACCCCTGGAAACAGGATAAGTAACACCCCTCACCGGGGAGATAAATCACAGGGTAGACATGTTTTCTACAACAGAGGTAGAGGTAGCTTCAATTGAAGTAGGGGTGGTCACTACGGGAACAAGGACAGTTCCTACTATTCAGGGTACCCAGATGGGCCACCCAGAACCCGGCGGGATGATAGACCAGGATATGGTAGGGGCGATTACCAACAAAATGCTCCTATACATACCTACAGTCGGTATGCCCCCCTTCGGGACGAGGAGTCCTATGAGACATATCACGATTCATACTCATATATGAATCGTAATGAAGAAGAACACTAGAGCTCCTTACAATTACAACCATGATTATCCAGGGCAACCACACCAGCAGGATTTCCCCAGGCCCACCCCCAAACACTCAGGAAGCCTAAAACCAAACGAGGCACCAGAGGAGGGTGGCGCCTCCAACGAAAAAAGAAAGAGAACCCAATAGGAGCAGGCATTTTTAATTTAAGCACAGTTGCACTTTCAGATGAAGAAATACGTACTTTAGTCAAAGGCCTCAAATTCGTTCCACCAAGAAAACTTACTAAATTCAACACGTTCATTGACGTGCAAAAATGCATTTGGAAACTCAATATTCAGAGACATTTCCTATCTACCCCTACTAATAATTCCATTGTCAATACACAGAGTGACATTCTACACTCTGGACTGTCCAACCCCTCTCTTTTTAACCCGCCTGGCAATACGGCTCCAGCCATTAATGTGTTCCGTAATCTAGTGCTGAACGATTTGGAGAAATTACCTAATAAGAGAATTCACCAAGACCCTAAGATTCAGATTGGTCTCAAATCCCTCTGTGAGAAGAAAAATCTCATTATCTGCCCCGCATACAAAGGGGGCAGAATTGTCGTGCTTGATAAGGATACCTATATCCAAGAAATGAAGAAGCTACTACATTATCATACCACCTATAGCCTACTACCGGGTGATCCTACCTCGAATTATAAGAAAGCCCTTATTGAAATTGTGGACAAAGGTTTCGCCCTCAACATTTAAAAAAAAAAAAAAAAAGATTTCCTGGTCCCATTGGCACCACGTATTCCCATTATTTACCACCTACCGAAGATCCACAAGGATCCCATAAACCCTCTGGGTCCCCCGATTGTCAGCGGGATCAACTAAATTACATCTAGGATTGGGAAATATATAGATCACTATCTCCAGCCTTTGGTGAAACTTATTCCGTCCTTTCTAAAGGACACTGGAGACACCATTCGACTCTTGGAAAAGATACATTACCACGAGGATCTCATTTTGGTGACTGCGGATGTGTCCGCCTTGTATACTTGTATACCACACAATCTGGGTCTCTCAGCAGTGGAATTTTATTTGAAGAAAACTTCATCCCTTTCTCCGATCCATATTAATTACATTATGGAACTTCTAACATACGCTACCAAGCACAATTATTTCTGGTTCCAGGGCAACTTCTTTTAACAAATTAAGAGCGTGGCTATGGGGGCGAAATATGCCCCCAGCCTAGCCAACTTGTTCATGGCCCGGTGGGAGGAGGATGTCGTCTATGCCCTCAATAGGCCTGAATTGGTGGTGTGGGCCAGGTATATAGATGACATCCTCCTCCTATGGAAGGGTGATCGAGTGTCTCTTGATTTCTTCATGGCCATGTTGAAC
Organism: Lithobates clamitans; assembly: GCA_037952925.1. NCBI lineage: Eukaryota > Metazoa > Chordata > Amphibia > Anura > Ranidae > Lithobates > Lithobates clamitans. Next base: position 3,321,813 of record JBBGZY010000224.1, read on the forward strand.
AAGAATGATCAAGGCATTGTTCTTAATTATGAGGCCAGCACTACGACCATACACTTCCTTGACTTAGAAATCACAGCCACCAATAACCATTTGGAATTTAAGACCTTTTTCAAGCCTACAGACAGGAATGGATATATTCCTGTGGACAGCTGCCATCACCATCAGTGGCTTAGATATGTCCCTCGAGGTCAATTCCTTCGACTTAGGCGTAACTGTACTCAAGAAAGTGATTTCATCTTCCAGTCTCAGATTCTTCGACAGAGATTTATAGATAAGGGTTATAAGCCCTCAGACCTGGATGATGACATTGGTACAGTTTCCAGGATCGAGAGAGCTACCCTTTTGGAGACCAAACCTAAGACGGCTGGAGATGATAAATTTAAATGGTCGTTCTTCACATCTTTTTCCACCCAGCACAAAGAGGTCAAAAAGATCATTAGTAAACACTGGAAAGTCCTCCAGAGTGACAATATTTTGGGACTCTTCCTTCCAGAGAAGGCAGGGGTTACCTTCAGGGGAGCACGCTCTATACAGAGTGATATTGCCCCCAATACTGTAGATCCCCCTAAAAGGATCTCATTCTTCCCTGAATGCAAAGGGTACTTTCCCTGCAGAAAGTGTAACGTCTGCCTACATAATGCCTTAGGGAGACGGAAAACTGACACCTTTCAGTCTACAGTAACTTTGCATACATACACTATGAAGCACTTTACCACCTGTGTGACTAGATTCATAGTATTCATCTTATTACGTGCGCCTGTAAGCAACAATATGTAGGACGGACTATTAGAAACTTTTCCATCAGGGTCAACGAACATCTGGCCAAAATTAAAAAAGGATGTCCCAAACATACTGTGTCCCGTCACTATTTGGAGCACCATGGGAAAGATCCTACTGGCACCCAATTTCAGATTATAGACCGTTTTGTCCCTCACTGGAGAGGTGATTCATGCCTACGGGGGGTGTCTCAACTTGAGACGTTCTGGATCTATGAACTCAAGTGCTACTCGCCCCATGCCATGAATATAGACTGGGATCTCAATTGCTTTATTCACTAGGCTTAATCTGATTTTTTCTTTCCACCACCATATTCCCATTTCACAATTGGACCGATATTAGTTAGTTGTGGTGAGTCAGTCGTACGTACCATCTTCAACACATATTGAGTTTCTCCCAGTACATATATACCACTTTGACTACATGGGTTCCTGTGATCTTTTTCAGGACTCATGTATTCATACATTATCCATTATTTTTTTATGTATGTACAGTTCTCTCTTCTGTTACTGTATAGAAGTCCATACTGTATTGAGGACTATATTTGTCAATATTTTTATTCAGAATGTTTGTGCACCTCAATTGTATATCAATTGTTATGGTTAGCCATCTTATTTTTCTATTATTATTTTTTCTTTTATTATTTATTCCATTGTTAGTTTTCACTCAAGTTGACCTGTAACCCCCTCTGCTGGCGAGTGCGAGATTACACCCTCCGGCTAGAGAATCGGCTATGATGTAGTTACCCATTTAGGGAATATTATCATGTTACGATATATTGTCCTTTGCTAATCCCTTTCCTCCACATGGAGGATTAGTGACAATTGTGATGTTGTTACGATGCAGTCCCTGCCCCCTTTCTGTCTCCAGCCATGGGTGGTCACGTGACGTGGTGTGTCTACGTCATGTGATTGTTTACATTGAGGGGATTGATGATTCTTGTCGTTACGTAACCATCCTGGACAATATCACGTGACCCTATGATTTAATATGTTAATGCTTCGGCCTTGAGAAGTTAACCTATGCTGTATGGGAGTTGAGCATCACGTGACCCTGTTACCAGGACTTGCCGTTCCATTAGCGAGTTTGTATAAGGAAGTGACATTGCCCATGCACCGCCCAGTTGTTGTGATTATGGCGTTGCGCGGCTTGATTCTTCTGAGCATGCACATGTATTATGCATGGCACCGGGCTTTGTGCACTCCCACACTAGGTATTATGTCCTCTGTGACCGTGTCTCATTGGCCAGCCAATGTCACATGCCAGCTATTCATGTCGAGGCTTGGAGTGCACTATTACACGCCTGGTCTCCATTTTTAACCACACTACGGAGTTCAATCTTTTGAACAATTTATCTTCTAATCAATTGTTGAGTGTTATATCATCATCGGATATGTTATGTTTTAAGCATTCTTAGAGTTATGAATGAGCTCTGTTTGCAGAGCACGTCACCTGGTCATCCGCCTAACTCCGACCCCTTAGAGGACAGACTATTGGCTTAGGAAGTTTATTTAACAAATGGCAATGTGAGTGGACACAGTTTTGCCCCAGTTGAAGACCTTCTAGTGTCGAAACGCGTTGAGCCAGCATTCCTTGTACCCCACATTGCTTTTCCTTTTTTTACCTTTTTTGTGATCACAGACCGAGAGTTGGGGACACCATATCAGACCCGTCTGACCCTACTGCGCCCAGTACCTGAGCAGCACTTGATCCATACCTCATAGGATCTCAAGCCTGTATGACCCATTTGTCGTATGACATTTAGGGTCCACCACAGCTGGTAAGAGTGTTTTTTTACCTCTGAAGTATTACTGAAAGTGACTACAGACAAGCGTTTCATCACTCTCATGCAATCGGGGATACTCTCCCGGGGAAAAACGCATCACTTTACACCCTTGTGGACTTTTTGTTTTATGTTTTTGTTTGGCTAGGGTGTATTGGCACAATATATTTGTTTCCAGTTGTATAACATCCAGGATACACGCAAACACTGCCACTTTAATAGAGGAGAAGACCCGCAGACCCACCAGCCACCACCGCATTCCCCGCATTCATTTCTCTGGGGAGGGGGGTGGACCGACTCATCTGATAGTCGTTTAGCACCGAGAGGCATTGTTTGACACCCTTGTGGTTCTATTTCAGTATATAAGGTGAGTTTACTGCTAAAATAAATGTGAAATTCAAGACTTGCCTGGGTGTAACAAGATGTCCGCTGCTGCTTTTGTGTTCTGACAGATTAGTAAACCTATTGAAACGCATAGCAGCCATGTTGGAACGCATAGTGCATGTGCAATAAGCATTTTTTGTTTGCAACGTCACTTGTTTGCAATGTCATCAGTTGTTAGGGTGCGGCGGCTCCTTAACAACCTGTAATTGCCAGCATTTTATTTTTATTTTTTTATTTCAGCTGTCAGTGGGGGAATCCTGCTGACAACTAAAAGAACCGAGCCTGAAAGTATCGATTTCAGGTATCAAAGCATTTACACGAGTAACCGATACTCATGCAAATGCTTAGTATCGGCACCGATACCGGTATCGGTATCCATGCAACCTAAGTTACTAGCATAGGGTTTTATCATATATTTTTCTGGCATGGGGCAGTGCACACTGATACACATTACCAGTCCTGGGAATGTTTGGAACCCCTTTGGCTTGTAGAAGAGAGTCTAGCACCATGGGGTGTGGATGGAATGTGTTTGGAGGATAGTAATATTGTTCCAAACATATGCAGATCAAACAATCATACAGACAGATAACATTAAAATTCAGGGCACTCAACCTAGGGGGAAAAGTTGTGAGGTGCCCCAATGAACAGCCTTTCTGTGCTCTCTACCCCTTCTTTTCTTTTTCCACCCTTTCCCTCTAACCCTGTCTATTTATATGCTGTGGAGGGAAATAGTGTTGTAATTTACTAAAGGAATAGAGAATGTTTACTTGCATTCACGTCAATCTTCCAATGATTTCCTAGCAAAAATCCGTTGTTCTGAACTCCAGAATAAACAAATATGATCTAAGCACAAGATGCAAGAAGAGGCCCGTAGCTAAAGGGAATCTTGGGCGAAGGGCTAGCATGACTGGGGACAGCTGTGGGGTGAGCACCAGGTGTTACAATGGGAAGTGAGGTAGGAAAAAGGGAGGGGAGTGCTGGTCATTGGTCAGGGGGAGGAGAGGTCGGAGTTAATTTTGACCCCTGCAGAGGGAGGGGTTTTAATTCAATCAGGAGCAGCAGAGAAAGGGGGAAGATAGGTAGTGGCACAGTGGCACCGCCTGGGGTTCTCCCGGAGGAGGCGGCCTCGCCATCGCCGGGGGCAGTTCCGCTGACACATGCAGTAGTGACAGCTCCGTTGCCAGTAGCTGAGGCAACGCCGGTGGCTGGGGTTCCTGCGACGGTGGCGGGACCTTCACAGGTGAGTACAAGTGCGGGTACACCAGGGGGGTCAGTGGTGGATGGGTTGCGGGTGGCGGATGCGGCACGTTGGGAGGTATACGTTTGCTACGAGGGCCCCCTTGGTTCCCATCTGAAGGCGGGGGTTAGGGAAAGGAGAGTACATGGAGATCTTCTCGCTCCTTCCATTAGAAAAGTTTAATCTGGACAAGGTCAAACCGGATGAGAGTAAAAAGGAGGAGGAGGAAAAACGTAGGTATCGGCTTATCCCAAGAACATTTGCAAACTGGTTCACATTTTAGCGAGCGTCATTGGGGAGAAGGCTCCGGACAATTGTTCGGGGTTGTTCTGCTACTTGGATTCAATCAGTAAGGCCCAAATGGTTTATGGGGGGGTGGCGTGGCTCAGGTACGACGAACAGTTCCGGCAATGGAAGGCTTATTGGCCATCATTGCGGTGGGACCAAAAAGATATTGGGTTGTGGATGAAGCTCATGACGCAAGCCAGAGCAGTTCCGCCCCCCTTTCACGGCGGGGCCGGGGGTGCCAACACCTCGGCACCATCGGCCACAAGCGCAAGGGGTTCTGCTGGCAGTTTAATGAGGGGACTTGCAAATTCGGGGGAGCCTGCTGTTTCCGACATGAATGTTCGGGTTGCGGAGGTGCCCACCCTTAGTCAAAATGTTTCAGAAAAGGTAAGAAACCGGCCGACGCTGGCAAAAGGGAAGACGCCAGTGAGGGTGGAAAAAATGGCTCCGTACCTAAGTAGGTACCCTAACAGGGGGGCGGCCCGGACTTTGTGGTTTGGTTTCCGGGATGGCTTCCCCATTCCGAGCAACTTGGACAGGGTCCCCCCCGTGTCAGCTAATCTTAGATTGGCGTACGAGCATCCGGAGGTGGTGGTTGTAAGTTGTGTAAGGAGGTTGCTTTGGGTAGGATGGCGGGCCCGTTTGAGGGTCTGCCGGTGGCGGATTTGGTGGTATCCCCTTTGGGCGTGGTGACCAAGAGGGAACCGAATCAATTCCGGCTGATCTATCATCTGTCTCATCCAAAAGGGGGATCGGTGAAGGATGCGATAGATCCGGCGCTCTGCACTGTATCTTACGCCTCATTTGATGAAGCGGTGCGGTGGGTACAGAGGTTCGGGCAGGGGGCGCTCATGGCCAAGACTGACATTGAGTTGGCTTTTTGCCTATTGCCAGTGCATCTGGATAGTGTGCGCTTGTTGGGCCGTTGCTGGGAGGGTCAGTTTTTTATGGACAGGTGCCTTCCGATGGTTTGCGCTATCTCTTGTTCGTACTTTGAGTTGTTCAATTCCTTCTTGGAATGGGTCATCAAGGACTTGGCCGGCCTTGGTTCAGTTTTGCATTATCTGGACGATTTCTTGGTGATAGGTCCGCCAGGGGAACCGATCTGTTCCATTCTGTTGGCCACTTTACAACATATATTTCAGGTCTTTGGGGTCCCCCTGGCTAGGGAAAAAATGGAGGGCCTGACCACAGTTTTGAAGTTTCTGGGTATCATAATTGATACTACACGGATGGAGTGCAGGTTATCTAGTGACAAACTGGAGGACTTTCGGGCGACCGTGGCTGGCGGCCGCTTGGTGCCCCAAGGTTCAGCTTAAGAAGTTGCAGTCTTTGTTGGGGAAGCTGAACTTTGCTTGCAGAATTATGTTAATGGGGAGGATTTTTTGCAGGCGCCTGGCTGCTGCGACTGCGAGAGTTAAGGCGTTGCATAATTTTGTTCGCCTAAGTCAGTATCTCAGACGGATTTGCAGGTGTGGGATTCTTTTCTAGTGCAGTATAATGGGAGATCTTTTTGGTTGGGGCTGGCGGTTCAGGCAGCTGAGCTGGAGTTATTCACAGACGCGGCGGGGTCAGTGGGCTATGCGGCCTATTTCAGTGGACGATGGAGTGCAGGCAGGTGGCCGGAGGAGCTAGTGGAATCCGCTATCGTTCGTAACCTTATGCTGTTGGAGCGGTTTTCAATAGTGCTCGCGGTGGAACTGTGGGGCATGGAATTTATGAACTGGAGGGTTAGTTTCCATTGTGACAATTTGGGGGTAGTACAGATTATCAATTCCCTGTCAGTGTCTTCTTTGCCGGTAGTGCGGCTACTGCGTCATCTGGTGTTATTGTGTTTACGGCTGAATATTTGTGTGTCTGCTCCCTGGTGTGGAGAATGAGGCTAATGTAGCTGATGAGGCTACACTGATGGGCACTGATAGGCTGCACTGATGAGGCGGCACTGACGGGCACTGATGAGGCGGCACTGATGGGCGCTAATGCCCACTGATAGGCCTGGGGTGGAGAATGAGGCTAATGTAGCTGATGAGGCTACACTGACGGGCACTGATAGGCTGCACTGATGAGGCGGCACTGACGGGCACTGATGAGGCGGCACTGATGGGCGCTAATGCCCACTGATAGGCGACACTGGTGGGCACTAATAAGCAGCACTTATGGACACTAATAGGCGGCACTGATTGGCAAGAATAGGCACTGATAGGCGGCATTGATGTGCACTGATAGGTGGAACTGATGGACACTACTGATAAGCATCGATAGGTGGCACTCATGAGGAGGCACTGACAGGCATCACTGATGGGGCTGCACCAATAATCATTGCCCTTTTTATCTGTGTGCATGTCCCCACTGAGAAAAGCCATTTATCGGCTCTCCTCATGCACTGTCAGCAAGTAGAGAGGAATGCCAAAACCTGGCATTTCCTATTTACACTGTGATCAGCTGGGATTGGACACAGCTGACCACATGGAAAAGAGCCTACGTCACAGGCTCTTTACCAAGATCGGTTCTGCGGTGTGTCTGAGGGACACACCGCACCACGGATTGCCGCTCGGCACCCCCCCGGCCTATAGCAGATTGACAGAAGTGGTTAAACATTTTTTTTCTTTTTTTATCATTTACTGTGTTTACATTGGGATCATGTGATTGTATAGCTCAAAGTGGCCAGGTATCAGGAGCTGCAATCTGCTGTGTCTGCTGGACACAGCGGTCCTGGAAGCGGCACACTGCACACCCAAGAGGTGCGCCAGTGGGAATGTGCTGGGCAATGTAGAGGAATGTCGCCTGGCCTGCAATTGACCTGCAATAAAACTACTGTGGATGGGTGGAGAGTGGTTATGGTAGGCTTAACCACTTGACCTCCAAGAAGGTTTTACCCCATTCATGACCTGGCCATTTTTTGCTATTCAGCATTGTGCTACTTTACCTGACAATTGCGTGGTCATACAACACTGTTTGCAAATTTATGTAATTTTTTTTTCATACAAATAATGCTTTCTTTTGGTGGTATTTGAACTGGGCTTTTTATTTTCTGCTATATAAAAAAATAAAAATAAAAACTAAATTATTTTTTTCTGCTTTTTGCGCTGAAACATATCCAATAAAATCAAATTTCTTCATAAATTTAGGCCAAAATGTATTCTGCTACATGTCTTTGGTGAAAAAAAAAATCCCAATAAGCGTATTGGGTGAAAGTTATAGTGTCTACAAACTATAGTATATATACAGTATTTAAAAACTGATCAATCCTGATGTACTGACAGCCTATCTCATTTCTTGAGGCCCTTAAAATACAAGGGCAGTACAAATATCCCCCAAATGATACCTTTTTGGAAGTGTCCAGTGGGTACAGCGGTCATGGGAGTGGCACGCTGTGCTCCCTTCAGCTGGTAACGTACATCCAGCCTGCCCATGCCGCCCTACTGCAGTAAATGTATTGTGGCCGGGCAGCAAGCAGTTAATATTTAATAAGTGTTGCTGATTATTCTGAGTCATGCTGATCTCAGGTGTTCATTGGTCTGAGAAGTGTCTGGGCTTACTCCAGGATTGGAACTAGAGAGGAGATTTTGTCCCTATCTGATTGACCTTTGCCTAAGTGTTCTCACCTTGTGGGGGAACCCAGTCGGGGTTCCCTGGATATGGACGTTATGGACTTTTCAGGACTTTCTGCATTATGGCGATATGTTACCACTTCCTGACCACCATATAGCAGAATGACGGCCGTAAAGTGGTTGTATTACTCTTACTGGGCATCATATGATGTCCAGCAGGATAACCTGCTAGCACAGCAATCGGTGGTGTGGTGTGTCAGTCTAGCACACCCCATCTCCGATCCCTGTAAAGATCCTATGACACAGGCTCTTTACCATGTGATCAGCTGTGTCCAATCACAGCTCATCACATGGTAACCAGGAAGTGCTGTTTTTTGGCTTTTCCTTTACTCGCGCTGACAAGGCGCGAGTAGAGGAGAGACGATTGGCTGCTCTCCTGACAGGGGGCTCTGCGCTGATAATCAGCACATTGATTATCAGTGCAGACCCATCGAAGGGGCCCACTAGAGACCACCAGGGATGCCCACTAGATCCCACCAGGGATGCTAATTAGTGCCCATTCGAAATGCCAATCTGTGCCCATCAGTGATGCCTCTCAGTGCCTCCTAATCAGTGCTGTCTATCTATCTGTGCCCATCAGTGCCACCCATCAGTGCCCATCAGCGCTGCCTATCAGTGCCCATCAGTGCTGCTTATCAATGCCAATCGGTGCCGCATGTAAGTGCCTCATCATCAGTGCCACCTTATCAGTGCTCACCAGTGAGGGAGAAAACATACTTTTTTACAAAGTTTTATAACAAAAACAATGAAAAACATTTTTATTTGTAGCACAAAAATATAAACACATTTATGGGAAAAAATGATAAAAATTTTGTTTGGGTACAGTGTTGCTTGACTGTGCAATTGTCATTCAAAATGCGACAGCTCTGAAACCTGAAAGTTGGCCTGGGCAGGAAGGGGGTGTAAGTAGTAGGGGTTGAAGTGGTTAATTACTGGGCCAAAGGGCTAACATGAGGCACCACAGCTTGAATGAGACTGTAAACCATGCTGGGAAAATAGTAACATTTTGTGAGCTGTAATGGATGAATTAAAAGAGAAGTTTTTTTGCCATTGAAAATTGCCTAGTCTGAAGTTGCACCATACAAAAAGAGGTGCATGCATGTATGGTGTATCACAAGCACAGGGTTTATTAGGAACAGGACAAGTCAGAGAAGATGCAGTACTAGCGTCTAATGTGCAGTGAGCTATTCGGAGGAGGCTATATTGCCATTGCTAATGACTACAGTACTAGTGTTAAGTGCATAAGCAGCCAGCCAGTTAGGAAGCGGTGTGTGTCTTTGCGTAGGTTACAGAAGGCCTTGGTAGTGAAGAAGCTTGTGTGCTTAGGTTCCTTCCCTAGTGACTGTAACCCAGGCACTGGGTCCAGCTCCCACCATGGGCATCTTAGGGACCCAGCCTGTAATGTCAGATGGAGTGAGGCCTCGGGAGAATAATAAGCATGGTGTTGTACGGTACACAAGACAAACTTCCTAGTATTCAAGTGTAATATATGAATCAATGTCCCTGGGAGTAAGGTGACAGGTTGCTAGGCTGGTGGAGTCCAGTACAGCCTCAGCCGTACCAGCTCAGAAATTCCGCACAATACAGAGAGAAGAGTTGTGAAGTGTATTGATGAACTTTTATTCATAGTGGACAGAGTGTAAGGAGCAACTGTTGTATGTAAAACGTGTAAAGAGTAGACAAGCTGGGCCACAGATTACAAGGAGTTAACTGTGTACTTTTGGAGAAGCATCACTTTTAATTTGGAGTCCCGCCTTAATGCCACCCTTGAACTAAACAACAACCTTATCCCTCCATTGGGGCACTAGCAAGCACGCTCTCCGAGTCCCCACATGGGCACAGTAAGCCCCTCCCACAAACTCACCTGCTACTCATCCTATAAAATCAGACAGGAAACTGCTAATAGACTTTCTACGCAACATTAGAGGCTGAAAAGAACAAAAGAAAGTTTCTGTGTCTGTTACACAGAATTACCATTTCTCCTGTTTTGGAAGCATTCACCAGAATCAGCTAGTCTTCTGACATCATTGAATGATAATGATTTAATTTTAGCAAAGCGTTAGTGCATTTGGTCCAATTATTCCATTGAAAGTCAGAGTCTTTCTTTGAAAGTCTGCTTACATGTGATTAATCAACAGCAATATGTAAAATGAACTGTGCCAGACACTTGGCCATTTCTAGATTTTTTTTTATCTCTGTCTGCTTTTCAGTAGTCAATGGTAAGAGATTGCTGCAATTTTATCTGGATCTGGTTTTAAGCTTTCACATGAAAAAAAAAAGTGTCAGAAATGCTTGACTTCGCCTGCTCGTAGTATGCATTTTTCTACGTTGAATTTAGCAGATTTTTTGTGGGTCTTTCAAACATTGCTTTCAAATTTTAATCATGTTCTTCTATAGTGCTGCCAAACACTAAGAGATGATCCACATAAAAGGCTGCCCCTTGGAGTCCTGCATATGTTTCATTTACTTTCCTTTGGAACACTTGCTGTGCAGATTGGAAGCCAAATGGTAGGTGGGTAAAGAAATGCCTTCCTTGTGATGTGTTTAATGTTGCAAGCATGGAACTGACCTTATTTACTTTTATCTACTAATATCCTGAACAGCATCCACAAGTACTTTGCACTAGCTAGCTTGCTAGTTATGTCTTCCAGTATATATTTACAGTTTTATTTTTGTATCTGGTAAATCAGGCATCTAAATATATTGTTTTTCGACTATGACCATTGCACTCACCAACTTTGACGGCCTTTGTTTTTCCTTACCCGCCAAGTTGACCTTGGAAGTGTACATTGGAAAACAAGCACAGTAATCCCCAGACAAAGCCTTGCAATGTTACCTTGCCAAAGATAAACTATAATCTGTAAGAAACATTAAAAATGGAATTTAAAGCAGTGGGATCAGCTATTTTTATTGTTTTCCTTGTTGCGCTGTGCTCCCAAGTACCATATCATTGGCCTGGCCATGGAAACCCCAGTTCCCTACAGGGATGTTATCATAATATCTCAAACACTGGCAGGGATTGTTACTGGCATACATATAAGACCAAGGAACATGCAGAGAAGTCCGGAGTAACACGTAGGCTAAGCTTAGGGCTGGCATGACTAGGCAGCAGGGAAAACTGGCAGTGAGAAGGGTTAAAATTAAGGGAGTGTAGCTGGCCAGGCTAGGGGGTGGTCTAGGAAGTTTATTCCTGGGGGTAGGAGGGGCCAGGGTCCGGTGGTCAGTCTCTGGACACTGGATGAAGAAGGCGCTCCCACCCTCCTGCCCTATTGTTTTTGTTGTAATGTATATATGCTGGTTTGGGGGTAATGGGTAGCGGTTGGGGATCTTTGGAGGCATTAAAAAGTAAGAACAACATGGCATAAGTGGGGAACCATCATGGTATGGGATCCTCGGTTGATGCCAGTTAACTGAGGTTTGAAAGGCATTGGGAGATGGGTATCAGCGTTGGAAGGTGCAGAGCGGTATTGTCCTCGAGTCAGCGTGCTGCGACTAGGGACCTTGTGTGGCCACGCTGATACAAAGAAAAATTTAGTCAGTGCCTTCAATGATCCTCAACATAGTTACGATGTATCTGGGTGAGTATTGTTTTAAATAAATGTTATGGTTAAGATGTTAATAAAAAGGCCGGTGCGGCCAATTTACTTCAAAATGGGTGTCGTCTGGTAATTTAAGAGGGTATGTTGGGTATATGGTATTTTAGGTAATAGGCAGTTTGCATCTGCTTTATCATAGTCATGGTCACATGACCTGGATGTAAGTGAGATATTTAAGGTTTTACAGATTTTTTTTTAGTGTAGCAAGATCCCAGGCCTCCTTTAGTCTAATAAGAACCTCCAGAGCCAAAGACAGCTGACATCCTTCTGTATAGAGTGGGTTGCAAGGCATAGTGGGTGTAACGTAAGGTAAATTCATGGGCACCAGACACTTCTCGAATGCAAAGAGATTTATTTTCTCTTGAACAGAACAGTGGGAGAGAGGGATTAGGGTCAGGACACCCTTAGGAAGTTGCAATGTCAATTAGCAGACTCCGAGACTTCTACAGGTAGACAGCCATGCAGGGAAAGGCATCCAGCAATAGACCACATCTGCATGTGTAGGAGCGATGTCTCTTATGGCAACAGTCTTAGAACAGTTCCTAACACAGCTCATAATAAACTCCTTTACTTTTATACAGTCACTTCTTGTAGACTCTCAGCCCACTGAGCTCCCATTCTCTCTCACTAGACTTGCTGATTCACTGCCACTGAATCCCATGAGCTCTTCTAAGATTCTTACTTTAGTATCTTCCTCAAGAGTCACCCCTGCTTCCCCGCTGGGTCCCTGGTTTAGCACTCCAGATACTCCTCAAGCGTCACCCCACTGGCTGCGTCCCTGGATTGGCACCTGCTGAAGTTTCCCGATTCTTCACCGTCCCCGGTTGGGAAGAATACTGCTCCAGTACTTGCTTCAGCTACTCACTGTGGTCCCTGGTAACCAAGTGGTTGGTCCCTTAGTGGCGACAGCTTCCCCTCTACCCCTGACCATGACAGGTTCTCTGGCCCGCAGAACCGCCACTTCTGGTTGGACTGCAAGCCACAATCCCAACACTACGCTGCTCTCTTGCTTCTGGATAGGCCCTCAGACAGCCTAGCAGCCAGATGTGATTGGGATAGGCCCAAACTCTGGCATAGCAGCCTGGGCAGCACAACGAAAGTCTACCCAGACAGCCGCCCAGGTGGCACAGAGCCTCGATCACCTGACCTCACCCAACTAAATAGGCTCTCCCAGCAGGTCAAGGGACCCAAGAAAATCCCTGCCCATTGGCTGAGATACCCTATCTATTTTTAATCTGTCCTTGTAATGCCCTTGTCTTATCTAATGTCATCAAATACCCGGCCATCTAATGACAGAAGAGAGAAGTGCAGCAATTTTAGACTTAGGGTGAAATCAATTGATCCCTCACAATTGGCCAAGGAAATGATACCTGGCAGGAAAATTTAGGAGCAACCCGGCCTAGACATCAGGGTACTACATCAGCTTTTATTTACTACAGCATGTTAAAAAAGCTGTATGAATTTGCTAATAAACCATTTCTGATTGCTGAACATTAGTTTTGAAACAAACTGGTGCTTTTCTTGTGTAAGGCAAACCAACAGGCATGCTTTATAAAGCCTAGTTTCACAACATTGTATACTCACCTTTTGTTTGCCGCCATGCTGGACTGTTCAACTGCCAGGAGTGAAGAAATACCTAGTACTTCCAAGCATGGAGGAACATGGTGATTGGCCTAATGCTGTGACATGGGAGAGGGGTGACAGTCAGCTCTATGTAAAAGCAAACTACAGCTAACCCAAGGCTGTCTTTCCTCGCTCCACACAGGATGGTGAGGTATCAAAAGCAAGGTAGGTGCTTGTGGAAGAGTGGGGAATTATATTGAATCTACAATGTTATATCACAGGTTCACTTTAAACAAAAGCAAAAAAGCCTCCTCCGCTATATCGCATTGGAGAATAATCAATCAGCTGATGCTATCACTGTTCAAACGACCCTACCTATTTCCAGGCAATGCAACCAAGTCGTAGGAAGATGCTAGTTTTACAATAAATGTATGCACTCTGGCTGTAAATGTTTGGAACATGCTGACTTGAAGAACACTGACTTTCATAGGATGAGTTAAGATCTTGCTGAAGAAAGCTGAGCACCTCTTCAAGCAGTCATAAACTCTGAGCTATTTGGCAGTACTGTTAAAGTGGAACTGAAAGTATAACTAAAGGCAACTTTTTTTTTTGTATAGTTTTGGACAGAGTGGAGATGGTTTAGAACAGTGGTTCTCAACCTTGTTCTCAAGTTCCCCCAACAGGCCATGTTTTGTGAATTTCTCTTAGGCGGGGTTCACATATGAGCACGCAGCAGCTCACAGCAGGAGTCCGGTGCCTCCTCATACACCCTTTCAAGTCCAATTTCAGCCCGAATTTTTGGCTGAATTCGGACCTGGAACGGACCAAAAGATGCACAGGGCTCCGGTGCAAATCGCACCGGAGCCACTGCGGAGATATGTGAACCGGCTCCATAGAGAGCCGGTCACAATATCCTGCTGTGCAAAATGGATGCGGGGAAACCGCATCCAATTCGCACTAGTGTGAACCCAGTCTAAAGCCTCGTACACACGATCAGATTGTTGGCAGGGGATTTTCTGTTGACAGACTGTTGGCCTTAAAATCTGACCGTCAGTACGCTCCTTTTGATAATTGTTGTCCAACTTTCTGCCAACAAATGTTGGATGACATGCTAGTAAATTCTAGGTGGGCAACGATCAGTTGTCAGATTTTCTGATGGTCAGTCCAAAAGTCTGTCACACAAAAGTCAAAATTACAAACACGCATGCTCGAAATCAGTGCTCACCAAACACGAAATTAGCAGAAGAGGCCCAAAGGGTGGCGTTCAAGAGCTGAAATTTCTCGTGGTACGTCACTACATTCGTGTTTGTTGGCCGACAATTGTGTACTGTTAGAATGCAAGACATGTTCCTGGCACACGCCCTTTGGACAAAAATCAGACACTCGGTTGGCCAGCAATCTGATCGTGTGTATGAGGCCTTAGATAAAATAGCTGTCCAAAATACCAAGCCATTGACTCTGATTTAAAGCACCTGTGCAAGATAAAGGAAAACCCGCAAACATGGCCTGTTGGGGGTACTTGAGGACAGGGTTGAGAACCACTGGTTTAGAACACCTATTAGGTTTTTATTGTTGACTGTGACCCTGTCGGGAAGATTCACCCTCTCTATGTCTGAAACTGCTTTAACAGTTTATAAACCATTGTTTACAATTTCTATTTTTGAAACAAGTTTGAAATCACATATTTTTGTCACAGTACATCTTCATGTGCTTTAATCTACTTATAGTGGACCTGTTAACACATTAGGCTCTAGAAATGTTGATTGTGCCTAAGCAGTACAGGTAAAGATTTACAGTAACTTTGTCTTAAATTTTTCCTACAAATAACAGTGCCTAGACATTCCTGTGCCTTCAGTTTCAAAGCTGCATATCTACAGTGTGAGATCATCTAAGGCCTCTGACTGCTAGTCTTAAGCTGATCGAATTTTCCGACGTGTTTGATGACAGGCTGTTGTTGGAAAATCCGACCGTTTGTATGCTCCATCGGACAATTGTTGTCGGATTTTCCGCGGACAAATGTTGGATCGCAGGTTTTAAAATTTTTTCCGTGGACAAATTGTTGTCGGATTTTCCGAGCGTGTGTACACATGTCCGTCGGGCAGAAGTCCACAGTACAAACACGCATGCTCGGAAGCAAGGACGAGCCAGAAGCGGTTGGTCTTGTAAACTAGCGTTCGTAATGGAGAATTAACATTTGTGACGTGGCAAATGATGAAATCACGAAATACAGCGCACAATTCTCTTCTTCTTTAATGGGATAAAAATTAAGCTGCTTTGCTGGTGATACTGATGAAGATATTGCAAACGAATTTTCAAAGGCTTTTTTTTCTAATGATATCAAGAATAATATTATTATGCTTTTTCTTTTCTTTTTTTTTTTTTTTTTTTTATCCCAGAGTTTTTAAGATCAAAGATACAATTATGTTGATGTCCCTTGTCAATTTTACATTGTATTTTTTGAATGTAACTGCTAGTTAGTAAGACACATAGCCAAGTATTATTCTACACAATTGTTTTATTGTGCATTAAAAAAAGAAAACAAATAAAATTAGACATGCTATCTGCCAATAGAACTTAACCAAAAAGTGCATTCTATGCATCCAAAAATATAAAAAATATAACAAATCAAACCAAAAAATAAAATTAAAGCCTCATGCATGTGTCCTGCTTCTCAATATAGGGGGGTAAACAATGCCAAGAGTTGGTGAAAGCAGGGGTCCGTCATCAGGATATAATTCCGAAAATCATCTGGATTATTCTCCTGGAGCTCCCGAAGCCAGGGCAGGTACTAGGGGTGGGCGGGACGGGCAGCTGCCCTGGGCGGAATGATTTAGTTATAGGAAGAGGGCGCTGTCTGCAGGGTGTAACCACGCCCAGCACAGAATGTGCTGCCGAGTGCCATATCTAACAGAGTAGGCAGAGAGCGGCTTTGTTCCTGTGTGTAGGCTAGATTGTAGCACTACACCCGCCACTGCCTGCACAGTGCACTGTACTAGTCCCTGAGCGACAGTAGAGTCAGTGGAGTGGGCGGGGCACATGAGGTTGGGAAAGCATATGAATGCTTTCCTACGATTCCAGATACATGCAGCTTTCCTGCTCCTCTGCTTGCCTGGACAGCGACTCCTCCCCCTTTATTCCTATCACTCCTACTCTCAGAGTGTCCTGATGTCTGTGTGACATCACCAGCTCCGCCCCCTAGCCTCTTGTTTTTTTCCTTACTGCTCTGGACAATGTGGAGGTGACTCCTCCTCTGTGTTGTGACCCCTCCCCTCCTGTGCCCTTTCCATGGGGTCCCCTCCTCTCCAGTCCTACTGTAAAGTGAGTGGTGTCTCTCTCCTCTGTCTCTGTGCTGCTGAGGCTGCCACTACTCAGCTAACAGGTGATCTTCATTCAGGCATGAAATCACAGTTCTGGCTGTGAAGACAACTGTTCTTTCTGATTCTGTTTTTATTAAGGACCTTTTAATATGAGGTGCAGACATGTGGCTCCCATGCAGGGCTGTCTTTAACAGCATGGGGATGCATGAACATTGAGTACATCCCTGTGCCAGTGCTCCATTCATTTCTACTGGGACAAGAGGTTGCATGCACACAGCCTCTGTAGTCTAATATGACATGCAGGTTTGGGTCCCAATAGAAATGAATAGAACACTGGCACAGGGATGCACACAATGCACAAGAGAGCCCTGCACGGGACACACATGTCTGAATGGGCCTAAACTACTCATGTACATGGAGGCCTAGTGATTTCCCCAGCTCCCCAGGCATCAGAAACAGACAGGGATTTTACACAGGAGCTACCAAGTCTGGACATGGATGGAAATTCAGGTGGTTCATTAAGGACTGGATGAGTTTCAATCCATCTATGGCCATTCCTGCTAAAGAGAAGTCGATCTAATATGATCAACTTCTCTCAAACCAGCTTGTTGGAAAATTTTCCTTTGATCTGCAGCACTAATCAATGTATTCTGACCACTATCAGAATGCAATGTCTCAGTGGACAGGATTCCTCCATCCACCTCGCTTGTGTGGATGAGGGGATCGGCTAAGTTTTTTTCAATCACACACTAACTGATCAGAAAAACTGATCCCTCTATGGCCAGCTTACCATTCACTATACAATCTGATTGTACAATATATTTTTTATCTACCACCAACTATGTAGTACAAGGGTCTGCCTGATTGGATACTACTAACTGAATAATGAATTGTTTAGGTTTGTCCTCATTTTACAAAGTTTTGGTAAATCGAAGGGAGATTGTGCAGAAATTGTACATTGAGATTGTAAAGTGTATGCTCACCTTTACTGTTCATGTGTATGATTACTTAGAATGACAAATGTTTTCCCTGACACATTGACTAAAGCTGGGTACACACTATTGCTGGAAGAAAAACTAATAGATCCCTGCATGCACACAAACAAGGTGGATTCAGGAACTCCCCTCTGCCCTCTGTTCTATTGTACTCTGACAGCAGGACTCCTCCACTGATCAGAATACAATGATCAGCGCTGCAGCCCGCTGATCAAAGGAGGATTTCCAGCAGGACCATTTGACAGAAGCCAAGATCAGCTTCAGCTAGTTCTTGGGCTCCATTTACAGTCTTCAGAAATCAACCTTGGGCAGCCATTACTGGTGTATGCCACAACCATTACACATGCTTCAACTAGCTCCGCCCCCTGCTCAGGAGGGGGGGGGGCGCATTTTGGCATCTTCGCCCTGGGCACTGAATTACCTTGTCCCACCACTGCCCGCAGCAAAGGCATATGACATAATTGGTTACGATTAATAAAGCAACCAATTTTTGGTTCAAGAACTCCTCCTCCTCCTGTTCCTAGACTGGACTTGAGTCAAAGCAATAACTCCAAGGCCAATAATAAATAACACGTTATCTCCTCCGATTCCGCAACATGTCTGGTTGACGAACGACCGTTCAGAGACAAACTGAAAAGCACAAAATGAAAAGCGCGAATCAGCACTCACCAAACTTCTACTAACACAAAATTAGCAAAAGGAGCCCAAAGGGTGGCGTCAGAGGGTGGTATCAGAAGGCCCTGCTCCTTAGAGCCTACAATCTAACAGGGAAGGTCAAGGGATACAAGAGGTAATAACTGTGGATGATGTGCTGATTGAGAAGATAAATGTACAGTTGTTAGGTGGGGGCCAGATAGGCTTCTCTGAAGAGATGAGTTTTCATGGATCGTCTGAAAGTGCATAAAGTAGGAGAAAATCGGACGGATTGGGGTAGAGCATTCCAGAGGATAGGAGAGGCTCTAGAGAAGTCCTGATGGCGAGCATGGGATGAGGTCACAAGGGAGTTTGAGAGCAGGAGGTCTTGGGAGGAGTGAAGAGAAGGATTAGGTTGGTATTTTGAGACTAGGTTAGTGATGTAGCTGGGGGCCAGGTTGTGGATGGCAGCCAATGGAGGGATTGGCAGAGGGGTATAGCAGATGCTGAGCGGTTTGTGAGGTGGATGAGCCTGGCAGCAGCAGCAGCATTCATGATTGACTGAAGTGGGGATAGCCTATTTAGAGGTAAGCCAATGAGGAGGGAGTTGCAGTAGTCAAGGCGGGAGATGACCAGGGAGTGGATTAGAAGCTTTGTGGTGATATTGGTTAGGAAGGGGCGTATCTTGAAGATGTTGCAGAGGTTGAGGCGGCAAATTTTGGATAGCGATATAATGTGGGGCCGAAAGGTTAGTTCAGAGTCCAGGATTACACCTAGGACCTTGGCGCGGGGGGACAAGTTGATAGTTGAGCCATTGATATTGACAGAGAAATCAGGGGAATCGGCACCTGAGGGAGGAAATATCATGAGCTCGGTTTTGGATAGGTTGAGTTTGAGGAAGTGATGTGACATCCAGGCTGATATGTCTGCTAGTAAGTTGGTAATGCGTGAGGAGACAGATGGAGAGAGCTGGGGGGTGGAGGGATAGATTTGGGTGTCATCAGTATAATCAGCGAGGATTATGGCTTACAGCTAGTGAAAACCCAAAATTCAGTGTCTCAGAAAATTACAATATTGAATTTTTTCACAATATTCTAGACTCATGGTGTCACACTATAATCAGCTAATGAACTCAAAACACGTGTAAGCCCAGGTTCACACTGGAGCATTTTGACATGCGATTTGACATGCTTACCTCCTGACATGCCTATTTTCAGGGGGTAAGCACTGCACTAAAAACAGAAAACTAATGCTACCACAACATCTAAACATTGGTTTGCTTGATGCAATATGTTTTGTGGGGAAAACATACACATTATGGATCTGCAATAACGTTCCTGCTTCTACTTCATTCATTTGTGGATCTGTACTTTCTGCACCTCTCGTGTAGGTCCTTGAATATTTCCTCACCAATTTAAAGATCATAATCATACAGGAGCAGCTCTAGAGATGACACTAGATCTAAAGTAGAGCTGGGATTTTAGACACCAATTGTTAGGGAAATGATTAAGAGCTCCAATCAAGCCCAAGGTTATCTGCTGCTGTCTCTAATTTGAAAAGTGTTGATATGCATGCATATAAAAGTAAACACTCTGAGACACGCTCAGTATCGTTACTGTTACACTTCTGATTTATTCAAGGCGGTGTTAATGTTTTATACACACAAATACGTCATTGCTATGTTAGTCTAATAGGTACATCTCATTGGTTAAGATAGTAAAGAAGATGGAGAATTTTCATAACGAGGTTTGGCTGTCTTTGGTTTTATCTCCAGTTCCGCGTTCTTCTGATGTGTGGGATGTAGGGGGTACCCGCCATCTTGAGAAAATATAGGAACAGAGCTAATCTGTATACTTATAAAATGAGTAAGGAGAAAAATATGTATGCACATAAGAAAATAGACATTTTCAGATTACTATTATTATTATCTACATCACATTCCTTCACAATCCCCCCTAAAATGACTATTTTCTCTTTTCTGTCCCTAATACTAAAGGTCCCACTTTGGCATGGCCCTTCTCCTCAGCAACTCTTTTAGGCTGTATATAGAATTGGGCAGCAACTGTTCACTTCCCTCCTCGATACAGCTGGAGAGGTGCAGTCAGGCGCTATCTATCCCTAAAACCCTATAGGATTATGAGATTATGGACAGGGAGTGACTGTAGGGGAGTGAAGGGTTTGTCATCTTCCATCATAAGGAGGTCCTCTTCTTCTTGGTGGAGAAATGTAGGTGCGCTATTGTCTACAGCCTTGTTCATTAACTTTTTACAAAAGGTAGAATACAGCATACAATCAGGGCTAAAAGGACCAGGATTATTAATACCGTTACCCGTATCTGGACGAGCACCTTCTGCCACCCACTCATCCAGCTAAAATATTGATCCCATGGGTCTGTGATACCTGAGTTCTTCTTCAACTCCAGTGACAGATCTTCTAATTTCTTTATAGCTAAAGTAACCTTACCATTTGGGCCAGTATTATCAGGAATGTATGTACAACAGGTTCCCGTTTTTTCCTATGATTTTACCAAACACCTCCTTTCCCAGCTAGCACCATGTCTAAGGTCATCCGGTCCTGGAATGTCATGTAGGAAGTGGGGGCTAACTGGTCAGCAATTCGCTGGAGGGCATCTTTAGAGTAATTTACAAATCTCTGTTGGTTATAATATGTGTAGTGTCATGTCACCTAGAGGCTGGGTGACAGATGCACACCGTTGGGATCAGGAATGCACCGCAAGGTAGTGGACCCTATGGCTGACTGCTGCGGATTGTACCCTGGGAGGTTCAGGAAGCAGGTCTACTGGATTACTGACACAGATCCCACTGGGAGCTAGAGCATAGATTCCCCAGAGCGCGGAGTCTAAGAGCCAGCAGGTGTTCACCAGAGCCTCTAGTGGTGAGGATGGACTGCGCTGCAGTCTGGCTCCAGGTCGCGGCCCCCAGGGTCTCACAGCTCACGCTCACGGTAGACTACAGGAGAAGAGGAAGGAGGGAGCTGGCTGGAACATCAGAGTCACAGGCAAACAGGGATGGCCGGGAATAGGCCAAAGTCGGTAACAGAAATCAGATGTAGGAAACATAGCAAGTACACACAGAGGCTAACACACAGTGGTTGATCAGCACTGCTGGCTTGCAGTGCACAGGTTAATATAGGGTTCCCTGATAGGGCCTGGGGTGGGGCCATGCTTATAGGAGAGGTTACAAAAGCAGTCTGGTGAGGGTCAGCTGGTCTCTAGAGATGAACACATGGAGACAGGTATGCTGATCGACAAACTCTATTGCATAACCATGACATGTAGTTAATCCAATCTACATTCTTGCTGACAGTTGTTATGGGGATCAAAGACTCAAAACCAGCTTTTACCTGGTCCCTGGCTTTAAATTCATCAGGGACCCCCCTTGTAACCCCTATGACATGTATGTATACATGAGGATCAAAGCTTCCGGAGAGAGCTGCTCGCTTCCTCCTCTGACTGTGTGCTGGGTCAGTGCATGTATCAGGGGTATCTTTGGTTAGGATATGGGGCTTTCTATTTTCATCTTTTTTTTTGTTTTTTTTTCCCTCTAATGCACTCTGTGGTCGCCCAGTCTGGCCCTGTGTTCCAACCCACTGGCCCCCACAGAAACCACAACTCTGTCCCCAGTAACTGTCTGTGTGGCATACATATATATCCTTACCGTCAGGGATATCACTGTACCAATGGCATCACCATGAAGGGTCAAACGGACAAGGTACTATGTCACAGTAATCTAAGGTAAAGGTGGTCACATGTGTACCTGAAGAGTTACACCAAAACGTAATTATGTTATCATTTTTGTGATGGCCACCTCCTGGGCCCCTCCCCCCTAGATCAAACAGAAAAAGGATATGCAGCACCCGAAAACACACTCTCCTGCAGTGATAAGCGTGCATTCAGGTGTTCTTCCTGGCCAACTTGACTGAGGTGGCTGTAGTCAGCAAAACTTGGAATGGACCATCATAACTTGGCTCAAGGATCTCCAGACAGTAGTTGGTGTGTTCCTGTATCTAATTCAGGATCTGGAATGGAAGAAAACAACTGGACATGCATTCAGGTTAATTCTCCTGATAATGTGGTTAAATAATTAGTCAACACATCAGACTGTAACTGTAACTGTTGTAGAAAGTAACAACCAAGTCTGGGAGCTGAACCAAACAAAATTTCATAAGGGGATAGGGCATGTTTCCCCTGGGGGTGTGTCTGACACTGAACAGGGCAATGGGCTAACTGTCTGGCCAACTCATGTTAGTCTCTTGGGCCATCTTTAACATCCTGTTTTTAGTGTCCCATTCATCCTTTCTACCTTCCCGCTACTTTGAGGGTGGTATGGGATGTGTAGTGCCAACTGAACCCCCAGTGCTGCCCAAATCTCTTTTGTAAGGGTTGTTGTTAGGGCTGGTCCCTGATCTCTCAATATCACCTCTGGGACCCGAAATCTACATACTATCTTACTCAGTAGTTTCTTAGCTGTGGTCCTGGCAGTCGTGACCACTTCCACTAGGGCGTTTTCAAATCTGTCACTTCTTGGCACTTGAGAATGATCAATTTGCATCCTCAGGAATGGGGTATAGGGCTTTTGCCAGGTGCTTCTTCTGTGCTTCTTCTGTGCTTCTTCCGTGCTTCTTCTGTGCATCCTGGGTTACATTTGGTGCAGATAATGCATGATCTGCAGAAGCTGTCGGTCAGTGGAGTAACTCTTGGTGCAACACTTGTTGATAAGAGAGTTCATAAAAGTCTTTGTCAAGTGGGCAGCTCCATGTGCCCATTGCACCACGGCTGGGTACATACTCCTGGGTAGACAAGGCTTCTTGTTGCACTCGAATAGTCCATTTCTGAGAGTTGTTCCTCTCCGTTTCCAGCTTTCCTTCTTATCCGCACTTGTTGTTTCCTGTAGTTCTTTTAGATAAACTCTGTCCACTGGGAAAGTCTGTAAGGTAAGCACGGGGTGATCTTCTTCTACCACCCTGCTGTCCACTTCCCGTGGACCACCAGCTGTCTGTTTGGCAGCTGTATTGGATCGATGATTGCCTTAAGCTTCCTTTGAGTTCATTTTGTCGTGTGCTTTACTCAGAATAGTCACTTGGGTTGGGAGAAGCAAGGCATCAATCAAGTTTTCACAAGTGTTCCTGCAGCCATCAGGAATCCTCTGTCCTAGATAACACCATAATCATGGGCAATGCTGAAAGCATATCTTGAGTCAATATGAATGTTGGCTCTTATTCCCTCTGCCCATTTACATGCTGTAGTAAGTGCTTACAGCTCTGCCTCCTGTGTAGACATCACTGGTGGTAAGTCTTCAGCTTGTAGAACAGTGTTTTCAGTGGTGACTGCGTGTCCTGTGTGGTCATGGGGTGACAAGCCTCTACTCCCCCTCCTTTCCCCCCCTCGAGAAGTGGAAGAAGGGTGGTAGGGTTCAGTGTTTGACAACTTAATAGAGTAATGCTGTCCAGTAGGAGGGAACACAGGAGTCTCAAGTGTCTGGTAGTGGACAAGTGTTTCGGCTGGATCTTGGTCGAATATGGCAACAACGTCATGGGGAGCAAGCAGAACGAGGCAGTGTCCGAGGACCAAGTTCAAAGTTTTGTCAAGCAAGGCTTGTGTAGCAAATCCAGCTCGCAGACACAATATGCCTCCTCTTGCTACCGCATCCAGCCGACAGGAATAATATCCTATGGGGCGTAGGCTGATGCCATGTGATTGGGTGAGTACACCTGCAGCATGTCCCATGCGTTCGGATACAAAGAGCTTGAGCGTTTTGCCGTAGGCTGGGAGCCTTAGCGCCTGAGATGGCACACTTGAGGGCCTCAAACTTAGATATTTCTTCAGGAGACATCTGGAAGGGTCTGATTGCAGAGCATCAGTAGGAAGGCTTCTGGAATCCATGCTCTGCACTAGGAAATTAGTCCAAGGAAAATGACAGGTGTTGAGCACCACTGCATTTTGGGCTTTGAGGCTCTGCTGCCCTGGTTGACAAGATAGCACAACAGGCTTTCTGAGGTGACTTCAACAGGGGGTAAGTCAGCTGCACAAAGAAGAAGGTCATCAACATGTTGGAAGAGAATCATTTCCGGGTGTTCCTCTTGTCATGTGTCAAGGATGATAGCCATAGCTTTTGCAAACTGGCTTGGAAAGTTCTGTGCCCCTTGTGGCACAACTGTTTAGGTATGTTGCCGTTTCTTTCCGTGGATGAATGCGAAAAGGTACCAGCAGGAGGGGTGAGGGTGGACACTGAAGAAAACGTTTGTAAGGTCCACCTCTGTGAGGTATTTTGCAGTCAAAGGCATCCACAGTAGGTACCTGGTTCTCTTTTTAGGATTCTCTTCTTGGGGTTATTGTGGTTTCCGGGGCAATGAAGCGCCCTCTTTTAGCTTGACTGAAACTGGTGGCACCTTTAAGTTACCGTTGTCTTCCGGTCCTGTGGACCATAGGCACGCAGGGATTCTGTCAATTACTTCCTGCAGTATTGAACTTGAAGTTTTTGCTTCAGTAAGTGTCATCAAGAGAGGCTGAGAACACAAAGCAGATGAGTCTTCTAAAGATAGGGGAGTATGTAACTTCACCCCCCCTTCAGGGGTGAATATGATTGAAGCCTGTAGTCTGGACAGCACGTCAGCTCCTAGCAGATTTAAGGGACATGTAGAGGACACCACAAATCTGGCAAGCAAATCAGGAAGTGGACTGGAGCGGGGCACCCCATCCATTCCTACGCAGGAAACATCAATAGTGGAAAGGAAAGAATTATTAGGCAGATTCACCGCCTTCAACACACTTGTGGCTGCACCCCTGTCAATGAGGAAAGTGGTAGGTTTTTCGTCTGGGACATCTTGGGGCTCTGCATTCTTTTCTGAAGTGACCCCGTTTCCCACAGTTGTAACAGGTGATCCTTTCCCTGGTATTGGGCAGTGGTGGTGGACTAGTGTAGGCTGGATCTTCGTCATGGGTTACCATGAGGGGCGTTGGTTTTTTACCTTTTTGATTTTCTATACCTCTGGTCACCAACAATAAATCAGACATTTTCATTGAATGGTATTCAGGGCGGGCCACCATCAGGCCTTTTCTGATATCCTCTCTGAGCCCTGAAACAAAAGCAGTTGATAACATGTGTGTGTGTGCCTTTATGAGTCTAGCATGATACTTCTTCACAGACTCCCCTTTATCTTGGGTAATATCTTGGATTGTGGTCTTCTGATCCGTCAACTTCTCCTTTGCCCAGTCGTGGAGTTGTGCACAGAACTCCACGCCTGAGGTGTAGGAAGTGGCACTTGTCAGGCAGGCATCATTGAAGGCCATCTGCATGACTGGCCAAAAGACATATCCTGCTTTGATTTGGCATAGGCTGATCAAGTCTCTCCAGGCAGCTGAGTAAGTTTCTTGTATCTGCACTATCCTGTGGTAGAAGGGAATTGGCTGCTTCTCTGGGTCAGGCAGACTTGTCACTAAGGCCGCTGCTTGTGATGGAGTAAAAGCGACATACATCACTGGTGCCCCTTCTGGTAACCGAGACTGTTGTTGGGGCAGGGGCTGGCAAGGGGCACTGTTCTTTACGGTTGCCAGCATGTGTTTGAGATCCTCTCGGAACTGAGAGTCTGGAGCCGGATTGGGGGTTGAATCAGTGGGTGGCCTTGCTGCCTGCTGTCGGGCTTCCCACTCAGGTGCTTCTTCATCATTAACATATCCGGCCTGGGAATGTGATGCTCCCATATTGGGGAAGACAGGTGTGTGGTATGAACCATCTTGGTTTAAAACAGGGAGGGCTGGGTACAGGCTGTTTAAGCTTACTGGGTGTACCAAGATGGCCGCCGGCAGGAAGTGCACTGGACTGGGTAGAAAGTGAAGGCATGGGTGCACTAAGATGGCCGCCGGGCTGAGTTGTCACAGTGGGTTGTGCTTGGGTGGTGAGAAAGGAGTGGTTGTTAGACGGAGGGCAGTGCTGTCCCTCCCCTCCTTTGTTTCAAGTTCCAACATATCATCAGCTCTGTGATACACATACATAATACAATCGCCATCTTTCTTAACTTCCTTTATCCAATTTTCTTTATCACACAGGATTTTACTCCCTGTTTTCTTCAGCAACATAACTTTCTTATTTAATCATAAAGTGATTGTAAAGGCTGAAGGTTTTTTACCTTCATGCATTCATGTAACCTACTGTGTGTTGCTCCCCCCAATAATAACCTGAGCCCCCTCTCAATCCAGCGATGTGCATGTGAGGTCTTTCTCCTCCTCATTTCTCTCCTCACTGTCAATCACAGCCAGTGAGCCAATGAAGAGAGAGCAGGGGGCAAAGCTGAGCCACAGCTCTATGTATCTCATGGGCCAATAGAGCGGGGCTCAGAAGCAAGCACGCCCCAGTGCTCCCATAGTAAGCGGTTTGCTTTTGGAGGGACTGGTCAAGGGGGAGGAGCCAGGAGTACCGGCAGGGGACCCAGGAAGAAGTGGATCGGGTCTGCTCTGTGCAAAACCATTGTACTGAGCAGATAAGTATAACATGTCTTTTATTAAAAAAAAAATAATAATAATAATAAAGCTGATGCTTTAATATTATTTTAACAAGGAAGCCTGATTTATGGATATGGGCAACAATTCCACTTTTACTCCATTTTTCTTAATTCCTGTAAGATTCCTCTTTTTGTCTCCAATATAATTAACTTTTGCAATAATAAATAAAGCTTCATGTAAGGGTACAGAACAATAAATGAATATGTATGCAAACATAATTGAGAAAATAAATGTACATATTTTTATGTGATTATATGAACAATAAACCCTGTGTTTCTTTTGAAAAAAAAAAACATTCTGTATGTTAAAACAGCCCATTAGACAGATGAATTTAAAATTGTAATATGGTGAAATTAGTGAAATACACTGACATACAGCACACATGTATTGCTTAATACAGATGCCAATACATTTGTGTGTGAGAAAGATGAGCAGAGGCATAGAGTATGCTGGGAGATGCATTGATCTGTGGGCCTTTAATTAAATGCCTTTTAGCTAGACATCAAAATGAGATCGCAGAGGAGAAGTCAGTAAGAAAAAAGAAAATGGACACCAAGTGGCTACATTTCAACAGTGGAAGAGAGAAGGAAAAATCAGGATAGGTATCGCAGTGAAATGAAAGACACAGCAGAAGGAGAAACGGTGGGCATAGAGACCTAAGGATCCTTCGCAGAAAAATAGAGTAGAACCTGATTTTATGTCCAACAATGTTGCCACATATGTGCCATTATGCCAAGATGACAAGTTTTTGTAATCAGCGTGTTGTGTTACCCAGTAACCTAAGCTTCAACTCCCCCCATATAACAACTAAGCTGTTCTCACTTACGAGGACTAGTTATCTACCACTAGACCATACTTCCCACTAGGGATGAGCCGAACACCCCCCGGTTTGGTTCGCACCAGAACCTGCGAACGGACCGAAAGTTCGCACGAACGTTAGAACCCCATTGACGTCCATGGGACTCGAACGTTCGAAATCAAAAGTGCTCATTTTAAAGGCTAATTTGCATGGTATTGTCCTAAAAAGGGTTTTAGGACCCGGGTCCTACCCCAGGGGACATGTATCAATGCAAAAAAAACTTTTAAAAACGGCCGTTTTTTCGGGAGCAGTGATTTTAATGATGCTTAAAGTAAAAAAAAAAAAAGTGAAATATTCCTTTAAATATCGTACCTGGGGGGTGTCTATAGTATGCCTGTAAAGTGACGCATGTTTCCCGTGTTTAGAACAGTCCCTGCACCAAATGTCATTTTTAAAGGAAAAAATCTAATTTTAAACTGCTTGCGGGTTTAATGTAATGTCGGGTCATGGCAATATGGATGAAAATCAGTGAGACAAACGGCATCGGTACCCCCCAGTCCATTACCAGGCCCTTTGGGTCTTGTATGGATATTAAGGGGAACCCCGCACCCAAATTAAAATAAGGAAAGGTGTGGGGCCACCAGGCCCTATATACTCTGAACAGCAGTATACAGGCGGTGCAAACAAGACAGGGACTGTAGGTTTGTTGTTAAGTAGAATCTCTTTGTAATTTTGAATGGGTACATTTTTAACGTGTTTAGCTCCAGCCAAAAAATCTTTTTTAAGCTTTTTGGAAAACATAGGGAAGGGTTATCACCCCTGTGACATTTGTTTTGCTGTCTGTCCTCCTCTTCAGAAGATTTTGGGCCTTTGGTGGTGCTGGTGCCACAACACTGTAAGTCCTTACTCGCTCTTGGTGGGTGCAGAAATGGGCCCTGCTGTGAAATATTAGATCAAGAATTGTAATTACATGCCCCTGTTGAACAAGGGCAGAAAAATTGGGTCTTTGGTGGTGGTGGTGGTGCTGGTGCCACAACACTGTAAGTCCTCACAGACACTCTAGTTGTAATGCAGGAACGAGCCCTGCTGCAAAGTATTGCATCAAAAATTGTAATTACACACCCCTGTTAAACAGGGGCTGAAAAATTGGGCCTTAGGCACTGGTGCTGGTGCCACAACACTGCAACCCCTCACAGATACTCTAGTTGGAACGCAGAAACGAGCCCTGCTGCAAAGTATTGCATCAAAAATTGTAATTACACGCCCCTGTTAAACAGGGGCTGAAAAATTGGGCCTTAGGCACTGGTGCTGGTGCCACAACACTGCAACCCCTCACAGATACTCTAGTTGGAACGCAGAAACGAGCCCTGCTGCAAAGTATTGCATCAAAAATTGTAATTACACGCCCCTATTAAACAGGGGCTGAAAAATTGGGCCTTAGGCACTGGTGCTGGTGCCATAACAATGCAACCCCTCACAGATACTCTAGTTGGAATGCAGAAACGAGCCCTGCTGCAAAGTATTGCATCAAAAATTGTAATTACACGCTCCTGTTAAACAGGGGCTGAAAAATTGGGTCTTAGGCACTGGTGGTGGTGCCCAGAACCAAAAATGTTCTTACAAGCTATCAGCGTGATCATTGAGGAGGAAGAGGATAGTTACTCAGGGATAGTCACTCAGCATCAGCATAGGCAGTCTTTGAAAAATTCTGAAAAAAATTATTCGGTTACATCAGCATCAGGTGCTTGGTAGCTGGTGGTGATCCAAGACTGATTCATTTTTATGAAGGTCAGTCGATCGACCGAGTTGGTGGACAGACGCACCCTGTGATCGGTTACAAAGCCTCCAGCAGCACTGAATGTGCGTTCCGAAAGAACGCTGGATGCAGGACAGGCAAGTAGCTCAATTGCATACTGTGCAAGCTCTGGCCAGTGATCCATCCTCAAGACCCAGTAACCCAGAGGATTTTCGGTGGGAAAGGTGTCCAAGTCAGATCTTGCCCCTAGGTATTCCTGCACCATGTAAAACAGACGCTGGTGATGGTTGCTGGAACCGATCATACCTTGGGGCTGCGGACCAAAAAATTGTTTGAACGCATTGGTCAGACGGCCACCTTCTCCACCGCTCCTTCTTTGACTGACCGAAGCCTCAGCAACACGTTGTCCAGAAACAGGAGTTTCTAACCTCCCAGTCTCTGGGAACGCGTTGCACAGACCTTTCTGCAAGGCCTCCCGAGGATGTTTCATCCTCTGCTCCCTCTCCGATGGCAAGATAAGGTCCGCAACCTTACTCTTGTAACGTGGATCAAGGAGGGTTGCCAGCCAGTATTGGTCCTTCTCCTTGATTCCACGAATACGAGGATCCTTACGCAGGCTTTGCAGGATCAGGGAGGCCATGCAGGGTAGGTTTGCTGAGGCATTCGGTCCGGAGTCCTCTGGGTCACTAAGGACGACATGGTCCGCAGCCACCTCCTCCCAGCCACGTACAAGTCCATGTGTTTCTTGGGACTGATCCCTTAAAGACTGCTGCTGATGCTGAGTGCCAGGCTCCACCTCCATACTGACACAATCTTCCTCCTCCTCCTCCTCCTCCTCTTCCTGTGTGATCGGCGGGAACGCAGGAACACTGTCTGGATAAAGGGGGCCTTGAGAGCTAAGGAAGTCCACCTCTTCCTGCCTCTGTTCTGCCTCAAGTGCCCTGTCCATTATTCCACGCAGCGTGTGCTCCAACAGGTGGACAAGGGGGACAGTGTCACTGATGCATGCACTGTCACTGCTCACCATCCTCGTGGCCTCCTCAAATGGTGACAGGACAGTGCATGCATCCCTGATCATGGCCCACTGGCATGGGGAAAAAAAAACAAGCTCCCCTGACCGTGTCCTGGTGCCATAGTCGCACAGGTACTCATTGATGGCCCTCTGCTGCGTGTGCAGCTGTTGCAGCATGGCCAACGTTGAGTTCCACCTGGTGGGCATGTCACAGATTCGGCGGTTCTTGGGCAGGTTAAAATCCTTTTGGAGGTCCACCAGCCGAGCACTGGCATTATATGACCGGCGGAAATGCACACAGACTTTCCTGGCCTGCCTCAGGGCATCAAGTTAAGGACGTGAGCCAAACAGGGCACATGGGTCATTTGTCCCTGTCGGAGGGCAGAGAGGAGGTTGCTGCCAGGGCAGAGAGGAGGTTGGTGCCATTGTCGCAAACCACCATTCCTTACTTAAGTTGGCGTGGCGTCAACCACCTTTGAACCTGCCCCTGCAGGGCTGACAGAACCTCTGCCCCAGTGTGGCTCCTGTCTCCCAAGCACACCAGCTCAAGCACCGCATGGCATCTTTTGGCCTGCGTACTTGCGTAGCCCCTTGAACGGCTACAGAGCACCGCTGGTTCCGAGGACAAAGCACAGGAAGAGGCCATGGAGGAAGAAGAAGAGGAGGGGGTGGAGGAGAGAGGTGTGTCACAATCATTAGTAGTGGCATTTTGGAGGCGTGGTGGCGGAACAACCTCCTACACTACTGCACCTTGTCCTGCATCCTTCCCAGCTGCCAGCAGAGTCACCCAATGCGCCGTGAAACTTAGGTAACGTCCCTGTCCATGCCTGCTGGACCATGAGTCAGCGGTAATATGCACCTTACCGCTGACCGCCCTGTCCAGCGAGGCATGGACATTGCCTTCCACATGCCGGTAGAGAGCCGGAATCGCCTTCCATGAGAAAAAGTGGCGTTTAGGTACCTGCCACTGAGGAACCGCACATTCCACAAACTCACGTAAGGGGGCAGAGTCTACCAACTGAAAAGGCAGCAGTTGAAGTGCTAGCAATTTTGCCAAGCTAGCATTCAACCGCTGGGCATGTGGATGGCTGGGAGCAAATTTCTTTCGGCGGTGCAGCAGCTGGGGCAGGGAAATTTGCCTGGTACAATCTGACGTCGGTGTAACGAAAGCAGATTGCCCACAAGTACTTGGCTGTGACACACCTAATTCTACACCTTCATTCCTCTCAGTGCAGGTCTCAGAGAGGGCTGAAGGTATAGTGGGGTTGGAGATCTCAGCTGATGAGGAGCAAGGAGAGGTCCTCTTTGTTCTTTGGTGTGGGTCTTTTAGATACGCTTGCCAACGAACTGCATGGCAGGTCAACATATGTCTGGTCAAGCATGTGGTACCCAAGCAGGAGATGTTTTGGCCACGCGAGATACGCTTGAGACATATGTTGCAAATAGCAGCGGTGTGATCTGATGCACTCGTCTCAAAAAAGGCCCACACCGAAGAACTTTTTGAATAACGCGCAGAGACTGCAGCGCCCTGCACATGTGGAGCTTTGGGGTGTGATGCAGTCAATGTGCTGCCCTTAGGCTGGCCCCTGGAGGGCATCCTGCCTTGTTGGTGATGTGCCGCCTCCTCCTCCTCCTCCTCTATCCTATCAGGCACCCACGTTGAGTCAGTGACCTCATCATCCCCTCCCTCCTCATCACTGGAGCAAACCTGGCAGTATGCTGCAGCAGGGGGAGCATGACTGCCAGATTGCTGTCCTTCGTGGGCACCCCCTCTGTCCATGCTCATGTTACTGCCTTCATCGAGCTCAGTATCATCATCAGAGCCTTCCAAACGCTGGGCATCCTCCTGGAGCATGTACCCAACACTGTGGTCAAACAGTTCGAGGGACTCCTTGGGAGGACATGGTGGGGCTAGGGAAGGAGTCACTGATGACATTGAGCTGAGGGAAGAGGCCGCTGCTTTGCCAGACAAAGTACCCTGAGCATGGGTGAGAGAGGATGAGGAGGATGAGGACAGCTTGGTCATCCACTCGACCAAGTGTTCCGCATGTTGCGGCTCAACACGGTCAGCTGCCGAAAAAAAGGCCAAGCGTGTCCCACGGCCACGTGCTGATGAGGATGCACCGTCTCCATGACCAGCACTAGACACAGAGCCTGCTTGCCCTCTCTTATTGGCTTGTGACTGTCTGCCTCTCCTTCTTGGCCTTCCAGACATACTAATGGCCTGTAGCTGCACTAAGCTGGGATATATATATATATATATATATATATATATATATATACTGATACTGCAGCTAGCAAAATCAACTGCCTGCCTGTAGTATGAGAACACCACCAACCTTCTACAGGTAGCTTTAGCTGAACACTGTGCAGAACTTGCAAAAAACTAACTTGTAGCTTTTTTAGCTGCCTGCGGTAGTGATAGGATCAGGAAAACACCACCAACCTTCTACAGGTAGCTATAGCTGAACACTGTGCAGAGCTCGCAAAAAAATAACTTGTAGGTTTAGCTGAACACTGTGAGGAGGACGCACCACACTAACTTGTAGTTTTAGCTGAACACTGTGAGCAGGACGCACTGCACTAACTTGTAGTTTTAGCTGAACACTGTGAGGAGGATGCACCACACTAACCTGTAGTTTTAGCTGAACACTGTGAGCAGGACGCACTGAACTAACTTGTAGCTTTAGATGAACACTGTGCAGAGGTCTCACTACACTAACTTGTAGGTTTAGCTGAACACTGTGAGGAGGACGCACCACACTAACTTGTAGTTTTAGCTGAACACTGTGAGCAGGACGCACTGCACTAACTTGTAGCTTTAGATGAACACTGTGCAGAGGTCTCACTACACTAACTTGTAATTTTAGCTGAACACTGTGAGCAGGACGCACTGCACTAACTTGTAGCTTTAGATGAACACTGTGCAGAGGTCTCACTACACTAACTTGTAGTTTTAGCTGAACACTGTGAGCAGGACGCACTGCACTAACTTGTAGCTTTAGATGAACACTGTGCAGAGGTCTCACTACACTAACTTGTAGTTTTAGCTGAACACTGTGAGCAGAACGCACTGCACTAACTTGTAGCTTTAGATGAACACTGTGCAGAGGTCTCACTACACTAACTTGTAGTTTTAGCTGAACACTGTGAGCAGGACGCACTGCACTAACTTGTAGCTTTAGATGAACACTGTGCAGAGGTCTCACTACACTAACTTGTAGTTTTAGCTGAACACTGTGAGCAGGAAGCACTGCACTAACTTGTAGCTTTAGATGAACACTGTGCAGAGGTCTCACTACACTAACTTGTAGTTTTAGCTGAACACTGTGAGCAGAACGCACTGCACTAACTTGTAGCTTTAGATGAACACTGTGCAGAGGTCTCACTACACTAACTTGTAGTTTTAGCTGAACACTGTGAGGAGGACACACCACACTAACTTGTAGTTTTAGCTAAACACTGTGAGCAGGACGCACTGCACTAACTTGTAGCTTTAGATGAACACTGTGCAGAGGTCTCACTACACTAACTTGTAGTTTTAGCTGAACACTGTGAGCAGGACGCACTGCACTAACTTGTAGCTTTAGATGAACACTGTGCAGAGGTCTCACTACACTAACTTGTAGTTTTAGCTGAACACTGTGAGCAGGACGCACTGCACTAACTGTAAATAGTCTAGCTGCCTGACTGTGCTACTAATAGGATCAAAAGAACACCAGCAATTTTCTTCAGGTAGCTGTAAATACTGTAACAAGACAAGCCTGCCTGTCAGTAAGAAGATAACAGGAACGGATCTAGCTAAACTAAATACAGTGTACATGGCCGGTGCTACCACTAGGCAAACTAGGCAGCCGCCTGGGGCACACTGCTGCCTAGGGCGCCGGCCACTGGTGTTCCTACTCTCTTCTCTCTGCAGCAAGCAACTAAGTCTCAGCATCAGCAGGCAGCCATTGCTCCGTTTGTACATAGTGTCAGAGGTGCAGCATAGGACAGTGTCTGCGTCCCAACTCCTGAATGAATGGAAGCAAGCAAACATTCATTGATGGGCACTGGTGAGGCTGCATTGATGGGCGCTGTTGAGGCTGCATTGATGGACGCTGTTGAGGCTGCATTGATGGACGCTGGTGAGGCTGCATTGATGGACGCTGGTGAGGCTGCATTGATGGGTGCTGGTAGGCTGCATTGATGGGTGCTGGTAAGGCTGCATTGATGGGGGCTGGTGAGGCTGCATTGATGGACGCTGGTGAGGCTGCATTGATGGACGCTGGTGAGGCTGCATTGATGGGCGCTGGTGAGGCTGCATTGATGGGTTCTGGTGAGGCTGCATTTATTGGCGCGTGAGGCTGCATTGATGGGCCCTGGTAGGCTGCATTGATTGGCACTGGCGAGGCTGCATTTGATCGGTGCTGGTGGGCTGCATCTGATGAGCACTTCATTAAAAAGGTGGGGTATACATAGGCAGGGCAAAGGGGGTGGAGTCAGGGGTGGGCCAATGGGGGGGCAGAAAAATGAGGTTTCGCATAGGGTGTCAAAAATCCTTGCACCAGCCCTGACAGTGTATACATATATATGCAACACCTGGGATGCATATATATACACAATACACTGTAAGTGCAGCTAACTCACTGATTGTCCTGCCTAATCTATCTAACTCAAATGAAATGACACTGTCTCTCTGTCTATCTATCTCTCTTTCAACGCCGGAACACACACTACACAGGGCCGCCATGCAGGCGGCCTTATATAGTGTGGGGCGTTTTCTAAACCCCCTGAGCCATAATTGGCCAAAGTCACCCTGGCTTTGGCCAATTACAGCTCTCTCTACCAACGGCGCTGTGATTGGCCAAGCATGCGGGTCATAGTGCATGCTTGGCCAATCATCAGCCAGCAATGCACTGCGATGCCGCAGTGAATTATGGGCCGTGACGCGCCACACGAATTTGGCGCGAACGGCCCATATCGTTCGGAATTCGGCGAACAACCGAACAGCCAATGTTCGAGTCGAACATGGGTTCGACTCGAACACGAAGCTCATCCCTACTCTCTAGAACGTAGAGCTGGTCAAACACATGCACACTTTCTCTCTCAGCACTACAATTCAAGTACAATGCTTGAGGTCAGGGTTGTCACTCATCTATGCCATATTAGAGCACTGGATTGGAGGGCAAGACTATAAAGAGAAAAGAACTGCTCTAGATTTCATCTGGGATTTAGGGTAAAAATTGTTGGTTAGGTTAAGGTTAAGATTAGGTGTATTAAATAAAGATTAAAGGGGATTTCTCAGAAACTTTACAGCTCTGCATGAATAGATTAGTTCTATGTCACAGTCTAATTGCTGTCCTTGAGCTACAGTCAAGTGACTTTACCTAGGCTGAGTTGGTCATCATTTCTACATCATTTTCATACATAATTTCTGCATTTCAACAGTCTCCTCTTCCCCAGTGATCAGACTTTAATGCTTTAGCAATTCACATAGGCAGGTCTGATCTGTGTCTGAAAATGAATAACTCTATTTGGATTTGCATGATTGTATCATGCAAGCATCTCAGTTCGGAAATAAAATGTTAATTTTGAATGATGACTAAACAAAGATGGTGCCAACTTTGTGTAGAGAAAAGCAGAAGAAGGCATTGCCAGCGGGAGTACACTGATATCTGTAAGAAGCAATAAACACCTGCAAGTGTTACTGTTTCACATAGGTCAACCACCTCTTTCACAATAAATGTCAACTTACGACCATTAGACAGCTGATGTGTCAGAGAACAATAGCAAGCTGTAGTTAAATGGTTTGTTTTCAATTTTTTGTACTCATAGTTATACTGTTAATAGCAAGGTAAAGTATATGTGAACCCTTACCTTGTAAAACAACCCATTTAGTTTAGAATAGAAAGTCAAAACTGTGTATGTATATATATATATATATATATATATATATATATATATATATATGTAGCACTAACTCTCGGTGGAGCTGCTGGTTTAAGCGGGCTGTTACCTTCACACTCGATACCTCTGTTTCAACGGCACCGGGTCTAGGGTTCCACTGAGTTTACCTCTGGACAATATAAGCACCAACACTTGAGTACGTTTTCAATGCTTTATTGAACCAAGTAACGAAGGAAGTAGCAGGAAAGAGGCAGGAGGAAAAATGCAGGGAAGCTCAAATACCCTTCTTTAGGTTTCTTTAGAACATCCTTTAAAGGTGAATACTGTAATTGAATGCAATCCCCTTTTTTGTGGGACACGATCTTTGCTCGCCTGGATAGGCCTCTCTCACTTGCCTAGCAGCCAGTACGTAGCACGAACAAAAGTCTCTGCCACAGACTTGCTTGAAATAAACCCGTATGATCCTCTGCCACAGGATGTATTGGTTCGCGATGAATGTCAGACACAGTACTTGGACCTCTAAGCCAACCCGGCAGTACCATGCAATAAGACTACTTCAGGATACGTCCTCCAACCGAGTCACCAGGCCCCTCTCCAGATCAGCACTCTGTATGATCCTTACATGACGGGTCCTCCCCTGGGATCTTCTCGGTTGTCCAGCTTCTTCACTCTGAATAGACAGCTCAGGACCATTCCTCGGCTGCTGTGGTAGGCCCCAGACAGGCTTCTGGGCCCACCCACGCGCCGCAGCGACGCGGGCCTCCGGAACGGAGGACCAAGAGGTGGTACTCTAACCCATACCTGTCGGCCAGGAGGGCTAGCAGGTGGCTAAAAACGAACCCCTAAACATGGCGTCTGTCCCATAAATACCCTTTCCCAGAATGCAACTCGGAGGACCACCTCCACCGAGTTGTCTCCGGGACAGAGGAGCACTCATCCGCTTCAACGCGTTGCTTTTCCAACACCCGCCGATGGTGACAACGACACCCACCGGCACAATGTGGAACCACACGCAACGTCAGCCAAGCTAAAACAGAGGCAAATCTAACTTTCTATAATGAGCAATTCACTAAATTTACCTATCAGATGGTAGATCATGAATCTACCAGCGCTACATATTATATATATATATATATATATATATATATATATATATATATATACACACAGTGGGGGTTATTTACGAAAGGAAGTGCAGCAGCTGTAAATCCGAGGGGGACATGCAAGGAAAATAAAAAACAGCATTTTAGCTTGCAAGTGATTGGATGATAAAATCAGCAGAGCTTCCCCTCATTTCAGATCTACCCCTCAGATCTACAGCGACTGCACTTCCAAGTGCACTTGCAGTGCACTTGTAGTGTAAAGTGGATTTGCCTTTCGTAAATAACCCCCACTATCTCACAAAAGTGAATACACCCCTCACATTTTTGTAAATATTTTATTCTATCTTTTCATGTGACAACACTGAAGAAATGACACTTTGCTACAATGTAAAGTACTGAGTGTACAGCTTGTATAATGCCCAGTACACACGATCGGACATTTCAACAACAAAATCCATGGTTTTTTTCCGATGGATGTTGGCTCAAACTTGTCTTGCATACACACAGTCACACAAATCTTGTCAGAAATTCCGAACTTCAAGAACGCGGTGATGTACAACACGTACGACGAGCCGAGAAAAATGAAGTTCAATAGCCAGTGCGGCTCTTTTGCTTGATTCCGAGCATGCGTGGAACTTTGTGCGTCGGAATTGTGTACACACGATCGGAATTAGATCCAGATCTCAAATTTTGTGTGACGGAAATTCCAATGGAAAATTTCCGATGGAGCCTACACACGGTCGGAATTTCCGACAACAAGCTCCCATCGAACATTTTCCATCGGAAAATCCGACTGTGTGTACGGGGCATAACAGTGTAAATTTGCTGTCCCCTCAAAATAACTCACCACACAGCCATTAATGTCTAAACCGCTGGCAACAAAAGTGAGTACACCCCTAAGTGAAAATGTCCAAATTGGGCCCAAATAGCCATTTTCCCTCCCCGGTGTCAGGTGATTCGTTAGTGTTACAAGGTCTCAGGTGTGAATGGGGAGCAGGTGTGTTAAATTTGGTGTTATCGCTCTCACTCTCTCATACTGGTCACTGGAAGTTCAACATGGCACCTCATGGCAAAGAACTCTCTGAGGATCTGAAAAAAAAGAATTGTTGCTATACATAAAGATGGCCTAGGCTATAAGAAGATTGCCAAGATCCTGAAATTGATCTTCAACATAGTGACCAAGACCATACAGCAGTTTAACAGGACATGTTCCACTCAGAACAGGCCTTGCCATGGTTGACCAAAGAAGTTGAGTGCACGTGCTCAGCGTCATATCCAGAGGTTGTCTTTGGGAAATAGACTTATGAGTGCTGCCAGCATTGCTGCAGAGGTTGAAGGGGTGGAGGGTCAGCCTGTCAGTGCTCAGACCATACGCCGTACACTGCATCAAATTGATCTGCATGGCTGTCTTCCCAGAAGGAACCCTCTTCTAAAGATGATGCACAGGAAAGCCTGAAAACAGTTTGCTGAAGACAAGCAGACTAAGGACATGGTCTACTGGAACCATGTCCTGTGGTCTGAAGAGACCAAGATAAACTTATTTGGTTCAGATGGTGTCAAGCGTGTGTGGCGGCAACCAGGTGAGGAGTAAAAAGACCAGTGTGTCTTGCCTACAGTCAATCATGGTGGTGGGAGTGTCATGGTCTGAGGCTGCATGAGTGCTGCTGGCACTGGGGAGCTACAGTTCATTGAGGGAACCATGAATGACAACATGTACTGTGACATACTGAAGCAGAGCATGATCCCATCCCTTCAGAGACTGGGCAGCAGGGCAGTATTCCAACATGATAGCAACCAAAAACACACCTCCAAGATGACCACTGCCTTGCTAAAAAAGCTGAGGGTAAAGGTGATGGACTGGCCAAGCATGTCTCCAGAACTAAACCCTAGTTAGCATCTGTGAGGCATCCTCAAATGGAGGGGAAGGAGCGCAAGGTCACTAACATCCACCAGCTACGTGATGTCGTCATGGAAGAGTGGAAGAGGACTCTAGTGGCAACCTGTGAAGCTCTGGTGAACTCCATGCCCGAGAGGTTTAAGGCAGTGCTGGAAAATAATGGTGGCCACACACAATTTTGACACTTTGGGCCAGGCCCGGACTGGGACAAAAAATAGGCCTGGGCATTTTAGACTGAGCAGCCAACTTTTCCAGGGACCGGGGGGGTCGGTAGACATTCAAGGGGATGGCTGGTGTCGGTCCTCCACACTGTAATGTGCAGGGACACTGTGATATAAAGGGAACTGCACTATAAAGGGGCACTGCAATGATTACAGTGCAGTCCCCTTTATATTACAGTGTCCTGGTCTTATTGTGGCCATACAATGCCAGTACTGTCTGTCTCCTATTGTGCCCACACGGCCCAGTGACACGCTGACCTGCTCTCTTTCTGGTGGTGCGGTACAGCGTGACTCTCTCTCTCTGGTGGTGCAGGTACAGCGTGGCTCTCTCTCTGGTGATGCAGGTACAGCATGGCTCTCTCTCTGGTGATGCAGGTACAGCATGGCTCTCTCTCTGGTGGTGCGAGTACAGCATGGCTCCCTCTCTGGTGGAGCAGTTACAGCGTGGCTCTCTCTCTGGTGGTGCGGGTACAGCGTGGCTCTCTCTCTGGTGGTGCGGGTACAGCGTGGCTCTCTCTCTGGTGGTGCGGGTACAGCGTGGCTCTCTCTCTGGTGGTGCGGGTAGGCGGCGACCGCGGCCTGAACATGGTTAACACAGGCCGTGGCTACTGCTATGCTGCCGTGCCTTCTCTGAACTTTCGGGTGCATGGGCTGAGCTGTGTGTCTCTCTCACACACAGCTCAGCCTAAGAGC
This sequence comes from Lithobates clamitans, assembly GCA_037952925.1. Lineage (NCBI taxonomy): Eukaryota > Metazoa > Chordata > Amphibia > Anura > Ranidae > Lithobates > Lithobates clamitans. Next base: position 3,361,885 of record JBBGZY010000224.1, read on the forward strand.
CGCGCTGATAGTTCCGCTCTCTGCTCCCAGGGACTGCTCCTCCTCCTCCAGCCAAGGTGTCCGCACAGTGGGTAAGGGGGAGGGCTGCTGTCAGGACATTTTCCCCCCTCCCATTCTGTTGTCGGCAACACATGTAAGGGGAAAGCTTCCTGCCTATTGTTCCTCCCTCACCATTGGCCACAACAGAGGACCAATCAGAGAACTAGAGGGGTATCATGGGAAATGTAGTCCCAGAGATAGGTGGCCCAATTGTTTTCAGCAGGGAGCTGACTACACTCCCCAGCATGCACTCTGCTGGGGGGGGGGGGGAAGAGAAAACCTGGAAACAAGCTGAGAAGTGCCTGTAGCAGCTACTACAGGAGACATAAAAAAATGAAAGAGGACTGTGCTGGGGGAACTAATAGCCCCAGCACCACCAGAGAGAGCCACGCTGTACCCGCACCACCAGAGAGAGAGCCACGCTGTACCCGCACCACCAGAGGGAGAGCCACGCTGTACCGCACCACCAGAGAGAGAGCCACGCTGTACTCGCACCACCAGAGAGCCACGCTGTACCCGCACCACCAGAAGGAAGCAAGCTGTACCCGCACCACCAGATAGAGAGCCATGCTGTACCGCACCACCAGAGAGCCACACTGTACCCGCACCACCAGAGAGAGAGCCACGCTGTACCGCACCACCAAAAAGAGAGCAGGTCAGTGTCACTGGGCAGTGTGGGCACAATAGGAGACAGACAGTACTAGCATTGTATGGCCACAATAGGACTGGGACACTGTAATATAAAGGGGACTGCACTGTAAAGGGGCACTGTAATCATTGCAGTGCCCCTTTACAGCACAGTTCCCTTTATATCACGTGTCCCTGCACATTGCAGTGTGGAGGACCCACACCAGCCACCCCCGCGAATGGCTACCACCCGCCACAACCCCCCCCCCCCCCAGTCCCTGGAGAAGTTGGCTGCTCAGTCTAAAATGCCCAGGCCTATTTTTCGCCCCAGTCCGGGCCTGCTGTATATATATATATATATATATATATATATATATATATATATATATATATATATTATAAATACTTTTTCTTTTTCATGTGATCACATGATCTCTGTTCGCAGTTGCATAAGGGTGGAGGCGTAGACTGCAGGGGGGGCATGTCAGCAGGAGGCAGAGAAAAAACACTACACTGATCTTCCCAGTAAAGAGCACGTCTGACCATTGGAGTACAGGCAGGATGTGTTCCCTAGTTGAAAGCAAAGAAACTGACCACACAGGGATGAATAAGCTTCCATGCCTTAGCGTGCTCAATTTAAAATAGAAAAGTAGGGGAGCTGGTAGGATTACCAGAAATTTCACACAAAGGAAGCAATGCAAAGAGAACAGGATTCTTTCTCATACAAGTACATGGTACTTGTAACAGACACATACCAGGAATATGAAATGTTGGGTAACATACAATTTAAACTCATTTTTTTATTATTATATTAACATATATACACATAAAACATTGTGCGATTACTTTTAATTTCAGTGTGAGCCTTAGGTCAGACCCAATTCCTGCACTTTCAAACCTCAGATCAGTCCCAATTCCTGTACCTTAAACCTCAGATCAACATTAGTGCATGCACCTTCAAACATCAGATCAGCCCCAATGTATGCACCTTCAGACCTCAGATCAGCCCTAGTGCATGCACCTTCAGACCTCCGATCAGCCACAGCGCATTGGCCTTTAGACCTCAGATCACCTTCAATGCACGCACTTCAGATGTCAGATTAGCCTTTATTCCTGTATCTTCAGACTTCAAATCAGCTCCAGTGCCTGCACCTTCAGACTTCAGATCAGCCCCAGTGCATGTACCTTCAGCCCCCTGATCAGCCCTAATTCCTGCACATTTAGGCTTCAGATCAATCCCTGCATTTGAGGACCTCAGATCAGCCTAAATGCATGGCATGCACCTTCAGACCTCAGGTCAGCCCTAATTCCTGCACCTTCAGAGTTCAGATCAGCCCCAATGTGTGCAACTTTATACCTCAGATCATCTCAAATGCTGCAGCTCCAGATCTTAGATCAGCCTCAATGCATGATGCTTTCAAACCTTAGATCAGCCCCAATGCATGTGTAAGAACAGGTTAACATATTACCTCAGCTCGGATTCCTCCTTTATAGGAGTTTCCAGGAGTACCTGTTTATTCAGCCCTTCTGGAAGACCCCTATATATAGGGTTGGTGGAGTCAAAGAGTAAGTGGAGACGTGTGTATGTTAGAGAGGAAACATACAACAGAGACCTAAGTGAAACTGTGTTCAGTTCCCCCACGTGGGCATCCCTAGGCACAAACCTTAAAATACCCAACACTTTGCACTGAATTAAAGGGCGTTAGGACTTGAACTTATGCCAAAAGATGTGGGTCCTTGGACTGTAACCAGATGCACCTTTATTATATTACTAATGCCTGGAAGTTATGTTATTTCAATGCTGAGCAAAAGAAAAAAAATACACATCTGGCTGATGGAGGATGTCTGAATACTTGAGTTGCAGTGTGCAAGTGGGTCTGTACACAGTTGGGTGGCAGGATGGGGTGACTGATAATATGACACGAGTGGCAGTGGACAGAATCCTGAATGTAAGGTACATAATGTAAACCTGGTCAAGCCAAGAGTTGATGGTGGCTAGTGGAATAGCTTCTTTTTAAGTTGTCTAATGGATGATCTCTAAATGGAAAGGTTATAAGTGTGGTGAGGATAAAACACCTGCCCAAAAGCATGGCGCTGTCAACATTGTTAAAACTAACATAAAAGGTATAGTGAGAAGATTCTTCTCAGAGTAGAGTGCCTGATTTTTCCTGGATCGTGGCATTTGAGGACCTGAGGAACCCGTGTAACTGTCTTGTTTCGCTCCTAATGCTGCCGTTTGGAACTTGAATGGAGTGATGGTAACACTGGAAAACAAGATAAGTAAGTTGCTTGCAGGTAGTTTCCCGCCACAAAATAACTATTTTTGTGGACTGACTCTCTAAAACTATTACAAAGCATCATAAAATGCAGAATTAAAAAATTGCATTGGCGAAAATGATCACAGAAACAAAACTAACTTAAAGCAGAACTCCGGGCAAAAACATTTTCCATGTTCTCGTTGCTGATCTCCTACCTTCACCAACTATGTCAGCCATGTTCTTCTGAGCTCTGTAGTTCCTCTGCAATAGCCTGCTGAACTTGCTGAAAAAACTTTATTGCCTGGTGATTTCGTGTTTGTAAGACCACTGGCTGCTATCCCTCCAGTAACCTCAGCCAGCGGTCTGACATGCCCCCTTGTAGTCCTTTGAAAGAGAGCAGGGAGTTCTATTTCCACCTGACTCGCTGTAGTGGGCAGAGGGGGCCTCGCAGCCCCCGATCTGAGCCGCCCATAGAGGTCGTGTCCTCCTCCTCCCTGCCAGCACCGCCCCCGTCCCCCCGCCGCCACCACCCGCCTGCCACCCCGCCATTTCTCTCCAGTGCAGGGATAGTTACAGATTATCAGGATGACAGAGAGCATCTCGGGATGATAGATCTGTATGTGAGAACAGCGCTTGTCGTACAGCCCCGTCTCCCTGCACATTAGAACAGTGCACTCTGCGCTATCTATCACAATTCCGGTGCAGGGAGACGGGGCTGTGCGGCGAGCGGTGGTCCCTGACATTCAGCACTGGTGGTCCCTGACATTCGGCACTGGGGGTCCCTGGCATTCGGCACTGTTGGTCCCTGACATTCGGCTCTGGTGGTCCCTGACATTCGGCTCTGGTGGTCCCTGACATTCAGCTCTGGTGGTCCCTGACATTCGGCTCTGGTGGTCCCTGACAATCGGCACTGGTGGTCCCTGGCATTCGGTTCTGGTGATCCCTGGCATGTGGCTCTGGTGGACACTGACATGTTGCACTGGTTTGCATTTATATTAAAATGCTTTGTATGTATAAGGCTGTAACCTATCATACCGTGTGTTATTTATGGCTTGCTGGCTGCAGAATGAGGGGTGCGATTTATATTGAAGTGGGAGAGTTCACATTTACATGTACAAGCCTAGTGTACCTTCCACATTCACTCATATCCCAAGGATTCATGGGAAATGTAGTCTGATTAAAGTTAGAGAGAGAAGAGGATATGATGCAATCCCCTCCCTGCCAGAAAAGATGATGCAGTTTTTAAATCACAAAACTGACTTCCTGAAAATTAAATCAGACATATCTCCTAAACGGTAAGAAACTTCACAAATGTAATAACTGTTTAGTGTTTTGTGTGGTGGGGGTGTACTAATGGGGGATTTTTTTTTACATCTCGGAGTTCTGCTTTAATACTTGGTACATGTTAGTGCTCATGCAAGACAGCACAGAGCAACAAATTGGAGACCGTGAGCTTTTCTGAAATCGCTAAACTGATGAAAGATGAAATATTTGGTTCCTATAGGCTACTGCGCACTGAACACTATCATTGCTCTGTGCAGCGCTTAATTAATTAAGCTTGTGCTTGTTATTTGCCTGGTGACAGAGTGATCTCTAGCTTCCTGTTCTATTCTCCTCCATGAATCATTCTCTATCCTCTCTCCCTACCTGCTCTCCCTGTCTCCACTGCTGTCTGAACATACTTCCTCCCTCAACGCCTCCTCTCTTTCTTATAGTTTTCTTCTCATCCACGGGGAAACTGGATTTTCCACCTAATCCTATTACCCCCTGTGATTCCACAGAGTATCATTAAAAGCGCTCAGCACATCGGGGGAGCACAGGGGCCAAATCTGTCAGTGGGAACATAAGAAGCCAGGGAATAGGAAGGAGAAAGGGATGCTGAACTACCTGTAGAGGTGTTAACGGTAAATAAAAGGCAAGGAAGAAAGAAATCGCGTGGGGATTGATTGGAGAAATAAAAGCAGCCGGGGTGGAAGGATTTGTTTTCAAAACGAAATACAGATAGTCAGATTTATTCTGTAGGGTTGATTCTTATTAGAATCCTCGTCACAAGCCTTTTGCTCTCAGGCTCTGGCTATTGTTGCAAGTGAGTTACTGCCCCTGGGGGGGGCTATTAATGGCATGATCTGATTTTCACACAGAGAACAGCAGCGGTACCCGTCAACTCAGCCTCTCAGCCAGAAGCAACCACACAGCTGCATGTCAGCTGCAAACTGTGCAGAGGTGGGAGGGAGAAGAGAAAATGTATGCAAGCAAGAAAGAGAGAGAAAGAAAAGCAACATGTTAGAGAGAGATAGAGAAGCGGCATCTGGTTTGTGTGAGATTAAAGGGTCAAACCTGAAAAATGATTTATGTCTTTAAAATCCCTGTGGGTGTTATATATGAAAGATAGCAGTACTTTGATAATGATGGCCTGCGAAGGACCTATCGTGTCTCCCTCTGCACAGAATTAAATAGCTATAAAGGTATAGATTTTGATTTTACCCAATTCCCGCTGAAGCAACCTAGGCATTGCTGGGCATTATTGACAGCATCTGCTAGGGCAATCATAGTTACATAGTTACATAGTTAGTCAGGTTGAAAAAAGACACAAGTCCATCTGGTTCAACCATAAAAAATAAATAAAATAAAAAAATATCATACAATCCCATATACCCAATTCTATACCCACAGTTGATCCAGAGGAAGGCGAAAAAAACCCCAGAAAAGCATGATCCAATTTGCTACAGCAGGGGAAAAAATTCCTTCCTGATCCCAGAGAGGCAGTCGGATATTCCCTGGATCAACTTTACCTATACAGTAAAACCTTGGTTTGCGAGCATAATTCGTTCCAGAAACATGCTTGTAATCCAAAGCACTTGTATATCAAAGCATTTTTTTTACAGGGTATAAAAGAGAAGAGAGGCACCTCTATGTGTAGCAATAAGTTGCTAAATGTTGTACCTTCATTAAATGTAACCATATTGCTACACTAAGCCCCGGTTCACACAGGGGTGACTTGTCAGGCGACTTAGCCGCCTGACAAGTTGCGTCCCGTTCTGTACTACGGAACCGTTCCAATAGGAGCGACGCAAGTCGCTCCTACTTAGAAAAAGGTTATTGTAGTATTTTTGGGGCGACTTCAGGCGACTTGCATTGACTTCTATACAGAATCTCGTTTTGCAAGTCGCCGCTGAAGCCATGTGCAGGTCGCCTCGGTGAGTCGACCTGCAAGTCGTGCCGCCCCTGTGTGAACCGGCACTTAGAGGCTCCTCTCTTCTTTTTTATACTCCAGTTGTGACATGACGCTACTCTTATATCAAGACATCGCTTGTATATCAAGGCAAGATTTATTAAAACATTTTACTTGTCTTGCAAAACGCTCTCAAACCAAGTTACTCTCAAACCAAGGTTTTACTGTAAATGTCAGTACACAGTTATATTATGTACATTTAGGAAAGCATCCAGGCCTTTCTTAAAGCAATCTACTGAGCTGGCCAGAACCACCTCTGGAGGGAGTCTATTCTGCATACAGCTTTGTAATATAACAATGCTGCAACAGAAATCAATCTAGACCCACAGTAGATGGGTGTTCTAATGGCTGCCATTGCAGCGTACGTGCATAGAGGGGTGCAGGGTCATTATAGCCAAGGAAATACACAATGTTCAGCAGTGAGTGGCTGGCTGTTACAGCAACCACGTAAAGCCATAACTGAGGCCTGTATTGCTATTTATTATGTATTATCTTGCTTAGGGAGTCATGGGGTGTCCTTTTGTGGACTCTATTTTACAAGTTTACTTTGTTTTCAGTATTCTCCACTGAATATGCCATACCTGCAAGAGATTCACTGTCGCCATTGTCCTCCAGGTCCCCAGCCCTACTACATAAGGGATTGTTTGTTCGGCAGGGGCGCCATTCACAGAACACCTTGGATTTTCCTCAAGCAATGCAAAGTATTCTCTGATTGGACGAGATGGAGGTCACAATCTCTCCACCTCATACAATGAAGGAACTCCATGTACTCATTGAGAAACAAGGAAGACATTCTCTAAACAGTGCCTGTGCTAAGCGGACTACTCCCTGTGGTTACCATGCTGAAAGGCAGCTGCTTGGCTCATGATGAGGAAGACAGCAGCAACCTCTGTAGTAGTGGCAACTACTACAGTAATTCTTTACTGTAGTGATTCAGTCATTCTTTCTTTCATAGCGGTCCCAGAGTTATGGTATATGCCTTCTTACATTAGTACAAGTTGGACCAAAGTAACTATGCAAAAGAATCCATACCTGGAATTCAGTTTTAACCTATTTGCCATAGTGGAAGCCTTGTAAGATGCCGCTCAAAACCAACCCAGTGCTTCAGATGTGGATATGACTGTTACATAGTTACATAGTAGGTGAGGTTGAAAAAAGACACAAGTCCATCAAGTTCAACCTATGTTGGACTTGACTGTGTATGGCTTCAGCCAGTACTGTTCCGGCCATGCCTCCTGACATGTTTCGTCATCATTTTTTGGCTACATTGTAGAAGGTTTATGGGGTTTTTAATAGTAAACTTTCCTATATGTAGCACCCTCATGTTTGGGCAGGGTTGCTATTAAATTTATTTGCCAAGTGATAGTTGCCTTGGCCAATTGTTAGGAGGTCAATTGATTTTGCCCTAATTCTGAAATTGCTGCACTTCTCTCTTCTTTCACTAGATGGCCGGGTATCTGGTGACTAGGGATGAGCTTGATGTTCAGGTCGAACATAAGTTCGACTCGAACATCGGTTGTTCGCCGTTCGCGGTTCACCCTATAATGCACTGCAACATCGCAGTGCATTGCTGTATGATGATTGGCCAAAGCATGCACCTGACCTGCATGCTTTGGCCAATCACAGCGCACTCTGCTGAGAGGAACATAATTGGTCAAAGGCAGGGTGCTTTTGGCCAATCATAGCTCAGGGGGACTAAGTCCACCCCCTACACTATTTAAGGCAGCTTACATATCCGCATATCCACGTGTAGTGTTGTTGGCGTGGACAGAAAGATAGCTTGAGTTAGATAAAGCAGGCAGGTTATAGGGGAGCAGCATGTGACAGATCCCGATGCGAGTGCCCAGCGGCCGCGATGACCACTGGGCTCCCGCGATCGCTCCTGACAGAGCGAGAACCGGTATCTGTGTGTGTAAACACTCAGATCCCAGTTCTTTCAGGGGAGAGGAGACAGATCGTGTGTTCATACTATGTTTGAACACAGATCTCTGTCTCCTCCTAGTCAGTCCCACTTCTCCCACAGTTAGAACACACACTAGGGAACACAGTTAACCCCTTGATGACCACCTAGTGTTAACCCCTTCCCTGCCAGTGACATTTACACAGTAATCAGTGCATTTTAATAGCACTGATCGCTGTATAATTGTCAATGGTTTCAAAAATGTGTCAAAAGTGCCTGATGTGTCCGCCATAATGTCGCAGTCCCGATAAAAGTTGCAGTTCTCCGCCATTACTAGTAAAAAAAATAATGAAAAAAATGCCATAAATCTATCCCCTATTTTGTAGACGCTATAGCTTTTGCACAAACAAATAAATATATGCTTATTGCGATTCTTTTTACCAAAAATATGTAGAAGAATACAAATCGGCCTAAACTGAGGAAAAAAAAAAATTTGATATTATTATTATTATTATACAGGATTTATATAGCGCCAACAGTTTACGCAGTGCTTTACAGTATAAAAGGGGATATTCGGATGGGATATTTATTATAGCAAAAAGTAAAAGATAATGTGTTTTATCAAAATTGTTGCTCTTCTTTTGTTTATAGCGCAAAAATAAAAACCGCAGAGGCGATCAAATACCACCAAAAGAAAGCTCTATTTATGTGAAAAAAAGGAAGTCAATTTTGTTTGGGTACAGTGTTGTACGACCGCGCAATTGTCAGTTAAAGCGACGCAGTGCCAAATCGCACAAAATGGCCTGGTCATTAAGCAACCAAATCTTCCGAGGCTGAAGCTGTTAATATATATATATATTGGTCAATATTGAATAAAAATTACCCGACCATCCCTGAGTTGTACCACCCCCCCTACCATCATATCGGAGGGGTAGAACGTTGCGTGATAGATTGGTCAGATCGGACCAATATAGCACACCCATTCCTCGCACTACATTCTTAGGCCCCCCAAACCATGGATCTTATCCTTGTCTATCATGTACCCAATGTACCAGTATAATAAAAGGGAAAAGTTTTTGCCACCCACATAGAGGTTATAACATTGACATTAAAGATTACTTCACATGTCAGTCTTCTTATGTTATATACATCATTAAATGCCCATGCGGTTTACTTTATGTGGGAGAAACAACCCAGAAGGTAAAAGATAGAATCGCAAGACACAAGTATTCGATTCGTGACAAACTGGATAAACTTCCATTATCCAGACATTTCACAGAACAGAAACACACAGTATCTCAGTTAAGATATATGGTCATTGATGGTGTACCCATGAATAGACGAGGGGGTGATAGAGAACTTATTCTGAAAAAACGTGAAGTTTATTGAATTAACCGTTTAAATACGATACAGCCTAAAGGGTTAAATACCGATTTTGATCTGTATTTATTTGTTTAGATGTTATTGTGAAGAGATAACATTCCGAATCTACTGTTACATCGTCATGTTTTTAAAGAAGTTATAAAGAGAATTTTTTTCTAGGAAGAATATTTTCTTTATGAAAAAACATTTTTGTGATTTTTTTTTGTCTGTTTTTTTGGTTTTGTTTGGTTTTTGATCTAATAATAATTTTTTTTGTTGTTTATTTTTTCCTTTTTTTTGGCAAAAGAGTGATAGCACCTGTTGACAATTGATTGTTCCAACCACGTAAAAAGAGGAGAGATGACTAGTTAAAAAACCTGTTACCAAATGTGGGTTAATTAATCCCAGCTGAATTAAATATAATTAACAAACTTATGTGTATATATAAATATGTGATATATGTGACCAGTTGCAGACATATGATTGTGATAAAGGGCGTTATCTGTGAAAGCCCGAAACGTCGCAGCCAGCTGCATCTGGTATCAGCTCGATGTCTTTGTAATCTTTGTGATTTTTTGTGGAAATAAATTTCCTGTGCAGCAATCCAGACTCATCGTTTCTATATATATATATATATATATATATATATATATATATATACAGTCTAGTATGTGTATATATATATATATATATATATATATATATATATATATATATATATATATATATATATAATATATATATATATACTCTGCATTCAGTGTATCGTATATATACAATGCATTCAGCGGTGTACAGTACATAATACACTTCAGGCGGTATATCAATATATATATACACTCTAGTATATATATATATATACTCTGCATTCAGTGTAGCCTATATATACAGTGCATTCAGTGGTGTACAGTCTCTAATACACTTCAGACGGTGTACACAGTATACGATACAGTGCAGCGGTTGTACAGTTTCTAATACAGTGCAGGCGGTGTACACAGTATCTAATACAGTGTGTACAGTCTCTACTACAGTGCAGGCGGTGTACACAGTATCTAATACAGTGTGTACAGTTTCTAATACAGGGCAGGTGGTGTAATAATATATATTTATATATATATATATATATATATATATACATATATATATATATATATATATACATATATACAGTCTAGTATATATATATATATATAGATATAGATATATATATATATATATATATATATATATATATATATATATATATATTTACTCTGCATTCAGTGTAGCCTATATACACAGTGCATTCTGTGGTGTACACAGTATATAATACAGTGAGTACAGTTTCTACTACACTTCTGGGGGTATACACAGTATAGAATACAGTGCAGCCGTATGCAGTGCAGTATATATATATACTTTACATTCAGTGTAGCCTATATATACAGTGCATTAGGTGGTGTATAGCTTCTAATACACTTTAGGCGATGTACACAGTATATAATACAGTGTAGTATGGTGTTGCAAAACAAAAAATACATCATGTCTGGAAGTCCACCAAGGAGAGGTAGATGCTCACAGGCCACTAAAAGAGGGCAAGCTGCCTTTGTGTCTACAGTCAACAATGCTAGTCGTGGACATGGTGCATCCTCTGCAGGTGGCCGTGGGGCACTCTTGTCCTTTTTTTCTGCTGCTGGCCATGTTATTGAGCCACAACATGTCACCCAGGTTAAGAGTAGTTTGCCTTCCAATGAAGCTGCCAAAGCGGCCTATTCCACCGGCTCCTTGTCCACAGTCACTCCTTCTGTAGCCCCACCATCATGCACGGAGGAGTCCCCAGAATTATTCGACCACAGTGTCGGTTACATGCTACTGGAGCGATTTGAAGCCTACGATTTTGGTTCACAGGTTGAGGAAGAAAGTGACGTGAGCCTAGAGAGAGGGGGTGCCACAGAAGGACAAGAAACTGGCAGTCATGTTCCACCAGCTGCAGCATACTACCAAGTTTGCTCCAGTGATGAGGAGGGAGGGAATGATGAGGTCACTGACTGTACTTGGGTGCCTGAGAGAAGAGAGAAGGAAAGGGAGGAGAAGGAGGAGTTGGTGGCACAACTCCAATAAGGCAGGATGTTCTCTAGGGGGCAGCTTCAGGGTAGGCACCCTATTGCATCACCCCACAGAGCTCCACAGGTGCAGGGCGCTGCTGACTCCCTGCTGACTTTTAAATGTTCCTTGGTGTGGGCCTTTCTTGACACATGTGCAGCAGATCGCGTCATTGCTGTTTGCAACCTATGTCTGAAGCGGATCAAGCGTGGCCAGAACAGCAGCCGCTTGGGCACCACATGCTTGACCAGACATATGACGACCTGCCATGCAGTCCGTTGGCAACAGCACTTGAAAGACCCACATCATAGAAAAAGTTGGACTTCTCCTTGCCCCTCATCTGGGATCTACAACCCTACTATACTTCTAGTCCTCTCAAAAACCTGCACTGAGAGGAATGAAGGTATAGCTTGGCCAAATTGCTACCACTGCAACTGCTGCCTTTTCAGCTGGTAGACTCTGCCCCCTTTCGTGAATTTGTGGAATGTGCTGTACCTCAGTTGCAGGTTCCAAAACACCATTTCTTTTCACAGAAGGCCATTCCGGCTCTCTATTGGTATGTGGGAGGCAATGTTTTGGCCTTGTTGGACAGAGCAGTCAGCAGAAAGGTTCTTTTTACTGCTGACTCGTGGTCCAGCAGGCATGGGCAGGGGCGTTACCTTTCCTTCATGGTGCACTGGGTAACTCTGCTGGCAGCTGGGAAAGGGGACAGGACAGGGTTCAGTGTTGTTGGAGCTTGTTCCACCACTACGCCTGCAAAAAGCTAGTGGTTATTCTGCCACAGCTCTCTCCTCCACCCCTTCCACTTCTTCTTCCTCTATGGCCTCTCCTGCAGATTTGTCCTTGGAACCAGTAGTGCTCTGAAAGCGTTCAAGGGGCTACACAAGCAGTCAGGCTAAAAGATGCCATGCCATACTTGAGTTGGTCTGCCTAGGGGACAGGAGCCACACTGGGGCAGAGATTCTGTCAGCTCTGCAGGGGCAGGCTCAGAGGTGGTTGACGTCACGCCAGGTTCTGCCAGGTATGGTTGTATGCGACAATGGCACCAACCTTCTCTCCGCCCTCCGACAGGAACACTTGACCCATGTTCCATGTTTGGCACATGTCCTGAATTTGGTGGTTCTTGACCAGGTACCCAGGCTTACAGGATCTCCTGAAGCAGACCAGAAAAGTCTGTGGTCATTTCCACCGGTCATACAATGAAGGTGCTTGGCTGGCTGACATTCAAAGGGAATGCAACCTGCCCATCAACCGCCTCATTTGTGACATGCTGCAGCGGCTGCACACACAGCAGAGGGCCACCAATGAGTACCTGTGCGAGTATGGCACCACTACAGGGTCAGGGGAGCTTGGCTTCTTTTCGCCATGCCGGTGGCTACTGATCAAAGATGCATGCGCTGTCCTGTCACCATTTGAGGAGGCCACAAGGATGGTGAGCAGCGACAATGCATGCATCAGTGACCTTGTCCCTCTAGTCTTCCTGCTGGAGCACAGTCTTCCTGCTGGAGCACACGCTTCCTGGAATCATGGACGGGGCACTTGAGACAGAACAGTGGGATGAAGGGGAGGACTTTATTTCCTCTCAAGGCCCCCTTTATCCAAATAGCATTCCTGCAGGCCCGCCAAACACACAGGAAGAAGAGGAGGAGGAGAAGGAGGATTGTGTCAGCATGGATGTAGAGGATAACACTCAGCAGCAGTCTTCAAGGGATGGTTTTCGGTCCCCAGAAACCCAAGGAGTTGTACGTGGCTGGGAGGAGGTAGTTACGGATAATGTGATCTTTTGTGACCCAGAGTACTCAGAATCGAATGCCTCTGCAAACTTATGTTGCATGGCCTCCCTGATTTTGCAAAACCTGCGAAAGGACCCTAGGATTCGTGGTATCAAGGAGAGGGATCATTACCGGCTGGCAACCCTTCTTGATCCACGTTACAAGGGTAAAGTTGCAGAACTCATCCTGCCTTCGCAGAGGGAGCAGAGGATGAAACATCTTCAGGAGGCATTGAAGAAAGGTTTGTGTAATGCGTTTCCAGACCCTGGGAGGTTACTATTTCCTGGTGCTGGACAAGGTGTTGCTGGGGCTTCGTTCAGTCAGAGAAGGAGCAGTGGAGAAGGTGGCTGGCTGACCAATGTCTTTAAACAATTTTTCAGTCCTCAGCACCAAGGTCTGATCGGTTCAGGCAACCATTACCAGTGTCTGCATTATATGGTGCAGGAATTTCTAGGGGCAAGAGCAGACTTGGAGACCTTTCCAACAGAGCATCCACTGGGTTACTGGGTCTTGAGGATGGACCACTGGCCAGAACTTGCTCAATATGCAATCAAGATACTGGCCTGTCCTGCATCCAGTGTGCTTTCTGAACGCACATTCAGTGCTGCTTCAGGGTTTGTAACGGATCAAAGAGTGCGCCTGCCCACAGACTCTGTTGATAGGCTCACATTTATAAAAAAGAATCAGAACGTCCGAGAAGACGCTACGTCATTAGTCAAGGCGAAACGCGTTGACGTCACAACGCTGCCTGTCCATGAACGCCCGATGCTCTGAGGAGCGAGTACGTGAGAGGCGAGGACGGGAGCTCCGATCAGCACTGTGGATCGGTGCTCTGAATAGGACAAACTTTTGGCCAAAGCCAACAGGACTGAACAGTGGGATCTTAAAGTGGTGTCAGTTGACATACCATGGAGACGTCTACACAAGGCATTGCCTTCTCTCCCCATACAGCAATATACCACTCGAGCGATAACAGATTTACAGCACCTGGGACCTGTGTACCGACCAATGGGATGCAACTCGTGTATTGAGTGGTAATGTAAAGACCATGATCACTATACCAGTTTGATGTGCCTGAATCTTGTGGGGATCCTTGTACAACATGTCAGCATTATAATCCCTGAATACTAGTAATTGGTCATCCGATACACTTAAATCCCGCAATGAAGTGCTAATGGCTGTCTAGTTAACGGACATCAAACCCCGAATCAATTGACTGAACATAGGACTGACTGAATGGTTGATCATCCCAATATATACTAGCTAATTTTAGATAGCTGTCCCCTGATGGAGACCCTCCTACCTTTTAAATTGAGGTTGGTACTGGACTGATTGCATATTCCTAAAGGAACAATAGTGGAATTCCACTAGTAACAGTCACTGTTTCAATGAGCTCATAATAACTGTACATTCATATTTAGCCCAGGGGTTTATCTACTAGATTGGCACCTGCACTTTTCCTCTATCTCCTCTCCACTCCTCCAATGCTTCAGCCCTTAGTTGACCCCCCAAATTTCCCATTAAGCCCTAATCTGGCATTTAGATTTAACATACGGCCGCATCTGTGCTTATTTTGGGGTCGCAAAGGACTGAAGCAATAAGCCCGGACTAGCAAAGCTGCACTTTTTGTTATATGTTTGTCCTGTTTGTCTGTCATTGTTCACGATAGTTTGGCCAACCTTATCGGCAACTTACCTTTGCACTGCCTACTTACAATGAGTATTTTATGGTTTAATATATGAATAAATTGTTTTGTTTTTACTATATCAGTATCCCTGATTACTCTGTTGCTAGAAATAACCCCTTTTTGAGGCCCGCCTATAATGGGCCAATCCCCCCCCCACCACTCCTTTTTGTGGTATCACATTTATAAAAAAAGAATCAGTCCTGGATCAGCAGCTATCAAGCACTTAATGCTGATGTAACTGGTTGAATTTGCTATGGATTTTTTCAGCCCCTGTTTAACAGAGGCATGTTATTACAATTTTTGATATAATATTTCACAGCAGAGCCTGTTCCTGCGCCCAACAAGACCATCTGTGAGGGGTTACAGTGTTATGACACCACCACCACCCAAGGCCCAATTTTTCTGCCTCTGTTTAACAGGGGCATGTAATTACAATTTTTGGTATAATATTTCACAGCAGTGCCATTCCTGCGCCCAACAAGAGTAACCGTGAGGGATTACAGTGTTCTGGCGGCACCAAAACCAAAGGCCCAATTTTTCTGCCCCTGTTTAACAGGGGCATGTAATTACAATATTTGATATAATATTTCACAGCAGCCCAACAAGAGTAACTGTGAGGGGTTACAGTCAGTGGCAGCTGGTGCTCAAAATTTTTGGGGGGGTGCAAACAAACTGAAAAATTCTGAAAAAAAAAACATCAATCGCAGCCACTGTCATCAAAATACAGCCACTGTGTCATCAAAAACGCATTCACTGTGTCATCAAAAACGCAGCCACTGTGTCATCAAAAACGCAGCCACTGTGTCATCAAAAACGCAGCCACTGTGTCATCAAAAACGCAGCCACTGTGTCATCAAAAATGCAGCCACTGTGTCATCAAAAACGCATTCACTGTGTCATCAAAAACGCAGCCACTGTGTCATCAAAAACGCAGCCACTGTGTCATCAAAAACGCAGCCACTGTGTCATCAAAAACGCATTCACTGTGTCATAAAAAATGCAGCCACTGTGTCATAAAAAACGCAGACACTGTATCATAAAAAACGCATCCACTGTGTCCACTGATCCCAGAAACCATGATTGTCTCCTTAATAGCAGCCAGCATCTCTTTGAACAAGGGGGAAGGGGGGCAAGTTATCAAAGAAAGATAATCACAGTGATTTGGGGGGCTGGGAGAGGATGCTTTATGTGCTAGGGGCCACTTTGGGAGCAGAGAGGATTTGTGCTGGGGGGGGTCTAATTTTATATTCAACCCCCCTTCTAGCACAAATCCTCTCTGCTCCCAAAGTGGCCCCTAGCACATAAAGCATCCTCTCCCAGCCCCCCAAATCACTGTGATTATCTTTCTTTGATAACTTGCCCCTCACATCCTGTGTATGTGTCCATTCTCCTCCCCCTCCCCCTCTGTCTGTGTATAGGTGTCTTCAGTCCGTGTGTTAGTGAGACAGGAGAGGGGGGGGGAATGGGGAAGAGAGGCACAGATACATGCAGCTGTGCTGTGCTGGAGCTCACCCTGCTTACCAGACAGCAACCCATCCCTCATATGGCTCTTACCTTCCTCCTGCAGCTCCGCTCAGCCGAAGAACGGAGCTGCCGACATCACTTCCGGCTCTCATCTTCTTCACGAAAGCCGAAAGTGACCTTAAGATTTGAAAAGCAATGCTCCCGCCCATAGAATCACACTGATTCTACGAGCGGAAGCTAATTGGCGTTTTCGTTTGCGCCACAAGGCGGGTTAAAAGCCCGCAAATGAAGCGCCGCGTCTGCAATCTCGTGATTGCATTGACGTGGCGCTTCCCATAGTGCACTGGCGTCCGGCGCCACAGTGCACTTTGTTGAAGGACTTTTTTTTTTTTTGTTCTTAAAGGGGCCGTTTTAAAAAAAATTTTTTTTTTTGAATTTTTTTTTTTTGACTACAGGAGGGGGGGCGGCGCCCTGGCACCCCCTATGGACGGGCCGCCACTGGTTACAGTGTTCTGGCACCACCAACACCTAAGGCACAATTTTTCTGCAGAGTATATAGTGCAGTCCGTATAGCATATATACTGCTGTTCAGAGTATATAGTGCTTGGGGGACCCCCACGCCATTTTTAAAAAAATTTTGGTGCAGGGTTCCCCTTAATATTCATACCCAAATGGCCTGGTAATGGACTGGGGGGGGGGGACCCACACTGTTTTTTTTCAATGAATTTTATCTATATTGCCAGGATCCGAGAATACATTCTAGGCGTGAGCAGTTTTAAATGACATTTTTTTCCTTTATAAATGTCATTTTGCTGTGGTACTGTTACTTAATTTTTCATTTTTTTTGTTGCACTTTAAGCAGTATTAAAATCACTGCTCCAAAAAAAACGGCAGTTTTTAAAACTTTTTTTTGCATTGATACATGTCCCCAAACACTTTTTATGGCAAAAAATGGGTTTCCTCAAATTGGGATTTTAAATGGACCACAAACAGTAATCATAAAAAATTACAAATTTATTAATATATATAAGACAGAAAACATAAATGACAAAAATTCAAAAAGGTAAAGGCAAACACATAATATTGGGGGCAGATGTGAAGCCAGCTGAAAGGGAAGCCCGAAAACTGTCAACCGACAGACCGTCCAACGCGTTTCAAAAACACAGTGTAGATCTTCTTCAGGGACTAAAAGGGCTTGAAACTTCCAAAGCTGTGGCTTAAGTCCCAAATGTAAGCGTTCCACCGAACAGCAGAAATGATTCAAAAAGCGAAGAGTAAGTGATCCGTCAGAGCCACACATGGATACCGGTCAGAGTGTCATGGACCAAGGTAGTTCACATGTGGCCCAGTAAGCACTTAAGAGGAGTGCATTTGGCCGATGAATTTCATTGCAACATATCTCAGATTTGCAGGGACTTCAAAAAGTAGAGGATATTTGTCATCCAAAGGCGTATTGTGTCAGTGATAGACACAGTCTCAGTTTTTGTATATGCGCGTCCAAAAATCGCCAGCCAAATGTATAGGAGTCTATCCTATGGCTCAGGTCCTCATATAGTCTTGCACAAGGAGTGGGATCGTGTGGCTCCTTCCATCTGCCAGGTGAAATATCGTGTCGCTGTCTTTCACATGGCAGATGGAAGGAGCCACACGATCCCACTCCTTGTGCAAGACTATATGAGGATACACCCCTATACATTTGGCTGGCGATTTTTGGATGCGCATATACTGTACAAAGACTGAGACTGTGTCTATCACTGACACAATATGCCTTTGGATGACAATTATCCTCTAATTTTTGAGGTCCCTGCAAATCTGAGATATGTTGCAATGAAATTCATTGGCCAAATGCACTCCTCCTAAGTTCTTACTGGACCACGTGTGAACTACCTTGGTCCATGACACTCTGGCCGGTATCCATGTGTGGCTCTGACAGATCACTTACTCTTCACTTTTTGAATCATTTCTGCTGTTCGGTGGAACGCTTACATTCGGGACTTAAGCCACAGCTTTGGAAGTTTCAAGCCCTTTTAGTCCCTGAATCAGATCTACACTGTGTGTTTTTGAAACGCGTTGGACGGTCTGTCAGTTGACAGTTTTCGGGCTTCCCTTTCAGCTGGCTTCACATCTGCCCCCAACATTATGTGTTTGCTTTTACCTTTTTGAATTTTTGGCATTTATGTTTTCTGTCTTATATATATTAATAAATTTGTAAATTTTTATGATTACTGTTTGTGGTCCATTTAAAATCCCAATTTGAGGAAACCCATTTTTTACTATATGTATCCGGGATGTGGTCCACAAACAGCATAGTCAGCTAGCTGGGGCAAACACTCTCGCTATCACTTTTTATGGCAATAACTTGCATATAAGCCTTAAAAATTAGCACTTTTGATTTTTCACGTTCGCGTCCCATAGACTTTAACGGTGTTGGCGTGTTCGCATAAATTTTTTGCCTGTTCGCATGTTCTGCTGCAAACCGAACTGAAGGGTGTTCGACTCGACCCTACTCCTGGTCCAGACCTACTTTTCAAAGCGAATTTCCACCCTCTGCTGACTAAAATGTGAATGGACATCCCAAAGTGGAGAACCCTGAATTTAACATGGTTTGGGCATTGCAATGCTTCCAAAGTGACCACGTTACCTCAGATCTTATACTTAATACAGACCCTCCCCATATGGATCCCTCCCTTGTTTTTGCCCAGCTGCAAATGTTGCTTCTTAAATTCATATGGGGCTGTGGAGATCAGCAGCCTTGCATACGTTTATCGATTATTTCTCTCCCTAACTTACATGGTGAGGTGGGACTGCCCGATCTTCTTCTAGATTTCAACCCCTACATTTAGATTGGGTGGTCAGTTGGTGTACACAAGGAAAATCCAAATTGTGGGTCAAGATTAAACAGGAACACTCCAGTTCCTCTTTCCTGTCTCCCCTGGCTTTCATCATCATGTCTACATTCCCTACGGGCTCACCCCACTATCGGGGGCCACACTTAAAGTGGCTTCCTCTATGTTCCCTCATCAGCCATTTCCCCACTCCCATCCCCCATGCTCCCCGTATTGAGAGATGCGGAGCTCATTTCGGGTACTACAAACAAGCATTGACTTTGGGATGAGGGCAAATTCTATACTTCTACACTTTACTTCTTCTTCAAGATGTCCATCCATAGCAGGCATTCTACATTTACTTGACCCACCCATGGATGACTGATCAGCATACCAGACCCACCCCTCTTTGAAATCTGCCGTCACCAAAGGCGGACTGCTGAGCGATCCTACATCTAAAGCTTGTGTTTAGATGTAGGTTTAGAGTCTTGTGCAAATCACCTTCTATCTCAGTTCTACAAATTCCTAGTGGCCTCTCCAGCGGTCTTTGTCCCATCATATATACGGAAGTGGGAAGAAGATTTTCAGCTGACTTTCTCTCCAGCCCTCTGCGTCAGTCTATGTGTGACAGCGAGTCATCTATTTGGTTGGGGGCCCCCTCAAAAAGCAGTGTAGTTACAGCGGCTGAGATGAAAACAACTCGAATAGCGATTCTGGATGATGGGTTCTCACTCTCCAGATTTACTTCCTGGCTTGACGCTCAGCACAGCATTCCACCCTTTGGCTCTGCCATGGCCCCATCTGATGCAATTCAGCCCAGCCCGGTTTAGCACAGCACACCTCTCACACCCCTTCCTTGTTGGCACGCCTTTCCTTAACTGCCCCACTCCTTCCTTTTACTTATATATCGTCTCTCCTCCCTCCTGGTGCTTATGGGCCTTGTAGTTTTGGCCTCAGTTCAGCTGTGTGTCTAATTGTGTGTGCTGGACCAGTTCCTCTGACCCCCCCCCAGATCCCTTACGTAAAGTTTAACAACCAGTGTCATTTGAGTGACAACTCTTGGTCTGCTGGTGTTACCAACATCACTTCCAAGATGCTGGTGCCCATGAACAGTTTCAGCACTTTGGACAGCTATACAAATGATGCTTATACAGGTAAATAACGTGCCCAAAATATGTAAAATGCACATATATAATTTTATAGGAAGATCCATTATTTGTTAAAATCAATGGTCTAGTGACAGACTCTCTGCACCGTAAAACTCCTATCGTTTAGGGAAAAGAAGTGTCAAGTCTTTTATGCTGGTTGAACCATTGCTAACCACAGGAGATTTTACAGGCATCAAGTCAATAATCTATACCTCAAGTTCTTACATCGGTCTTCTTATAATGTCCTCTTCTCCCATTGTGTCCCTTCATAACGGCTTTAATACGCTCTGTGGTCTGCTTGGTAAGCAAGTCATTAGAGGTCATCAAACATCTTTAGAGAACAGCTGTGCTGTGGCGTAATAATGCACAATCTACTAGATTTACTCTGCAGAAAAAGAAACCTTTGTCACACTGGGGTCCCTGACAGAATATTTGTACAAATAATGTGGGAAGAGACAAACAAGTGACATTATGTAACCTTAGAGCCATCTGTCCTCTCCTCTTGTGCCATCCCATGACTGAAACTAGGCACATTGCACATAGTTTGTGTGAGTAAATAAGAGAGCTAGATAAAATTGACAGAGATATGATCATTTCGATAGAAAGAAGGGATATATTGCAGTATCTACTGATTAATTGCAATACTTATTGCAAGTGTAATAAATGTACGGCAGTGATTACTGGCCTCGGATTAAAGAGTCTCTAATCCTAAAAGAGAAGATGCTGTGCAGAAAAATCCATTAAAAAATCGTTGTCACTAAGTGCAAAGAGGAGACTGTAAAGGGTATGTGTGATGCCATATCATGGGATACTATTGCAATAATGAATTCCAAACCCTGTTAGCACACAAAATTGGAATTATTTCCCTTTCCATGTCCATTGCCAGAATAATGTGTCATGCATCATTGCTCAAAGATGTGGTTGGACCTCAAAAAGGTTTTATATTATACGTGTTAGTGTCTCAACGTCTTAATGTTAATAACAAAAATATTATCACAAGGGATGGGTGAATCTGCTTTGATTCAATCCATGAGGGGTTTGTGGAAATCTGTTTGAAATTTGCGAATCCCAAAATTAACAAATCCTGTTGAAGTCTATGGAGGTGAATTGATACTAAACTCTGGCCGTATTCTAGGCTAATGGTCAAGCTATTGTCAAAATGAGCATGGGTAGCTGTACACTGCCATGTGGGCCATTTAACAAAGCAAAAAAAAAAAAAACACCAATCCTAAAATTACATGCTTGGGAGATGCCTTTGTATATGTGTTTTCATGATTTCTACGGACAGACAGTGTCCAAGGCAGTGTATTTTGGCATCACATATTTTGGACATGTAATTTATTTTTTAATCTTTTATATTTAGCTAGACTTAAATACAGCAACAGTACCCCAATCAGATTCATTTCAACTTGAAAAAAGGCTTTCTTTGATAGTTTTTGCCTGCCTTGAACAGTGGAAGTAGGAGCCACAACAGACCTAAAAGCTATATGTAGCAAAGTCCCGGGGCCCCTGAAGTCCAATGGTGACCTCCAGAGTTAAGGACAGCTGACATCCTTCAGTGTAGAGTGGGTTACAAGGCATGGTTGGTGTAATGCAAGATGAACAGGTGGGCGCCAGACACTTTTTGAATGCAAAGAGATTTATTGCCTCTTAAACAGAACTGTGGGAGAGAGGGTTAGGGCCAGGACACCCTTAGGTAGAAGCAATGTTAATTGGCAGAATCCAAGACTTCTATAGGTGGACAGCTATACAAGCGAAGGCCTCCAGCCGGACACCACTTCTTTATAGATAGGACCGCTGTTTCCTATGGCAACAATCTAGCTGTTACTTATGGCAAAAGTACTCAATTTTCTGCAACAGGAACAGTTCTCCTTAGCCCACTCTCACTTACCGTGGGTCTTCACTCAACAAGCTTTAAGTCTCTCTCACTAGACTTCAGATCCACTAGCCAATGGATCCCCTGAGCTCTTTCACTGTAGCACTAGGGATATATTCCTCAAGCGTCACCCCTGCTTCACTGCTGGGTCCCTGGCTTGGCACTCACAGATACTCCTCAAGCTTCACCCCTGCTGACACGTTAGGTCCCTGACTTGGCATTCCACAAGCCTCCCCTCGGCTGTCCCCCTGTGTCCTTGACTTGGCACTTGCTGATGCTTTCCCATTTTTTCACTGTTCCCATTTGGTGAGAAGTCTGCTCTAGTACTGGCCTCAGCTTACTCACAGTGGCCTCTGGTAGCAAGGTGGATGGTCCCTTTGTGACGACAGCTTCCCCTCCACCTCCGACCACTACTAGTTCCCCGGCCGGCAGAACCGTTACCTCTGGTTGGACTACAAGCCTGTAGTCCCAACTCTGCACTACTTCTGGATAGGCCCTCAGATAGCCTAGCAGCCAGATGTCCCCAGGATGCGTCTTAGGTTTCTAGCCTAGCAGCCCGGGACAATACAACACACGTCTACCCAGACAGCCGTCCAGGTGGCATAGAACCCCGATCACCTGACTCCACCCAAATAAATATGTTCTCCCAGCAGGCCAAGGGACCCAAGAAAATCCCTGCCCATTGGCTGAGACACCCCATTCATTCCTAATCTGTCCTTGCAATGCCCTTGCCTTATCTAATGTCACCAGATACTCGGCCATCTAGTGACAGAAGAGAGAAGTGCAGCAATTTCAGAATTAGGGCAAAATCAATTGACCTCCTAACAATTGGCCAAAGCATCTATCACTTGGCAAATAAATTTAATAGCAACCCTGCCTAAACATCAGGATGCTACAGCCTCCCCCTGCCTACAAAAACTATGTCTCGGTGTTTGCAGAAAAACAATTTGAGCTCTCAAGCCTGAGAGTGAATGTCCTGGCAAAAACTGGGATGGGAGGGGAAACAGAAAAAGAATAATAATAACAGACAATTCACATGGCGTACCACATGAAGTAAACATGTATAACATATACATGAGAGAGTGGTAATTCACACAGGGCGGATATTAGACATTATGTACAACTTTACATGTGGCGTACCACCCAAACAGTTAAGGGAAAAATGTAAACAGTAGCCTTATATCCTAACTAGGGATGAGCCAAACACCCCCCTTGTTCGGTTCGCACCAGAACATGCGAACAGGCAAAAAATTTGTACGAACACACAAACACCGTTAAAGTCTATGGGACATGAACATGAAAAACCAAAAGTGCTAATTTTAAAGGCTTATATGCAAGTTATTGCCATAAAAAATGTATGGGGACCCGAGTCCTGCCCTAAGGGACATGTATCAATGCAAAAAAAGTTTTTAAAATGGACGTTTTTTCAGGAGCAGTGACTTTAATAATGCTTAAAGTGAAACAATAAAAATGAAATACTACTTTAAACATCCTTAGTATGCCTGTAAAGTAGCTCCTTTTTCCTGTACTGCAGTAAAATGAAATTTCTAAAGGAAAAAAGTCATTTAAAACTGCTCATGGTTGTAATAAATTGTCAGATCCCGGCAATATAGATAAAAATCATTGAAAAAACAGCATGGGTTCCCCCCTCAGTCCATTAAGATTAAAAAAAATGGCATAGGGGTCCCCCCAAAATCCATACAAGGCCCTTCAGGTCTGGTATGGATTTTAAGGTGAACCCTACGCCAAATAAAAAAAATGGCGTAGGGGTCCCCCCCAAAACCCATACCAGACCCTTATCCGAGCATGCAACCTGGCAGGCCACAGGAAAAGAGGAGGTGACGAGAGAGTGCCCCCCCTGAACCGTACCAGGCCACATGCCAGGGTGGGGGGCTCATCTGAATCTGGAAGCGCCCTTTAACAAGGGGACCCCCAGATCCCGCCCCCCCATGTGAATGGGTATCGGGTATATTGTACCCCTGCTCATTCACCAAAAAAAGTGTCAAAATGGTCAAAATGACAGTAGACAATTTGGGACAAGTCCTTTATTTAAAAAAAAAATGTCCCACTATGTCTATTTATCTTCGATCACAGCGCCAACTGACCAAGAAAAACAAAACAAAAAAACGCAACAACTCCACCTCCACATCCATGGGAAGCTCCCGCTGACTGCATCCTCTTCGCGATGACAGCTGTTATATAGTTGAGGTCAGAAGGGGGCAGGGTCACCCGTTTACATCACTGGGTTGCCCCGCCCTCAGCTATATAACAGCTGTCATCGCGAAGAGGCTTCAGTCAGAAGGAGCCTCCCGAGGAGGCGGAGTTGCTGCTTTTTTTTTGTTTTTTTCTCTCTGTCCGTCTGCGCTGTGATCGAAGATGAATGGACATCACGGGACAGTTTTTTTTTTTTAAATAAAGGACTTGTCCCAAATTATCTACTGTCATGTTTTTTTGGTGAATGAGTATGGCTACATTGTACCCGATACCCATTCACATGGGAGCGGGATCTGGGTTCCCCTTTGTTTTTCAATGATTTTTATCTATATTGCTGGGATCTGACAATTCATTACAGCCGCGAGCAGTTTTAAATGACTTTTTTTCCTTTAGAAATATTGTTTTGCTGTGGTATTGTTCTAAACACAGGAAAAATGTGCTATTTTACAGGCATACTAAGGACACCCCCCAGGCATGATATTTAAAGGAATATTTCATGTTTATTGTTTTACCTTAAGCATTATTAAAATCACTGCTCCTGAAAAAACGTCTGTTTTTAAAACTTTTTTTTTGCATTGATACATGTCCGCTGGGGCAGGACTCAGGTCCTGATGCCATTTTTTTCAATGATTTTTATCTATATTGCTGGAATCCGACAATACATTACAGCCACAAGCAGTTTTAAAAGAGATTTTTTAATTTGGAAATGTCATTTTGTTGTGATATTGTTTTAAACATGGGAAAGATGCACTACTTTACAGGCATACTAAGGACACCCCCCCCCCCCAGGCACGATATTTAAAGGAATATTTCATTTTTATTGTTTTACTTTAAGCATTATTTAAATCACTGCTCCTGAAAAAAACGACCATTTTAAAAACATTTTTTTGCATTAATACATGTCCCCTGGGACAGGACCCGGGCCCCCATAAACTTTTTATGATGATAACTTGCATATAAGCTTTTAAAATGAGCACTTTTGGTTTTTCATGTTAGTCCCATAGACTTTAACGGTATTCTGCAGCTTTCAAATTTGCAGCGAACAGCGCATAATGTTCACTGTTCGGCAAACACCCGATGTTCGAGCTGAACTTAGGGGGGCAGAGCCCCCCCGCCCCGAAGCGCCCACTCCCTCATGTTGTGGGCATGTGGTCTGGTATGATTCAGGAGGGGGGGCACTCACTCACCCCCTCCTCCTTTCGGCCTGCTACGCTGTGTGTTTGGATAAGGGTTTGGTATGGATTTTGGGGCCGACCTCAAGCTGTTTCTCTTAATATTTTAGCATTTTTTTTTTTATTTTAAATGGCAGGGCCGGCAATTACAACTGCGAGTCAATTAAAATGTGATGTAACCCTTTTTGTTTTCAAACAAAAAGGGCGCCGCCCAGGTTTCCCTCCCCCCAGGTTTTCAAACAAAAAGGGCTCCCCCCTAGGTCGGGAAAGGGGGTGCCCCCTATTTTGGGAAAGGGGGCGCCCCCGTTCCCGACCTGCCGGGCTGCATGCTTGGATAAGGGTCTGATATGGATTTTGGGGATTCCAAGCTTTTTTTTTTTTTTTTTTTACATTTTGGCACGGGGTTACCCCTAAAATCTATACCAGACCCAAAGGGCTCTGCCCCCTTGCCCCAAAGCACCTTTTCTTCATGTTGATGGGGACAAGGGCCTCTTCCCGACAACCCTGGGAGGTGGTTGTGGGGTTCTTAGGGCAGGGGGCTTATCGTTATCTGCACTGTCTTTATTCGCTTTGTTCACTTTTTTTGGTGAATGGGTAAGAGTACTATGTACCTCAGACTCATTCACATTGGAGGGGCCGGGATCTGGGGGCCCACTTGTTAAAGGGGGCTTCCAGGTTTCCGATAAGCCCTCTGCCCGCAGAAACCCCAAATCACCGCCCAGGTATGTGAATAAGAGGCCTTTATCCCCATCATGGGGACAAGGTGCTACGGGGTGGGCAGGCAGAGCCCCCCTACCCCAAAGCACCCCCCCACATGTTGAGGGCATGTGGCCTGGTATATTTCAGGAGGGGGGTGCCCCCTTTCCCAACCTGCCAGGCTGCATGCTCGGATAAGGGTCTGATATGGATTTTGGGGGTTCCACACTGTTTTTTTTTTTTTTTACATTTTGGCATGGGCTTCCCCTTAAAATCTATACCAAACCCAAAGGGCCTTGTACGGATTGGGGGGAGGGGGCCCATGCTGTTTTCTGTTACTTGCATTCTTTTGTTTACATTTCATTTGTCAGCAGGGAAGCCCGCTGATAGCTGATAAGTCATCGGTTGTTAAGGACGCAGGGGCCGGCTTCCCGGCCCGCTGCTTAACAACCAGCTATGCTTCACACAGAATTCAAATCAGTCGATCATTTTTCGACTGACCTGAATTCTAATCATTTCAAAAAATTGGAATTCATTAGAAAATGAATAAACGAAACAAAATTTAACAAAAACCAAACTAAACAAATTCCGAAACGAATCAACAAAACTAAATTATTAACATAGGTGTGTGCAGCCTATTGCATTAGGGAGTGCACCCCAAAGTTTAAACACACACATAAATGCCACCTGCTGTCACAGGAAGGGGGCTCTGGTGGTGGGAGGCAGTTGATTGGGAGCATATTATGGTACACCCTAAATACTGAGGGAACGTGTTCCTAAAGTTGAACCTAGACTTTAATATAATGGGGCATTTACACTGGTCACTAACACCCCCAACCACCCACCTGGTGCTGCTCCTGGATAGGGATGAGCCGAACACCCCCCTGTTCGGTTCACACCAGAACATGCGAACAGGAAAAAAGTTCGCTCGAACACGCGAACACCGTTAAAGTCTATGGGACACGAACATGAATAATCAAAAGTGCTAATTTTAAAGGCTAATATGCAAGTTATTGTCATAAAAAGTGTTTGGGGACCTGGGTCCTGCCCCAGGGGACATGGATCAATGCGAAAAAAAGTTTTAAAAACGGCCGTTTTTTCAGGAGCAGTGATTTTAATAATGCTTAAAGTGAAACAATAAAAGTGTAATATCCCTTTAATATTCATACCTTGGGGGTGTCTATAGTATGCCTGTAAAGGGGCGCATGTTTCCTGTGTTTAGAACAGTCTGACAGCAAAATGACATTTTGAAGGAAAAAACTCATTTAAAACTACCCGCGGCTATTGCATTGCCGACAATACACATAGATTTTAAGGGGAACCCCGCGCAAAAAAAAAAAAAAAAAAAACGGCGTGGGGTCCCCCCAAAAATCCATACCAGACCCTTATCCGAGCACGCAACCTGGCAGGCCACAGGAAAAGAGGGGGGGACGAGAGTGCGGCCCCCCCCTCCTGAACTGTACCAGGCCACATGCCCTCAACATTGGGAGGGTGCTTTGGGGTAGCCCCCCAAAACACCTTGTCCCCATGTTGATGAGGACAAGGGCCTCATCCCCACAACCCTGGCCAGTGGTTGTGGGGGTCTGCGGGCGGGGGGCTTATCGGAACCTGGAAGCCCCCTTTAACAAGGGGACCCCCAGATCCCGGCCCCCCCCTGTGTGAAATGGTAAGGGGGTACTTACCCCTACCATTTCACTAAAAAACTGTCAAAAATGTTAAAAATGACAAGAGACAGTTTTTGACAATTCCTTTATTTAAATGCTTCTTCTTTCTTCTATCTTCCTTCATCTTCTTGTTCTTCTGGTTCTTCTGGCTCTTCTGGTTCTTCCTCTGGCATTCTCGTCCAGCATCTCCTCAGCTGCGTCTTCTATCTTCTTCTCCTCGGGCTGCTCCGCACCCATGGCATGGGGGGAGGCTCCCGCTCTTCTCTTCTTCTCTTCTTCTCTTCTTCTCTTCTTCATTTTCTTCTCCAGGCCGCTCCGCAACCCATGCTGGCATGGAGGGAGGCTCCCGCTGTGTGACGCCGCTGCTCGTCTGACAGTTCTTAAATAACGGGGGGCGGGGCCACCCGGTGACCCCGCCCCCCTCTGACGCACAGTGACTTGACGGGACTTCCCTGTGACGTCATGGGGAATGCCACAGGGAAGTCCCGTCATGTCCCGTGCATCAGAGGGGGGCGGGGTCACCGGGTGGCCCCACCCCCCGTTATTTAAGAACTGTCAGACGAGGAGCGCCGTCACACAGCGGGAGCCTCCCTCCATGCCAGCATGGGTTGCAGAGCAGAAGAAAATGAAGAAGAGAAGAAGAGAAGAGTGGGAGCCTCCCCCCCATGCCATGGGTGCGGAGCGGCCTGAGGAGAAGAAGATAGAAGACGCCGTGGAGGAGATGCTGGACGAGAACGCCGGAGGAAGCACCAGAAGAGCCAGAAGAACCAGAAGATGAAGGAAGATAGAAGAAAGAAGAAGCACTTAAATAAAGGAATTGTCTCTTGTCATTTTTAACATTTTTGACAGTTTTTTAGTGAAATGGTAGGGGTAAGTACCCCCTTACCATTTCACACAGGGGGGGGCCGGGATCTGGGGATCCCCTTGCTAAAGGGGGCTTCCAGATTCCGATAAGCCCCCCGCCTGCAGACCCCCACAACCACCGGCCAGGGTTGTGGGGATGAGGCCCTTGTCCTCATCAACATGGGGACAAGGTGTTTTGGGGGGCTACCCCAAAGCACCCTCCCAATGTTGAGGGCATGTGGCCTGGTACGGTTCAGGAGGGGGGGCCGCAATCTCGTCCCCCCCTCTTTTCCTGCGGCCTGCCAGGTTGCGTGCTCGGATAAGGATCTGGTATAGATTTTTGGGGGGACCCCACGCCGTTTTTTGTTTTTTTTTTGGCACGGGGTTCCCCTTAAAATCCATACCAGACCTGAAGGGTCTGGTATGGAATTTAGGGGGAACCCCACGTCATTTTTTTAAAAAATTTTTGGCCGGGGTTCCCCTTAATATCCATACCAGACCTGAAGGGCCTGGTATGCAATTTAGGAGGACTCCCACGTAATTTTTTTTTTTTTAATTTTGGTTCGGGGTTCCCCTTTGGGGAATTCCCATGCCGTTTTTATCAATGAACTTCTATGTGTATTGTCGGCAATGCAATAGCCGCGGGTAGTTTTAAATGAGTTTTTTCCTTCAAAATGTCATTTTGCTGTCAGACTGTTCTAAACACAGGAAACATGCGCCCCTTTACAGGCATACTATAGACACCCCCCAGGTACGAAATTTAAAGGGATATTACACTTTTATTGTTTGACTTTAAGCATTATTAAAATCACTGCTCCTGAAAAAACGGCCGTTTTTAAAACTTTTTTTTGCATTGATCCATGTCCCCTGGGGCAGGACCCAGGTCCCCAAACACTTTTTATGACAATAACTTGCATATTAGCCTTTAAAATTAGCAGTTTTGATTTCTCCTATAGACTTTTAAAGGGTGCTCCGCGGCATTCGAATTTGCCGCAAACACCCCAAATTGTTCGCTGTTCGGCGAACTTGCGAACAGCCAATGTTCGAGTAGAACATGAGTTCGACTCGAACTCGAAGCTCATCCCTACTATCTGATCTAGTCTGCAGCTACATGACAAATAAAAGACCATTTTGGGGTGTTGCACGCAAGGTACATTTCAGCAAAGAGGAACATTTCATACCCCTTCCATGTATTAGATGTGTTTCTACATACAGTCATAATGCATCAGTAAAGCTGGCTTATATGTACCTGTCCAGGTGGAAAGCTGCAATCTCAGCATTGTGCCTCTCAAAATCTGAGAAATAGAAGAAATCGGGCGGTGTCTCCTGATCACGTTCCTGTCTGCGTGGATTTAAAAAAGGGAGAGAAGTGATATGCATGGATGATAAATAAATGGTCAACACAAAGCAAAACTGAAAAGAGTTATTTTCACTCATCATGTTTATAGGAAATCTTTTAAAGACTTTTAAAGGGTGCTCCGCGGCATTCGAATTTGCCGCAAACACCCCAAATTGTTCGCTGTTCGGCGAACTTGCGAACAGCCAATGTTCGAGTCGAACATGAGTTCGACTCGAACTCGAAGCTCATCCCTACCCCTGGATAATGCTAAGGCACATCCGGCACACCCTGTGCGCACGCCTATGATTAGTAACATAACGAAACACATTTTTCTGTTCTGCACATGTCTAGTACTGATGTAGGGGTTAGCAGAAGGAACTACAGTGTGTCCACTGTGAAAAGGCCATTGTAATGTAAACGAGCAAAGGTCAGAGGAACAGATGGTGGGACAGGTGAGTATAGTTGCTCTTCTTTTGCAGGTCATGCTTTGTTGCATGTTTTCAACCAAAAGTAATTTTAAAGCCATACTTCAAGCAAGGATGATAACTACATCCCTGAAACTTCTCATCCCATTCTGGAACAAGCAGGCACAGCCTACATCAAGATGACAACTCTGCTCTGAATTCAGGAGTGCAGTGTTTTTACCCCATCACTGGAAGCTTTTCATAGTTTCCAACTCCCTGATTTTGAGGGACTGTCCCTCATTTAGAACAATGTCCCTCTGTCCCTCTTTCCTCCTCATATGTCTCTCATTTTGGTCTGACCTATATAGTTGTATATAAAATTCACTTTTTATCTATCAAAAAGTGTTTCACAGTGCTAAACCTTTCATCCAATTGCTAAATTGCTGTATTTGTGAATTCCAAAAGCCAATATAAAGGAATAGTAGGGATAAAAAAGCACTTGTAAGTTTAACCAATAATTTTTTTGTACCATTGTCTTTGGGGGTGGCAGGGGGTGTGTCCTATGCTACATACTTTTACTAATAGGTGTCCTTCATTCCCATCTCAGAAAGTAAGGAGGTATGTAAGATTAAATTCACTGGCATGATCAACAGGTTTATAAAAGAACTTAGGAAGAAGGCTAAAGAACACATGTAGGTGCAGATTCATTCACAATACCACTATTTGCCACATTGCACTTTATTATATATTTTGCATTTAGTTATTTTTACATGAAGTTTATTGAATTTTGATGAATTGTTTAATTTTATGTAATATGTATTAATGACAGGTATAGCGCAGTTACAATTATCATTTTAATTAATCATAGGATCCTTGGTAGTTTCGATGTCAAACAAAAGCTGCAGCTGTCAGTTGCAGCAGTATTTTATTGTCCTGGTGAGGGCAGTACAGTGCTAACCCCATCTAACAAATGCTGGTGAATTCAAGCAAGTAAATGTGCATCACTGGCACTTTTTTAGATATGCCTTATCTTTAAAAGCATATATACTCATGTTCATCTTGCTATAAATGTGTTAGTGTTCTTATATGGGTGGGACTTCAATAGTATTTTGATTTGTACAAACTACAAAATGCATTTTTGTGTAACCACTTCAAAACCGCACCAATTTTGAGCTTTCTCACAAACATGTAAAAATCAGATTTTTGTTTTGCTAGAAAATTACTTAGAACCCCTAGACAATATATATATTCTGAAAGTAAAGTTCCTGAAAAATAAAATGGTGTGTGTTGCAATTTTTTATGTCACACCATATTTGCACAGCGGTTTATCAAACACAAATTTTCAGGAGAAAAACACTTGAATTTTAGTGCACACAAACACAATATAATACCCATTTTTTTAAAATAAAATATTATGTTGTTATGCTGAGTAAATAGATACCAAACATGTCCTTTTATAAAATTGCACACACCTGTGGAATGGAGACAACTACTGTACAATAAATTATCCATTGGCAACGTCCTAAAAGCTCTTACAGATTACCACTTATATAGTTATACAGGAGGTCTGGTGCTGGAGTTATTGCTCTCACATTCACAGAGATACCTCACATGTGTGGTACGATTACCATTACAAGTGCAATTATAATTGTGCGTGAGCACCGGGCGACGGGGGAGCTTTATGAAAAAATGTATTTAATTTATTACACTGTCTCTTTATTTTTATTTTTTTAATGTTATTGCTCTCACATCCCTGAACAACATCCCTTGTGATAGCATGAGCAGTGACAGGTCCTCTATATAGAGAGATCTGGGGTCTATTAGACCCCAGATCTTTCCTCTGCCCTCCAAAGCATTCGATCAATCCGAGATCGGCTGGATTGGCTGCTTTATAAGTCGGTAATGGCTACTTCAACTTTATGAAATAAAAGAGGAGGTTCCTAGGAGGGCTGGGAAAGCACAGGAAAGGAGGCGGGACCCCCTTCGACCGCCTGTAAAGGTGATTGAGCGGTTGTATAGCTCAGATCACTTTTACATAAACAGAATCACTGGCTGAAGATCATCGGGATCATGACTGCAGCTACAGCCATGATTCTGGTAAAACCATCTCACAAGCTGAAAAATTGCCTGGGCAGGAAAGGGGTGAAAGTGTCCAGTATTGAGGTGGTTAATATTGCTTTGCTTGAGAGTACCTATCAATTTTATTAATAAATGGGTTTTAACTGTGCTTCACTATGGGATTGCAAAAGTAGAAGAGAGAAGCGCCAAGCCAATCCTTTAAACAGCTTAGGAATTTATTCAGTATATAAGTATAATACAATACTAAAACGTGCATGAAAAATGTTGGAGCACTTGCAGAGTGCTAGAGTGGGTGGGAGCTTCCATGTGCAGTGTCACAGGAGCACAGTGGGACCACCAGAAAGTCTCTATTGAGGGATCCACAAGCGCTGTGTGTTAGCCGCAGCTGGAGCCTCGATAAGCCTCATTGAGACTTCGGCTGTGTGTCTCTGGGTGGGAGTGCAGGTCCAGGGCTGTCAAACTGGGGAGCCGCCCACATGCTTAAGAACGCATTTCGAAAGCTTGGCCCTGCCTTCTTCATGATGATTCACTGCAAGTGGAAGCTCCCACCCTCTCTAGCACTCTGCAAGTGCTCCAACATTTTTCATGCAAGTTTTTAGTGTTGTTTTATACTGAATAAATTCCTAAGCTGTTTAAAGGATTGGCTTGGCGCTTCTCTCTCCTCCTTTTGCTTTCCTTTTGTTCACAGTGATCGGGTTCCCCAGCCCACGCCTGAAGCAGCCTCGCTCCCTTTACAGCCTCCATTTAGAGACTTTTTTAGAGACTGATTTTTAGGGGTTCATCGCCCAGAACTTTCAATCCACTCACCATTCACATGGTTGCACCTTTATGTATCAGCATGCAGATGCATGCCTTTTCATTTCAAATTTAAACTTTAATCTTTTTCATCAGATGGTTTAGCGCTGAACATTATACCAACATTGTGTATGTGTTTCCTCCTAATTTCACTATGGGATTGCCTACTTCTTTTTGGCTAAAGGTTAATGTCTCTGAGGCAAGTTTATGTGAAGCGATCCAATGGCTGTGTGGGGCATGCCTGACTGGAGTGTGAAAGGCTCATACAACTTTGAGAGAGGAAGCTGGAGATGCCCCCCCCACCCTCGGTCTGACCACCAACATTCCCCAAGCATGCCCACTGGCCGTCTCACCTAATTCGCCCACTGGCCATCCCACCTAGTCCTTCAGTGCACTCATTTTTATTTTAACACTCTTACAACTTAATATTTAGGATTTAGGTCTAGACTTTGACTGGGCAATTCTAGCACATGAATATGCTTTGACCTAAACCATTCCATTGTAGCTCTGGCTGTATGTTTAGGGTTGTTGTCCTGCTGGAAACTGAACCTCTGCCCCAGTGTCAAGTCTTTTGCCAACTCTAACAGGTTTTCTTCTAAGATTGCCCTGTATTTGGCGCCATCCATCTTTCCATCAACTCTGACCATCTTCCCTGTCCCTGCTGAAGAAAAGCGTGTGTTTAGGGTGATGTGCAGTGTTAGTTTTCCGTAC
This sequence comes from Lithobates clamitans, assembly GCA_037952925.1. Lineage (NCBI taxonomy): Eukaryota > Metazoa > Chordata > Amphibia > Anura > Ranidae > Lithobates > Lithobates clamitans. The sequence continues at coordinate 3,396,074 of JBBGZY010000224.1, forward strand.
ATAGTGCTTTGCTTTTATACAAAAAAGTTCAATTTTGGTCTCAACTGACCAGGGCACCTTCTTTCACATGTTTGCTGTGACCCCTTCATGGCTTCTCACAAACAGCAAACGGGACTTCCTATGGCTTTCTTTCAACAATGGCTTTCTTCTTGCCACTCTTCCATAAAAGCCAGATTTGTGGAGTGCACAACTAAAAGTTGTCCTGTGGACAGATTCTCCCACCTGAGCTGTTGATCTCTGCAGCTCCTCCAGAGTTACCATGAACCTCTTGGCTGCTCCTCTGATTATTTCTCTCCTTGCCTGGCTTGTCAGTTTAGATGGACGGCCATGTCTTGGTAGGTTTGCAGTTGTGCCATACTCTTTCCATTTTCAGATGATGGATTGAACACTGCTCCATGAAATGTTCAAAGCTTGAGATATTTTTTTATCACCTAACCCTGCTTTAAACTTTTCCACAACTTTATCCCTGACCTGTCTGGTGTGTTACTTGGCCATCATGATGCTGTTTGTTCACTAAGGTTCTCTAACAAACCTCTCGGGGCTTCACAGAACAGCTGCATTTAAACTGAGATTAAATTACACACAGGAGGACTCTATTTACCAGATAGGTGACGTCTGAGGGCGATTGGTTCCACTAGATTTTAGTTAGGGGTATCAGAGTAAAGGGGGCTGAATACAAATGCATGCCACACTTTTCAGATACTTATTTCTAAAAGAAATTGAAAATCATTTATCATTTTCCTTCCACTTGACAATTATTTGCCACTTTGTGTTGGTCTATCACATAAAATACCAATAAAGTACATTTACATTTTTAGTTGTAACATGACAAAATGTGGAAAATTTCAAAGGGTGTGAATACTTTTTCAAGGCACTGTAACAGTAAGGAATTATATTTTGACCAAAAAAAAGAAAAAAAAACTCCAAAACAAATATATTCAGCAAAGAGACATCCCTATGTATTCAGCAAAGAGACAGCCCAATCCAGCAAAAAGATGGCCCAATCCAGCACCTGTACACACTCAGCCCCCCCCACACCTGTATAAACTCAGCCCCCTCCCCACACCTGTATAAACTCAGCCCCCTCCCCACACCTGTACGCACTCAGCCCCCTCCTCACACCTGTATGCACTCAGTCCTCTTCACACCTGTATGCACTCAGCCCCCTCCTAATACCTGTACACACTCAGCCCCCTTCTCATACCTGTATGCACTCAGCCCCCTCCTCATACCTGTACGCACTCAGCCCACTCCACCTATATGCACTCAACCCCCCCACCCCCACCCATACACACTCAGCCCCCTCACATCTATATTTATGTCAGCCCCCCCCCACACACACATCTTTAAACACACACACAGAGTCCTTCAGTGCACTCACTTTTATATTAACACTCTTACAACTTAATAAATGAAAAGTGTATTCCAAGTCATCAGTGCTTTCAGTCATCAATTCCTTAACAGTAAGGAATTATATGTTGACCAAAAGAAAAGAAAAAAGCTCCAAAACAAAAAAACAAATATATTTAGCAAAGAGACATCCCTATGTATTCAGCAAAGAGACAGCCCAATCCAGCAAAAAGATGGCCCAATCTAGCAACTGTGCACACTCAGCCCCCCCCCACACCTGTACGCATTCAGCCCCCTCCCCACACCTTACAAACTTAGCCCCCACCACACCAGTATGAACTCAGCCCCTTCCCCACACCTGTATGCACTCAGCCCCCCTCACACCTGATGGCTGCAGCTAGATGCGCTGTGGGAGCCTGCCCGCGGGTCTGGAAGACTCAATGTCCTCCTGTGGCCTGCGATTGCCTTGTAAACAAGGCATTTCCTTGTTTTGACAGGAGACATGACAGGGATCTACTGTTTCCAGTGGTCGGGAACAGTGATCGCTGTCATGTCGCTGTCATGTCCCAGTAAGCCCATCCCCCCACAGTTAGATACACTCAGGGAACACAGTTAACCCCTTGATCACCCCCTAGTGTTAACCCCTTCCCTGCCAGTGACATTTACACAGTAATCAGTGACTGTTTATAGCTCTGATCATTGTATAAATGTCACTGGTCCCACATAAGTGTCACAATAAAAATCGCAGATCACCGCCATTACTAGTAAAAAAAAAAATAATCAAAATGCCAAATAATGCCATAAATCTATTCCCTATTTTGTAGTCGCTATAATTTTTGCGCAAACCAATCAGTATACGCTTATTGTGATTTTTTTTACCAAAAATATGTAGAAGAATATATATCGGCCTAAACTGATGAAGAAATGTGTTTTTAAAACAATAACGTGGGATTTTTATTATAGCAAAAAGTAAAAAATATTGTGTTTTCTTCACAATTGGCGCTCTTTTTTTGTTTATAGCGCAAAAAATAAAAACAGCAGCAGGGATCCAATACCACCAAAATAAAGCTCTAGTTGTGGGAAAAAAAGGACAACAACTTTGTTTGGGTACAGCGTCGCACGACTGCGCAATTGTCAGTTAAAATAATCGCAAAAAATGCTCTGGTCATTAAGGGGGTAAAACCTTTCGGGGCTGAAGTGGTTAAAGCCAGTGCAGCCACTGAGCCACGGAGCGCCCCTGCACCCACCCCTGCCTTCTCCCTGCCCAAATATTGCGACATTGACACAATTCTAATCTTTTTGTCTCTATATACCACCACAATGGATTTGAAATGAAACTGTTGTAATTACTACACCATTCAACTGATTTGGATGTAAATACCCTCAAATTAAAGCTGAAAGTCTGCAGTTAAAGCGCATCTTGTTCGTTTCATTTCAAATCCATTGTGGTGGTGTATAGAGCCAAAAAAAATTAGAATTGTGTAGGTGTTCCAATATTTATGGACCTGACTGTATATGATATTGGTGATAGCGCAACATTATTTTTGGAAACAATTGATGTTCGATATTTGATGTGGGAATATCAGTGAGTGCTTCAGTCACAATTAATTTAGATATATATTTTTTAAACATTTGTTATTGAACTTATATCTAATATTGTGCTGATTTGATTATTTTCTAGCGCGTGTTACCTTGACTATTGGATAACAGATGTCAATTCCCTATACTCCAAACCCTTATACTTCTATTCAAATAAATAAAACCACACCAGCTCTTTTGGAGTATAAAAAAGGCCGTAGCAGCCTACTTTATTTTAAACATATCTATAAAAATATAAAATTCTGTCATCATAAAAAACCATAACCAAAAAAACATCTGTTATACAACCTATTAGTTCCAAAGAGCGTTGGTCTGAGCAACCGGTTAGCAAAAACAAAAACTGATGGCCATACCAAATATAGCACTGCAGCCCTCGTCCAAAAACTCCAATAGGCCTCAAGCCGACAAGCTGGCTCAGAGACTGCCGTGACCGCAGTGCCCCATTATCACTTCCCGGCTAACCTCCGTTAACCGGGAACCAAAAACCTCTGGACCCATATCAACGTTGGATCCCCACTCTTACTTTTTCCGCCATCTTCCTTCCCTTGCCCAGACCAACGCCCGCCGCTGCCACGACATCTTCTCTTCTTTCACCTGTTAACAGAAGAAAACACCATACCCTTCTACAATCCCCTTTACCTAGCTATTAGGGAGGGTGGGCGGGAACTTTCCTGCTCCTTCTGTTGTCCCTCCCAGAGCGGGAACCCCTTTTAAATAGCCCCTCCCCTGATCCTCCCTCCCCCTCGGCTCCACATTACAACTTTCTTTAACACTTTCACTGCTACCACTGTCATGGGCGCCCTTTGCATACATCATTGCATTCTGTTGCTCCAGGCTTTTCTTGACTATTGGATAACAGATGTCAATTCCCTATACTCCAAACCCTTATACTTCTATTCAAATAAATAAAACCACACCAGCTCTTTTGGAGTATAAAAAAGGCCGTAGCAGCCTACTTTATTTTAAACATATCTATAAAAATATAAAATTCTGTCATCATAAAAAACCATAACCAAAAAAACATCTGTTATACAACCTATTAGTTCCAAAGAGCGTTGGTCTGAGCAACCGGTTAGCAAAAACAAAAACTGATGGCCATACCAAATATAGCACTGCAGCCCTCGTCCAAAAACTCCAATAGGCCTCAAGCCGACAAGCTGGCTCAGAGACTGCCGTGACCGCAGTGCCCCATTATCACTTCCCGGCTAACCTCCGTTAACCGGGAACCAAAAACCTCCGGACCCATATCAACGTTGGATCCCCACTCTTACTTTTTCCGCCATCTTCCTTCCCTTGCCCAGACCAACGCCCGCCACAGCAACCCAATAGTAACACCTTACTCTTGGGTGCCCCTCCACACCCGAAGCGCTCGCTGTATACCATCTTGCAGGCCTAAAGCCCATAAATCTGTACCTACGTCATTGAGATGTACCCCATCACGTCTCAAATACCTCCATGTCTCAAATTCTAATTCTGTATGCCGAATTGCCAATCCCCCAATACTGCCCACAAATTTACTAATTTCCCTGTTGATCTTCTTCCTTGCTCTGTTCACACCCTCCACAGACCTGGCCATTCTCCAAGACAGCCTGGCAACCATGTCCGACCAGATAATGATCATCCGCGGAAATTCCTTCGACAGACGCCAAATGTCAAATTTAATATCTCGTATGATGTCTACCATCGAGCGAATGCCCAAATCGTTTCCGCCTACATGTATCACCAGGACGTCCGGAGGTCCCTCCCTATTGGCATACCTCTGTACCTCCTGAACCAGCCTACCCCACAACATCCCTGGTATACCGAACCACTTTATGCATACTTCCCTTCTATTAAAACTTAGCTGCCTACCCTCAGGCCGAGCGTCTCCCCTCCGAGCCCCCCAACATACATAAGAATGGCCCATAATCCAGACCATTCTTGTCTCTGCACCTGAAAATAGAAGAAAACAAAACACTATCCTCAACATTGACTATGCAACAATCGTTCTTGCCGTAACATCCACCTCTAATACCTCCCCTATAGCAACCACATAATCTCCCCGTCATCTACAACTTTAAAGCCAGTTGAGGCCACACATAAGACTGGAACCTGTTAGATTCCCACCTCCCAATCCTTTTTATTACCTCAACATCCATTCCTAACCTGGCCGCCTCAGTCGCAGCTCCAATCCTAAATGAGTGGGATGAAAAATCTTTCTCCACCAGTCCCAGCCCCTGTAAACATTTTCTAAACACAGCCCCAAACTGAAAACGTGACAACATACTACCATTTAAATGTATTAGAAATGGGCCCTGAACATTTGGCCTAACCTTCAAGAATTCCTTAACCGTGCTCACTGGGCACTGGGGGGAACCGTGAATTGGATAAACCCGCACCATCCTGCCTCTTCCCCCTTGATCCGTCTTAGATTTTCTCAAAAAGATCGCTACCCCTTCCTCTTCCCATTGTACCTCCTGAAACCCAATTCCCCCTTGCACCTTTTTGGAAGGACTAACAAGCTCACTTATCCGAAATGCGCCAAAAAATGCTAACACGAAAGCTACCTTAAACAAGGTGACTTCGTACGCAGACGCACAAACCTCCCCTAGTTGCTCCACAATCCCCCTCAATATTTCAAAAATTACCGGTCTCCTTGAATCACGCTTGACTACTGCCCTCCTATAACCCTTTAAGGCTTGTTTCACCCAAAAATCCTTGGTGACGTCAGGCTGCCCTTGTAGCTTGAACAGGAAAGCCAAACCAGCCAACTGTGCATTCATCACTGACACCGACACCCCCTCGTCCAATTTTTTTGCCACATAGTACAGCAACAAAGAACGTAGCCCATGTCCTATAGGCTCCTCCCCTAAAGCTTGTCCAAACGCCAGCCACTCCTGCCATACCTTGTTGTATGCTGCCCATGTATGCCCACTTACCGACCGCTTAATCCATCCCTCGATTATGCCAGCGCAATCTCCCACAGCCAGTCTGGACAAGGTATCCCCTGTTGTTCCGCTTCCGGCGCCAACACTCGGAACCTGTCCCACTGGAAGCGAGATAGTGCATCAGCAATGACGTTTTCTACCCCCGGTAAGTGCACAGCATGGATGAAAACATTCAGTTGTAGACATCGCAAGACTAAGTGCTGCAGCAGCCTGATCACTGGCGGGGACGACGCCGTGACCCTATTTATCACTTGCACCACCCCCATGTTGTCCCCATGAAAACGCACCTTCAGATCCCTGAATGATGCACCCCATAGTTCCACAGCCAGAACTACTGGAAACAATTCCAGCAGAACCAAGTTCTTCGTGAAGCCCTCTTTTACCCAAGATTGTGGCCATGGACCCGCGCTCCATTGTCCTTGGAAAAAAGCGCCAAAACCTGTTGATCCTGCGGCATCAGTAAACAATTCCAAGTCAAAATTGCTGACTGGACCCGACATCCACATTGCCCTGCCATTAAAGGATTCCAAGAAGGTGTGCCATACCTTCAGGTCCTCCCTATGTGTTTTCCCCAAGCGCACAAAATGTTTTGGTGACTTTATTCCACTCGTGCTGGCCGCCAGCCGGCGACTAAACACTCTCCCCATTGGCAGTATGCGACAAGCAAAATTCAGCTTGCCCAACACCGATTGTAGCTTACGCAGCTGCACCTTTTTTAGACCTATCAACCCTGCCACCTCTTTTTTCAAGTCCTCCAATTTCTCATCAGGTAGTCTACATTCCATCGCCTCCGAATCTAGCACAATGCCCAAAAACGTGATGACCGCGCAGGGTCCCTCCGTTTTTTCATCCGCCAATGGAATGCCAAACCTTCCTGCTATATGTTGCAAAGAAGCCAGCAACACAGCGCAGACTCTAGAAGCAGCCGGGCCTATGCATAAGAAATCATCCAAGTAGTGAATTATCGAATTCACCCCGGATACATCCCTTACCACCCATTCCACAAAGGAGCTGAATTGTTCGAATATCGCACATGACACTGAACAACCCATGGGTAGGCATTGATCGACATAAAAACCACCATTCCAATGGCACCCGAGCAACCGGAAACTATCCGGGTGTACTGGCAACAATCGAAAAGCTGATTCTATATCTGCCTTAGCCATCAAGGCACCTTTTCCATAATGTCTCACCCACCGCACCGCAGCATCAAATGACGTATAAGTCACCGAGCATGCTTCCTGTTCTATGGCATCGTTCACTGACCCCCCTTTTGGTAAGGATAAGTGGTGAATGAGCCTGAATTTGTTGGGCTCCTTTTTGGGCACCACCCCCAGCGGAGATACTACCAACTCTGCTATTGGTGCTACTGGGAAAGGACCACTCATTCTACCCAAGGCCACTTCCTTCTGTAGTTTCTCTGAAACCACTTCCGGATGTTGCAGGGCTGACTTTAAATTTTTGGGCACTGGGGGAGTCGCCGATAAATTACATGGAATCCGAAAACCCATCGCAAAGCCTTCTTCTAATAGCAACGCCGCCTTCCTGTCCGGGTACTTACCGAGGAACGGCCGCATCCTTTCCACTATCACCGGCGTCCTCCCTTTTGTTCCCAGCCTCTCCTTGTCGACCCTTTCCTTGTTTAAAACATCTGGATGATGGATGTGTACCCCCACAGCCTGAGCACTCATGCTTATACTTACATGTTCCTCCGAACTTACAGGACCCCGAGTTGTACTGCCAACACATCCCTTTTTTGTTTCCAGCCGAATGTCCCTGGGCTGACGGTCCACCGGCTCCCCCCTGAAAAAACTGGTTCGTTGTCCGCGCCGTCGTCATCAAACGCATCCACAGGCTGATGTCCTTGTGGTCCCAACGTATCTCCTGGCGAACTGCTCTCCTTTGCCTAAACTGTTCATCGTATCGCAACCATGCATTACCTCCATACACTCTATACGCTTCCCCTATCACGTCCTGATAGCAGAAAAGCGCCGAACAGTGTTCCGGGTGCTTCTCCCCTATCACACTTGCCATGATCGCAAATGCTTGCAACCAATTCGTGAATGTCCTGGGTATCAGCCTATACCTCCTCTTTTCCTCATCTTCTTTTTTGGAATCGTCCGGCTTGACTCTGTCAAGATTGAACTTCTCCAAGGGCAACAATGAAAATATTTCCACATACTCACCCTTCCATAATTTTTCCCGCACTTCCTGTTTCAAGTGTGCCCCTAACGGTCCTTCGTAGCACACATACACCTCACAGCGAGCCACGTCCGCCAGCCTAACGATGTCCTTCCTCGGAACCGCCTCCCCTGACGGCGCTGCCTTATCCTTCCCCTGCGCAGCTCCATTCTCTGCGGTTCCTTGCGTCGGCAAAGCTACCCCCGCTGTAACTTCCCCTGCAACCACCGGTGGCAGGGCCCCCCCTGCACTTCCCACCTCTGTCCTTGACTGCTGAACCCAAGCTGCTCCCGGGCCCCCCACCGGCCTCACCTCCGCTTCTAACCTCTGCACCAGTTCTTTGATTCCCGTTAAAAAACCCAAGAAACCTGGAGACCCCGCCATGCTGTGTACTGACCCCCCAGACCCCGTAGCTACACTTGCTGCAGTATCTACATCAGACATTGCAATAACATGTGCTGGCTCACCTGGCTGCATAGGTGTTGCCCCATCAGCCGACCGTCTGCTCTCTTCTGGCCCCATCCTCTTGGACAGGGGGGCCGCATCCTCCTCCGATCCGGACTCCTCCTCTCGTCCGCTCCGACCCGATTCTTCTCCTCCTTCCGCTGCAGGCCCGCCCGGGATGAGGGCCGCGGCTGTCGCCTTGTTCACCATCCTCCCCCTCCTCCGAGCAGCGAAGCCACCCGTGGACTTCCGGACAGCCTTCCCAGGACCGGTGTGGGCTACCGCAGTCCTGTAGGCCTCCGCTCCTGTAGATGCTAGGCCAGCCCTGCAGCTCTCTCCATTCTGCCTGTCCCCTGCCGAGGAAGCAGAAGGCCCAGGGATCCCTAAAGGCATTGCTGTGCTGGCGATGGCGGAGCGCACCGCCGCCATCCTGGGGGCGGGGCTTGCGCTCTCCGCGCGTCTCCGTCCCGTAGGCCGCACTCACCCCGGTTCACTTGCCTGCCTCTGTTCTTGTCCCGCCGGGGCCGTCCTCCCGCTGACCCGCTCTCCTCCCGCCGCTCGTTTGGCCGGTGGGCCCCCCGGGAGTCTGGAAGACAGACCACCCGAGTGCCGCTGTGCTGACGTCACGCGGTCCGGCGAGAACCGCTCGGGCGGACGAGAACGGCGCGCTCTGTTGCCGCTTCTCTCTCCCCCACTTGTTGGTACAATGGATGCTTGTAGCGCGGCTGCGATGGTCTCCTGCAGCCACTCAGCACCCCGAACCGCCGCTTCCGCCCGCAACTGGGCCATAAGCCCCTCAAGCTCCGCCATGATGCACACTAACCTCTAGGTGACTCTCCTAACAACTTTCCTGCTCCTTCTGTTGTCCCTCCCAGAGCGGGAACCCCTTTTAAATAGCCCCTCCCCTGATCCTCCCTCCCCCTCGGCTCCACATTACAACTTTCTTTAACACTTTCACTGCTACCACTGTCATGGGTGCCCTTTGCATACATCATTGCATTCTGTTGCTCCAGGCTTTTCTTTATATTTTAGATCCCTACAATTGATTAATTTGTCAGTATAATGAATCAAGTACAGCAACTATATTATTGTACGGCACAACAATGTGCTAGAATCACTTAGTGGGAAGGAGTTTTGACAGAGCCCCAATTAGTTGAAACTTTTAATCCACGTACATATTTATGGTCTTTCCTTAGAAAGCATTAAAGCAATTGGATGAGGATAATAGTATGGAAATAAACATTTTCGTGTAAAGACATCAGCAATGCCAGCCTCCCTTCTCTTTCAGTACAGGTATCCTTTTATTGGTATATCCAGATGTACGTGAGATATATATGCTTGGATGTGACTGTGGGTCTTTACAGGGAATTCCTAATCTATGGCCAAGATTTGCTTCTACTGACCACATCTAGCCAACCTTTGTGACAAGTGCCTAAAATGTAACTACATAGGTAGCATTTTAAATGCAATTATCCTAGCAACATTCATTTTAGGGCCACACCCAAACACCCATGCCCTAATGTGCCATGTGCTATGTGCCCCGATGAGCCCCATAATGTGCCATGTGCCCTGACGTGCCCCGTGCCCTGATGTGCTATGTGCCCTGATGTGCTATGTGCCCTGACGTGCTATGTGCCCTGATGTGCTATGTGCCCTGATGTGCTATGTGCCTGACGTGCTATGTGCCCTGATGTGCTATGTGCCCGCCCTGACGTGCTATGTGCCCTGACGTGCTATGTGCCCTGAGGTGCTATGTGCTTTGACGTGCCCCGTGCTCTGATGTGCTATGTGCCCCATAATGTGCCCTGATGTGCCCCATAATGTGCCATGTTCCCTGACGTGCACCGTGCCCTGATGTACTATATGCCCTGATGTGCCCTGTGCCCCATAGTGTGCCTTGATGTGCCCCATAATGTGCCATGTGCTCTGACGTGCCATAATGTGCCCTGATGTGCCCGATAATGTGCCATGTGCCCTGATGTGCCTTAATGTGCCCTGGTGTGCCCCATAGTGTGCCATGTGCCCTGATTTTTCCATAATGTGCCCTGATGTGCCCCGTGCCCTGATGTGCTATGTGCCCCATAATGTGCCATGTGCCCTGATGTGCCCCGTGCCCTGATGTGCCATGTGCCCTGATGTGCCCCATAATGTGCCATGTGCCCTGATGTGCCCCATAATGTGCCATGTGCCCTGATTTTTACATAATGTGCCCTGATGTGCCCCATGCCCTGATGTGCCATGTGCCCCATGCCATGATGTGCCATGTGCCCCGTGCCCTGATGTGCCATGTGTCCTGACGTAGTAAGTGCCCTGATGTGCTATGTGCCCTGACGTGCTATGTGCCCTGACGTGCTATGTGCCCTGATGTGCTATGTGCCCTGACGTGTTATGTGCCCTGACGTGCTATGTGCCCTGATGTGCTATGTGCCCTGCCATGCTATGTGCCCTGACATGCTATGTGCCCTGAAGTGCTATGTGCCCTGACGTGCTATGTGCCCTGATGTGCTATGTGCCCTGACGTGCTATGTGCCCTGTTGTGCTATGTGCCCTGATGTGCTATGTGCCCTGACTTACTATGTGCCCTGACATGCCCCATGCCCTGACGTGCTATGTGCCCTGACGTGCTATGTGCCCTGACGTGCTATGTGCCCTGACGTACTATGTGCCCTGACGTGCCCCGTGCCCTGACGTGCCCTGACGTGCCATGTGCCCTGACGTGCTATGTGCCCTGACGTACTATGTGCCCTGACGTGCTATGTGCCCTGACGTGCCCCGTGCCCTGACGTGCTATGTGCCCTGACGTGCCCCGTGACCTGACGTGCTATGTGCCCTGACGTGCTATGTGCCCTGACGTGCCCCGTGCCCTGACGTGCTATGTGCCCTGATGTGCTATGTGCCCTGACGTGCCCCGTGCCCTGACGTGCTATGTGCCCTGATGTGCCCTATACCCTGATGTGCTGTGCCCTGTACCCTGATGTGGCCTGGTGTGTTGTACCTTGATATGCTGTGCACTGATGTGCCTTGTATCCTGATGTGCCTTGTGGCCTGATGTACCGTACCCTGATGTGTTGTGCCCTGGGCCGGTCTGGATGACGTCCAGGGCCACATTTTTGTCCCAGTCCAGCCCTGGCCCCCTCCCCCATATCACCACCATACCTGCCCCCCCTCCCCTCATATCACCACCATACCTGCACCTGCCTCCCCCCATGACGTGCTATGTGCCCTGATGTGCCCCATGCCCTGACGTGCTATGTGCCCTGATGTGCTATGTGCCCTGACATGCTATGTGCCCTGATGTGCTATGTGCCCTGATGTGCTAAGTGCCCTGAAGTGCTATGTGCCCTGACGTGCTATGTGCCCTGATGTGCTATGTGCCCTGACGTGCTATGTGCCCTGATGTGCTATGTGCCCTGTTGTGCTATGTGCCCTGATGTGCTATGTGCCCTGACTTACTATGTGCCCTGACATGCCCCATGCCCTGACGTGCTATGTGCCCTGACGTGCTATGTGCTCTGATGTGCTATGTGCCCTGACGCGCTATGTGCCCTGACGTGCTATGTGCCCTGACGTACTATGTGCCCTGACGTGCCCCGTGCCCTGACGTGCCCTGACGTGCCCTGACGTGCCATGTGCCCATACGTGCTATGTGCCCTGACGTGCTATGTGCCCTGACGTACTATGTGCCCTGACGTGCTATGTGCCCTGACGTGCCCCGTGCCCTGACGTGCCCCGTGACCTGACGTGCTATGTGCCCTGACGTGCTATGTGCCCTGACGTGCCCCGTGCCCTGACGTGCTATGTGCCCTGACGTGCTATGTGCCCTGACGTGCCCCGTGCCCTGACGTGCTATGTGCCCTGATGTGCCCTATACCCTGATGTGCTGTGCCCTGTACCCTGATGTGGCCTGGTGTGTTGTACCTTGATATGCTGTGCACTGATGTGCCTTGTATCCTGATGTGCCTTGTGGCCTGATGTACCGTACCCTGATGTGTTGTGCCCTGGGCCGCTCTGGATGACGTCCAGGGCCACATTTTTGTCCCAGTCCAGCCCTGGCCCCCTCCCCCATATCACCACCATACCTGCCCCCCCTCCCCCCATATCACCACCATACCTGCACCTGCCTCCCCCCATGACGTGCTATGTGCCCTGACGTGCCCCATGCCCTGACGTGCTATGTGCCCTGATGTGCTATGTGCCCTGACATGCTATGTGCCCTGATGTGCTATGTGCCCTGACGTGCTATGTGCCCTGACGTGCCCCGTGCCCTAACGTGCTATGTGCCCTGATGTGCTATGTGCCCTGATGTGCTATGTGCCCTGAGGTGCTATGTGCCCTGACGTGCCCCGTGCCCTGATGTGTTATGTGCCCCATAATGTGCCCTGATGTGCCCCATAATGTGCCATGTGGCCTGACGTGCCCTGTGCCCTGATGTGCTATATGCCCTGATGTGCCCTGTACCCCATAGTGTGCCCTGATGTGCCCCATAATGTGCCATGTGCCATGACGTGCCATAATGTGCCCTGATGTGCCCCATAATGTGCCCTGATTTGCCATAATGTGCCCTGATGTGCCCCATAATGTACCATGTGCCCTGATTTTTCCATAATGTGCCCTGATGTGCCCCGTGCCCTGATGTGTTATGTGCCCCATAATGTGCAATGTGCCCTAATGTGCCCCGTGCCCTGATGTGCCATGTACCCTGATGTGCCCCATACTGTGCCATGTGCCCTGATTTTTCCATAATGTGCCCTGATGTGCCCCGTCCCCTGATGTGCCATGTGCCCCATGCCCTGATGTGCCATGTGCCCCGTGCCCTGATGTGCCATGTGCCCTGATGTGCCCCATAATGTGCCCCATAATGTGCCATGTGCCCTGATGTGCCTCATGCCCTGATGTGCCATGTGCCCTGATGTGCCCCATAATGTGCCATGTGCCCTGATGTGCCATGTGCCCTGATGTGCCCCATAATGTGCCATGTGCCCTGATTTTTCCATAATGTGCCCTGATGTGCCCCGTGCCCTGATGTGCTATGTGCCCCGTGTCCTGATGTGCCATGTGCCCCGTGCCCTGATGTGCCATGTGCCCTAATGTGCCCCATAATGTGCCATGTGCCCTGATGTGCCATAATGTGCCCTGTTGTGCTATGTGCCCTGATGTGCCCCATAATGTGCCATGTGCCCTGATGTGCCATAATGTGCCCTGATGTGCTATGTGCCCTGATGTGCTATGTGCCCTAATGTGCTATATGCCCTGATGTGCCCTGATGTGCTATATGCCCTGATGTGCCCTGATGTGCTATATGCCCTGATGTGCTATGTGCCCTGATGTGCTATATGCCCTGATGGGCTATGTGCTCCATGCCCTGATTTGCTGTGCCCCAATCTCCTATGCCCTGATGTGCCCCGTGACCTGATGTGCCTTGTGGACCGGTGCCCCGTGCCCTGATGTGCCCCGATGTCCTGTGCCTCAATGTCGTGTGCCCTGATGTGCTGTGTCCTGATGTGCTGTGCCCTATACGCTGATGTGCTGGGCTCTGTACCCTGATGTGTTGTGCCCTGATGTGCCCTATACCCTGATGTGCTGAGCCCTGTACCCTGATGTGGCCTGGTGTGCTGTACCCTGATATGCTGTGCACTGATGTGCCTTTTATCCTGCTGTGCCTTGTGCCCTGATGTGGCCTGATGTACCGTACCCTGATGTGTTGTGCCCTGGGCCGGCCTGGATGACGTCCAGGGCCACATTTTTGTCCCAGTCCAGCCCTGGCCCCCTCCCCCATATCACCACCATACCTGCCCCCCCTCCCCCCATATCACCACCATACCCGCACCCGCCTCCCCCCATGACAACACCATGCCTGCATCCCCCTCCCCCCATGCCTGCACCCCCTCCGGCCTAGCCACCACCATGCCTGCACCCCCTCCAGCCTAGTAACCACCATGCCTGCACCCCCTCCAGCCTAATTACCACCATGCCTGCACCCCCCAGGTCACCATCATGCCTGCACCCCCAAATCACCACCCTGTCTCCACCCTTCCCCAAGTCAGCCTGTAACACCCCAAGTCACCATGCCTCCACCCACACACCTCTCTCCCCTTGTCACCACTCTTGAGGAGATGTAGCTAGACTGTAGCCAACACTCCATCTGCTGCAAATACTCCGTTGGGGACACCTGACGTAAGAGGTACTGTACTGGGAATGCCTGATGGAAGAAGGCACTCTGCTGGGGCACCTGATGCAAGGACAGACTCTGCTGGGGCACCTGATGCAAGGACAGACTCTGCTGGGGGCACCTGATGTAAGGACAGACTCTACTGGGGGCACCTGATGTAAGGACAGACTCTGCTGGGGGAACCTGATGGCATCTGGTGGCAGGCGACGTAGCAGGTGACATGCTCAGTGGTCCCACTGATTATGCATTATGGTGAAAGATTTCATTTTATATTACAATGTAATAATAGAAATAATGCGATTCAATCATCCTGACACCATAACAACCATGGTGCCGGGATGATTGAAGTGCTAACACCAGGTGTTTGGAGTATCTTTATCTGCTGATTGTTAAACTTTCTAGAATACACATATTTTTATTGTGTAGGATCTGGGGCTGCTGTCCCGTCATTCCCCTCTCCCCCTTTCCCCCTCTCCCCCTTTCCCTCTCTCCCCCTTTCCCTCTCTCCCCCTTTCCCCCTCTCCCCCGTCATCCCTCATTCATCTCAGACTCTAACCACACCCTCTTGAGCCACGCCCATTTAAGCCGTGCCCACTATTTCATGTAAACCACGCCCATTTATTACTAGTCAACCAACATTAGAATTCTTCTATAGCCTATGGGCGGAGCATTTGACCATAAATGTCCGCTCATGGCGACTGCTTCGTCGAATCTTCATGTCGAATCTTTTCTCTCTATGTCGAATAATCTTGGACTAATAGAGTTAGGTTAGGCACATTCAAACGCAAGTTCGATAGACCCAGATCGCTATTGTCTCCGTCATGTCAAATCTTCTATGTATATCGAACTGTTGTCGCAACAAAATGAAAATAAAGCATATTTTATGTTGGATCTTTCGGATTTCGGATTCTGTGCATTCGTTATCGTTTGTTAAAACGAACGTGGAAATCCACGAAATTCGGACGATAATGCATTCGGACGAAAACGAATGCACATGTCTACAGCTCATAACAAGCTAGAAGGGGCTCTGTAGACAGTAAAAAACAAAGAAGAGAGCAGCGCCATCTAAGTGCAGAGTGATAAAAACATTTTAATATAGGACAGACGATTTTAAACTCACAAGGTTGTAGAGATTACAGCGCATGTGAAATGGTATAGCAAGTTCATCCACCCCTGGGGGAAGGCGGTCGGCTCGCAGGTGGAGAGGCAGCTGATGTTCCCAGCTGAGCTGGTGGCTCCCCACTCTCTCACCATCCGGAAGTGATGTGTCCAGCCGCCCCTGAGCCGAATCTGAGAACCAGGAAGCGTTGGGAGCCACCAGCAAAGCTGGGAACATCAGCTGCCTCTTCACCTGCGAGCCGACCACCTTCCCCCAGGAGTGGATGAACTTCCTATACCATTTCACATGCGCTGTAGTCTGTCCTAAATTAAAATGTTTTTATCACGCTTCACTTAGATGGCGCTGCTCTCTTCTTTGTTTTTCACAAGGAATGTAAACATCCCTGTAATGACAGTAATAAGTGGTGACAGGTACTCTTTACGGAGGGATCGGGGGTCTAAACCAGAGGCCGCATATGTGTGTACATTCGGCGCTAAGGGGTTGAAAAACATCATTATGATTTCCAATTCACATCACAAGATACACCATAGTAAAATACAAAAACATAAAAGAATTCAGTGTTAGTACTGCAGTGTATTTGCATATAATAGTCTTTACAGCTCAACGCATTTCTTGGACATTGTCCTCTTCATCAGGAGCTACTGATATAGACTTTATATAATAATGCCATCTAGACAAAATAACAGATTATCAGTGATCACATTTTAAACAGTTGCTTAGTAGTTCTATCACTGCCCACTGCATTAAGATTCTCCCACACGAAGGGGAAAGGTAAATGAAGGGAAAAAGGGGAGAAAGGAAGGAGGGATCTGAGGAGGCAAGCTGCCCAAGGGTCATGGTGAACCCTCATACACACAGGGATACCCATAAGTCCCCCTCTATGTCACTCTAAAAAGACTTATGCCACGTACACACGAGCGGACTTTACGGCAGACTTTGCCCGGGGGACGGGATTTCAACGGACAATTCGATCGTGTGTGGGCTCCAGCAGACTTTGTTTTCCGAAAAGTTGGACGAACTTAGGGTCAAAAGCACCTGCAAAGCGATTTCATTGGGCAGGGGCGCTGTATACACCACTCCTACAGCACCTAAAAGATGCGGCTTGCAGGACTTTTTTTGGCGTCCTGCCAGCGCAGCGCTCCAGTGTGAAAGCACTTGGGCTTTCACACTGGAGTGAGAGGAGAGGCTCTTTACAGGCACTATGCAGGATGCAAATTGATGAGCAAATTGAGATGCAAATTTAGCCATACAGATTGGCTGTGTTGTCAGTTGGAAATACAACATCATAACATACAAAATACCCTTATCCGTCAGACTTGGAATCATATTAAAATGACCAAAACCAGGATGCTGAATCAGTGATCTATAAAGAAACTTAAAGGTGTTGAGAAAAGGATCTAACACATAAAGCTCATGTCAAAGCTACGTAAAGTACTACTATGATCAGGTTTTCTGATAGGGACATATGTATATATATAAAAAAAAAAAAAACACAAAAATGTATAGATCAGTAGAACACCAATTAAGAACAATCACTGAAGCAGGGAAGTAATGCAGGGGGGAGAGAGAATAGACTGCCAGAGTCTCGTTCCAGGACCGGGAAAGGTATATCTGATTTGGTGGCGGAGGGCATGATATCTATAGAATGGGAGATTTAAAAAAGTTACACTAAGGCCAATGGAATCCTCCTAATTGATTGAGCTGTTCTGAGAATGTACTGTATATTGTATATTTAGGAAAAGTCATGTGTGGGGAAACTCAGTCAGGTGTCTTATGTGTCTTTTAACAAGCGTGTTGAAAAGGGGTCGCCCATTAATTGGCGATAAGAGTACATTTCCCGGAAGTAGAGCCAGCAAGCCCATGTTGCTGTGAACTTAGAGGGAGAATCTTTTGCTATGTGGATGAGCTCTTCCATTTACGTGACTTTGTTCAAGCGAGTAAGCCATTCAGGGATGATAGGAGCATGAGCAGAACTCCAGTGGACAAGTATACACATCTTGGCAGCATTCACCATGTCCATTGCGAGAGATTTGGAATAAGCGGTGGATGGAAGCGACGTGTGATGTAGCAAGTATTGTGCTGGGGAATAGTCAAGAATGTAGGTCGTTACTTGGGATATGACCGAGTGTACCTCAGACCAGAAAAGTTACAGCACTGGGCATTCCCACCAAATGTGTAGTAGGGTGCCCACTGTTTGGTGGCAGCGCCAGCAAGAGTCGGGTATAGCTGGGTCAAATTGATGTAACAGGATGGGCATCCAGTACCACCTCGATAACAGTTTGTAGATGTTTTCCAAGACCGAAACATTCACAGATCGTTTGTGGATGTTGCGATATATGCAATCCCAATACTCAAGCGATAGATCAAGTTGTAGGTCCCTGTTCCATGCGACACACACACCTTCCCCGAGTTTGAGGGTACATGTACCCCCAGAAGATTGTGCACCATGGATATGACATGTCTTTGAGGGGTGGTCTAAGAGCATAGTTTTGGTTATGCCATAGACAGCATCCGATCTGGGAGTTGCAGATATATCCAAGGGGTTAAAAGGGTGTTGGGCCACTGGGATGTGAGTTGGTGCAAAAGGAATTTGCCATTTCTGAAGAATTTGTGAGACCTCAGCACGGAGATGTGTTCTGCGCCCGCTAGGAGTGCTGTAGCCATCCCCGGCAAAAATCAGGGTTGTGCCGGACTGGCGATGAAGGTCTAGGAGTGGACGACACACCAGACTTCGCACAGACCGAGCAAAAGCAAGCAAGTGTGGTCCCAATAAGTGGGTGGGCTTGAAGGGTATTTGGAATGTGGCGTTGCAGCAACCACAGGGTGGCGAAGAATGTGGCTTCAAGATGGATCCAGTCTTTTTCTCTATAATTAACATTCCAGTCGACTATTTTCGCTAGGTGTCATGCCCGATAATAGTTACAGATATCGGATAAGCCAACCCTGTTGTTTAAGGCTAGCTGTTGATAGGATATTCGCGGGCGTCTACGGTTCCAAAAACACATTGTGCACAGCCTCTTATATGAGCCAAAGAAGGGGGGTGGCAGTCCAATCGCCACTGCTTGAAGTATGTGTAGCGCCTACCCTGATTGTCCGGGAGCCTGATGGTGACTGCCAGAGGTAGGGAGGGTTGACATAATTCCTTGGGATGCAGGGTATTGGGCATGGTGGATGGTCACTTTTATGCTTTAAACAAGAGAAAAGTTTATTTCTCAAAAAGAAAAAATGTGGGAGAGAGGGGATAGGGCAGAGGCCACCCTTAGTAATAATCAGTAACAGGCAGATTGGCAGACTCCTTAGACAAAAATAGGTGAGATGAGGTAGACAGCAGTATAGGAAAAAGAGCCTTAAAGCTGAACCAGCACATCTGTACTTTGTAGGATAGGCTGTCTCCTTTAGTAACTGAACTTTACTCCGAATCATACACAGATTCCCTTGGATGAGTTCTCTCTTGAAGTCCTCCCAGCCACTTCATAGCCTCCAGCTCATAAAGAGTCCCCTCTGGTGCTTGCCTAGAACTCCATCCCTCTCAGAATCATTTCCGGATCTTTAGCAGGCTTTTCTCAGCAGGAACTTGAACACCCGGATAGGCCTCAGATAGGCCTCAGATAGGCCTAGCAGCTGGCGGTCACCTAGATAGGCCTCAGGTTCCAGCCCTAGCAGCCAGGAGCTGTTCCACACACACACATCCACCCAGGCCGCAGCCCTGGGTGGGAAAACTGACCCTGATCCAGCCCCTCACTTGGGCTGCCACTTCATCCTACACTAGCATCACGGTTCACGTTCACAGGCTGGCGAGGGCACGCCCAGCCTGGTTCCATGTAGCCCCCCCCCCTCTTTCAAAAAAAAAAAGGGTGGGTCTCACGGTCCATTTATTTTTGCATTTCTCTGCCGCAGGCTCATCTCTTTTCGTTTTTCCACCACAGTACGCATGTTGCACTTGTTAAGATGGTTTGTTGTTGGTTTGTTATACGAATGTCAAGTTTTGATTTCCTGCTTGTTCGCCCATCTCATTATTCATTGCATACATTACAATGTTGTCACAGGTGGATTCTATATTTACGTTCAGGGCAGCAAGGTGTGTTTGGTGTGTCTTTCGTTCATGGGTCATGGCTAGTTACATCACATATCAGGATCTGTCACGTCTATGGATGTGTACGGGCTGAGGTTTCGTTTTCAATGATTGTGATTTTACAGTCTTCTCGCCTGAATACCATACGTGATACGTTGTACGTCACTTTCATTCCTATTTTCTGCCTACCATGGTCTGTAGGTATCAAGCCCTAAGTGTTCATTTTTAATTGTTTGTCTTGGCGCTGTAGGTTACTCGGGCTCGCTCACCACACATACACAGGGGTTCACGGTCACTAGGTTTTTCCCACATGCACTGCTTTGGTTTCTTTCAGCACCACACACTGTGTTACATAGTCAACGTGTTAGGGTATTGTTGGTGGTTTAGTCTAACTATCTCTAGTTGGTTTTTCAACAGATTTGAGCATGTCACACGTATCGGAGAGTGACGAATTTGCCTTCATCCCTCCTACTCCAGTCAGGGGCTCAGAGCACAGAAGCACTCCATCCCTGAGAAACTGGACTATTCCAAAACTTTTAGCTGAGCTCCAAGGCAGGGGAATTCCATTCTAGGCCACGACTAGGAAAGCAGAGTTGCTTAGACTTCTTTTTCCAAATCTGCCCCAGCCGCAGCCATCCACCAGTGCAGAGCAAGTGTCTTTACTCACATCACTGAATCAGAAACATACAGTTTTAAATACCCTCTCCACTTCAGTTCAGCAGTTACAGGATAGGATTAAGGATGAGCTGAACACCCCCCGGTTCGGTTCACACCAGAACTTGGGAACAGGCAAAAAATTCGGACGAACACACGAACACTGTTAAATTCTATGGGACACGAACATGAAAAACCAAAAGTGCTAATTTTAAAGGCTTATATGCAAGTTATTGCCATAAAAAGTGTTTGGAGACACGTGTCCTGCCCCAGGGGACATATATCAATGGCTGTTTTTTCAGGAGCAATGATTTTAATAATGCTTAAAGTGGAACAATAAAAATTAAATATTCCTTTAAATATCATGCCTGGTATGCCTCTAAAGTGGCGCAGTTTTCCCGTGTTTAGAACCGTACCACAGCAAAATTACATTGCTAAAGGAAAAAAAGTCATTTAAAACTAATCGCGGCTGTAATGAATTGTCGGGTGTCGGCAATATAAATAAAACTCATTGAAAAAAACGACATGGGTACCCCCCAGTCCATTACCAGGCCCTTTGGGTCTGGTATGAATATTAAGGGAAACACTGGCCAAATTTAAAAATAAAATGGGGTTCCCCCCAAAATCCATACAAGACCCTTTAGGTTTGGTGTGGATTTTAAGGGGTACCCTTCCCCAAAATGTAAAAAAAAATAGCATAGGGCCCCCCCAAAATCCATACCAGACCCTTATGCAAGCACACAACCTGGTAGGCCGCAGGAAAAGAGGGGGAGACAAGAGAGCGCCCCCCCTCCTGAACCGCACCAGGCCACATGCCCTCAACATGGGGAGGGTGCTTTGGAGTTGCCCCCTAAAGCACCTTGTCCCCATGTTGATGGGGAGAAGGTCCTCATCCCCACAACCCTTGCCCAGTGAATGTGGGGGTCTGTGGGCAGGGGGCTTATCAGAATCTGGAAGCCCCCTTTAACAAGGGGACCCCCAGATTCCTGCCCTCCCCCTATGTGAATTGGTAACCATTTCACAAAAAAGTGTCAAAAATAGTAAAAAAGACAGGAGACACTTTGGGACAAGTCCTTTATTAAAAGATTAAAAAAAAATGTCCAGTGATGTCCATTCATCTTCTATCACGCCGCCCGACAAACCGAAAAAAAAATGCAACAGCTCCGCCTCCATGAGAGGCTCCTGCCTTATGACATCAGAGGAAGGTGGGGTCACTTGTTAACGTTACCGAGTGGCCCCGCCCTCAGCTATATAACAGCTGTCACCGAGAAGAAGCGTGACTCGGCAGGAGTCTCCCATGGAGGTGGAGCTGTTGCATTTTTTGTTTTTTTTCTTTTTCGGTTCTTCCGACTTCGGGTCTTCTTCCAACTTCGGGGGTCTCTCCGGCGTCCTCTTCCTTCTGCCGGGCTCCTCTGCTATCTTCTGCTCTTTTGCTGCTCTTTTGCTAGCAGAGGAGCCCGGACATCTGGCTCGTCTTCTTCCCTCTTCTCTTCCAGAGATGTTGACATGACGCTCTCTCCGGCTGTAATGCTGTCTGTGCGCTCTGCTATGACTTATATCATGTCATCCTATGACCTCGCCCCCTTATGACCTCACAGTCCCAGCATGCCCCGGGACTGTGATGTCATAGGGGGGCGGGGTCACCACCTATATAAGTCATAGCAGAGCGCACAGACAGCATTACAGCCGGAGAGAGCATCGTGTCAACATCTCTGGAAGAGAAGAGGGAAGAAGACCCGCCAGATGTCCGGACTCCTCTGCTAGCAAAAGAGCAGTAGATAGCGGAGGAGCCCGGCAGAAGGAAGAAGGCACCGGAGAAGAACCGGAGGTAGGGAGAAGACGCCGGAGAGACCCCCGAAGTCGGAAGAAGACCCGAAGTCGGAAGAAGACCCCCGAAGTCAGAAGAAGACCCCCGAAGTCGTAAGAAGACCCCGGAGTTGCCTAATAAATTAATTTTAAAACCTGTATAGTGTGTTTTATTTATTGACACTTTTCCTAGGTAAATGGGTAGGGGTACGCTGTACCCCATACTCATTCACATAGGGTGAGGGGCCGGGATCTGGGGGCCCCCTTATTAAAGGGGGCCCCACGGATTCCCATAAGCCCCCCGCCCGCAGACAACGACAACCAACGGCCCCCAAAGCACCCACCCCCCATGTTCAATATATACACATATATTGATCATATGCTCTGTATGGATTGGACATGTTTGTGACAGGTTCATTTTAATGTACATCCATATAGAGCTATGAATGCTGACACTATTGACTTGACTTTTTAAGTATTTTGATGTATGCTTCAGAGCTATCATCCTTATCCTTGCTTTGACTTTAAACAAATGTAGGTATCAGGTGTAAGGTAGGGTTGCCACCTCATACCTTTAAAACCAAACACATATTAATTATCCAGTTTCTGTGGCTGATTAAGGTGGTAATTAAACTCACTTGGCCCTTTATCTGCATTAAATTAGCCTCAGAACCTGTGTAATTCATATGTGTTCGGGTTTAAAGGGATGAGGTGGCAACTCTAGTGTAAGGACACCTACAAGTGGTAGCTAAAGTAACCTCAGCAGCAGCAGCAAGTTTATCAGTAGCAAGAAAGTGCTGATATTTCCAAAGTAGCAGCAAGCCAATTCATCACCGCCAAACAGCTGGCATTGTTAACTAAATAGTCTGTTCACCTTTGTGGCCACAAATAGGAATGATAAATTAACAGCGTGCCATTGAGCAAGGTAATAAATTAAACCTTGCTCCTCCTTTTTGTGTGTTTTGTCTCCAAGTACAAATTATCTTCCTCCTAATCTCCAATGGGTATTAGCTGAGTGTTCAGTCTAAACATTCACTGGTTGGACATTTGGTTGATAACAGAACTTTTTGGATGTTTTGCAGCAACTGCTCCATCGAATGCTCCATAATCTATTACCAAAGCCATCATTGACCAACCTAATCAGGCACAAGACTTTAACCAATGATGGTTTTGGCCTACGTTGCAGTGCACACACTATAAAAGGTGGCTTACCCAGCAGCTTTTTGTCAGTGTGTTGGAGTTAGTGAGTTGACATTGTTTTTAGGGAGAGAGAGTTGGTTAGTGAGGTGTGGTGTGCTATTATTGCTTTGTGTTTTATACACTACAGTATATACAGTACTATGCTGTACAATGCTGTATACTGTATTTGTTACTGATAGTTTGCAGTAAATTGCAGTTTGTGTGGCTAGGGAGAGTGGATTGTAAGCCCACCTACATTCACTATGATTTCCTAAAACCTAACAGTCCTTTTCTTCGTGGGTGTCAGTGGCAGGTTCTGTTGCTGCTACCCCCTCCCCCCCCCCCCTTTTGGTATTTTTGGATGTGTCTTTGCTTTTCTTCATTGGTTGTATGTTTTCTTTTATAATTGTTTTCCCTTAACCCTTTAAAAAAAATGTAAAAGTTTTCATGTGGGTGTTTGGGGCTACATTTTTTTATTGACTTTCTTTTGTGGTTGAGCTTTTTTGTATTTTTTATTTGGGTTTTTTCTTTTTTTTTTTTTCAAGTTAGGGTTTTATCTTATCGCATTTTTTTTACAGGGTCAGCAAAAGCAGAATAAATTAGTTGGTGTAACCACAAAAGCTGCCCTATGTTTGCAGCAGAGCACCAAAGATTATTGATGTGCTGTTTAGTCCACCAAAGTAACACAGTTTACAATGCACCAAGCACCACTTTCCCCCTATGCAGCTCTTATAGCTGCAAATAAAAGTAGGAAAAAAGTCCCACATTATCAGCATCCTGTCCGTCAGGCTTGCAGGGAGAGGCAGAAGTTCCCAAGCAGTTGTGAAGGGGCGAGCAACCTTTGTGCCCACAGGCCAAAGTGATGGTCGTGGGCCTGGTGTATCATCTATAGGAAAGGCCCTTTTTGGGTGCTAGACATGCTATATAGCCACAGCATGTAGAGGAGGGTGTGAAATGCCTAACTATGCCTTTATCCTCATCCTCCCCTTTTACCCAGGTGAAGCCTAGCTCACAGTCCCCCACAGCTGTCAAAGCACTCTATTCTGCCTCCTCTTCCATGACTACTCCTGCGTTGCCCTCACCAACTGTCATGGAGGAGTCAGGTGAATTGTTTGAGCTGCAAGAGGATGCACAACAGTTGGCTTCAAGGTTAAGAAGGACAGTCTAGAGGGAAGGGACACCAGGCAGGGAGAACCAATTGTCAGTGATGTTCCCACAACTGCAGTGTAGCACGCTCTAGTGTGGTAGAAGAGGGCTGGTGAGTGATACACAGTCAGGAGAGGACTGGGGAGACAAGCCTGAGAGGACTGGGAGAGTGCTGGGTGCAGAGCCAGTGGAGTGGACTGGGGTGTCACAGGCAGTGGAGAAAGGCATCTGAAGCCATGAGGGCTGGCAGGGCCTGAAGATGTGATACTGAATCCAATTGAGAATCTGTGGCAATACTTGAAAATTGCTGTTCACCGACGCTCTCCATCCAATCTGACAGAGCTTGAGATATTTTGCAAAGAAGAATGGGTAAAAATTCCACTCTCTAGATGTGCAAAGCTGGTAAAGACAGCCTCAAAAAGACTTGAAGCTAAAATTGCAGTGAAAGGTGGTTCTGCAAAATATTGACTCATTGACTCAGGGGGGCTGAATACAAATGCACACCACACTTTTCACATATTTATTTGCAAAAAATTTTGAAAGCCATTTATCATTTTCCTTCCATTTCACAATTATGTGCCACTTTGTGTTGGTCTATCACATAAAATCCATTTACGTTTTTACTTGTGACATGACAAAATGTGGAATATATCAAGGGGTATGAATACTTTTTCAAGACACTGTAATTGTTTCAACACCGGACAAGACTCTGAACCTGTGTTTGGACCTGGAGTCACCATACATATGGTTTGTGGTGTTTGAATTTTACTTTATAAATAACTGTAAGTGGTCAATTTTTTTTATACCATAAACACTACCGCAAAGCATGCATGTCACTTGTAACCCAGCCATAGAAAGATAATTAGGGACATATTTTGTCTACTGAGGCTCTGCAGGTCTCATTTGCACCACCTGCATACTAAATACCTCTTTTTAGTGTTTGGACAGATGTCAGTTTTAGTTGCAGTGCGCAACGGTGAGGAGGCAGGATGATTCTAATTTTCTTTTTTTGTTTTAACTTTATTTGAAGTATCACAAAGTGACACTTTATTCATGCCTCTTAGTGCACCGCAATGAAATGCTTCATGTGGGCTTTTTAATGCAGTTCATGGCACTACACCTCTCAGCTGCATTGCAGTGTAGATGTAGCACATAGAAAATTAGTATTTTCTATGTGCCCTAGCGGTAGCCGGCATTTATCCAATGTGTAACACACAAGCCCTCAAAGAGGTAACCATATGGATTGTAGAAGTCATTATTCTTGTTTTCCATGTACTTCAGGTAGCTTCATGTTCCACTTGCTGTGGATTGTGTTGTTTCAGCTAATTAGAAACTATAGAAAATGCATGATTGAGGTAGAGAAGATGTCCCCAATCCTAATAAAATTAGCTGCTGTGCCATACTAAATCAATTCTGTACCTATACCCACCAATAACCAGACCACACCAGAGTTTGGATACAAATTGGCCACAGCAGCCTTTTATTAAAATGTAACAATAGTAACAAAACCCAATTCCTTTAAAACAGAAATGTATGTATTAAGGTAGCTGATCTTTGGAGGCAATACACCCAAAACTGCTTAATTTTATCTGCGGAACAATAGGCCCCCAGCCGCCACAAACTGGCTTGGAGACAATGACCAAACTATCTGCAGAGACCTCTATGTCCCCAGTTAACCCATTGTTAACTGGAATGCACCTGAGGACGCCATACCACAGATGGATCACCATCCATTACCCGAGGATGCCATACCACAGATGGGTCCCCAACCATTAAACTATCACAAATTTTTTTACCCGCCTCCAAAGACCACAACCGCCAGGCTGCTGTGACATCAAACCTTGAAGCAAACCAAAATACAGGGAGGGTAGGCAGTTTTCCCTCCGTCCGATGACCACCGACTGAGGTATACATTTCTCCGCCTCTTTCTGTGCTTGTCCAAAGCCCCACCTGGACCCCTCGCTTCCACCAATCAGATCGTATATACCATGCCCACCATGCCTTAACCATTCACCTCCATGTCTCCCCTCTTCACCCAGTCATGCATGCCCTACGCTTATTTTATTTTTTTTGCTTCGGGCCCAGCTTTATCTTCCATATCTACTAGCTGCAGGTGTTACCCTTCAGGGCTTGTTCACACTATATGCTGTGACTTGCATTTTTCCACACTGGATAAGCAACTGTCACTGCAAGGGCATAAAGAAAACAACTGTTCTTTATGTCCCCCATTTAGCCCTGGTTCACATTGATGCTAATTTGAAAACGTGCTACTTCACTTGAAGTAGCATGTTTTCAAAGTAGCAGGTCAGCATGATTTCAGGTGCTACTTGGCTGACATCTGTGCCACTTCATGCACAGATGTCTATGCAAGTCACATCTGAAATCGCAAAAAATAGTGCAGGGACCTTTTTTTCAAATCGGTGCGGTAACGCAAAGTCGGAGTTCCATTGCCAACAATAGGGTGTGACTTGTCATGCGATTTGGAACTGTAAAATCGCATGACAAGTTGCACTGATGTGAATAGGCGCTGACACCACAACGCTGGTCTGATGTGCTGTGCAGTGCACAAAAATGCAAACATTCTGGTTTTTTTTTTGAAAAATTGACAATTTTTATTGAATTTTCCAAGAGAAAACAAAATTGACAACCTAAAATACAAGGTAATACAGTTTCAAGCGTGATAAGTACTTCTGGAGTAAAGTCCAAACAAACAACACTCGGTGAAAGAAGCAGGACATTATGTGCCTGTTGATCTAGTAACCGTTAATAGGCTACATTGACATGACATTATTCAAATATTACTGCATGTATACCTTGCATAACTAAACAAAATTAAATAGGTTAAGGGAAACGAAGAAAGGTAAGGGAGAGAAGAGAAAAGGGAAAGGGGGGAGGAAGAGTAAGATGAGATGAGTGGAGATGGGAGAGAAGTAGTGGAGGATGATGAAGATGAAAGAACAGCGCCCCGCCTCCGAAGCCCACGACCCCCTGGAAGTGGAAGGGACCAGTAAACCAGGACCTGCAATAGGGAAGATTAAGTTATGGGATTTTCGAAGAGGACCCATAGCTCCCATATTCGATTATGCTTCTCAAGATTATCATTCAAGGAGGCTGTCAGGTACTCCATTCTCTTGACATCTCTGATCCTGGAGTGCAATTCCGATATCGAGGGTGGTACTCTCTGCTTCCATTTTAGTGCCACCAAGCATCGTGCGGCAGTTAATATATGTGACAGAAGTTTCTTGGACATTTTAGGGAGAGAGATTGGTGGAAGACCCAACACAAAAATCTTCGGATCAAAAGGCACTTCAGCATCAGAGATGGACCGGAGCAGGGAATGTACCATTTGCCAGTACGGGATAATCAGGGGGCAGGTCCAATAAATATGAAATAGCATCCCTCTATCTTTGCAGCATCGCCAACAATGAGAATCGGCCAGTGGATATATGGAGTGGAGCAAGTCTGGGGTCTGGTACCAATGGAACAAAATCTTATACTGGTTCTCTTTATATAGCGTGCATACAGAGCTCTTAGAGGCTTGGGACCATATGAGCTGCCATGTGTGTAGAGGGAGATCTGCTCCCAAGGCTCGCTCCCACTTTCCCATATATGCATGACGTGGTCCGGTTGGCGAGAAATCATGAGTCAAAAGCTGGTAGGTTTGTGAGATCATACCTTTAAGGGACGAGCTCTCTAAGCACAGTTTTTCAAAGTCAGTTAGAGGGGAGAATTGAAGATTGGGGACTAGAGATTGTGCATAATGCCGTATTTGTAGGTAGCTAAAGAAAGCCTGTTTGGGAATGTCGAAGTCTTTTTGCAAGTCCTGAAAAGATCTCAGCGTTCGAGTCCTGGGGTCTATCAACTGGCCGTAGCGAAATAGGTTATTTTCTAACCAGAAGTGTGACATCTGTGAAGTCAGGCTATCCGGAATGTTGGGAGTGAATAGGAACGACGTAACCGGTGAGGAGGGGGTGGTAAGCGGGTATGTCGATTTAGCACAACGCCACAACTGGCGTAAGAGGGACATTGGTCCCAATAGCTGTAAGCTTTCCGTAGGTACATCAGAGCCCCATAACATGAAGTTCGGATGTGTAGTGGCCAACCAAAGCTTCTCAATTTGTGTCCATCGATTGAAAGCATGGAGAGTACACCAAGAGGCCACAGGGTGTAGTTGGGCTGCCAAATAATATTTGGCTATGTTAGGAAAAGCTAGGCCACCCTGATTACGGGGGGCGTAGAGAACCGATTTAGCAATCCAGTGTCTCTTATAGTTCCAAAAGAAATGTATCAGGTCGCCCTGTAGTCTCTTGATGTGTGGGGTTGGCATGGGTATCAGAAGTGTCTCAAATAGGTATA
Source organism: Lithobates clamitans (assembly GCA_037952925.1). Classification (NCBI taxonomy): domain Eukaryota; kingdom Metazoa; phylum Chordata; class Amphibia; order Anura; family Ranidae; genus Lithobates; species Lithobates clamitans. The sequence continues at coordinate 3,425,077 of JBBGZY010000224.1, forward strand.
GGAGCTGGGGTAAAATCGTCATCTTCAGGGTCGCTAGACGCCCAAAGAGAGACAGTTTCAGGGATTTCCATTTGGTCAATGAAGCTCTGATAGAGGTATATAAGTGGGGAAAGTTAGCTTTATAGAGGGAATCTTATGTGGTTGTGAGATGGACCCCGAGATATTTTAAGGAGGAAGTCTTCCAGGAGTAATTAAATGTTTGCGAAAGAGCCGATAATCTCTGAGGAGGCATATTGAGGGGGAGAGCCTCTGTTTTAGAATTATTAATTTTATACCCAGATAAGGCACTATATCGATCCAACTCTGTATGTAAGTTCGGCAGAGAAATATGGGGTTGCGTCAGGGTGAGGAGAACATCGTCGGCATATAGGGAAATCTTAAAGTCTCTAATATGAACTGGGATACCGTGAATATTTGGGTTCTCCCTGATGTGGGCTGCTAAGGGTTCGATACACAGGGCATAAAGGAGCGGTGAGAGCGGACAGCCTTGCCGCGTTCCATTAGAAATCGGGAAGGTGGTAGATGTAGCGTGGTGGGTGCGTACCATGGCCGACAGGGACGAATATAGGTGAAAGATGGCTCGTAAAAAGGGACCTTTAATTCAGGCATGACGTAGAGTCGCAAACAGGAAGGGCCAGCTTAGCCTATCGAAAGCTTTTTCGGCGTCAAGACTGAGCAAGAGCTCTTCTAATTTGGTCCTGTTTGCAACCTCCATGAGGTCGATGACCCTACGTGTATTGTCCCCTGCTTGACGCATAGGTATGAAGCCTACCTGATCTTTGTGAATCAGTGACGGCATAAAATTGTTTAATCCATTAGCTAATAGTTTTGTGAAAATTTTTAGGTCCGCGTTGAGTAACGCAATGGGTCTGTAGTTTGATGGTAGGCTGTGGTCCTTTCCAGGCTTGGGGATCAGCGTGAGGAAGGAATTTTGCATATCTCGCGGGACAGGTGTTTCAGACAGAAATGAATTAAACAAGGTTGTCATATAAGGGAGTAAACACGGTAGGAAGGTTTTGTAGTACTGGTACGGAAGTCCATCAGGGCCTGGGGCTTTGTTATTCGGGAGAGTTTTAATTGTGTCTGTGATTTCCTCCTCTGTGATGGAGGAGTTTAAGGTAGTCAGGGCAGAGGGAGAGAGTCGCGGTAATTCACAATCTTCTAGATAGGAGTGGATCATTTGGGACAATTCGTGTGAGGGGGGATTATGTGGGATGGGATTGGGGAGTGCCACTCTCATCTTTAAGATGGGAAGTTGAAGCGGTCGCAACTCGTTCCCGTAACTGTCTGGCTAGTAGTGTGTGCGGTTTATTAGCCTTATCGTAGTAAGTTTGCCTTAAGCGTAGTAACGCCTTTTCGATTTTACCTAAGTCTATGTCTCTTAATCCTGCCCGAAACACTTATAAGCTCTCTAAGCGTGTATAAGGACGGAGAGGAAAGCAGGCGTGTTTCCAACTGTTTAAGCTTATCTAGTAAAGCTCTGCGAGCAGTATCAGCGTTTCTTTTGAGTGCCGTGGAGAGTGAAATACATTGGCCTCTAAAGACCGCTTTATGACCCTCCCAGAGAGAAGAAGTGGAAACCTCAGGGGAATTGTTTTCTGCAAAATATAACTTCAAGGTTTTTCCCAGTTCATCCCTGGAGGGGTCATGTTTAAGCAGGAAGTCATTCAGGCGCCAGTGACATGTGCGGAAGGTTCCCGGGGACAGTGCAAGAGATAGTGTGATCGGGGCATGGTCTGACCATGAAATTGCTTATATATCTGAGCCCGTGCAAGCTCTCAGGGTCGGGCATTCACAAAAAAGTAATCTAGGCGTGAGTGAGATTTATGAGGGTGGGAGTAGAAAGTGAATTGTTTGGCTGATGGGTAGATAGTCCGCCAAGAATCAAATAGAGCATATTTCCTAGTTAGTTGACGGAAGAGAGTTGACATTCTATCAAGGGCCTTGGGGATCTGTCCCTGTCTTAGGGAGTGTCTGTCTAGGCATGAGGAAAAAGTCAGGTTGAAATCCCCTCCAATAACCAAGTACTGGTGGGGAGATGCAAATAGTCGTTTATACACTTTAGATAGGAAAGAGGTTTGATTAGTGTTCGGGGCGTAAATGTTGCAGAGGGTGAGATTGGCATCTTTCCATGTACCTCTCAAAATGATATAGTGCCCTAAGGGGTCTGAAATTGTGGATTGTAACTGGAAGGGGGAATCTTTTTTAAAAAGAATTGCTACTCCAGCCCGCTTACGTGGGTTAGAGTCTAGGTATATTTGGGAATAATGCTTGGCAGCAAATGCCATATTGTCGGTTTTAGTAAGGTGTGTTTCCTGAATGAAAATTATGTCAGCTTTGGATCTTTTGAACTCCTGTAGAGCTAGGCTTCGTTTAGTGTTGGAATTAAGGCCTTTCACATTTAGTGATAGTATGTCAATCATAGTGGGTGGGTGAAAAAAAGGAACATTAGCTTACCAAGACGGCTGAAGTGGTTCTGGATGTGTAGGAAGATGAACAATTGATTCCTACCGGTTAAGGAGCACGGTTCTACAGATGGGGTCTGGGCTCCAGAGGCAGGGGGCGTCCACAATATAGTAAGTAAGAAGGTAAAAGAGAGAGGAAATACCAGTAGTAGAGGAGTAGAAAGAAGTGTGGATGAAAAAGAAAACAAAAGTTAGTACAAAATCAAGTAATAACCAATCACAGTTTAACCCACCTATGAAAGGTGGTGAGTCGGAGACCTTCGAAGGGCCCCCCCCTACATAGGAGGTGAATACAGTACCTTCCAAGGGGGTTGAATGGGGAGCCATTCGAAGATCTCCTGGGGGAGGATAGGACAGATCCAGGATGGGTACCACCCTCTCCCAGGACCGCCTGCTGTTAAGTAATTATGCAGCACACCTTAGTAAAGCAAACAGATAAAGAAAACTTGTATTTAACAACTAATGACTAGGATGCCATTTGGTCTAAACTGTAACCTAATGTAAGGCAAACTGGTGCAGTCATTCGCTCAGTAATAAACAAAAAGGAGTAGTATAGGGGTCTCTGATCAGCGTAGGAGCCTAGCACCCGTCCTGGTGTCCCATAAGGGAACCCAGGAGGATGAGAATGAGTATTTAGGCATAATGGTATACCCTGTTATAGTATGGGGTAGGGGGGTAAGGGATGGTGAAAGTGAAGGGCGGAGGAAGGTAAGGGGGGGGAGCATAGGGAGAGGAAGGGGGAAGGAGTGAGGGAAAATGGGTAGACAAGGGAAGGGGGACCCCTTCTGTGGTTTGGGAGAACCAAAACATGACATTGGAGTGTCATAAATAATATATAAACTTAACGTGCATGAGAACAAAACCATAATACCATAATACTAGATTTTGGCAGTTAGGGTTAAGTAGGGAGGAAAAACAGGGTAATTCCGTAAGCTCTTAGCAGGATAGACAGGGATAGAGAATCCTATACTTGAGTCTCAGTGTGGTCAGATGCCTCAAAGTAACGGAGAGTTATCTATTATGAGCGGATGTTGGAGGGCCATTGGGATGCAGCCTCTGGCGCTTTCTCCCATTCACTTGGACCCAGGGCTCCGGGCGAGGTGGAGGGGTTGGAAGGGGGTCCCATCCAGGTGTGGGCAGAACTGGGATGTCCAGTTCCCTGCAGAATGAGTGGAGGTCCTCCGAGTACCGTAGGGTGGTGGACCTCCCATCCTTCTTTGCCGCAAGGCTGAAAGGGAAGCCCCAGTGATATCGAAAATCATGTTCCTTCAGTGATGTGAGGAGTGGTTGCAGGGAGCGTCTTTGCTGGAGGGTGATCCAGGACAAATCAGGAAATAGCTGTATTGGGGCGCCATCGAAGTCGATGGTGTGCATGTTGCGTGCTTTTCTCATAATGTCCTCTTTCAGGGCATAGTTGTGAACCCTGCAGATTACATCTCGTGGTCTGGGACCCGGTCCACGGGGGCGGAGTGCGCGTTGAGCCCGGTCCAATTTAACTCTTTGGTTTTCCAGGCGACCCAGTACGTTATTGAAGATAGCTTGCAGTGTCACATGTAGATCTTCATCCTGAGTCGCTTCTGGGAGGCCACGGACCCTGATGTTGTTGCGCCTGCCTCTGTTATCGAGGTCTTCAAGGTGGCTTTGAAACTCTCTGAGGGCCGAGGCTTGCGTGGTCAAGCGGTCGTGTATGTGGAAGATTTCCATCTTTGTATCATATGCTTCTTCCTCTATGGAAGTAACTTTGGCAGAAAGGTGGTGTAGATCAGTACGAAGCATGTTGATTTCAGATCTGCATGTATCACGTACCTCTTGAATAAGCATGCGAAAGTCCTGTTTCGTAGGCATGCGTCGAACATAGTCTCTCCAGGATGTGTACACCTCAGGTTCAGGGTCAGGGTCCATTGTGGCAAGGGGGTATGAATCTTGCATTGTAGTAGAGGGAGCAGGCGATGGGGGGTATCCCCTCTGAGGTGTATGTGGCGGGGCATTGGAAGTAGGCTTCACTGCTGGATCAGTAGCATGCAGTAGTCGGCATGTGAATAAGCCCCCTGCAGCTCAACAGTCTGTGATGATGGGGGAGGCACTGGGGCCCTGCTGGACTCCCTGCGCTGTGGGGATGAGGAGGGTGTCTTGTCTCTAGGGACCTGGGGTCTTTGTGGTAAGGAGCGTGGGTCCCATTCCTGAGCCGAGGTCTCCCACAAGGGAGAGACCTGGCCAGTGCACGCTGACGGTGGGAGCCCCACGAGGAGGGGGAGGAATGGCTGGGACAGGCTGCCCATTGTGTTTCCCATAGGGGACCGCGGGAATAGCCTGAGTGTTGGTTGGTGGGATCGGTGGGCGATCAGGTAGTAGGTCCCCCACACGGTCACCTACAGGCATACCTGTCAGTTCGTTGTCCCAGTCCCAGGGAGAGCCGCGGAGGAGAGGAAGAGAGGGCCGCTGCATATGTTGGAGGAGCCGACGCCGGCGCCATCTTGGCCTCGTGTTGTCCCGCCGGAGCTCCAAGGCCAAAGTACTCCGTGATGAGAGGTGGGGGAGCCGAGGAAGATCTTGTGGCGTGTCCTTTAGGTTCTGTGTCCTTAGCCTTTCGAGGTTTGCCCATGATGTCGGTGCTTTTTTTGCTGCTTTTAGCTGTATGCAGATGGGCCTGGTCAGGAGCTTTAGGGGAACACGTCCGATCCGGAAGCTATCCAAGCCACGCCCCCAACATTCTGCTTTTTATGCATGTCACCGCACTGCTGTTCAGAGACATGAATGAGGTATCTCTTTGTGCACACCAAATAAAGTTTAAACAGAAAGTTGTTTTTTTTTTACGAAAGGAAAATCCACTTTGCACTACAAGTGCACTTGAAAGTTCACTGAAAGTGCACTTGGAAGTGTAGTCATTGTAGAACTGAGGAAGACATGCAAGAAAAATAAAAAAAACAGCATTTTAGCTTGCACATGATTGGATGATAAAATCAGCAGAGCTTCCTCATTTCAGATCTTCCCTTTAGATCTACAGTGGCTGGACTTTCAAGAGCACTTGCAGTGCACTTGTAGTGCAGAGTGGATTTGCCCTTAAGAAAATTAGCTTCCTTAGCTTCCTTTACTGCTCAGCAACTGCTACTAAGTTGTTCCCCCATGTGGAGAGTTGAATACTGGTTCTAATATACAGTGGAACTGAAACATATTGGCTGTTTTTATATGATTTTTTTCTATCAACAATTAAAATGATCTTGGGCTCTTTTAAACAGTTTTGATCTGGTGCTCTTTTCTGTATTTTTATGGTTTAAGCTACTGTTGGTTGCCCATCGAGGGAAGCCTTGCTGTGTTGGAGCCTCCCTGCCAGAGTTATTGAGCTGGTTTGATGTTTTCCTTCATCTGACTACCCTTGCAAGTCTAAAAGTTCCCAGCACCTCTTTGCGTATGTTGTTCTGGAGTACATAAAAAAATAGGTCATCCAATATATTCTGTGGAAAATATTTATATATTATATTTATTTATTATGATCCGATTTAAAAAATACAGTTTTAAACAAAAATGAAGTACAACTTCACCTTTTAGTGCAAGTGTCCTTTTAATCAATTCCCCTACCCCACTGAGTGCAGCTCACCTGTGATAATGGAATAATAAGGGAACTTTACTCTGACATCACAGATAGCTCCTCTTCATACTACCTGTGCACACTGTGACCCCTTTCTTTGCTCTGGGTAGCTATACTCATGGTGGCTTCCAGAGCTTTGTGTTCTCATTTCAGGCAAGCAGGCAGAGCTTTAGGCTTTATTTTACATATTTTCCATGTTATCTGCCACAGGTCCTTGTGATACATCATTGGGCCAACATCTATGTACCCCTGGTCCCTCACGCTCCAAAAATATTTCATACTATAAATATCCCCACTCTCTTGGCAGCCCAAATTGGGGTGTTCCTCAAGGTCAGGGTAGGGGGAGAGGTAGACGACCCTTCCCTCAGTATGAGAATTCAACTGGGACCTCTAATATGTTTGACCCCCTTCGGAGAGTTGGAGATGGTGAGGGGGACAGTTACATCACTGAGCACCCTTTAGATTGGGGGTCTGGATGGTGGCAGGGTAATAGCTAGTCACCGGGAGCACCCTATAATGATGCTTATCATTACCAACAACAGAACAACTAAACAGAAAGTGAATATTCAGGTAGAGGAAGTTCAGCTAATATTCAGTATAATCGTTTTTTTCGTGGGGGTTCCAAAAAGTAAAAAGATCAATAGACCAAAAAGAGGCACCAGAGTGGGGAGGCGGGTCCGCTCAAAACAAAGGCGAGTCTGAGGGACTCTGGCCTGTTTAATTTGAGCACCGCCCCATTTCAAATGAAGAGGAATACGTGTTGAACCATGGCCTAAAATTTGTACCTTTGCGTCCACTCAACAAGTTTCAGACCTTCATTGATATCCATAAATTTTTCAGAAAGATGAACATTAAACGGTATTTGATTACCAATCCATTCCGGACAAATGTCAGTGGGTATTAAAAACACTACTTTGACAAAAGCTTCAGTTTTTAATCCTCTGGGTGGTCTGGCACCCTCTCTTTGAGTATTCGGAGATGTGGGAGCCAGAGACCTGGAGCAGCTACAGCCTAAGAAAAATATGAGGGATCATATGTTTCAAAAGGGTCTCGATCGCCTAAGAGAATGCAGGGATATAGTGGTGCAACCCACCGGTAAGGGGGGTGGGATAGTGATTCTGGACTCTGGGGCTTATAAATCTGAGATGTCCAGATTACTGTCCGATCGCAGTACCTATATCCCCCTGGCCGGAAATCCTACTCTTAAGTATAAAAAAGAACTTGTATCTTTGAATAAAGAGGGCTATTTGAATAAAATTGTCCCCAAGAAAGAGAAGTCTTTTCTGGTTCCGGCTGCCCCACGTGTACCAGTGATTTACTGTTTACCGAAAGTACACAAGGACCCTGTACACCCCCCGGGAGGGCCCATTGTTAGTGGTATCAATTCGGTTTTGTCCCAGGTGGGTAAGTACATCAACCATTTTTTACAACCTTTATGCCCCGTACACACGGTCGGACTTTGTTCGGACATTCCGACAACAAAATCCTAGGATTTTTTTTCGACGGATGTTGGCTCAAACTTGTTTTGCATACACACGGTCGCACAAAGGTGTCGGAATTTCCGATCGACAACCACGCGGTCACGTACACCACGTACGACGAGACTAGAAAAGGCCGGTTCAGAACCAAGCGCGGCACCCTTTGGGCTCCTTTTGCTAATCTCGTGTTAGTAAAAGTTTGGTGAGTGACGATTCGCGCTTTTTCAGACTCGTGGCTTTCAGATCGTTTTCTGCTGTTCAGTTTGTGCTTGTGGGTTTGTATCTGCTCTTCAGTGCGTGCAGTCAGTTCGTATCAGAGTTTTCTGTGTGATCTTGCCTGCTCGTTGCTGTTTTTCAGGTCGCTCTTCACAGGCCTTGCTGTTCTTCAGTGCGTTCTGTTACTTCGTTCTGAGCAGCCGACCGTTTTCTAGCCATGTTTCGTATGCGTACTCCTCGTACAGTTCGTGCTGTGTGGGGGCTTGGTGTTGGGGTCCTGACCTTGACACAAGTCCAGTCCATGAACAGGGTGAGGAGGAGTTCATGGACCAAGAATTGGTTGCTTCAGCGTGACCAGTTCTCTCATATGCCTTTGTTCTGTGAGATCCGTGAGAAATATCCTGATGATTTCAGGAACTTTCTCAGGATGACGGACCCCATGTTTCACCATTTGTTGGCTTCGCTGACCCCTTATATCAGCAGGCAGGATACCTGCATGAGGCAAGCCATCACTGCGGAGCAGAGGTTGGTCGCTACCTTGCGGTATTTGGCCACAGGGAGAAGCCTGCAGGACCTCAAGTTCTCGACAGGCATCTCCCCCCAGGCTCTTCTTTGTGGACATTTACTGCTTGTGTTTGTTTGAGCTGACCCTGACAGAAATGTGTGGAGTCCAGAAAATGGCGTGATTGTGTAACCTTATACAAAGCACTGTTGGCTGTTATTTACTAAATGCAAAGACACATTTCACTACAAGTGCACTTGCAACTGCACTGAAACTGCACTTGTAGTGCAAAGTGGATTTCCCCTTAGGAAATAACCCCCATTTTCTCATAAAACAACAATTACATCACCCCAAAAGTGTTGTAGCGTGAGACAATAATCCACACATTCTTGATTAACAATCTTTTTAATACCTGCACAATCACATGTGCATTTACCAAAGGTTTTTCTGACAAACCAACATGTTTGTTGTATAACAATTTTTGTGGTGTCATTATCCAAAATCAAAATGTGCATTTTATAGAAAACAGGCATGTGTAAAACCCACAAGAAAGACACAAATCTTGATCTTACAAAGTTCACATTTGGTAGAACTGGAAGGCTATATCAGACATGAGTATTTAGGAACTGTGTTTGATATAGCGTTCAGATGGGGGGAAATCACCCCAGGAAAAGCCAAATTTGGAAGATGCACACAAATTTCCCAATGTCAACATGTGCTAGCTGCCATCACGGGGGATCAAGGGATGTGTTTTGGGGGAGAAAGCCCTTCCTCACCGCTACTTTATTATTGAGGAAGGAGTTGCACCCCCAAAACGCGTCCATTGATCTCCCGTGATGGCAGATAGCACATGTTGACACACGGTGTGCATCCTCCAAATTTGGCTTTGGGAAAAATCACAAAAACATTTAGCACATTGTAGCACACAAAAGAAGAAAGTGATTTGGAGGGGCTTTAAACTCGCCCCAAAACATCAATGATGTTTTTATATTTTGGAATAACATCATTGATGTTTTGCTTGATGTTTTCCAATTGTAAATTACACCCCATGATCTCCCCGATCAGGATCTGGGCACTTTCGGATGTGAAAGGATCTGGATCCACAACCTCACGATCACCTAAAAAGAGAGGAACCCCAAAATAAATTAGGTTTCAAAAAAATGCCGCAATCCATCTCTTATCTGAGCCTGTGGTCGCAGACACTCACCTGTTGTGGTGACTACTTCCACCACGTCTTCATCCTCCTGCTCATCTTGTGTTGGGGGGATTTCCCCTTCTTCCAGAGGGGGGGGGACTCTGGTCTCCTCGGATGAGGGGTGTCCTCCGAGTCTTTTATCCCCTATGTAAAACAAAAATGGTATAATTAGCACACAGATATTTAATGGCAGAACTATAAAGATGAAACATTGCTTGGAAGTGGGGTACAATTGTCTGTTTTAGCCGAGTTCCAAGATGTAGCTTTTTTATTGCCCTTTGTCAAGCTGCAATTCTTTACCTGTTTAGTGTAAGCTTCACAGATGTAGCCCCCCATATAGTATACACTGGAGCACCTGTGTGGCCCCCCTAATAAAAATGGTGTTCTTGTGTCCCACACTATAGTGCTCCAGTGTCCAGATGTGAAAGCAGCTGCTCAGTGTCCTCTCCTTACACAGAATCTAGTTTGCATTTCATTCTAGTAACAAAGCCATCTACACAACCCAATTCTTTGAAGACAAGTATAGGGCGTCAAAATGGTGGCCAAATGCATATGACCTAAACAATGGTATTTTATCGTCCCAAATAACAATGTGTGATCCGAACGAATAATGTGCCCATGAACATGAAAGTTGCCATTTTAAACTGTACAACAGTTCCTAAAAGCACATGGAGCAGCATGAACGTAATAAACATAAAGAATAGGAACACAGCACAACTACTTACTTTTTTGCAGCACTCTCCGGATCTTTCTGTACTGCTCATGTTCTCGTAATTTTAGGTCCGACCACCGCTTCCTGAGCTGATCTTTCGATCGTCGTACCCCGAATTTCCGGTGCAGACTCCTGACCACTTTCGCCATGATCTTGGTCTTTCTGACATTGGGGTTGGGGTTAGGCCCATACTTTCCATCATAGTCGGCCTTTTTCAGGATGTCCACCACCTCCAACATCTCCCCAAAGGACATATTTGAGTCCTTTAATCTCCTTCTGGATCGGGACGTTTCAGGCTCCAGCCTTTCCTCCTCCTCCTCCTCCTCGTTGCTACAATTAGCATGATCCTGCTGTCTATCCGCCATGTGCTCTTCCCCCACTGCGCCGAATGAAAAGGGGCGGGGAATAGACTAGAAAGAACGTCAGGGGCGGGCGGAGTTATACGCATGCGCAGTGTGTATAAATCGTAACGCGCGCGTCTTACGTACGATCTGTGAGCGGAGGAAGGAGCATCGGAGACGCCGATCGTGCTAACGAAGGTAGGATCTAAACTTGGGCCTATACTGCTTCGAAATGGAAGCCTATATTGTAACAAGATTAGGGGAGTTTGGCATGACATTAGGCTTTGTCTTGTGTTGTGTCTTACAGAGAAAATGGATGGGTTCAACGACCACAATTTCCTGCCCCTGTTCATAGACAAGTACAGGGAGCTGCCCTGTCTGTGGCAAGTGAGACACTCCCACTATAATCACAAACAGAAGAGGCAGGCAGCGCTGGAGAAACTGCTGGAGTTGGTGAAGCCGGTGGTCCCCACAGCAACCATCCCTTATTTGAAAGCTAAAATTGGTGGCCTGAGGAGCACTTATCTTAGGGAGCGCAAGAAGGTCACGGATTCCCAGAGATCAGGAGCTGCAGCAGATGACGTTTATGTCCCCAGGCTGTGGTACTACGAGAGACTGCGATTTCTGTCAGACCACACTGAAGTCAGGGAATCCCTCTCTACTCTTCCTTCCACTCTTTCTTCCACCCCAGCTGAGGCTTCTGATGTCCAACCTGGGCCTTCCAGCCAGGAAGAAGTGGAGGAGCCCAGCTGGAGTCAGGTATAGCATTCTTCTACAGATTTCTGGTCAATAAATAAATGATGTTTATTAGATGTTATTATTGATCACTAATTGCTGATTAAAAAAAGTGCTTTACATATCAATAGACAGTAGTGGGCACCCAAAATTGGGAAAAGAATGAAAACTGCTGGGCTCAGAAGGATAGTCTCTTATATTTGTTAACATTCAATTTGCAGCAGTCAGGAGGTGAAAATTGTGTGTGATTGATGAATAAAAAACTAAAACTATGTCCCTTTTTCATACACAGGATGACCTCAGCCAGGAGGAGGCTGTGGAATGTGGCAGTCAGGAGGATTCGGGGATTAGTGGCAGCCAGGAGGAGGCGGGGCTAAGTGTCAGCCAAGAGAAGCCAGGGACAAGTCGCAGCCTGACTGAGTCTCAGGTCCCTCCCCTCCGCCTGCCATATAAACGAGCCAGGAAGGCCACTCCGAGTCCCGTGCAGGATTCAGCGTACAAGCTGATCCAGGAGGCTTCGGCGTCCCTCCGAGCCTTCCCCAGTCCTGAAGAGGCCTTTGCCTGCATGGCTGCCACAAAATTGCAGGGCATGCAGGAGGGTCAACGCAAGATCTCTGAGGACCTGATTTATAAAGTCCTTCGTAAGGGGGAGAGTGGGAAACTGACACACAAGACGGATGTCATGGAGAGGGACGATCCTCCTCCTCCTCCTGCTGCCACAACTCCACCACCACAGCCACAGCGTGGAAGGAGGCGTGGAAAGAAGACCAAAGAGTGATTGCCCTGGGTTCAGTCTGGTCTGACAAAAGCTGCAGTCTCTCGTATGACCACAGCCTGGGGACATAGATGTCATCTGCTGCTTTCCGGATCTCTGGGACTTCTGGACCAGACTGCCCTCCCTTAGATAAGGACTCCTCAGGCCACCAATTTTGCTTTTAAATAGTTGATGTCTGCCCTGGGGGTCCAAGGCTTTGCCAATTTCTGCAGTTTCTCCAGCGTTGCCTCCCTCTTTGTTTAGTTGTGAGCCCTTAATAAAATTTCTTTGGGTAAATTCTACTCTCCTGTGTGTGTTTTCATCCAAAAAGGACAGTTTGTTGGTGACGATTCAGGTACATTTCTAAAGTACAATGTGAAATTAACAAGGGACAACAACACCAAACAATCTCCTACAGATTAAATAGAACAACATATTAGTGGTGTTGTGGGAACTTGTCACAAAAAACACACAAACATTTTCGGGAATACAAATCAAAATCACCAAAAAAAATAAAAATAAAAAAGAGAAACACAAAAAAAGAATCTACATTAAAGTCCAAAAAAAAAATAAAAATTTTGTTGTCAGATGTGAGAAATCCAAATATATTGAGGGAATCCCGATAAATAGTAACAAAATAAGTTTGTGAGAAGTGTGTGTGAATATGAGCAGCAAAACTACTTAATTCTTGTCACATTATAAAGAAGAAGAGAGTGCGCTGTATTAAACCATTTTGAACATTGCAGCGTGACGAAAGTGCTGTATCCATTCCGAACGCTACGTTTACCAGAACGAGCTGTCCCGTGTCGGAATTTCTTCTGAGCATGCGTGGCACTTTGTGCGTCGGAACAGGCCACACACGGTCGGAATTGACACGATCGGATTTTGTTGTCGGAAAATTTTATCTCCTGCTGTCCAACTTTGTGTGTCGGAAAATCCGATGGAAAATGTCCGATGGCGCCCACACACGGTCGGAATTTCCGACAACACGCTCCGATCGGACATTGTCCATCGGAAAATCCGACCGTGTGTACGGGGCATTAGTCACCCAAACACCATCTTTTTTGCGTGATTCTATGCAGGTTATTAACATTCTCGACACAGTGGAGTGGAAGGATAGCTACATTCTGGCCACTTCCGATGTTTCGTCCCTGTATACAATAATTTCACATCAGCATGGTCGGGAGTCAGTGCAACGTTATCTTGAGATGGATGACTTGTTGCCGTCCCAGAGACATTTTATTCTGTCACTCTTTTGCCGTGTACACATGAGCGGACTTTTCAACTGGCCTGGTCCGACGGAACGAATCCGTCAGACAATCCGACCGCGTAGGGGCTTCATCGGACCTTCAGCGGATTTTTTCTGTCGAAAAAAGGACTTTAGATTTGGAACATGTTTCAAATCTTTTCCGACGGACTCGAGTCTGGTCGAAAAATCAGTTTGTCTGTATGCTAGTCCGACTGACAAAAAAGGACACAAGGGCAGCTATTGGCTACTGGCTATGAACTTCCCTATTCTAGTCCCTTCGTACGTCATCACATTCATACCAACGGACTTTCGAACGGACTTTAGTCCGTTCCTGTGTGGGCAAGTCCGGTCATCCGAAAGTACGTCGTTACTCCGTCGAAAGTCCATCGGAAAGACCGTCAGACGTTTGATGCTAAAAAGTCCGCCCGTGTGACTTTGATATGGGACAGAACTATTTTTGGTTTGATGGGTCCTATTATTTGCAAAATAGAGGTGTGGCCATGGTCGCTAAATTTGCACCGAGTATGGCCAATCTCTTTATGGCTAAGTGGGAGAAGGATGCCTTCTATGTTGGGCTTAGTCCAGAGTTGATCCTCTGGAAACGGTACATAGATGACGTCCTCCTCATATGGGATGGAGATCAGAATGGCCTTGATGATTTTGTGGACTTCTTGAACTCAAATGATAGGGGCATTTCCCTCCAACACAAGTCGAGTAAATCTGAGGTCCATTTTCTGGACCCTAAGATTGAAGCATCGTTACGTCAACCTTTTTTAAGGAGACAGACCAAAATGGCTTCATCTGCACTAATGCTGCGTACACATGATCGGATTTTCTGACAACAAATGTTCGATGGGAGCTTGTTGACGAAAATTCCGACCGTGTGTAGGCTCCATCGGACATTTTTTTGTTGGAATTTCCGACAACAAAAATTTGAGAGCTGGAATTTTCCGACAACAAAATCCGTTTTCGGAAATTCCGAGCGTGTGTACACAATTCCAATGCACAATATTCCATGCATGCTCTGAATCAAGTATTAGACTGGTAAAACTAGCGTTCGTAATGGAGATAGCACATTCGTCACGCTGCAAATCTTGAAATCTTTCAATGCAGCACATTCTCTTCTTCTTTAGGATGCTAGAATAAAGAAGTTGTTTTGCAGCTGATATTCACACAGAGTTCTGACAAACTGATTTCTTTATTATTTCTTGTGATCTCATGAATACAATTTTTTTTTGGCCAGATCTCCAGAATAATGTTTTTAGTTTTTGTTTAAAGTAATCTCCTTTTTTTTTTGGGAACTCAAGATCTCCTTTTTTTTTTCTAGTGATCTCCATAATAATTTTTTTCGTTTTGTGTGTCAAGTTACCACAACATCATTATTATCTTGTATTTTTTAACCTCAAGGAGATTGCTTGGTGTTGGTGTCCCTTGTTAATTTGACATTGTATTTTTTAAATGTACTTGCCTACTCACAAACAAACTGTCCTTTTTTAATTATAACACATATCCAATGCTTTAAGAAAAAAAATATACATTTATTAGGGGTCATAACAAAATAAAGAGGAAGGCAACGCTGAATAAACTGGAGAAATTAGCGAAGCCTTTGTATCCCAGGGCACACATCAACTATTTGACAGGCAAAATTTTGAGCCTGAGGAGTCCATTTAATAGGGAGCACAATCCGGTCCAGGACTCCGAGAGATCAGGAACAGCAGCAGATGACATATATGTTCCCAGGCTGTGGTCTTACAACAGCCTGCGTCTTTTGCCAGACCAGACCGAACCCAGGCCATCACTCTCTTGTCTTCCTTACACGCTTGCTTCCATGTTTGCTTCCAGGCTGTGGCTCTGGTTTTGGAGTTGTGGCAGGAGGTGGAGGAGGAGGAGGATGGTCCAACTCACACAGGTGGGTTTTGCTTGTGATTTTGCCCCTCAACCCCTTATTTAGGGCCATACATATCAGTTCCTCACAAAAGAGGCATTGGCCCACCTCCATTTCCTGCATTTTGTTGGCAGCCATGCAGGCATAGGCCTCCAGAAGACTGGTGGGGGTTGTGAGGGCCGCAGAACCCTGCCAAATTAACCCAAGTGCTGACTCCTCCACACTCCTCCCCTTCCTGGGCCTTTTTTGTTGAAGGCAGAGGGAAGGGACCTGGGATTCGGTCAGGCGACTGGGCCCGGCCACCTCCTGGCTGCCACTTACCCCCGCCACCTCTTGGCTGCCTCTTACCCTTGCCACCTCTTGGCTGCCTCTTACCCCCGCCACCTCTTGGCTGCCTCTTACCCTTGCCATCTCTTGGCTGCCTCTTACCCCCGCCACCTCCTAGCTGCAACTTTCCCCCACCAACTCCTGGCTGCCACTTTCTACAGCCTTCTCCTGGCTGAGGATTTCCTCTGTATGAAAAAGGGACATAGTTTTAGTTTATTGATCATCAATCACACACAATTTTGAGCAATATGTTGAACAATGCTATATCTGACTCAAGCTGGACTCCTCCACATCTTCTTCCTGGGTGGAAAGCCCAGGTTGGACGTCGGAAGCCTCAGCTGGGGTGGAAGGAAGAGTGGAAGGTAGGGTTGAGAGTGATGGCCTGAATTCAGTCTGGTCTGACAGAAATTGCAGTCTGTCATAGTACCACAGCCTGGGTACATAAATGTCATCTGCTGCTGCTCCTGATCTCTGGGAATCCTGGACCTTCTTGCGCTCCCTGTTATATGTGCTCCTCATACCACCAATTTTGCACTTCAAATAGTTGATGTCTGCCGTGGGGATCTGTGGCTTCACAAATTCCAGCAATTTATCCAGTGCTGCCATCCTTTTTGGTCGATTTGTATAAAAGGGGTGTTTTGTCTGCCATAGACAGGGCAGCTCCCTGTACAAATCAATGAATTAGGGAGGAAATCATGATCATTGAATCAATCCATTTTCTCTGCAAGACACAAGACAAACCCTAATGTCAGGCTAAACTCACATAATCTTGTCCCAATATAGGCCTCAATCTCTAAGCAGTATAGGCCACTGACGCCCCAAATTAAAATTGTACCTTCGTTAGAACGAACAGCGCTTCCGCTACTCCGTCCTCCGCTCACAGATTGTACGGACTACGCACGCGTGTTACGCTTTATATACACTGCACATGCGTGAAATTCCTCCCACCCCTGACCTTCTGTCTAGTGTATTCCCCGCCCCTTGTCTTTCGGCGCAGTGGGAGAGTACATGGCGGAGAGACAACAGGTGCATGAAAACAGCAGCAACAACGAAAGCCCGGAGCCACGAACGTCCCGATCCCGGAGGAGATTTAAGGCCTCTGATACAGGGGTCTCAAACTGGCGGCCCTCCAGCTGTTGCGAAATTACAAGTCCCATCATGCCTCTGCCTGTGGGAGTCATGCTTGCAATTGTCAACCTTGCAATTCCTCATGGGACTTGTAGTTATACAACAGCTGGAGGGCAGCCAGTTTGAGACCCCTGCTCTAATATGTCCTTTGTAGAGATGGTGGAGATGGTGGACATCTTGAAGAGGGCCGACTATGATGGGAAGCATGAACTATGGATCTCTTATTAATTCATGAATTTATTATTCACTATTTAATATCTATACTACTCCAGACACCTCTTCCAGCACTTCATTTATCAATTCATTTATTTATTTATACATTGGTTTTGGTCTATATGTGCTTTTCTTTCCCACAGGTGCACCTTATCTTCTGGGATTTCAAGAACCAATTAAGCTAAAGGTGTGGCTTTCCAATTCTAAACTCTGATTGGTGTACTCCTTCTCAACCCCTCTTTATATGTATTTGGTTGGTCTTTGTTAAATCAGCTATGAGTAAGCATCATTCGATGTGAAACGCGTTAGTGACTTATCCCTGTTTCATCCACTTTTTGATGTGACTGTATTTTGAGTTTTTATAATCTTTTGCTAATAAAGATGCCTTATCTATGGAGTGGGGCAGTCCAGGATGTCTTTCCTTTTTCTACACACTAGTGCAGAGCCAGCACCTTAGAGTTTGCAGTAGGGCGGGAGCATCAGTTCAGGTGTGGAGGCTTTGGGAGCAGCATTCCCTTTCGAGCTTGAGCCAACATCCCTCGGAAAAAAATCCCAGGATTTCGTTGTCGGAATGTCCGATCGTGTGTACGCAGCATTTTAGTTGCCATCATCCTGCCTGGCTTCGATCAGTTTTGGTCAGTCAGTTCCTGCGTTTGAGGACAAATTGCACGAGGTCTGAGGACTTTGCGCGAGAGGCCTCTGCTCTTTAACTAAAATTTTTGGAGAAAGGGTACAATGAGGCAGAACTTGAGCAAGCCATAGACTGTGCAGCTAAGAAGAATAGAGAGGAACTGTTGGCTCAATAATATAAGGTCGTCAATTTATATCCTTAACCGCTTGCAGACCAGCCGCCGCAGTTGTACTGCGGCAGGTTGGCTCCGCTGCGCGAAATCACGTTATTGTACGTGATCTCGCGAGGCTTGCATAGCAGGCGCGTGCTCGCCGTGAGCTCCGTGAGTCCGACCGCGGGTCCCAAGGACTCCATGTCCGCGGGGATACCCACAATCGTCTCACGGAGAGGAAGAACAGGTACATGCTAATGTAAAGAAGCATTTCCCCGTTCTGCCTAGTGGCACTGTCACTGATCACAGCTCCCTGTGATCGGGAGCGGTGATCAGTGTAGTGTCACACGCAGCCCCTCCCCCCCACAATTAGAATCACTCCCTAGGACAAACCTAACCCCTACAGCGCCACCTAGTGGTTAACCCCTTAACTGCCAGTCACATTTACATAGTAATCAGTGCATTTTTAATCACACTGATCGCTGTCTTTTGTTTTATATGCTCTGTAACATTTTCTGTTAATATTTTATGTTAGCGTTCCTATTTTCTTGGGAATAAAATAAGACCCTTGTTTATTAGGCAGCGTGTTTATTTGATAGCTAATCTTATTATTGTACCATCACCATTAACATAATAGAGCTTTAACAGACTAGCTAACTAAAGGAATAGACAAGTTAATACATATATTATATAAATAGAGGGAAACTATAACCCACCCGGGAAAAAATATTTATTTCAATTTCCAATCAGGGTATTCACATACTGTAGGTGCTTGTAGCGCACCAATCTAATCAAACAGACTTGTGTATAACCCAATCAAAGCCATAGGTCAGTTCGTATGTTCACAGCTGCTCGTCCTAGTAATGCTGCTAATGCCTACACTGTCCTGACCCTCCCCAACTCGTGTTGACACAGGGATCACGTGTCTTCCTCACGGAGATTGCTTAATATATATGAATAGGAATATATTGCACTACATACTTGTTTGGTTTATTATGGAACACTGGATCTGTTCTTTGGCACTGACTTACAGGATGTACACTGATTGTAGAGTATAGTGCGGCACTTTAATTTTGTATTATAAAACATTTAACCTGACTTCATCACAAAACCACCCTCCTTTAGAACTTACCAAATCATGCCAGGCCAATCAAACTTTTTCGCACACTGACCACGTAGAAGAACTTACAGAATTGCGCAATAAATCCGCTACTGTGGTAATGTGATGTCCCACAAATGCTTGGGTCAGGGAATTCTGCGCTGCTCTGCTTCCGGTGCCAACTGGCGGAACTTGTCCCATTGGAATCGAGAGAGAGCATCAGCCACAGTGTTAGTAACCCCGGCACGTGAACAGCATAGACAAAAGAATTAGGTTGCAAACACATCAACACCAAATGTCTGAGCAAGTGAATAACTGGTGGAGAAGAAGCGGTGATGCTATTGATAGCCTGAACAACCCCTAAATTGTCACAATTAAATTTCACCCGCTTATTACGAAAGTCTGGACCCCATAATTCCAACGCCAATATGATGGGGAAATACTCCAACAACACCAGGTTACATATAAAATCTGACTCTCTCCAAGAATCCGGCCACCCAATTTCCCAGATCTATCAACTTTTCAGAGGGTAAGCGACATTCCATTGCCATTGTGTCAATGACTAAAAAGTACACCCAAGGGAGTGGAAGACATGGACTTTGTAGGCACCAGTCATAAAATTAGATATTAATTTTTATTATACAAAACGTACAAAAAAGCACAAACACAAACATTTTAAAAAATCGCAATACATTGCAAAATAGTAATAGGTACTCTCTCACATATGGGTTGAAATGGACAGGGGGGCATCCCTTACAAATGAAAAAAGGATCCAAACCCTCTGTTTCAACTATGAAACCTCAAATTGATATAGCTCAGTATAGCTCTACATGTTTCGCAATTGAATGCTTCTTCAGGAGCCTGTTTGAGTCACCTGTAATAGGGGAAGAGAGAGAGAGGACATACACCAAAATAGTACACAGTATTAGTATCGTTTTAAAACCTTAACAATAATGCGTCTCGATCAATATCAGTGAGCACCACAAGGAAGCAAGCCCAAGGACGCAACAATCAACACGCATATGGTGACAAACAATCACATGCGGGGACGTGTCTAGTAAAAAGATAGTACATATAAATCCCGGGAGGGTAGTGGAATAGAAAGTCCCGGCTGCCAGGAAAAGGATGATAGAGGGCCATGTAGATCTGGTGAGAGTAAGGCTGCACTCAGTGTGTGGGGGGAGGGGGGAAAAGAGGAAAGGAGGGGAGGGAAAAAGAAAAAAGAAAAGAAGAGAACGTAAAGAAGAGAGAAAGAACATAAAGGGGGGGGGGGGGAGAGGGGAGGGAGAAGACAAAGAAGGGGAAAGGAAAGAAACAGGAAATAATGATAATATACCGCCTTGTGCAATTGGGTCAGTCTCCAAGCCGAATGGGAGCTGCAAGTAGCTGGAAAGTATGTATTCCGAGATTGTGCCTCCAGTAGCCAAGCTGCATTAAATATTCTATAGTCTCTATTCTAAAGAGTATAAACAATATCAAGTCAACCAGCGTTTATTCCAGCTCCATGTATATAGTACCATAACAAATGTAAGCCTAACAACAAGGTGGATCTATTAATAGAAAGCTATTCACAATCACCAATAGGGCAAGATGAATATATATAGCAGCCTCCTACCTTATAAAGGGTAATGCAAGCTGAGCGGATCCTATGGACAGCATTAACCAGCTGTTTCCTTGTAAACCTAGCACCAAACAGAGCTTAGCTAGCAGGGCTATGATGGAACTCTAATAGTACCCGTAAAAGCAGATTAATAGTAGTATGCCAAACGCCATCTAAGGAAAAAACAGATAGGGTATAGTGTGACCAATCCACACATAGAAGCAGAGTGTAGCCACAGGGAATTTATCATATTTGTAAATGAAGCCAGAGCAAGGTCTTACCAGACAGCTTGTGTTGTTAGAAGTGACACCCAGGAACCCGAGCGCCATAGGCGGAAGTAGCGTGGTACAAGGCTATGTTGTTAGCCTTAAGTACACGCCCCAATCAGGTGTGCAACAAGTGCACCACCTGATTCGGCCGAGCAGGGCTGCGCGCGCACTTATGACTCGCCGCGCATGCGCAGTGGCTAATGGGGCTATTTGTCATGAACACTGGCATATGGAGGGAGCGCAGTCCTAGAGGTGACAGATCTGGGAGCTCCCCCTAGTGGTTCCTCTTGTATACAGCGTGAAAAATGCTGTAAAGGCTGTGATAGGCAGATGGAGCGAACCAGAAGATGGTAGTGCACATAACCCAGAGGTTCACACTGCTCATCTAGAGGGAGGGAGCAGGTCTCGACCAAAAAGCCGCAAAGTCCATCCCCTTAAAGAGGGGCGGAATGCGGCTACCCGGCCACACATGTGACCGGTACACCAGCAAGTCGACGGGGTCCAAGGGTCGGCTTAACCTGAGTCCTCATTACAGGCCCGGGAAGCAGGGCCGGTAAACATAAGTACATAGTGTTAACTACCATGAAGAGGGTAAACTCATTCAGGGTACGTACAAACTAAAAAACACACAAATTGACAATAATTAAATAGGTAAATGCACATACATTTTGCAAACAACAATGTGACTGAAAATGGGAAATTCCTGCAATTACATAACATTAAAATAAAGAGAACAACTATATACCTAAAGATTGTATTGATAGAGGTATAATCAACCATACCTGCCAGATAGGGACTCCATAAGGCGGGGAGGAGGACAGAGGGGTCTCCAACCTATAAAGAGGGAAAGCAGGTCGAAGGTGCATGACTGTATTACAAGTATGCTGTGATAAATCAAGTACTATTAATCTTCATAGAAATCGAAGATAGTACTGTGATAGGTCGAACAATTTTTAATCATCATACGAATCGACCCAAAATCCTTATCCGAGAAAGGATTTGTAGGATTGTACTTCATTAATGCCTGGCCAACGTGTGGCGTTCGGGCAATTGATCCACTTTGCCTCATGTTGGAGTATCCTCCTGTCCCAGTCACCCCCCCTTGGGTCTTGTGGGATTACTGCCAAAGCAATGAAGGCCGCAACAGAGGTGTCAAATCTGTGGCAAAGATCAAGATGTCTACTAATGGGGCTGAGCATCATCCCATTCGCTGAATAATAAACGTGGTCACGTATCCTTTGCCAAGATTGGCGGATGGTCTTGCCCACATAAAATACCCCACATTTACAGGTCATCAGGTAGATCACACCCTGGGTATTACAGTCAGCCCGAAAATGTGGGTGAAATATCTCGCCATTTGGTAGTTGGAATCTCTGACCTGTAGATACCCAGGGGCAGAAGGAACAATGCCCACATGTGTACATACCCACTCGGTTAGTCGTGTGAGCCTGTAAGGCTCACACGGCTCAATGACAATGCCCAGAAAACTCAATTACGTGCAAGGGCCCTCAGTTTTGTCAGTTGCTAGGGGCACCCAAAAATAGGAAAATATGCCATATCCAACAACGTCACGCAAGTCAAATCTCCAGAAGGGGGGTGTGGCCGAAAGCGGCATGTGAGAGGACCTGTATCACGGAGCTCTCGCACTAATCCTCCAACTATCCTCTTCCCAGCCTAGCACAATGACCAGAATCAAGGCTAATCCTGTGGGGGAACCCTCCCAGACACACCCGGAATCGTCGGCGAGCACTCCAGGGTGTCATGCTGACCCGCAAACACACGGAGACTGGACCGCCAGAAATCCAAAATGGTGACACGGCTCTGCTCTCACAGTGCGCACGAGGCATGAAGGACATGGGTAACCCTCCAAAGACCCCTAAGGGGACAGGGAAAGCCCCCCCTAGAGATATGGTCTACTATGTGCAGAAGTTAGCGGGCCAGGCAACAAATGGGAGTGGGGAGGACATGTTAAACACCCCAGCGGTGTTCCACACTCAGCCAGAGGAGGAGATGCACACACAGGGCCCTGCAGCTTCCCCCAGTCAGACCCTGCCAGATATGGAGGAGGAAGAAGAGGGTGATGACACTGAACAACCTTCCCTGGCAGAGATGCTGAAAGCGGTGCACAAATACACAGCATCAGTGCACACTCTGCAGGATCATTTTGGAGGCCTGAAGGAAGAATTAGGGTTTATCAGGCATGATTTGCAGAAAACAAGGGAATGCACTACTGCAGCAGAAGGCCGCATCAGTGAGCTGGAAGACAAAATCACGCCATTATTAAGAGAAACGCAAATAACAGCCAAAGTTGCCAAAGCGAATGAACTTAAATCTGATGATATTGAAAATCGTTTGAGGCGAAACAATATCCGCATAGCAGGGTTCCCTGAGAAGACGGAGGGCAGGGACCCCACGGAATTTGTTCAGCAATGGCTTCTACAGGTGTTCGGGAAAGAGGAGTTCACCCGCTGTATTCAGTAGAGCGAGCACCCATGATAGCCAGGATACTCAATTATAAGGATAAGGAAATTGTGCTCGGCCAGGCAAGGGAAAGGCGCAATGTCCAATTTAATGGGGCCCGCATCTCATTTAATCCTGACTACTCTGCTGAGATACAGAAGCGCAGAGCTAGATTCTCCGATGTCAAAAAAAGGCTGCAACTCGTCAGGGCCACATATGCTATGTTATTCCCGGCAAAACTCAGGATCAGACGGGAGGCCAATCCCACTTCTTCGAGACGGCGGGTGAAGCATCCTCATGGCTGGACGCTAACGAGAATATCCTTCGACATGCAGGTAGAGGAGCAGCAGAGAGAGACTAAGATGGAATCACAGAGACACCGGACATATACAGTGAAGTTTAAACATACCGGGCTGGGAAGCCACAATCTAGCGGGGTGAGTGTGATGGTGCATCGGGCCCTGGATTTTCAATTGGTGGACAAACTAATAGATGATGAGGGGTGATATGTGGTACTATTATGTAAACTTTATCAACTGAAATGTATAATTGCCGCCATATATGTGCCACCCCCATTTAGTTCAAAGGTACTGAGAATTTTGTTGAGGTATCATTTGGGTCATCCTGATGTTCCCCTCATCACTGTAGGGGATCTAAACTGCTACATGGATCCCACTCTGGATAAACACCCACCCCGCCTCCGGTGGCTTCTCGCACAAAAGCCTGAACGGCACTGCGGAAGTTCACAGAGGAGGTAGGTTGGATTGATCGGTGGCGCAGCCGAAACCCATTGCAGAAGCAATTCTCCTGCTTTTCTAAAACCAACCTATCCTTATCAAGGATTGACATGTGCTTATGCACACCCCAAACAACACACTTACTGGAGGACATTAGGTACCTGGTGAGGGGAGTGTCAGATCATTCCCCTTTACTGGTCTCCCTGGGGGCCAGGCCCGCTGCAGACATGCCTAGGGCGTCATGGAAACTTAACGCATTTTGGCTAAATCTGTTTCCTTCCCATGAAAAGATAATGGCTGAGATCTCAGGGTTCTGGCGGCATCACGAGGATCACCCTGATTTGAGATTAACCTGGGAGACGTTCAAAGCGTTCCTCAGGGGGATTTTGATTACTGAAGTTACGGGCATTAAATCTAAAACAAATGCTATCAAGGAGCAAACTGAGCAGATGGTGAGCAGACTGGAGGCAGAATTTATTGCAGATCCTTCTGATGCAGCCAGGGAAGCGTGGCTGGCTGCGCAGGAGGCGGTAAAACGGATCACAGGGGAGACAGCAGAAAGAAAGAGGTTTTTCAATAGACAAGCCTTCTATGAAGTGGGTGAGCAGACCAGCCGTCTGCTTGCAAAAATAGTAAAGGCCTCCCAGACATCCCCATCCATCATAGCGTTACTTACCGAGGGATGAAAGAGCTAGTAAAGTTTTATTCTAACTTATATAGGTCCCGGGTGAACTACTCGACCACTGAATTGCAAGAGTATTTACAGGGAAATGAGCTGCCTGGTTTGTCAACTTCCCAGAGTACACTCCTGGACTCCCCAATTAAACTTGAGGAACTTCAGAAGGCACTTAGCCTCTTCCCAAACTCAAAGGCCCCTGGACGTCTTTAAACAATATGGGGGAATTATGCTTCCGCGTTTGCTAAAGGTGCTTAATTATGCTAGAGAAAGTCAGAGCCTCCCAGAATCCATGACTAGAACTAATTTTATACTTCTGGTAAAACCAGATAAGGACCTGCTGGATCCAGGTTCCTACAAACCGATCTCGCTCCTACAGAGCGACATCAAGATCCTAGCGAAAATCTTGGCCATGTGGCTTAATGGGGCCATATCCTCCATTGTCCACTCGGACCAGTCGGGATTTATACCCCGGAGGTCCACAGCCATCAACCTCCATAGACTCTGAACATGCAGGCACAGTCGGATAATGTGGAGGATAGGGTACTGTTGTCATTGGACGCCCATAAGGCCTTTGACAGCATAGAGTGAGAGTACCTCTGGGCTGTCATGGGCAAACTTGGCTTTGTTTTTGTCATGGGTGAAACTGCTGTATTGCTCACCTTAGGCGATCATTAGGGAGGCGGGACACATTTCTGCACCATTCACCCTGTATAGAGGCACCCGACAAGGAAGCCCACTGTCCCCACTCCTCTTCGCCATCGCCATAGAGTCCATGGCAGCCTTGATTAGAGCGCACCAGGGAATACGTGGGTTCCAATATGGAAGGATTCAGGAGAAACTTATGCTGATGACACCATGTTACTCCTGGGGGACAGAGATGACTCCCTGAAGGAAGCTATGGCAGTAATTGGAAAATTTGGGACCTATTCAGGACTGGTAATTAATTGGACCAAACCCTCCCTTCTGCTGCTGGACGCAAATCCGGACAGCACAAGGCAGGCGATACATGAGGTATCGGTGTCTACCAGCTTCAAATACCTAGGAATCCAGATCACAGCAGAACCACGTGAATTTATCTCCCTAAATCTGACCCCATTATTAAATAGAATCCGTGATAGAGCCAAAATATGGTCCCACCTTAAAATGTCCCTGGTGGGGAGAGTGAATCTCATAAAAATGATTTTTATGCCCCAACTTCTGTATATCCTGCACAACACACCAATGGTTATCCCACTAAAGATGCTGAGAATTCTTAATTCTATTTTTAGGGACTTCATATGGCTAGATAAACCCGCAAGGATAAAATTAGAGCAGTTACAAAAATCTAGGGAGGCGGGAGGCCTCTCCCTCCCAAACCCCTGTGTATACTATCTGGCAGCTCAGGCGCAACATATTGCCCGGGCTATGCCAGAAGACCTGGAAACGGAAGATGGAAATCTACACTCAGAACCCATTAGGGCCCTAATGTGTCATGTCACTGGTTTCACCGACGTACCCACAGGTATGGAGGCCTTGGCGTAAGCAAAATCCAATAAACGTTTTCCCACATACGTTCTGATGCAAAAAATTTGGAACAGTTACAATAAGTAGAGGGCTTTACCGGGCATAGTCCGATATGGAACAATGGATACTACGAGGAACTTCAGTCACTGGATTGTGGTGCGCGGTGGAAGAGACACGGGGTTACTCACATGCGACATATATTTGCTGCGGGAAAATTGATTCCCTTTCAGGTGTTGAGGGAGCAATTTCACCTCCTGAACTCGATGTACTTCTATTATAAGCAGCTGCATCACGCAGTGACGGCGCAAACTGGGGGAGCCCCGTGGACTCTCTCACCGACCCTGATATTTTGATATATGGCTGAGTTATTCCAGTTTAAGGGCTTTATATCTAGTACTTATTCCAAGTTAATCAATATATACCTAGAAGAATTTCCCCAGGGGGCGTTGAGCAAATGAGAAAGAGATGTAGGATCTTTTGAGGATGAGCAATGGGAGGAGGCACTCCAGGCAGTACAACTTTGCTCCCTAAATGTGGCCCAACGGCTATCTCAGTTATACATCATCCTTAGAGTACACTACACGCCTGAAAGGTTGTTCAGGATGGGAGTAAGAATGGATTCCAACTGTCTAAGGTGCACGAGAGATCATGGGAACTTGATACACCTGCTCTGGAGGTGCCCCAAACTACTATCAACAGAGTCTATCAGACTACCATACCCGCTGACCCAAAGCCATGTATACTGGGGATAATAGATGACATTCCTATAGAGGACAATTTCAAACAGGCCATAGCCAGGGCCTTGTTTCCTTCGGCGTTGGAAGGCGATTGAACCCCCAACGTTGAAGGAATGGATTGCACAAATGGGAGACACCATAAGGTTGGAAAAATACATCTTTCAACATTGAGGTCGACCGGGAAAATTTGATAGGCTGTGGGCACCGTGGCT
Source organism: Lithobates clamitans (assembly GCA_037952925.1). Lineage (NCBI taxonomy): Eukaryota > Metazoa > Chordata > Amphibia > Anura > Ranidae > Lithobates > Lithobates clamitans. Next base: position 3,451,940 of record JBBGZY010000224.1, read on the forward strand.
GGACACCCCTAGTCTTTCTCCTGTTGATCTGGTGATGGATAGATTGCTGAGGTAAAGACTGGAATGGCGAGAGACACATTAGGAGAGTGAACCTACACTTTATGAACTTAAATACAGTGCATAAATAAGCAGTCCCCTCAGAGGAAATACTTGAAATGTACACTACAAGATGATATTGGATGCTGAGTGTATTGTACGAGTATACTTCCTGCGATGCTAATTGAAATGTATGACAAAGTATGTGCCTTAATTGTGAGCTGTGAAGTCTTTCTGTTGGTTTTGTTTTCTAATAAACATTTTTTCTGATTTAAAAAAAAAATCTCCAGGAGGACCTATCACCAAAAAAATCATCCAGATAATGGATAATAGAATACAAACCCAAACATCCGTAATAACTCGTTCCAGAAATGAGCTAAACATTTAAAATGGTGAGCAAGAAATTTTGCAACCCATGGGCAAACAACGGTCCACAAAGTACCCACCCTGCCAAAAATAGCCCAGCAAACAAAAGCTAATGGGGTGTACCAGCAGCCTCAATGTCTGTCTTGGCCATAAGAGAACCCCTTCAGAACCTACGAACCCAGACCACTGCTTTATCAAATGACGCATATGATACCGCACACAGCGCAGGGTCAATGCCATCGTTGACCAAACCACCCTGAAGATGAGAAAGATGGTGGATAAGGCGAAACTTATTAGGTTCTTTCTTCGCAACCACTCCTAATGGAGACACCACCAAATCCCCCAATGGAGGAGACAAAAAGGGGCCTGACATCCCACCCAAAGAAACATCTTTCAGCAGTTTCTCAGAAACCACTGTAGAATGCAACTTTGCTGACTGTAAATTATCAGACACCGAGGGAACAACAGACAGCGTGCAAGGAATCCAGAAACCCTCAGAAAAACCACTCAACAATAGCCTAGCCGCTTCCCTATTAGGATACCTATTTAGAAACCTGGCCAGTTTTCCCACTCTCACCTTTGTCTTCCCTCTTTCCAGCGTCGGTATTCTTTCCTCTTCCTTGTTTGAAACATCTGAACAATGGGTGTCCACCTCTGCAACCTAAACCTTCATGCTTAAAACAGCATGATCCCCCAAATTTGCAGGTGCCCTCATTATACTGCCAGCAATACCCCATTTGTTTTGTGGCCAAAGGCGTGGAGGAAGATGCACCCCCGACCCCACTTGGCTCCTTTAGCTTGTGTCATCAGTCGCATCCACAAGCTAATATCCTTGTGGTCCCATCTCAAAGAAGGCCTCACTGCCTTTCGCTGATGAAATTGTTCCTCATAGCGCAAGTAAGCAATTACTCCATATACCCGCTGGGCTTCGCTAATGGAATCCAGGTAGCAAAAAACTCTTGGAGAACTCTTTATGAGCATGTTAAATCTTTTGTTTTTTTTATGTTTGTGGTTTTTGCTATTCATGTATGTACCAGAAACTACTAAAAATATCAAATGTATTCCCTTTGGACTTTTCAGAAAGGATAAGACATGAGACAAGGACTGCTAGCTTTGTACATTTGTTTATTTTTGAAGGTTGAATTGTAAGGAGCCATGGGCACTCACATTAGCAAATATAGGTCCTGTGAACACGGACGGATTTCAGGTTGAAAAGTATTCAGAGAGAAAACATAATGACAAAATGTGAAGTGGTAGAACTTTTATTTACTGGGATGGAGGAGGATTTTTAATAAAATAATATATTTTCAGCTAAGTCAGCAAATTCTTCAGGGAAATTTTAATTTAAAATTTAAACTAAGGACAAAGCTTTCTCTTCTTAAAATTGTACTTTAATATGGTAATCAAAACTTCTGTTCATAGCTTAGCTAAAAGAAACAGCAAAATCTACTATTCTGATGTGTACATGATATAATTCACAAGAGTGACCCTGGTTGTCTCTACTTTAGTAATAAAAGAATAAAGTAGAACTCCAGCCAAAACGTATTTTTTTTCTTGATTATGATAGCAGAGGGAAGGGTTGGAAACCTGTCGGATTTGTATTGCTGTCTATGTCCCTGCTAGAAAGGTCCACTATCTCTATTTATCCTGATGACCAGAGAGTTGTCACCAGATCAGGAATGGAGGAGAAATGAGCCATATGGACACATGTTCTAGTGACAATTATCATAGGTAGGATTTCCCCTCACAATGAGGATATTTCCAATAGACAAAGTAATCACTACCCTCTAGAAAGTTCAGTGCCTGCTTCCTTCTTCCAGAAATGTGCCAAAACTCCTCTGGAGTCTGCTTTAACCCCTTCGGCACCAGCGTAAATTGACAAAAGACTGAGCTGAATTTCTCCCAACAACAATGTATGTTGTATGTTGTTTAAAATGTATGGTTCTTCCCCACGTGGCCTAAAAGGATAAATGCACCATCTCTGAGGCATTACGATGTTTCTTTCCACTTCCCCATGGAGCCTGATGAGATTTCAGCACAGTTATGCCCCGTACACACGGTCGGATTTTCCGATGGACATTGTCCGATCGGAGCGTGTTGTCGGAAATTCCGACCGTGTGTGGGCGCCATCGGACATTTTCCATCGGATTTTCCGACACACAAAGTTGGACAGCAGGAGATAAAATTTTCCGACAACAAAATCCGATCGCGTCAATTCCGACCGTGTGTGGCCTGTTCCGACGCACAAAGTGCCACGCATGCTCAGAAGAAATTCCGACACGGGACAGCTCGTTCTGGTAAACTTAGCGTTCACAATGGATACAGCACTTTCGTCACGCTGCAATGTAAAAAATGGTTTAATACAGCGCACTCTCTTCTTCTTTATAATGTGACAAGAATTAAGTAGTTTTGCTTCTCATATTCACACACACTTCTCACAAAGTTTTATTTGTGTTTTTTTAGTGGGATTCCCCCAATATATTGTTATTAGTTGTCACATCTGACAGTTTTATATTTTTTATGTTTTTTTTTTTTTTGTTTTTAAGCCTTTTTTTTTCTTTAATGTTTGGATTTTTTCCAAGGCTGATCTTTGTTCAATGTTATTTTTATTTTTACTCCAGAATATTTTTGTGTGTGTTTTGTGTGGCAAGTTACCCCAACACCATTGATATCTTTTATTATTTAATCTCCATGAGATTTTTTGTTGTTGGTGTCCCTTGTTCATTTCACATTGTATATTAGAAATGTACCTGAATCCTCACAAACAAACCATCATTTTTGAAGTAAAACACATAGGAGAGTATAATTCAAAACAAAAATCCTTTATTAAGGGCTCAGAACCAAACAAAGAGGAAGGCAACACTGGATCAACATGAGAAATTAGCGAAGCCTGGGACCCCCACGGCAGACATCAATTCTTAAACCTCAAAATTGGTGGCCTGAGGAGTCCATATGTAAGGGAGGGCAGTCTGGTCCGGGATTCACAGAGATCCGCATAGCAGCAGATGACATCAGTGTCCCCAGGCTGTGGTACCACAAGAGGCTGCATCTTTTGGCCGACCAGACTGGATCCAGGGTCCTCACTGTCTGGTCTTCCTTTCACACTTCCTTCCGGGCTGTGGCTGTGCAGTTGGAGATGTGGCAGGAGGAGGAGTAGGACCTGGAGGAGGAGTAGGACCTGCAGGAGGAGGAGGAGGACCATCCCAAAGCTGTGTGTGAGGTGTAATTTGGCCCCTCACACCTTTCGCCAGAGCCTCAGATATGAGGGCCTCACACATGGCTTTTTGGCCCTCCTCCATCCTCTGCATTTTATAGGCTATGAATGCAGCAATGTTCTCCTGCCTGGTGTGGGGTGCTCCCAGGACCTCTGTAGCCCTACAAAAAAATCTGATAGCAGCCTCCTCTAGGGTACTCCTCCTACTGCCACTTTCTGTTTCCAGGGGGGGTGGAGGGACCTGCAGATCAGCCAGCCGGCTCGGCCCGGCCACCTCCTGGCTGAGACTTCCCTGTGTATGAAAAAGGGACATGGTTGTAATGTTTTGCATCATCAATCACAATCATAAATTAGTACTCCCAACTAACATCTAGTTAACATCATTGATTGGACAAGCAGAAATATTTAGAGGAATGCTATACCTGGCTCAATCTGGGCTCCTCCACATATCGCCTGGAAGGCCCAGGTTGGGCGTCAGAAGCCTCAGCTGGGGGGGAAGGAAGCGTGGAAGGAAGACTGGAGAGTGATGACCTGGGTCTGGCCTGCCAGAAAGTGCAGCCTGTCGTAGTACAACATCCTGGGGACATAGATGTCATCTGCTGCTCCGGATCTCTGTGAATCCAGGACTTTCTTGCGCTCCCTCAGATATGTGCTCCTCAGGCCACCAATGAAAATCTTTAAAAAAGTGATGTCTGCCGTGGGGATCACCTGCTTCACAATTTCACACAATTGCTCCAGTGCTGCCTTCCTCTTTGCTTGGTTCTTGTAATGGGGGTGTTTAATCTCCCACAGACAGGGCAGCTCCCTTAGCATCTCTATGAAGACTGAAATGAAGTCCTGATCTTTCAGTACCATATCCATGTTCACTGCAAGACACAACACAAGACAAAGCCTAATGTCACACCAAACTCTCTTAATCTTGTTACAATATAGGCCTCAATCTATAGAAGCAGTATAGGCCCAAGTTTGTCTCTTACCTTCGTTCTTACGATCGCCGCGTTCAATGCTCCTTCCTCCGCTCACAGATCAAACGTAATACGCACGCGTGTTACGCTTTATATACACTGCGCATGCGTGTAACTCCGCCCGCCCCTGACGTTCTTTCTAGTGTATTCCCCGCCCCTTTTCGTTCGGCGCAGTGGGGGAAGAGCATGATGGCGGACATACAGCAGGTGCGGGCTAATTGTAGCAACGAGGAGGAGGAGGAGGAGGAGGAGGAAAGGGCGGATCCAGGCACGTCCCGATGCAGAAGGAGACGTTTTAAGGCCACAAATATGTCGTTTGGGGAGATGTTGGAGATGGTCGACATCATGAGGAAGTCCGACTATGACGGAAAATATGGGCCTTACCCCAACCCCAATATCCGAAAGGCCAAAATCATGGCGAAAGTGGTCAGGAGTCTAGAGCGGAATTTCGGGGTACGAAGGTCTAAAGATCAGCTCAGGAAGCGGTGGTCGGACCTGAAGTTGAGAGAGCCAGAGCAGTACCGAAAGATCCGGAGAGTGCTGCAAAAAAGTAAGTAGTTGTGCTTTCTGTCTTTATTACGTTCGTTCTGCTCCATATGCTTTGATTAGTTGTAACGTTTCCAAAGGTCAACTTTAATGTTCATGGGCACATTATTCGTTCGTATCAAACATTTTTCTTTCAGCCTCTAGAACACCATTGTTTAGGCCATATGCATTTTCACACATTTTTGTGGGCCTACTTGGATGCCAAATATTTGTTTGTGTAGATGGGTTTGTTACTAGAATGAAATGCAAACTAGATTGTGTGTAAGGAGAGGACACTGAGCAGCTGTTTTCACATCTGGACACTGGAGCACTAGTGTGGGACACAAGAACACCATTTTTATTAGGGGGCCACACAGGTGCTCCAGTGTATACTATTAGGGGGGTCTCCATCTGTGAAGCTTGTACCAAACAGGTAAAGTATTGCAGCTTGACAAAGGGCAATAAAAAATATACATCTTGGAACTCGGCTAATATAGACAATTGTACCCCACTTCCAAGCAATGTTTCCTATTTCTATAGTTCTGCCATCAAATATCTGTGTGCTAAGTATACCATTTTTGTTTTACATAGGGGAGAAAAGACTCGGACACCCCTCATCCCAGGAGAACACAGACCCCCCACCTCTGGAAGAAGGGGAAATACCAACCCAAGAAGCTGAGCAGGAGGAAGAAGAAGACGTGGTGGAGATTGGCACCACAACAGGTGAGTGTCTGCGACCACACACTCAGGTAAAAGAGATGGCTGGTGGCAGATTTTTGAGACCTTTTTTTTTGTTCTTTATCTCTTTTTAGGTGATCGTGATGTGAGGGATCCAGAACGCTTTACATCTGAAAGTGCCCAGATACTGATTGGGGAGATCATGGGGTGTAATCTCCAATTGCAAAACATACATCAACAAATCAGTGATGTTATTAAAAAAAATAATAACATCATTGATGTTTTGGGGCGAATTTAAACCCCACAAAATCACCTGTTTTATCGTACCAAACTTTTTTCAATGTTTAGAAAAGCCAAATTTGGAGGATGCACACAGTGTGCCAACATGTGCTATCTGCCATCACGGGAGATCAATGGACGCGTTTTGGGGGGCAACCCCTTCCTCAATTATAAAGTAGCATTGAGGAAGGGCTTGCTCCCCCCAAACACGTCCCTTGATCCCCCCTGATGGCAGCACATGTTGACATTCGTAAATTGGTGTGCATCTTCCAAATTTGGCTTTTCCAGGGGTGATTTCCCCCCATCTGAACGCTATATCAAACCCAGTTCCTAAATACTGATGTCTGATATAGCCTTCAGGTTTTACCTAATGTGAACTTTGTAAGTTCAAGTTTTTTGGCTTTCTTGTTGGTTTTACACAGGCCTGTTTTATCTGAAATGGATATTTTGATTTTTCATAATGCTACTGCAAACATTGTTATACAACAAACATGTTGGTTTGTTTTAAAAACCTTTGGTAAATGCGCATGTGATTGTGCAGGTATAAAAAAGTGCCTTACTCAAGAATGTGTGGATTATTGTCTCAACACTACAACACTTTTGGGGTGATGTAATTGTTGTTTTATGCACAAATGGGGGTTATTTCCTAAGGGCAAATCCTCTTTGCACTACAAGTGCAGGTTCAGTGCAGTTGCAAGTGCACTTGTAGTGAAATGTGTTTTTGCATTTAGGAAGTACCAGCCAACACTGTTTTTTATAAGGTTACCCAATCACGACATTTTCTGCACTCAACACATTTCTGTCAGGGTCAGCTAAAACAAACACAAGCAGTAAATGTCCACCAAGAATTTCTTTTGGTTGTTTTTTATTAGAAAAAGGTGTCACATATTGTCTGGCATATTGATAGCCCCCCTACCCGCAAAGAACTCCAGGTATCGTAACAGGACATCACGGGCATTCAGGGAGGGCAAGCCAGGACGGCCGCTTTCAAGTGCCGTCATTGTTGATGTATTTGAGATTCCGGCCTCAGGCCCAACTGAGCCAGCATAGTTGGCTGAATGTTTTCGTAGAAAATTATGGAGAACACAGCAGGCAAGTATTATATGGTTCAGTTTATACTCCGCCATATGGATGGGTGTCATAAATAATCGGAACCGGCTGGCCAGGATTCCAAATGTGTTCTCCACCACTCTTCGGGCTCTGGCCAGCCGGTAATTAAAAACCCTCTGTTCCGGGGTGAGGGCTTGCCTCATGCAGGTATCCTGCCTGCTGATATAGGGGGTCAGCGAAGCCAACAAACGGTGAAATACGGGGTCCGTCATCCTGAGAAAGTTCCTGAAATCATCAGGATTATTCTCACGGATCTCACGGAGCAAAGGCATATGACAGAACTGGTCACGCTGAAGCAACCAATTCTTGGTCCATGAACTCCTCCCCACCCTGTTCATGGACTGGACTTGTGTCAAGGTCAGGACCCCAACACCAAGCCCCCGCACAGCACGAACTCTACGAGGAGTACGCATACGCAACATGGCTAGAAAACGGTCGGCTGCTCAGAACGAAGTAACAGAACGCACTGAAGAACAGCAAGGCCTGTGAAGAGCGACCTGAAAAACAGCAACGAGCGGACAAGATCGCACAGAAAACTCCAATACGAACTGACTGCACGCACTGAAGAGCAGATACAAACCCACAAGCACAAACTGAACGGCAGAAAACGATCTGAAAGCCATGAGTCTGAAAAAGCGCGAATCGTCTCTCACCAAACTTTTACTAACACGAGATTAGCAAAAGGAGCCCAAAGGGTGCCTCGCTTGGTTCTGAACTGGCCTTTTCTAGTCTCGTCGTACGTGCTTGACGTCACCGCGTTCTTGGCGATCGGAAATTCCGACAACTTTGTGCGACCGTGTGTAGGCAAAACAAGTTTGAGCCAACATCCGTCGGAAAAAATCCGAGGATTTTGTTGGCGGAATGTCCGAACAAAGTCCGACCGTGTGTACGGGGCATTAGAGTTTGTTGCTAGGGGCAACCATGAAAAAAATAACGTTGAGCCTCATGTTGGGCGGAAAAAATTAAGCACCCCCTGGTGGGGGTGGTGGCGTCCCTCAAAGACAGAGTGGACGGACATTTCACCTCCAGGTGCAGATTGCTAGACATAGTATTAACAGATGGGTGCCAGTCAGAAAAATTAATGTTTATTGCTTACTCAACAAAATTTTAGGGAGAGAGGGGTAGGGGCTCAGGACACCCAAATAAAAGCAGGCAGGCAGACTAACAGACTCCTCAAAAATAGACAGCACTACAGAAAAGAGACTTTAAGCTGTACCCAGCGTTCTGCACCTTCTTATAAACAGCTGCCTCCAATAACAACTATGACTAAAGCCTCATACACACGGTTGTTGTACGACCGAGCGTCTGCTTTTTGTCAAAAGCGCGTGTGCAGGATTTTGTCTAGCATACTAACTATCCACAAATGGTCATTCGACAAACACGAACGTAGTGACGTACTATGAGAGTATAAAGAGGAAGTTCATTTCTCAAGCACCACCTTTTGGGCCTTTCTGCTAATTTCATGTTAGTAGAAGTTTGGTGAGCGTTGATTCGCACTTTTTTGTTAAGTTATTTTTATTTGGATGGCAGATAGCATCTCTAATTTAATTTCTGCTGTTTTTTTTCTGCACAATAAAAAAATTGTGTAGAATAATACTTGACTATGTGTTTTTCTTCAAATGAGTTTGGGAGTAGGCAGTTACATTAAAAACAAGACAATGGAAAATTAACAAGGGACACCAACATAGTTGTATCTTTGATCTTAAAAACTCAGGGATAATGGTGTTGTGGTAACTTCCCCAAAAAAATCAAACAACCATAATATTAATATTATTTATATCACTACAAAACAACTGCCTTTTAAAATACGTTTGGCATAGCTACATCAGTATCACCAGCAAAGCATCTTCATTATTATCCCATTATAGAAGAAGAGAATGTGCACTGCATTTTGACATTTCATCAATTGCCTCATCACCAATGTTAGATTACGAACGGTAGTTTACAAGACAAAACTCTTCCCGGTCGTTCCTTAAATTTTCTGATCATGCGTGTTTGTACTTTCAACTTTTGTGTGACGATTTCTGTACTGACCATCCGAAAATCAGATGTTGAGTCCACATCCAACAAAAATTTTATAGCCTGCACTTCCAGATTTTGTCTGACGAAAAAGTGAAATCGGCTGTTGAAAGCACCGTACTAATTATCCGAAAATCCGCAGACAGCTTGTCTTATGAATTTTCCCATATGATTTTCGTACTGTGTGTACGAGGCTATACAGTAGACACAAATTGATTGGATGAGTCCACCTTGATGCTTCCACTACAGCTTGCCAAACTAATACCAGAGGTACCAGTAACACCTGATGGCAAAAGAAAGGAACCACAGCTACACTGCATTAAGGGGAAACTGAAATAGACAAAAAATAAGGCGGGTTACCTACTGTACCACCCAACAAAGCCAAATTTAATAAATAGTCCCTATTTAGAACAAGGTGGCTACACTACCTCCTTTTCAAGGAGACTATGAGGTTGATTTACTAAAACTGCATGATGCAAAGTCTGGTGCAGCTCTGCATAGGAACCAATCAGCTTCCAGGTTTTCTTGTCAAAGCTTAATTGAACAAGCTGAAATTAGAAGCTGATTGGCTGTCATGCACAGCTGCACCAAATGCTGTGTGCTCCAGTTTTAATAAATTTCCCCCTATGCCCTTGGAATCTGCACAAAACATATGTTTTCTCCTTGGAATCTGCACAAAACATATGCTTTCTCGACAGATTTTGTTCAGGGTGGAAGTTTTTAAATCAACGTTTATATCTGTGATGGACAGAAAGTGGGGGGTTTTACATGGAGTGAAGAAATGTTAGAACCTTAGCAAAATTTGTATTTCTGTCACACATTTGTTTATATACATTGCTTTTAATGTTTTATGTGTTTGATGGAAGAGATTTACCAATTTTAATGAATGTATGTTTAATCAGGAAAATGTTTTATGTTTCTTACTTTCAGCCAGAAATTAGTGTAAAGTCACAACTGGAACCAAATCCTTAAACCAGCTTCATGGCTTGACAACAATATATACTGTATATAAGGCGCTGCCTCCTGCAGTACATGGGAAATGCAGTTGTATTTGTGTATACAGCCTATGCCAGGGGTAGGCAACCTTTTAAACACAGTGTGCCGAATTTTTTTTTCAAAGAAATTAAGCGTGCCGATTTTATAACAAAAAAATGTCAACTTCACACTCTCAATCACGAAAAGAATTTTTTATAAAGTAAATGCTGTAAACTACTTTAGTAGTGAGAAATTAACATCCTGCACTCTCACGCCTCAGATCAGCCCCAATTCATGCACCTTCACACCTCAGATCACTGTCCCCCCTGCACATCTGCTCCACCACTGTACTACCCTGCACATCTGCCCCACAACTGTACCCCCCTGCTCATCTGCCGCACCACTGTAACCCCCTGCTCATCTGCCCCACCACTGTAACCCCCTGCTCATCTGCCCCACCACTGTAACCCCCTGCATGTCTGTCCCACCACTGTCCCACCAATGTGTTTTACCGATTTACCTCCTTTCTCCTTTGCACCCCTCTGCACATCTGCCCCACCTCTGTACCTCCCTGCTCCTCTGCCCCACCGCTGTAACCCCCTGCTCATCTGTCCCACCAATGTACCTCCTTTCTCCTCTGCCCCAACACTGAACCCACCCTGCTCATCCTTCCCACCACTGTAACCCCCTGCTCATCTGTCCCACGGCTGAACCCCCTTCCCATCCCTTCCACCACTGTACCTCCTGCACATCTGCCCCACCACTGTACCCCCTTGCTCTTCTGTCCCACCACTGTAACCTCCCTGCACATCTGCTCCACCACCGTATCCCAATGCTCTTTTGTCTCACTACTGAATCACCTTCTCATCTGTCCCAACACTGAACAAATCTGCTCATCTGCCCCACCACCGTAACCCGCTTTCTCATCTACCCCACCAATGTACCTCCTGCGCATCTGTCTCACCTCTGTACCCCCCTGCTCTTCTGCCCCACATCTGTTCCCCCTGATCTCCTGCTCCACCACTGTAACCCCCTGCTCATCTGTCCCACCAATACACCTCCTTTCACATCTGCCCCACTGCTCTACCCTTCTGTTTTTCTGTCCAACCACTGAACCCCCTTCTCATCTGCCCCAACAATAAATCCCCCTGCTCATCTGGCCCAACACTGACCCCCCTGCTTATCTGGCCCAACACTGAACCCCCCTGCTCATCTGCCCCAACACTGTACCCCTCCTGCTCTTCTGCCCCAACACTGTACCCCCTGCTTTTTTGTCCCACTGCTGAACCCCCTTCTCACCTCTTCCACCACTGTACCTCCCTGAACATCTGCCCCACCGCTGTACCCTCCTGCTCATCTGTCCCACCTCTGAACCCCTCCTGCTCATTTTCCCCACCGCTGTGCCCTCTTCTCATCTATGATGTGCATGATATGCAGAGTGGTAAAAGGAAGCAGAGATGAGACACATCTATCTGTCCTGGCACACTCATCCCCGCTGATCCACCTCACGCATCCAGCCTACGTACTTGTATGTGATGTATGTGATGTATGTGATGTCATATACAAGCATCTGAAATGGATGCGCAATGATGAGCTCAGGTCAGGGGCATTTTCTGAAAGCAGCAGGCCTGTGTGCAGGATCATAGGTTAGGCCCCCCTAGCTGAGAAAAAGTGTGGCACTCTGCGCCACAGTAAAAGTTGGGTGTGATTTTAATTGCGCTGAATACTGATTCTGGCTTAAAGGGACACAGAGTGCAAGGGTTCAGTAGTAAGCAACGCAAAGGTTCAGAAATAATTTCAACAAAGTTCCCAGAAGCTCAACAGTAATTCCAAAAACTGTCACCTGATTGTGGTTTTCTCAATCAGTGAAATCCCTTCTTTCTGAGATTGGTAGTGGCAACAACAAAGTTAGAGAACCAAACAATGTTTCCCATCTTTTACAATGTGCACAGTGCCTCCCTCTCAGTGTAGGTGTGGTGTGGGGAACTCTGAAATTGGAATCCATTAGTGTCTCACCGACACTTCCCTGCGCTGCTCTGCTGATGGGGAGGGAGTCGAGTGCCGGCAAAAGAGGCTTCGTCCCTACCCCTGGCCTATGCTGTTCTCTGGTTAATTGTTTTTGATTATGCTACTACCTTGTGACTAGGGATGAGCTTCGAGTTCGAGTCGAACTCATGTTCTACTCGAACATTGGCTGTTCGCAAGTTCGCCGAACAGCGAACAATTTGGGGTGTTCGTGGCAAATTCGAATGCCGCGGAACACCCTTTAAAAGTCTATGGGAGAAATCAAAAGTGCTAATTTTAAAGGCTTATATGCAAGTTATTGTCATAAAAAGTGTTTGGGGACCCGGGTCCTGCCCCAGGGGACATGGATCAATGCAAAAAAAAGTTTTAAAAACGGACGTTTTTTCAGGAGCAGTGATTTTATTAATGCTTAAAGTCAAACAATAAAAGTGTAATATCCCTTTAAATTTCGTACCTGGGGGGTGTCTATAGTATGCCTGTAAAGGGGCGCATGTTTCCTGTGTTTAGAACAGTCTGACAGCAAAATGACATTTGGAAGGAAAAAACTCATTTAAAACTAGCCGCGGCTATTGCATTGCCGACAATACACATAGAAGTTCATTGATAAAAACGGCATGGGAATTCCCCACAGGGGAACCACGAACCAAAATAAAAAAAAAAAAATGATGTGGGGGTCCCCCTAAATTCCATACAAGGCCCTTCAGGTCTGGTATGGATATTAAGGGGAACCCCAGCCAAAATTGAAAAAAAAAATTGACGTGGGGTTCCCCCTAAATTCCATACCAGACCCTTCAGGTCTTTTAGTGAAATGGTAGGGGTAAGTACCCCCTTACCATTTCACACAGGGGGGGGGCCGGGATCTGGGGGTCCCCTTGTTAAAGGGGGCTTCCAGATTCCGATAAGCCCCCCGCCCGCAGACCCTCACAACCACCGGCCAGGGTTGTGAGGATGAGGCCCTTGTCCTCATCAACATGGGGACAAGGTGTTTTGGGGGGCTACCCCAAAGCACCCTCCCAATGTTGAGGGCATGTGGCCTGGTACGGTTCAGGAGGGGGGGGGGGCCGCACTCTCGTCCCCCCCTCTTTTCCTGCGGCCTGCCAGGTTGCGTGCTCGGATAAGGGTCTGGTATGGATTTTTAGGGGGACCCCACGCCGTTTTTTTTTTTTTTTTTTGGCGCGGGGTTCCCCTTAAAATCCATACCAGACCTGAAGGGTCTGGTATGGAATTTAGGGGGAACCCCACGTCAATTTTTTTTTTAAATTTTGGCTGGGGTTCCCCTTAATATCCATACCAGACCTGAAGGGCCTTGTATGGAATTTAGGGGGACTCCCACATCATTTTTTTTTTTTAATTTTGGTTCGGGGTTGCCCTGTGGGGAATTCCCATGCCGTTTTTATCAATGAACTTCTATGTGTATTGTCGGCAATGCAATAGCCGCGGTAGTTTTAAATGTGTTTTTTCCTTCAAAATGTCACTTTGCTGTCAGACTGTTCTAAACACGGGAAACATGCGCCCCTTTACAGGCATACTATAGACACCCCCCAGGTATGAAATTTAAAGGGATATTACACTTTTATTGTTTGACTTTAAGCATTATTAAAATCACTGCTCCTGAAAAAACGGCCGTTTTTAAAACTTTTTTTTGCATTGATTCATGTCCCCTGGGGGAGGACCCGGGTCCCCAAACACTTTTTATGACAATAACTTGCATATTAGCCTTTAAAATTAGCACTTTTGATTATTCATGTTCGTGTCCCATAGACTTTAACGGCGTTCGCGTGTTCGAACAAATTTTTTTCCTGTTCGCATGTTCTGGTGCGAACCGAACAGGGGGGTGTTCGGCTCATCCCTACTTGTGACCATCGTTGGTATTACTTGCAATTTTCTGTGTTTCCTTCCCTTTATTGTGCTGTCATTTTCTTTTCACTGTGTGTGTTTTCTCCTTTCCCTACTAGACACACATTGGGACTAGAAAGTTCAGCTATCGGATGTAAATTGTCCACTGTGATTGTCTCTGCTATATACAGGCCAGGCATAGAGGTCCCAGGAAAGGATAGTCACTATCACAATTGGAGTCACAATAGTCAAAATGAGTATAATTCCAACAGCCTTCTTTATGTGTATCTGTATAATTAGCAATCAAGCTAAGTGCCTTCCTCCATCTTGTGAAATCAAATAGATATTCAAATTTCCTGCATTTCTTCTGAGAGTGTTTAATGCTGTTGCATTGAACTGTGTTACACTGCATGTCTAAATAATCACTATTATAGCAACTGGAGTCAGAATATGTACAGTATATTTACATTGTAATTACATTGCATTGAATAAATAACAAAGGCGGGCATCATAGATAAATTGCAATAAGTAAAGAAAAAAATCAAAGTGAACCCCTGTTATGTTCTCTATTCAGGCCAAATGGATTCTTCTGCACGTACCTTGCAAGCTGTTTTTCTGAAATTGGTAGCAAAGGCACACTTCTTGCATGTCTGTGGCATCGGTTGGTGGGTATTACATAAAAATTGTGCTTCGTGCCTTATTTGTTTTACTATTTATTATTATAGTGACAGCTGTCTTTCTCAACACAGTCCTTTGAATTCTTCTTGAGTGTAGGTAGGGTGGGACAATAGGGATGCGTTTCTCTAACAATCCATAGCACAGATAGGGAATGTCCTTACATGACCACCTAAATCAGTGATGGCCAACCCTTTGGCACGCAGAGCCCTCTCTGTGGGCACGTGAGCAGGGCCACCATCTTTTCTCTTGTCCATAACAGAAGCGCCCGACTGCCAGGTAAAATCATGCTGGTGCTCGGTCTATTGACTCAGCTCAGGCATTACCAGCAGCACACGCATGGCCTCTTGCTGCCCTGCCCCCTCCCGCCCTCTATGCATCTTGTCTATTGACTTCCCCGAGATGCCCAGGTCCTGTGCAAGGAGGTAATTGGCCAGCACAAGTGTCAGTCATGGGAGCCAGGCCGAAGCGTGCTTCTGCGGCCAATCCGAGGCTCTGCATTGGCTCAGTGGGTGGGCTGGGCAGGTCCCGTACAAGGTGGCAATTGGCCAGCGCAGGTGTCAGTCATGGGAGCCAGGCCGATGCGTGCGCCTGCTGCTTTGGCCAACACGTGGCTTTGCGTTGACTCGGTGGGTGGGCTGGGCAAGTCCCCTGCAAGGAGGTAATTGGCCAGTGCAGGTGTCAGTCATGGGAGTCGGCGGATGCTTCGGCCAATCTGCGGCTCTGGGTTGGCTCAGTGGGTGGGCTGGGCAGCGGAAAATTAACAACAAAGCCGGTCAGCCGATGGGGAGGCGGGAAGAGTGTCCCAGGTGTTCACTATCAGGGCAGAAGTTCCTCAGAGTTCTGGCTGGAGCCCAGTAAGGCTGCTTGGAATGTGGGGGAAAGAGCTGACTGGTTGCCCATAGCAACTTAATACAAGCCTCTGCACTGCAGTAGAGGAAGGAGCTGATGAGGACTCCTACAGCCAGGGACCAATGAGGAGCCAGGACAAGTGCACCATGGGACATGTAGCCCTGGAAGACTATGGTCCATTTTAATTAAAGGAAAACTACAGCCCCAGCATGCCCTGCAAAAATAAGAGGGGGGGCAGCCTGGAGCCCAGGAAAAAAGGGCTGAGGGAAAGGGGAGAGCAAGGGTGAGAGGAGTGTGGAGACAAGAGTGAGAGGAGGCTGAGGTGGTTTGGAAAAGAGAGAGCCCAAGCCACAACAGCCCCTGGAGTTGAAATAGCCAGAGAGGAGTGAGAGGTCGATGCTGAGAGGTGCTGAGAGGACATGATCGAGAGTGAGGAGGGCAATCACAGGCAGCAACAAAAGGAGAAGCTGCTGCCAGGCACACCGACACTGGACACCGAAGCCAGGTGAGTGCTGAACTGACTGCAAACCCTCTTGGGGTGGGCGATCATCACCAGTGTTGGCACTTTGAAACAAATAAGTTGGTGTTGTGTTGCAGTTTAGGCACTTGGGCTCAAAAAGGTTTGCCACCACTGACCTCACCACACGTCTAATCGAATACCACCAAAATAAAGCTCTATTTGTGAGGAAAAAAATGACATACATTTTATTTGGGTACAGCATTGCATGACCGTGCAATTGTCAGTTAAAGTAACAAAGTGCTGTATCTCAAAAAAATGGCCTGGTCATGAACGGGGGTAAATCTATCGGAGGTGAAGTGGTTAAGGTCATCAAGTGGGCACTCTTTACGTCTGGAGGAAAAGAGAGTTAACCGCCAAATATGGAAAGGCTACTTCACAGTAAGAGCTGTGACAATGTTGAATAGACTCCATCAGGAGCTGGTTCCGGCCAGCTCAGTAGATTGTTTAAAAAAGGGCCAAAATGTTTTTCCTAAATGCACAAATGTCAACTAGATACTGATATTTAGAGGTAAAGTTGATCCAGGGAATATCTGAGTGCCTCTTTGGAGATCAGGAAGGAATTTTGTTTCATCGCTGGAGCAAATTGAACCATGCTTTATTGGGGTTTTTAGCCTTCCTCTGGATCAACTGTGGGCATCGGATTGTGTATATGAAGTGTGCGTGTGTGTATGTGTGTATGTTTGTGTGTTTTTTTTCTCTGTGGGTTGAACTGGATGTCTTTTTTAAACCTGACTACCTATGTAACTATGAATCCCATGGGTGATAGATATGATTGGCCTCCTGGCCCAAAAAGAGTCTCTTGAGAGTGACATGGCATATTGGGTACTGGAAGTGCCCAGGACTGGAACATGTGTTAGACAGAAGCGGACTTGAGTTTAGTTAGTGGCACAGGCAAATAGATATTTTGTTTGTTTTATGCTATGGACTTGTTGCACAAAGATACTGATGCATTGAAAGTGTTTTTGTTTGCTAGCTTGCGAAAATAAAAGTAGCTTGGAGTGTTTCTGTGTGTCTCCGTTTCTCAAATGGTTTACTGCCAAGTGCCAATACTAGTTGAGCATATCTCCCTGACAACAGTATGCAGGCAGCACCTATTGCTGAACAAAAGGTGTAGCTTATAAAAGGACTCATACTGGCAAATGCTCACAAGCAAAAGGTGAATGGCTTGTAGAATAGTGCCCATGCACTCACCATTCTCTGATGCATGCATAGGCCTCTTTAACTCATTTTCCCTCAACTCCCTGGAAGATAGGTTTTTCTGCTTCCCTCTCTCAGCAGCTCAGAGTGGCCACACCTGATGAGGCCAGGTGGACCCCTCAGTGTCAGAACCAGCATGCAGGGAGCCGGGCCAGAGCCTAAGGCCCCTTTTTACATGGGGCGGATAAGTTTGACAGACTCTGCTTGTTCAGCAGGGGTGCAGAGCAGAGACAGACAGAATCCCGCTCTCCTCTATAGGGGAAATCGGATCACCTGTCCGTTTTCATCCAATCCTATCCGATCTGCCAGACAAATGAAAAATAGGACCACCATCCATCTGGATTTGGCGGTTAGGATCGGATTGGATACCAGTGGGTGTCAGCGAATATATCACTGCTGAAATCCACCACTCCATAGGGGTGAATGGATGGTCTGATCGGGTCCACCTGAAAAACTGACAGTCAGATCTGATCGGACAGCCCGGGTGAAAGGGGCATTATAAGATATAGCTTCCTGAACCCAACGCATTTCGGAAATAAATGCTGTCTCCTTCATCAGGGATTTTCACGGGAAAAGTACTATCTATAAAAATCAAATGCAGAATGATTAGCAATATTTAAACCCTAACAGATGTAAACATATTCAGAGTATTGAAGGTATTCAAAACATACGTCATAGTCAAATGCATATGCCTCAGAACATCCACATTAGTTAAAAACAAAGGAATGACATTGTCACGTAGGGTTCCCTGAGCATCCCGTCAACGTAACTGTTATTTCAATTAAAATTGATACGAATGGGATGAAAGGCCAAGTATTGTAAGGGAATATACAATCCCCAATCGCACCAAAAACAGCTGGAATCTGAAGATTCAGATACAGCTGAAGAACACCATGTGTACTGGGGCCCAACAAATGGAGAGTCTGAAAGAAAAAACAAATATAATATGTTATGATCTATACTGGAAAGGGGGGGGGGAGAAATATAGCACTTATACGCCTAATTGCTAAACCCAACATGGGGTAACATACCTATAAAGAGTAGTAGCATTAATTGCAGGCTGGGAGGTTTGGTATCATAGACCGATTCAATAAGGTGGTAACTGATTGATATCAATATTGCCAAAAGATGGGTCATCCAAAAGAGGAAGAGAAGAAAAATATGCAAAAAAAATGTATGTTAGAAACATTTAAGTATGCACTAAGACAAGCATAGTGCTAGTAAGTCAAAAAGCCCAAAGGCATTGAATTACAAAGTAACCCCAAAAGCTTACTTTCAGTGAGTCTGGTCCATAGTGAGCCTCTCCAGAAACGCCCCGTCCTTAGCCCTGTCTGTCTGTTAATGAAATGGAAACTTAAATAGCCCCACATACATTGCTGTCTATTTGCTGAATGCAGATCAGCTGTGTGCGGATAGTTTACTTCCTGCTTAAGCTCCATTCCCCATGACCAGGGAATGGCAGCTGTTAAACACATTATTTACCAGAGAGGAGACATAGACTGGGGATATAACAAATGTATCTTGTCTTTCTTGGAATATATCCTACATCACAACGTCTTCACATTCAATGGCTCCCACTACCTCCAGGTGCAGGGGGTAGCGATGGAGACATGCTGTGCCCCATCGTATGCCCACCTCTACCTGGGGGAGTGGGAGAACATGTTCCTAAATGACGAGGCCTTGTCGATAAACATGGACCACTTTTTAGTGTGGTTCAGGTATATCGACGACGTTTTCGCCATTTGGGACGGCTCTCAGGAACTGCTCATTTTATGTCTTGCCAGAATGAATCGCAATTAATTCAACCTCACTTTTACCATGTCTTCCAGTACCAGTAGTATTTTTTTTCTTGATGTAGAAATTACTAGGAACATGGATGGCACTCTTGGCAGCAGTCTGTACCGCAAGGCTGTAATAAAAGAAAAGGATAAACTGCGCTATTTTGGAAAGATACAAAAACTAAAGCAGCTACATATAAATGTGACTAAAATTTGTAAACTCAGGGTAAATGTGAATGTAGCGCTAATAGAAGCTGTGTGAAGCAGCTAGATATCTAAAAATTGTAAAGAGATGATAATAATGAAAAAACATGTGAATAAACATATGAAAGATCTAAACATGTGAAAAAAATGCCAAAACACTGGTGAAAATAACAAGGTGAAACTTCAAACAAAGAAACAATGATGGTATCAATAAATGGTCTGTCTAGTGATGGATAACCAAGTGTAAGCAGTAAGGAAAATGTCCTGACAGCTAGTGTCCAAAAAACAGAAAGTTTGTGAGGAAACCAGGGAGTCCGTCAGCTGGTAAGCATCTTCCAGTGGGTAATCGGAAACATCAATTATATTGTTGTCAGCAGATATCATAAAACAGGAATGAAATGGGTACTCTTACCGCAGCATGTGCATCTGGATGTTTGCGACACCAGATCAAACAAGCATGGATGGAAGCAGCACGAGGTATCCTCGGATAATCAATGGGAAAACTGGAGCCAATTCGGGTGTCCACAGAAGGCGGCATCTGTCCGATTAACTGGTCACAGATGGAACAATCCTTGGGCTAAAAATGGCCGGATCGATGGAACAAACGGGTTAATAGTGGAAAAATATGTGGAAAGAAGAAGGGGGGCTCCAGATAATGCAGATCAAAAATGACTCTGGTTTTAATTGCATAAAAACAGCATACAGCAGCAATAATATGTGATCACAATGGCAAGAATAAAATAAAGCAATGTGGGGAGCAATGAAGCAAAGCCCTACACGTTTCGTCCCAAACGGAATTCTACAGGGGCATCTTCTTCTATTCTTGCCATTGTGATCACATTTTATTGCTGCTGTATGCTGTTTTTATGCAAATGTATATCATATGTTTATTCACATGTTTTTTCATTATGTACCGCAAGACTACTTTAGGAAACACTATATTACATGCATCCAGTTTTCACCCTGAGACTTAAATTAGATCGATACCCTATAGCCAATATCTGAGAGTTAGACAAAACTGCACTAGCGATGATGTCTTCTTCACTGAGGCTGGCAAATTGCATGACAGACTGCTGCTGAGGGGCTATTCTCACACATCACTCAAGAAGGCGTTTAGACGTGCTATGTTACATACCAGACAAGATCTACTATACTCTCAAAAACCCCAAATCGAGAGAACCCTCTCAGAATCATACCCAAATACAGGCGGTCCCCTACTTACAAACATCCGACTTACAAACGACTCCTACTTACAAATGGAGGGAGACAACAGGAAGTGAGAGGAAATCTAGCCCCTAGGAAGGGAAATTCTCTCCTGTTAGAGTTAATATGGGAAAAAGGTGTCTCCACTGATGCTTTATCACCAATCCTTGTTTCCCTAATAACTCAAAATTTTCAAAATCCGATTGTCATTGGGACAGAAAGTGAGGTGAAATCTTCTGAACAGGGGCACAGACAGCAAAACAAATGTTACAGGTGTGATAACCCTTCCTTATGCTATTCAAAAAGCTTCAAAATTGATTTTTTTGGCTAGAGCTACACTTAAAAAATGTACCTCCTCCAACTTACAAACAGATTCAACTTAAGAACAAGCCTACAGTCCCTATCATGTTTGTAACCTGAGGACCGCCTGTATTGTATCCAGCATGTAGAAATTAGAAAAATTGTTTCTAAGTTCTGGCATGTTCTCACAATGAACCCTAGTTTGGGTCGATTGATTCCTGAGGTACCCCTTTTCACCTTTAGGTGAGCTACTTCTATTGCCTCCAAATTGGTGAAAAGTGAATTTAAAGGAGATAAGGAGGTTGATTATTGCAAATACAAAGGCACTTTTATGTGCGGTATTGTAAATATATGGATACTAATAAGAAATCCATTTTACCAAATGGGCACATTTTCAAACCTCAACATTTTTCAAACTGCAAGACATTTGGTGTGATTTATTTACTTAAAAGCGACTGCGGCTGCTTCTATATCTGAAAGACTAAGGTCGAATAAAGCATGCAGACCTGCAACCCTGATCTTCCCTTGGGCAGACACACCGCTCTGATCCATCAGGGTGTTTTTCCCAAGATCAAATTTTTGATCCTGGATTGCATCCACCCCAGTCCGTGGGGAGGGGACTGGAACAAGTGTCTCCTCCAGCTCGTACAGCACTTAGTATCTACTTTAAGAGCTACATACCCCCTGGGTTAAATGATGCGGTTTTCTTCCAGCCCTTTCTTGAGGGTTTTAATTCAGTTGGGATGGAAAAATAGGCATATATGCTCCCCTGACCTTGTTTATTGGATTATATGCCAGGTCTCCTCTTTTCCTCTGACAATTCTTTTTCCCTTTTCCCTTTTCCCGTCTGCATAATATTATTGCTTTCCTCCTTTTCCTCCATTATCTCCTATCAGGGATTGTTTATGTTAATTTTCATCATTTATGACAGTGTCTTGGTCTATACATGTTGTTTTTTGTGATGTGCTTCTGAAGTAAACATTTTCGCGTATAGTTCCTGGTACATCCCATTCCACGAATAAATTCCATTGCGGTCTCTATGTCTCTGAATATGTATTGGGAATTGGGGATCAGATTGACTTCAGGACTAATTGCTTTTTGCAACCTGAAGCATGATCGGACCAATCGGGCCCATTCTCCATACATATATTTATATTATTCACTATCTTTGTTGGTATTTTTACTTTATTATTTTTTGTTTTTTACACAGATTCATCTGCCATTGGTTTGGGGTCAGTTTTTTGCCACATTCAGTATTCACGCCCATTCACCATGTGCACCCGGCACGGCAAAGAGTTTCCTTTTTGGAGACTCACTGGGGATGAGTAATGTGCTTTACCATCTGCCAATCTCCGCTCTCCCTTGTACTCATGATGACTTTCATTGCCCTGGATGCGTTGCCGTGCCGGTGGGAAGTCGATGCGTCATGTCATTCCGCAGCGTGTGACGTCATTGCGCATGCACGGTACAAACCATTTGACACATGCGCGTGACGGGGTCGCGCCTGTGCCGCGGGGAGGCGTGGCGCGTCCACTACTCAGGAGGCCTCTTCTGGTTAATCAGGAAGTAAACTAGCTGCACACAGCTGATCTGCATTCAGCAAATAGGCGGCGATGTATGTGGGGCTATTTCAGCTTCCAGACAGACAGGGCTATGGACAGGACGTTTCTGGAGAGGCTCACTAGAGACCAGACTCATTGAAAGTAGGGATGAACCTGATGTTCAACTCGAACGTAAGATCGAGTCGAACATCGGGTGTTTGCCTGTTCGCTGAATAGCGAACAATTTGGGGTGTTCCTGCCAAATTCGAAAGCCGCAGAACACCCTTTAAAAGTCTATGGGAGAAATTAAAAGTGCTAATTTTAAAGACTTATATGCTTGGTATTGTCATAAAAAGTATTTGGGGACCTGGATCCTGCCCCCAGGGGACATGTATCAATGCAAAAAAAAAGTTTTAAAAACTGAAGTTTTTTCAGGAGCAGTGATTTTAATAATGCATAAAGTGAAATAATAAAAGTGAAATATTCCTTTAAATTTCGTACCTGCGGGATGTCTATAGTATGCCTGTAAAGTGGTGCATGTTTCCCATGTTTAGAACAGTCCCTGCACAAAATTACATTTCTAAAGGAAAAAAGTCATTGAAAAGTACTTGCGGCTATAATGAATGGTCGGGTCTTGGCAATACAGATAAAAGAAGTCATTGAAAAAAACGGCATCGGATCCCCCAAGTCCATTACCAGGCCCTTTGGGTCTGGTATGAATAATAAGGGGAACCCCAACCCAAAATTTAAAAAAAAAATGCGTGGGGGTCCCCCCAAATTCCATACCAGGCCCTTCAGGTCTGGTATGGATATTAAGGGGAACCCCGCGCCAAAACTAAAAAAAAATGGGGTGGTGGTCCCCCTCAAAATCCATACCAAGGGTCTGGTATGTGTTTCAAGGGGATCCCTGTGCCAAAAATTTTTTTAAATGGCGTGGGGGTCCCCCCAAAAGTCCATACCAGACCCTTATCTGAGCACGCAACCTGGCAGGCCGCAGGAAAAGGGGGGGACGAGAGAGTGCCCCCCCTCCTGAACCGTACCAGGCCACATGCCTGGGGTGCTTTGGGATAGCTCCCCAAAGCACCTTTTCCCCATGTTGATGGGGACAAGGGCCTCATCCCCACAACCCTTGCCTGGTGGTTGTGGGGGTCTGCAGGCAGGGGGCTTATCGGAATCTGGAAGCCCCCTTTAACAAGGGGACCCCCAGATCCCCGCCTCCCCCCCGTGTGAAAAGGTAACGGGTACAAATGTACCCCTACCATTTCACAAAACAAGTGTCAAAATGGTACAAATGACAAGACACGGCTTGGGACAAGTTCTTTATAAAAATATAAAATATAAATGTCCCACAAAGTCTTCTTCTCTCACTCTGCCGATGGACCGAAAAAGAAAAAGAAAAAACAAATCCACGTCCAACCTGCCTCCATGGGAGGCACTTCGTGGGACATTTTAAAAAAAAATTTTTAATAAAGGACTTGTCCCAAGCCGTGTCTTGTCATTTGTACCATTTTGACACTTGTTTTGTAAAATGGTAGTGGTACATTTGTACCCCGTTACCATTTCACATGGGGGGGAGGCCGGGACCTGGGGGTCCCCTTGTTAAAGGGGGCTTCCAGATTCCAATAAGCTACCCGCCCGCAGACCCCCACAACCACCGGGCAAGGGTTGTGGGGGCGAGGCCCTAGTCCCCATCAACATGGGGACAAGGTGCTTTGGGGGGCTACCTCAAAGCACCCTCCCCATGTTGAGGGCATGCGGCCTGGTACAGTTCAGGAGGGGGGGCGCTCTGTCATCCTCCCCTCTGCGGCCTGCCAGGTTGCGTGCTCGGATAAGGGTCTGGTATGGATTTTGGGGGGACCCCCACGCATTTTTTAAAAAAATTTTGCAGTGGGGTTCCCCTTAAAATCCATACCAGACCATGGTGTTATGGGGGCGCCCTGATTGACCCGCTCTCTTTTTTGTCTCCACAGGTATCTATGTTGGGAGGGATTGGCATCGGGCCTCAATCTACACCTCCGACGGCTTCTCCACAGCACATCCAGAGCGGCATGGTGGTGGCCTCTGATTTATTGGGCACCAATGGGCAAAGTACAGATCGTACAGTCAGCAGGAGCAAAGTTCCTGCGCCTCCAACAGGTAAGATCTCACGCTTCATGGCTCGCACATGCATTCCCACCACACATGATGAGGAGGTTCACAGGTTTGTACAGGGTATCAGGGCCCTGCTGGAGAGTTTGGAGGCGGGGTCAAGCAGTGGAGCTGTGAACCCTACTGTGGGCTTGGATTCCACATGGTTAGGTGCTTTATCACAGGTACCTGCGCCTATGGCTACTACAGTGGGCGTGTCATCTGTGGCTTCTCAGTTACCTGCGCCTATGGCTACTACAGTGGGCATGTCATCTGTGGCTGCCCAGGCCACGGTGGTAGGGGCATCCTCCTCAATGGCGGCAGGTAGTGCCAAGCAGCCTGACAAGCCTGTCCCTATTTCTGATGCAGCAAAAGGGCACTCATATGTCAGCTATGAGGGGTCTCTGGGTGCTCACTTTAAGCAGGAGGTTAGGGAAAAAATCTGGAAAGGGGAATATTTTGACATTTTCACATTACTCCCATTGGAACGCTTCCCATTAGAAAAATTGGAAAAGAGTAAGGAGCACCACAAGGAAGAGGATGATGACAGGTGCATTATCGATTGATTCCCTGTACCTTTGGGGATTGGCTTCAGGCTTTTACGATCTTGGGATAGTGGGTGAGAAGTAGCCGGAGCGCTGTTCTGCGCTGTTTTGCTATCTTACATAGTTACATAGTAGGTGAGGTCGAAAAAAGACACAAGTCCATCAAGTCCAAGCTATGTGTGTGATTATATGTCAGTATTACATTTTATATCCCTGTATGTTGCGGTCGTTCAGGTGCTTATCTAATAGTTTCTTGAAACTATCGATGCCCCCCGCTGAGACCACCACTTGAAGAAGGGAATTCTGCATCCTTGCCTCTCTTACAGTGAAGAACCCTCTACGTAGTTTAAGGTTAAACCTCTTTTCTTCTAATTTTAATGAGTGGCCACGTGTCTTATTAAACTCCCTTCCGCAAAAAAGTTTTATCCCTATTGTGGGGTCACCAGTACTGTATTTGTAAATTGAAATTATATCCCCTCATAAGCGTCTCTTCTCCAGAGAGAATAAGTTCAGTGCTCGCAACCTTTCTTCATAACTATCCTCCAGACCCTTTATTAGCTTTGTTGCCCTTCTTTGTACTCGCTCCATTTCCAGTACATCCCTCCCAAAGACTGGCCAGGAGTCTTGTTAAACTCCCTTCCGCGAAAAAGTTTTATCCCTATTGTGGGGTCACCAGTATGGTATTTGTATATATAAATAATTTCTCCTCTCAAGTGTCTCTTCTCCAGAGAGAATAAGTTCAGTGCTCGCAACCTTTCCTCATAACTAATATCCTCCAGACCCTTTATTAGCTTTGTTGCCCTTCTTTGTACTCGCTCCATTTCCAGTACATCCTTCCTGAGGACTGATGCCCAGAACCAGGCAGCATACTCTAGGTGCGGCCGGACCAGAGTCTTGTAGAGTGAGAGCATTATCATTTTATCTCTGGAATTAATCCCCTTTTTAATGCATGCCAATATTCTGTTTGCTTTGTTAGCAGCAGCTTGGCATTGCATGCCATTGCTGAGCCTATCATCTACTAGGACCCCTAGGTTCTTTTCCATCCTAGATTGCCCCAGAGGTTTCCCCCCAGTATATAGATTGCATTCATATTTTTGCCACCCAAATGTATTATTTTACATTTCTCTACATTGAACCTCATTTGCCATGTAGTTGCCCACCCCATTAATTTGTTCAGATCTTTTTGCATAATTTCCACATCCTGCTGAGAAGTTATTGCCCTGCTTAGCTTAGTATCGTCCACTAATACAGAGATTGAATTGTTTACCCCATCATCCAGGTCGTTTATGAACAAATTAAACAGAATTGGTTCCAGCACAGAACCCTGGGAGACCCCACTACCCACCCCTGACCATTTCTGAGTACTCCCAATTTATCACCACCCTCTGAACTCGCCCTTGTAGCCAGTTTTCAATCCATGTACTCACCCTATGGTCCATGCCAATGGACCTTATTTTGTACAGTAAACGTTTATAGGGATTGTATATACAAAAAGATTGCGCCAACTCTCAGAAAATAAAGCAGCCAACACAACAACTTGACCTGTGTAAATGTGAAAAAATATATATAAAGTGTGGCGCTAGTGATGATGTCTCGTAAGAGGTAGTAATAACCCTATCAGGTGTGTATAAAAAAGAAGAAAAAGGGAAAGGGAGGGGTTGGAGTGAGGGAGATATCACCTTCCCTACCCACACTTCCCCATGGGTGAGTTCAACATTAGTAGAAAATAAGTGCAAAGATATATCTATATCTGTGTGCTAAGTAAGTGAAGGTTTAGGGGGTAGGTATTCTATATCGTGACAAATGGGGAACACCTATCAGACTGGTACTTGGAGGTTCAACTCCAGGTTCTAATCAGACAAAAAGGGAAGCTAAAGGAAAGGCTATTATTAAGGCTAATACAATGATGTATACCAAGTACTATGCCTCCCAAAGGGGAGGGGAGCTAAAATAAATAAATATATAATCAAAGGTCCATCAAAATGGTAAATACATAGATGCAAACATATTTGAAGTCCACCATCTTGGATATGGGGTCACCAAATATCGATCTTGGTATAAAGAGTTCAATAGGCTGTGATAAACAGGGACTGTTGAACGTATCCCTGTTCAGAGGTAGGATTCTTCCCTTAGAGTGGTGACTTTGGCCCAAAAGGAACAGATATATAATGCCCTTACCAGATCAGGTGGACTCACAGGCCCTTGGCGGTGAGTCTAACGAGCTTTGTACCGTCAAGCGGTATGGGGCTGTGAAGCCGTATGTCGTTCCTGGATGGGATTTCCCTGGTGTCACCGGAAGGCACGTCTCTGGCTCGATAGATTATCCCAGATGTCATCTAATGGTGCGTCCTTGGTAGGGCGCAGCTGGAAGCCAGGGTCAACCAAAATCTTCAGGTGAAGGAAACCTATTTCTCAGCAGCCAATACCATTTTTGTAGATGAAACAAGAAAAAAAGAAAATCCACAGAAACCCGACGCGTTTCGTCCTCAAACCCCAGCAGACGTCTTTGAGGACGAAACGCGTCGGGTTTCTGTGGATTTTACCCTCACCATCACCTACTGCGCACATTTTTAATCTTGGGACTCTTTACAACATTTTGAGCCTAGTTTTTACTGCCCATTTTTTTTGTATCTTGCTGCAAAAACCTTATTTTAATAAACGTCGCCACGTTTGAGAAAGATTTACACTATGTGGAAGTTTTCTTCTTTTTTTCTTGTTTCATCTACAAAAATGGTATTGGCTGCTGAGAAATAGGTTTCCTTCACCTGAAGATTTTGGTTGACCCCGGCTTCCAGCTGCGCCCTACCAAGGACGCACCATTAGATGACATCTGGGATAATCTATCGAGCCAGAGACGTGCCTTCCGGTGACACCAGGGAAATCCCATCCAGGAACGACATACGGCTTCACAGCCCCATACCGCTTGACGGTACAAAGCTCGTTAGACTCACCGCCAAGGGCCTGTGAGTCCACCTGATCTGGTAAGGGCATTATATATCTGTTCCTTTTGGGCCAAAGTCACCACTCTAAGGGAAGAATCCTACCTCTGAACAGGGATACGTTCAACAGTCCCTGTTTATCACAGCCTATTGAACTCTTTATACCAAGATCGATATTTGGTGACCCCATATCCAAGATGGTGGACTTCAAATATGTTTGCATCTATGTATTTACCATTTTGATGGACCTTTGATTATATATTTATTTATTTTAGCTCCCCTCCCCTTTGGGAGGCATAGTACTTGGTATACATCATTGTATTAGCCTTAATAATAGCCTTTCCTTTAGCTTCCCTTTTTGTCTGATTAGAACCTGGAGTTGAACCTCCAAGTACCAGTCTGATAGGTGTTCCCCATTTGTCACGATATAGAATACCTACCCCCTAAACCTTCACTTACTTAGCACACAGATATAGATATATCTTTGCACTTATTTTCTACTAATGTTGAACTCACCCATGGGGAAGTGTGGGTAGGGAAGGTGATATCTCCCTCACTCCAACCCCTCCCTTTCCCTTTTTCTTCTTTTTTATACACACCTGATAGGGTTATTACTACCTCTTACGAGACATCATCACTAGCGCCACACTTTATAAACGTTTATGGGGAACTGTTTCAAATGCTTCTGCAAAATCCAGATACACCACGTCTATGGGCCTTCCTTTATCTAGATATCAACTCACCTCCTCATAGATTGGTTTGGCAAGAACGATTCTTCATGAATCCATGCTGATTACTGCTAATGATACCGTTCTCATTACTAAAATCTTGTATATAGTCCCTTATCATCCCCTCCAAGAGTTTACATACTATTGATGTTAGGCTAACTGGTCTGTAATTCCCAGGGATGTATTTTGGACCCTTTTTAAATATTGGTGCTACATTGGCTTTTTTCCAATCAGCTGGTACCATTCCAGTCAGTAGACTGTCAGAAAAAATTAGGAACAATGGTCTGGCAATTACTTGACTGAGTTCCCTAAGTACCCTCGGATGCAAGCCATCTGGTCCCGGTGATTTATTAATGTTAAGTTTCCCAAGTCTAATTTTAATTCTGTCCTCTGTTAACCATGGAGGTGCTTCCTGTGATGTGTCATGAGGATAAACACTGAAGTTTTGGTTACAGAAGCCCCCGGATTCCCTCGTGAAGACAGAGGAGAAGAATAAATTCAATACCTTCGCCATCTCCCCATCCCTTGTAACCAGATGTCCTTCCTCATTCTTTATGGGGCCAATATGGTCTGTCCTCCCTTTTTTACTGTTTACATACTTAACCATCTCAATACAAGGTATTTTAACCCCCTTCCTGCCCAAGCCATTTTTCAGCTTTCAGCGCTGTCACACTTTGAATGACAATTGCGCCGTCATGCAACACTGTACCCAAATTAAATTTTTATTATTTTTTCCCCACAAATAGAGCATTATTTTGGTGGTATTTGATCACATCTGCGGTTTTTATTTTTTGCGCTATAAACAAAAGAAGAGGGACAAGTTTGAAAAAAACACAATATTTTTTACTTTTTGTTATAATAAATATCCATTTTTTTATTTTAAAACAAATTTTTTCCTCAGTTTAGGCCGATACTTATTCTTCTACATATTTTTGGTAAAAAAATCGCAATAAGCGTATATTGATTGGTTTGCGCAAAAGTTATAGCGTCTACAAAATAAGGGATAGATTTATAGCATTTTTATTATTATTTTTATTTTTTACTAGTCATGGCGGCGATCTGAGATTTTTATTGTGACTGCAATATTGCGGCGGACACATCGGACACTTTTGGCACATTTTTGGGACCATTCACATTTATACAGCGATCCGTGCTATAAAAATGCACTGATTACTGTATAAATGTGACTGGCAGGGAAGGGGTTTACACTAGGAGGTGATCAAGGGGTTAACTGTATTCCTTTCTAACTGAAGGGGGAGGGGACTCACAAGGGGAGGAGACCGATCTGTGTTGCTCTGTACTGAGAACACAGATCGGTCTTCTCTCCTCTCTGACAGGGCGTGGATCTGTGTGTTTACATACACAGGAAAAATAAGATGATTCGCGCTATATGACTAGTGAAATGTGTGGCCAAATGGTCACACCGACAGTGAAGGCATAAACCAAAAGTGCAGTAATATATCACAATTAGTGTAAACAAATATATAAAAAATAAAGTCCAAACAAATGTGTTAAAAAATCTTTGGGAATAATAAGAAAGTGTCCATGAAAAAACACTAAAAAGGAAAAGAGTGAATTAGCATTCACGGGTCTTTCAACCACATGGAGCCTCAGATGTGTGGTACCACCACCAATAATAAGAGCCTGGCCGCTTACCAGAACCCCATGACCCCCCGTTACAGAGGGTACAAAAGGGCTTATGAGATCCTAGTGGTCCGGATTTCCCAGGAGCGAAGATGGAAATGGAAACTGGAAAAGGGCATCAAATGCTGGAGTGGAGATGGATGGGTCCACAGGAAGGGGGCTCAGCCCTCAGCAAAGTGATGTCATCATAGGAGAAAAGAAAGGGAGGGCTCCCATAGTGTAAATCAGATAACGATTTATTGTAAAAAAAATGTGTAAACACTCACATGTAAATAAGACAAGCAGCATCATCGATGGAAGAACAAACTGTGGCACCGGCCAGATGACCACAGATAGCTCGTCCTGTTAGATGTACAGCGACAGTGGGAGGTGGCGCGATGATACCGCTCAGCCCTTACATACACAGATCCATGTCCTGCCGTGTTACTGGGCAATCGCGTGTGCCCGGCGGACATCGCGGCCGCCGGGCATGCGCATCGGTTGGCGCGCGCGCCCCCTGGTGGGTAGGGAAGGCGAGGGCCCTCCCAAAACGAGAGCCGCGCCGCCTGGCCGTCATATGATAGCCGGCGGGCGGAAAGCGGTTAAAGAATTTCTTGGGACTTTTTTTGCTCTCCTCTGCTATGTGTCTTTCATGTTCTATCTTAGCCATCTTTATTGCACCCATACATTTTTTGTTGCTTTCTTTATAAAGTCTGAATGCTGATGATGATCCCTCAACCTTGTATTTTTTGAAGGCCTTCTCCTTTGCTTTTACATGCATTTGTACATTGGAGTTAAGCCATCCAGGACTTTTGTTCGCTCTTTTAAATTTATTACCCAATGGGATGCATTGGCTAATGCCCTTATTTAATATGCTCTTAAAGCAAACCCATCTCTCCTCCGTGTTCTTTGTTCCTAAGATTTTATCCCAATTTATGCCTTCTAGTGAGGTTTGTAGTTTAAGGAAGTTGGCTTTGTATTCCCCTTATGTTTCCTATTTGTGGGATTTATACTGAAGCCAATTGACCTGTGATCGCCTTTACCTAAGTTGCCCCGTATTTCCGCATCCATGATCAGGTCTGTATTGTTGGTAATCAGTAGATCCAGTAACGCTTTATTTCTAGTTGGTGCGTCCACCATCTGACCCATAAACTTGTCCTGCAAGACATTTAGGAACTGGCGAGCCTTAGATGAATGTGTGATTCCCTCCACCCAGTCTATGTCAGGATAATTAAAATCCCCCATTATGGTAATACTTCCCATCCTTGCTGCTAATCCAAATTGTGATAGGAGATCTGTCTCCCCTTCCTCCCTCAGGTTAGGGGGCCTATAGCATACTCCCAGTATTATTTTCCCTTAGCTTCATCCCTTTGGAGCTCTACCCATAAGGATTCCACCTCCTCCCTAGCTCCCTTAGTGATGTCATCTCTTACATTCACTTGTACATTATTCTTGTTATATAGCCATACCCCTACCCCTTTTTTTACCCTCTCTATCCTTGAGATAAAGGGTATACCCTTGAATGGTTGCCAGCCAATCATGAGAGCTGTTGAACCAGGTCTCTGAAATTCCCACAAAATCCAAATCCTCCTTATACAACAGTATCTCTAGTTCACCCATCTTGTCCGCCAGGCTCCTGGCATTGGTGAACGTGCCACGTAGTTTAGACCAGTAGCATATTATGCTCTTATTGGGTGTTCCGAGATTGCAACTAGGACTTGCTACTATACTTACCTTGGGTTTATGTGCTTTGGTCAACCTACCACTAATGCCCCCATAACTACCCTCTGGAATATGTTCCATGCTGACTATCTCTACCTCTGGACCCCCCCCCCCCATTGCCTAATTTAAAAAAACCCCTCTAACTTTTTGGCCATCTTCATTCCCAGCTGATCTGCACCCTCCTCATTTAGGTGCAGTCCATCCCTTCTATAGTACTGGTTATCGACTGAGAAGTTAGCCCTTCCATTTGGGAGGCCCATAGGGTTTATTGTGGGACAGCTTGGCTTAGGTATGACAATCAGTTCCGGCAATGCATGTCTGTTCGCTCTGACTTTAGTTGGGATCATATATTGGTGTTCATTGGTGTTTGGATGCGGGTCATGAATTCTAAAGGGGGTGTGTATACCAATACATCTGTGCATTCTCCCTTTCAGTCGGGCACCGCCTCTGCCGAAGCAAGGGCCCATGGAACTGTCAAAAGAGGCGTCTGCTGGTCTTTTAATGATTCCCACTGCAAGTGGGGTTCTACTTGCTGTCTCTGGCATGAATGCTCAGGATGTGGGGGTAGCCACCCCGTCAGTCACTGTCTTAAAAAAGGCAAAGGCTTGTTCCATAAACCAGGAGACAGCTCTGGAAAAGGGGAGGTTGCCGGTGAACATCGAGTTGATTTGACCCTGGCTCGATAGGTATCCTGGCAGGTGGCATGCTGCAATTTGGGGGCATGGCTTTGCTCATGGTTTTTAATCCCTTGAGATCTCCCTCCCATGTTACCGTCCTCCTGTAATTTGAAATCTGCTAGACAACACCCTATGGTTCTTGGGAGAAGTTGGCCAAGGAGGTTGCTTTAGGCCGTATGGCGGGTCCTTTTTCAGAGCCTCCTCTTCCCAATTTAGTAGTATCCCCTTTAGGGGTGGTCCCCAAGAAGAAATCAGGCAAATTTCGTATGATTCATCATTTATTATTCCCCAAAGGGGGATCGGTAAATGATGGCATTAGTAAAGATCTCTCCTCTGTTTCATACACGTCTTTTGATGCTGCCCTCTCTTTGGGGTCCTCTGCTCTGCAATAATTCAGTGCTATTTCATTCTGACAACATGGAGGTGGTTTCCTCTGTCAATACTTTGTCAGCCTCTTCTCCTTCTGTGGTTACACTATTATGACAATTTGTTCTTTATTGTTTGCATTTTAATTTGCTGTTTAAAGCAATTCATGTTCCTGGGTTGTTTAATGACATAGCCTTTCTCACTTCCAGTGCGGCCGCTTCAGAAAGTTGGTGCCGGAGGCGCGGGAGGAGGGACTGTCCGGACTGGTTATGGACCCACATTTACCAGGTATGTGGGCATTTATTCGGTGTTCATTAGCCCGTCTACCTGATCGACGTATGTCAGGGTGTGGCTGCAATGGTTTCAGATAGAGAGTGTGGCTGGTTATTTGTGCTCTTTTATTAGCCGACAGGATCTGCTTCTATGGTTTGTGAGTGACTTATTAGCTTGGTGCGAATCACCTGTGGTGATTGACAGAAAGTTGGCCGCGCTGGCCTTTCTTTTTAAACTAATGGGACATCCTGACTACACCAAGTCTTTTGTAGTTTGTCAGGCATGAGGGGTGGAGGAGGATGCGAACGCGTGCAGATCGCTGAAGACCGGTTTCCTGGGAAATTTTGCGTAACATGATGCAGGTGCTACCTAAGTTAAGCAATTCCCCCTACGAAGTTACTCTTTTTGTGTTGGCTTTTTCCCTGGCATTTTTTGGTGCCTTTCACATAAGCGAACTAGTTAGCCCCAACAAGCAGACAGCAGGAGGGCTTCAAAAGGAGGATGTACAACAGAGGGGTGATAGTATTGAATCACACTATGTTCTTCGAAGACTGATCAGCTTCACCGGGGTGTGTCTATTCCTTTATTCGCAATGCCTGATTGTGTGACATGTCCCATTACTTGTTTGACGACCTTTTTAGCGATTCGACGTAATGTTAGGGGCCCCCTTCTTTTGCATGAGGATGGAGTGTTCCTCTCACATTTCCAGTTCACGCATATCCTTCAGCGTTGTTTATCTTAATTGGGTCTGTCGGCGTCCGAGTATGGAACGCACTCCTTCGGTATTGGGGCTGCCATGGAGGCTGCCAGGTTGGGCATGTCCAAGGAGGCGGTTCAGAGGATTGGCCGGTGGGAGCCTGCTCACTATCACACATATGTGAGGCCTCACAGAATGGAAATATGACCAGTTTGGAGGGCGACTTGGTACAATCAGGATGTGTTAGGAGTTTTTTGACGGCTGCCTTCCAGGTTCCATCTGCTGAATTATTACGTTGCTATGTTGTATTTGTTTTATTTCTTTTTTTTTTTTTTTTTATTCCATATTTTTATTAGATTTCAAATGAAATACATTGTACAATTAAACATTGTACGTCGTGCAACGACATCTGTATAACAATCAAAGGTATGAACTTCTATCCACAAACAGGGATCTGATGTATTCAAGTATTAACCACTTCAGCCCCGGAAGGTTTTACCCCCTTCCTGACCAGAGCACTTTTTACAATTCGGCACTGCGTCGCTTTAACTGCTAATTGCGCGGTCATGCAATGCTGTACCCAAACGAAATTTGCGTCCTTTTCTTCCCACAAATAGAGCTTTCTTTTGATGGTATTTGATCACCTCTGCCGTTTTTATTTTTTGCGCTATACGCGGAAAAAGACCGAAAATTTTGAAAAAAAATGATATTTTCTACTTTTTGTTCTAAAAAAAATCCAATAAACTCAATTTTAGTCATACATTTAGGCCAAAATGTATTCGGCCACATGTCTTTGGTAAAAAAAATGTCAATAAGCGTATATTTATTGGTTTGCGCAAAAGTTATAGCATCTGCAAACTAGGGTACATTTTCTGGAATTTACACAGCCTTTAGTTTATGACTGCCTATGTCGTTTCTTGAGGTGCTAAAATGGCAGGGCAGTACAAAACCCCCACAAATGACCCCATTTTGGAAAGTAGACACCCCAAGGAATTTGCTGAGAGGCATGTTGAGCCCATTGAATATTCATTTTTTTTGTCCCAAGTGATTGAATAATGACAAAAAAAAAAAAAAAATTACAAAAAGTTGTCACTAAATGATATATTGCTCACACAGGCCATGGGCATATGTGGAATTGCACCCCAAAATACATTTAGCTGCTTCTCCTGAGTACGGGGATACCACATGTGTGGGACTTTTTGGGAGCCTAGCCGCGTACGGGGCCCCGAAAACCAAGCACCGCCTTCAGGATTTCTAAGGGCGTACATTTTTGATTTTACTCCTCACTACCTATCACAGTTTTGAAGGCCATAAAATGCCCAGATGACATAAAACCCCCCCAAATGACCCCATTTTGGAAAGTAGACACCCCAAGCTATTTGCTTTGAGGCATGTTGAGTCCATGGAATGTTTTATATTTTGACACAAGTTGCGGGAAAGTGACAAATTTTTTTTTTTTTTTTTTTTTTTTTGCACAAAGTTGTCACTAAATGATATATTGCTCACACAGGCCATGGGCATATGTGGAATTGCACCCCAAAATACATTTAGCTGCTTCTCCTGAGTACGGGGATACCACATGTGTGGGACTTTTTAGGAGCCTAGCCGCGTACGGGACCCCGAAAACCAAGCACCGCCTTCAGGATTTCTAAGGGCGTACATTTTTGATTTTACTCCTCACTGCCTATCACAGTTTCGGAGGCCATGGAATGCCCAGGTGGCACAAACCCCCCCCAAATGACCCCATTTTGGAAAGTAGACACCCCAAGCTATTTGCTGAGAGGCATGGTGAGTATTTTGCAGCTCTCATTTGTTTTTGAAAATAAAGAAAGACGAGAAAAAAATTTTTTTTTTTCTTTTTTCAATTTTCAAAACTTTGTGACAAAAAGT
This sequence comes from Lithobates clamitans, assembly GCA_037952925.1. NCBI lineage: Eukaryota > Metazoa > Chordata > Amphibia > Anura > Ranidae > Lithobates > Lithobates clamitans. Next base: position 3,487,825 of record JBBGZY010000224.1, read on the forward strand.
GAGGTCTGCAAAATACTCACTATACCTCTCATCAAATAGCTTGGGGTGTCTACTTTCCAAAATGGGGTCATTTGGGGGGGTTTTGTGCCACCTGGGCATTCCATGGCCTCCGAAACTGTGATAGGCAGTGAAGAGTGAAATCAAAAATTTACGGCCTTAGAAAGCCTGAAGGCGGTGCTTGGTTTTCGGGGTCCCGTACGCGGCTAGGCTCCCAAAAAGTCCCACACATGTGGTATCCCCGTACTCAGGAGAAGCAACAGAATGTATTTTGGGGTGTAATTTCACATATTCCCATGGCATGTTTGAGCAATATATCATTTAGTGACAACTTTGCGCAAAAAAAAATAAAAAAAATAAAAAATTGTCTCTTTCCCGCAACTTGTGTCACAATATAAATTATTCCATGGACTCAACATGACTCTCAGCAAATAGCTTGGGGTGTCTACTTTCCAAAATGGGGTCATTTGGGGGGGGGTTTGAACTGTCCTGGCATTTTATGCACAACATCTAGAGGCTTATGTCACACATCACCCACTCTTCTAACCACTTGAAGACAAAGCCCTTTCTGACACTTATTGTTTACATAAAAAAATAATTTTTTTTTGCAAGAAAATTACTTTGAACCCCCAAACATTATATATTTTTTTAAAGCAAATGCCCTACAGATTAAAATGGTGGGTGTTTCATTTTTTTTTTTCACACAGTATTTGCGCAGCGATTTTTCAAACGCATTTTTTGGGGAAAAAACACACTTTTTTACATTTTAATGCACTAAAACACACTATATTGCCCAAATGTTTGATGAGATAAAAAAGATGATCTTAGGCCGAGTACATGGATACCAAACATGACATGCTTTAAAATTGCGCACAAACGTGCAGTGGCGACAAACTAAATACATTTTTAAAAGCCTTTAAAAGCCTTTACAGGTTACCACTTTAGATTTACAGAGGAGGTCTACTGCTAAACTTACTGCCCTCGATCTGACCTTCGCGGCGATACCTCACATGCATGGTGCAATTGCTGTTTACATTTGACGCCAGACCAACGCTTGCGTTCACCTTAGCGCGAGAGCAGGGGGGACAGGGGTGCTTTTTTTTTTTTTTTTTTTTTTTTTTCTTTATTATTATTATTTTTTTATCTTATTTTTAAACTGTTCCTTTCATATTTTTTTTTTAAATCATTTTTATTGTTATCTCAGGGAATGTAAATATCCCCTATGATAGCAATAGGTAGTGACAGGTACTCTTTTTTGCAAAAATTGGGGTCTATTAGACCCTAGATTTCTCCTCTGTCCTGAAAGCATCTGATCACACCAAGATCGGTGTGATAAAATGCTTTCCCAATTTCCCAATGGCGCTGTTTACATCCGGCGAAATCTACGTCATAAAATGCTCGTAGCTTCCGGTTTCTTAGGTCATAGAGATGTTTGGAGCCACTCTGGTCTCTGATCAGCTCTATGGTCAGCTGGCTGAATCGCCGGCTGCATTTTCAGGTTCCCTGTTGAGACAGGAGAGCCAGAGAAAAACACGGAAGATGTTGGGGGGGGGGGCATTCCCTCCCACTGCTTGTAAAAGCAGTCTAGAGGCTAATTAGCCACTAGGATTGCTTTTACATGAAAGCCGACCGCTGGCTGAAAAGAATGATACCAAGATGATACCTAAACCTGCAGGCATCATTCTGGTATAACCACTCAAAGTCGTGAATGGCATACCTGAAGACAAAAAAATGGTTAACAATAAAGCACAGTAAACGGTAAGGTATAAAAAATTGCATACCTGAAAAGCAAACATGATAAAACATAATAACAATAAAACATTGCAGAATAGAATACAGTAAAAAAGAGCAGAACAATAGAGAGAGAATAGAGAGAGAGAGAACAATAAAACGACAACTATTTTTATTTTATATTTTTGTTTGTGTTTTTTTTTTTTTTTTTTTTTTTTTTTACACTTTTTTTTGTAACTAACTTTTATAACTGTAACCGGTTCCAGGTTCGGGTCTCTCAAAATGCGATGGCATCTCGGGAGACCCTGTGAAAGTGTGCCTAGTCTGTGCAATGCTGTACCCTACGCTAATACTCAACTAGTGCATGGTAGCGTTCAAAACATTCACCAATGCAAAGACCAGGATTGTCAGGACAGGAGGGACAATAATAGCGGGTGTCACGCCTATATCCGCGCTTGCTGCAGACACAACATCTTTTTTGGGGGGGTTCGCTGGGTAGGGGTACTCGGGAGGACATAAAGAAAATGCCTCTCATGCAGCCGACTGCATTTGGTTGGGGATGTGAATGGGGGAAGTACGGGCGCTGCAGAAGCGGTGGGTTCCCAATTAGGATTGGCGAATGCAGCAGGAAGGGCACTATGGGCACGACAGGCCTGTGTTTGTCTTCTTGGTGGCAGCGGGACACTACTTGTGCTTGTCACCTCACCAACTTGAACTGCACTTATGGGACTCGCCACGTCACCAAGTGTTACTGCAGTGCTGGTTTGACTACGACCGGGGTGTACTAGGCCGCTGGCGCTTGCCAGTTCACCAAAACGCTACAAAAAAAACTGTTAGCGATCGCAGGGATCAGGCCTGACTCTGCGAACGCTGCAGTTATGCGTTTAGTGTTTTGTAAGTGACAGTGATCGATCGATACTGCACTTGGGTGGGCTGGGCCGGGCCGGGCGGAGGGGCAAAACGCAGGTGCTAGCAGGTATCTGGGCTGATCCCGCTAACACTGCGTTTTTGGGAACCCTAAACTGCTGGGGACACTAGTATAGATCTGATCGGATCAGATATTGATCCGATCAGATACTATACCACTAAGGGAGGCGTATGCTGCGTGCGTGGGTGTTAGCGGTACTGGCGCTAATCTGACGCTGCCTGGGGCTGGTGCTTGCCAGTTCACCAAAACGCTACCAAAAAAACTGTTAGCGATCGCAGGGATCAGGCCTGACTCTGCGAACGCTGCAGTTATGCGTTTAGTGTTTTGTAAGTGACAGTGATCGATCGATACTGCACTTGGGTGGGCTGGGCCGGGCGGAGGGGCAAAACGCAGGTGCTAGCAGGTATCTGGGCTGATCCCGCTAACACTGCGTTTTTGGGAACCCTAAACTGCTGGGGACGCTAGTATAGATCTGATCGGATCAGATATTGATCCGATCAGATACTATACCACTAAGGGAGGTATACGGTGCGTGCGTGGGTGTTAGCGGTACTGGCGCTAACCTGACGCTGCCTGGGGCTGGTGCTTGCCAGTTCACCAAAACGCTACCAAAAAAACTGTTAGCGATCGCAGGGATCAGGCCTGACTCTGCGAACGCTGCAGTTATGCGTTTAGTGTTTTGTAAGTGACAGTGATCGATCGATACTGCACTTGGGTGGGCTGGGCTGGGCTGGGCGGAGGGGCAAAACGCAGGTGCTAGCGGGTATCTGGGCTGATCCCGCTAACACTGCGTTTTCGGGAACCCTAAACTGCTGGGGACGCTAGTATAGATCTGATCGGATCAGATATTGATCCGTTCAGATACTATACCACTAAGGGAGGCATATGCTGCGTGCGTGGGTGTTCGCGGTACTGGCGCTAATCTGACGCTGCCTGGGGCGACGCATATCACCGCCGGGCGATCGGGGGGCTAAACCTTTATTCGGTAATAAACGGCGGGTGCCCTGACACTATAAAAAATAAACAAACTAACCAGCGTCAACCGTAACGGTTATACGGTGATCAGTGGTGAAAGGGTTAACTAGGGGGCAATCAAGGGGTTAAAACATTTATTAGGTAGTATATGGGGGTCCCTGTCGCTATAAAACGCTGACGGCGAACCTAAATATTTACGTCCCTAACTACCGTCACCAGCGACACTAATACAGCGATCAGAAAAATGATCGCTTAGCGACACTGGTGAGGGGGGGTGATCAAGGGGTTAAAACTTTATTAGGGGGGGTTAGGGGGGTATCCTAGACCTAAAGGGGGGTAATACTCACTGCCCTAACACTAACTGTCACAAACTGACACTATGCAGTAATCAGAAAAAAAAAAAAAAAAATACTGCTAATGTCAGTTTGTGACAGGGGGGGGGGGGGTGATTGGGGGGGGATCGGGGGGCGATCGGGGGGGGGATCGGGGTGTAAGGTATGCCTGGCATGTTCTACTGTGTGTGTGTGTTGTGCACTCACTTGTCATCTCTCCTCGGCGCTGGAACGGAAACTGCCAGACCGAGGAGAGATGACATCACATCCTCTGCCTGTGTGAAACGACACACAGGCAGAGGAGGATTCCCATTGGCTGGGAGCGATCGCGAGGGGGGGGCCACGATCGGATGGTCTCCCCCTCGCCTCCCGACGCTCCCAGTCAAATGCCGACCGCCGATGGCACCGGGGGGGGGTCCGATCGGACCCCCCGCCCGCGGGAGGCAGATCACGTACGGGTACGTGATTTTGCCTGCCCGTGCCGCTCTGCCGCAGTATATATGCGGTAGGCGGTCGGCAAGTGGTTAATTGTGTCTTTTTATATCGTACTAAAAGAACGGTAAAAACTGAAAGAATGTAAACGGTCCACTTCACTAGTGTGTTACCCCATGTGGGATCTTTAGTGGCACAGGAGCGAAGGGGACCCTTTTGTGAAAGACACGAAGTTGCATTTAGCATAAAATTACCAGTTATATAGGTAACATAAAGATCTTAATGAGTTATAGGTATTGCTCGGTCAAGAAGGGGGATCAGTATATCAGTTCGTATGTACGTGGGGTGCGCAGTCTCTAGTCCAGTCGGTCCACGGTTGCCATGCTTTGTATAGTTTTGTGGCTTGCCCAGAGAGTGAGGCTGTAATAGTCTCATAGCTGTAATGTAGTGATACCAAGTCAGTGACTTGGGTAAGCGTCAGATGGGTGTCAGACTTCCAATGTCTGGTTATATTTAGTCTGGCTGCCATGAGGATATGGGTGGTTATGAACCTGAAGGGGTGGGGAATGTCATCAATGGTGAGGTTGAGGATCGCTAGAGCTGGTGTTGGAGGGGTCGTGATTTGGGTGATGGTCGAGATTAAGTTGAAGGTGTCTTCCCAGTATTTTTGTAATTTGGCGCATGACCAAAAGATGTGTAGTAAGTCGCTTGTGGAAGATTTACATCTCCAGCAAGTATTAGGGATTTGAGGGTTAAAGGATGTTATGCGGGCTGGGGTCAGATACCATCTTAGTGTAATCTTCTGTGCGAGTTCCCATAAGGCCGCGCATTTGGTGGATTTGTAAGTAGACGTGAGGGCTTGTTGCCATTGTGTGTGCATAAAATTTGTGGCAAGGTCTTTTTCCCAGGTGTGGTGAGGTGGCAATTTGGTAAAGGTACATTTGTGGTGGAGGTTATTATAAAAGTATGAAATCCCTTTAATTTTTGTGTCGGGGGTTGGTGAAGTATTCCCAAGTCTTGGGGTGGATATTGTAGATGGGGAGTGGTATAGTTTTCAGGCAGTGACATATACGGAGATAGGTGAAGTATTCGGATGTAGGTATGGCATGTGTGGCTTGTAGTTGAGGGAATGTTGTGATGTGGTTGTCTTGTACTATGTCTTGTATGTAGCGTATGCCTTTAAGGATCCATGGTGAAAGTGAGATTTCTGGCATTAGATGGAGTAAGGATTGTATGGGGATGTGGGATTGTGGCATGTTAGAAGTGTAGTTCATTAGGGATGTCGCTTTTTTCCAAGCCTGTGCTGAAGCTTTCACGGTGGGAGAGAGGGATCTTGGGATTGGAGCGCCTAGCGGAATGCTTAGTAACCATGTTTTCAGGTTGGGTCTTGTGAGTGAAGATTGTTCGATGTGACCCCACCGAGTGGACGGGGATGGTTGAAACCAGCAGGGTAGTTGGGCTAGGATAGCAGCCAGATGGTAGTCTTCGAAGTCTATTGAGCTTGAGCCACCTACTAGTCTGTGTTTGATCAGTTTTGTGTGGGCGCATCTGGGTCGTTTGTCTTTCCAGAGGAATTTATTAAATAATGTCTGGAGGGATCTGAAGAATGTGGCGGGCAGGGGAATGGGTAGGGTTCTAAAGTAGTAGAGTATTTGGGGAAGGCAGATCATTTTAAAGGTTGCAAGCCTACCTGTCCAGGAGAGTTCGTGTTTCGCTATTTTTTGTGCGGTCTCTTGAATGTTTTGGAGGAGTGGAAGGTAGTTGCATGAATAGAGTTTTTTAGTCGTCCTCGGTAATTGGATGCCGAGATATGATATGTCAGAATCTGCCCAGGCAAAAGGATATTGTACTTGGAGGAGGTTCCTCGTAGTAGCGTCTACATTGATGTCTAGTAGGAAGGATTTAGTCGTGTTGATTTTGTAGTATGAGACCGAGCTAAACCAATTTAGCATCTTTTGTACTTCTGCCAGGGAAACAGTCGGGTTGGTGAGGATGAGGATAACATCATCCGCAAACAGGCTAATTTTGTGGTGATAAGGACCGATCCGTAGGCCCGAGATGTTGGCATTAGAGCAGATATGTTCTGCTAGGGGTTCCATAATCATGTTGAATATGAAGGGGGATAGGGGGCATCCTTGGCGGGTGTCGTTTGTGATTGGGAATGGCCGATATAGCATGCCTTCTGTGTAAACCTGAGCTTCGGGGTTGGAATATAATGCCATGATGGCTCTGAGAATTTGGCCTTGGAACCCAAACTTCCGGAGGACCGATTCTAGGTAGGACCAATGAACTCTGTCGAACGCCTTCTCTGCATCCAGGGATAGGAGCAGAGAAGGCGTTCCGGTAGATTCAGCATGATGAATAAGGTTAATCATCCTTCTGGTGGCATCTGAGGCTTGTCTGCCTTTTGTGAAACCTGTTTGGTCTTGGTTTATAATAGTGGGCATAATTTTGAGTAGTCTTGTCGCTAAAGTTTTGGCGTATAATTTGAGGTCAAGGTTGAGTAAGGAGATGGGGCGGAAGTTTTGGGGGACATTCGACTGTTTCCCTGGTTTCGGCAACGTAATAACCAACGCTTTTAAATATTCTGGCGAAAAGGTAGAAGAGGAGGCAGCATGATTGAATAGGTCATTAAGATGTCGGATCAACTGTGGGTAAAATTGTTTATAGTATTCCCCTGTTAATCCATTGGGGCCTGGTGCTTTACCGCTAGGGAGGGAGTCTATAGTTTTTTTGATTTCTTGATCAGTGAACAGGGCATTTAAGGAGGTCAGTTGTTTCTCAGTCAATTTGGGTAGATTTAGCTTGTGGAGGAAGTGGTCTATTTCATCTTGGGTGGGTTGTGGGGTCTGGGGGTCCTGTTTCAGGTTGTAAAGGTCTTTATAATAAGCGCTGAAGGCATCGGCTATGTCTTGGGGGTTACTTAAGGGGGTGTTAGTATGGGGGTGAATGAGTTGGGATATTTTAGTTTTGATACGTCTACCTTTTAGTCGTTGGGAGAGTTTCTTGCCATTTTTGTTAGAGGTAAAGTATGTAGACGCTTTAAATTTCCTGTGAAGGAACTCATAGGAGTGGAGGAGTAGGGTTCTAAGCTCCTGTCTGAGGTTTAGTAATTGGTTGGCCTGTGGGTCTTGGGGGTCATTTTTGAGCCTGTGTTCCAGGGTTGCTATCTGAGTTGTTAATTCGTCTATCTGCTGCGTCCTCTTCCTCTTGTGCTGAGAACTAAGTTTAATTAACATTCCCCGCATATATGCTTTGTGCGTGCTCCACACCACGGCAGGGTCGGGTACCGAGCCTTTGTTCAAGGAGAAGAATTCAGTAATGTGTTTTGATAATTCTGGGGTGTATGTGTCGCTTTGTAAAATATAGTTGTTAGCACGCCAGAGAAAAGTGTTTTGTTGTAAATTGGTATCCTGTATTGTAATTGAGATGGGGGCATGGTCCGACCATGTCGTGGTGTGGATCTTTGACTCAGATATTTTTTGCAAAATACATTTGTCAGAAAGGAACAGGTCTATTCTTGAATACGAGCGATGTCTGGATGAAAAAAAAGTAAAGTCACGTTCAGAGCCGTGATGGCATCTCCATACATTGTATAGATCCTGGGAGGCGATGAATTTTTTTAGAGGAGATTCACGGCATTTCGTCGGTGAGGTAGAGTCCATCAAAACGTCTGGGACCAGGTTGAAGTCGCCACATAGTATTTTGTGGCCCTTTTGAATGGTGTTGGCAGAGCGAAGGACTTTGTGGAGGAATCTCAGTTGGTGAGAGTTTGGGGCGTAGATATTGATTAAGATATAGGTCGCTTTGTTGATTGTGCAGATTAGGATAAGAAAACGACCTTCTGGGTCTAATATTACATCAAGGAGTTGGAAATCTAAAGTGTTCCGGATCGCTATCATGACCCCTCTTGTTTTAGTGGGGTGCGTGGCATAGAAGATATGTGGATATTGGTGGTTGTTGCATAAGGGTGTATTGGAATGCAGTAGGTGGGTTTCCTGGATACATAGCACGTCGCTGTGGAGAGCCGCAGCGGTTCTCCACAGTGAGTGACGTTTGGCGGGATGATTTAGCCCGTTGGCATTTAAAGAGAGAATGGTGATTGGCATCTTGCGGTGTGTGTTGTGCACAACACTTACAGTTAGGTGTTGGAGATTTGGTCTGGGGGTACCTGGTGGTGGGATTCAGCCGTTGGGAAGCGGAAGTCCGAGACTTGAGTGTAGGTTGAAGTGGTAGTAGGCTGGTCTTGGAGGTTGGTGCTGGAGGATCCTGCGTCAAGGAATTAGTGGTAGCTTCGTGGCAGTCCGAGCTTCTGAAAAAAGATTTGGACTAGAATGCTGCGAATAGAGCAATGTGTTAGATTACAGGTAATAAAAAACAAAAAAGAAAAAAAAAGAAAAAGGTCAACGCGGTAACAGAGCGTGAAGAATATAATACAGCTGGTGGAGCTTGGCGAAGTGATCCAGTAGTGGGAAGTTCGGTGTAGTAGTTGGAGGTGGTTCTTCTATTAGTAGAGAGGAAAGCTAGAGGGGTGTTGAACACCTTATAGACCCCTATATGGGGGTACAGAGAGTCAAGGAGAAGGCAGGAGTAGCAGGTTGCCAGAGCTCAGGGGAGCCATGTTAACTGTTAGCGGCCAAGTGAAGTAATGAGGTATGCATCTTTCAGTTGAGATTGCGATTTTGTAAGTTGCGGGACATATTGGGTCCTCTGTCTGAGGGAGGTGGTTTGGGTAACTCAGGAGTTATCCGCCACGAGTGGAGGAGCTTTAGGCCTTTTTCTAGATCCCCAATGGCGTGCGTTTGGCCGTTGTGTACAATAAGGATGGTTGCGGGGTAGCGCCATTTGTATTGCAGCTTATGATTTTGCAGGCCTCTGGTTATCGGGTTAAGTTGTCTTCGCATTTGGAGGGTGTACTTGGACAGGTCTTGAAAGAGTTGGATGCCAGTGTAGGGAGTAGGTAGGGGTGATTTAGCTCTGAGTCCCATGAGGAGTTTCTCTTTGATGTGGTAGAAGTGGACCCTCATTAGGACATCTCTGGGGACCGAGGTTGCTAGGTGGGCTGGCTTGGCGATTCTGTGAATCCTGTCTATGATTACATCGCACGGGACGCTTCAGGAATCACTATGTGCATCAGTTCTTTTGCGTATCGCGGCAGGTCTGCGGGGAGTATGGTCTCAGGGACGCCTCTCAACTTTATGTTGTTCCTGCGGGACCTGTCTTCTAAGTCGGCCAGCTTGGCCCGCATCCATGCCTGTTCTTCTTTAACTGTGTCATAGGCATCAATGACTTCATTAACTGTGGATGTGCATGCATGTATCCCTCTCTCAGTGTTAGTCACCCTGTCATCCAGTAGATGAATATCAGAGGTGATTCTGTGAAACATGGATGAGAGGTCCGTCATGAGGGAGGTCTGGAGGGAGAGCAGCATGTCCTTCAGTGTGGTGTCCATAACTGGTTGGCCTGAGGTAGGGAAGGAGGCCATAGAGGAGTGCAGGTCCTGGTCTAGGGAGAAGGGAATAGGAGCCTGGGCCTCAATTTACTGGCGCTGTGAGCGGTGCGGCGGCGTGTCAAGCCGCATCTTAGCTTTGGCTAGGCTGCTAGGGAGTGGGTCACCCTCCAGTGCCTGGGATGGGTCAGCTACAGTACCTGGGTCTGTGCAATCATCCGTGGCGGCATCCGGGAGGTCCATGTAGGGCTCGCGCGGCGCGGCCTGGTCGGCGCCATCTTGGATATCCCATCCCGCCGGCTTGTAGGCAAATTCTGTCAGTTTCTGGGGCCTGTGGTCGGTAAATCGCTTCCTAGATGCCTGCATCGTCGTCTCCTGGGTGCATGGAGCGAGGATGGATGTGGATGGTGTTGTATATGCGGCCGATTGCGGTGGATTGTGTCCCCTGGCTGGTGAGCTGTAAGCTTAGGCGTCCATCTTCCTCTCCTGCCGGCCACGCCCCCTATTTGTTTTATTTCTTTTAGGTCAGCGGCGACTTGTAGTCTGGATCGTGGGCCTTTCCTTTGTTTTCTGGGCAGCTCGTAGAGCAGAGCTTCGAAAAAGTGGTCTGCAACTAGGTTTCCCGGCATTCCAAGTCCAATTGGTGTGGTTTTGGGTCCAGGGTATGCTTTGGGTCGAGGTCCCGTCCTTAATTCACAATCGTGTGAAGCTGGAGGGACCTCCAGATGTTTTTTTGCTGCATGTTGGGGGTAACAATCTTGGGGTTGTTCCCTTCCGAGCACTTATTTTGACGATGCGTTATGATTTGATGGCCCGTTTGGGTGAACATCCACATGTTCTTCTGGTCTGGTTGGAGATCCTCCCCCGTTTTTTCTGGCCTCAGGCCAGGGATTTCAGAGCCCTTGACAAGGCGCATGTGAAAGTGAATAGGGCTATTTCCAAGTTTACCACATCAAGAAATGGCCTTGTTGCTTGTCATGTGGATTTGGAGGGTAGGCTTGTTATTTTGGTGCAGATGAGGTCCATCTAAATGATGTGAGCCTGGACATGTTCAATCTATTACTACAGGACTGGATTGAATGGGTTCTGTCTTTGTGGAGGTCAGGGAGTCAATAAGGGAATGATCGATCTCCTGATGTGGTGGTTTATCCCTTTTGCGGACTGAGGTGGCAAGCGGCTGATGGAGTCGGTTGAATGGGGAGCAGGAAGCCCTTAGTAAACCCCAGAGCCTAACCTGGATGGCTGGGCCTTATTTGGCTCCTAATAAGTAAGGAAAGTTGAGATATGCCACTCAGCACTGCTATAGGAATCTAGTGTTGGCTATATATGTTTACTGGTTTGATGGTTCATTTACAGTTGTCAAGCTGTGGCCGATACCTAAGTAATAAAAGTATCAACCCAGTCAAAAATAATTTTGTTGTCCGCCTGATTATTTAAATTAATTTTAAGGAGAAGTCAACAGTGGACCAGTCATGAGCAATCCATGCAGAAATTTTAAGAATCCTTGAGGTCTTTGAACTTTTTCTCACAGCTCCATTAAAAAAAAATCAGTTAAACTTAAAAAATCTGATTTTGGACATGTGAAGTGTAAAAATGTACAGTGCAGCTCTGGCATATAAAACATAAAAGCCCAGAGGCAAAAACAATGCACTTCATAGCCACAAAAGGTCTTGGGAATAAAAAGGCTTCTTTTAGTTATTAAAAAAAAACACACATACATTAATAAATAATATATATATATATATATATATATATATATATATATATATATATATATATATATATATATATATGTGTATATATATATATTTATATATATTGATTTATTTATTTTTATATATATTTTTATATAAAAATATGTATGTCTTTCTACCATTTTAAAGCTCCCTACATATGTTTAGTTCTATCTGAATGGTAGAAATGGTGCCAGGTTGCCTTGATTCATTCAATCCCTTTTGCAAATGAAAATGGTTGAAGTTACCAGAAACCTGCCATATATATATGCCTAGCATTACTCCTAAAGTCAGGGAAGGAAAGACCACAAAGTAGGCCAAAAGAAAGCCTACAAAGGGCAGTCAAAGTTTGTATTTTTGTCTTATAAACAAAAGAGGTTCAATGAGGAGGTCTATTTATATCTACCAAGATGGGCGTGAGCACCCATGGGTATCCCTATCTTGTTACATGCACAGCTTCACTGAATTGTGTTTCATTTGACAGGACTTGGAAATGAACTCATTAACAGAGGAAGTGACAGGAGGGCTTGCAGAGAAAGTATGTAATAAGGAAAACTCCACCATCCACTAAGCTGCATGAAACTCAAGACAACAAGACCCTCAAGCTGGCAATACACATTACATATGAGTAAACATTCTCTATGCAATCTCCCTTAAGTATACCATAACTATACAGTATAATGTGAGGGTCTACCTACAGGTAAGCAATCCATTCCAATTGTATCTGATCAAGCAGACACTTGACATAATTGTCTGTACATCGAAAGGAAATTGTACAATCAGATTTCAAAGTCTATGGTAAGCTTAACACTGAGGTTCTGCATGACAGTTAAGGCTTTCACACCTATCTTTTTCACAGGCTGACTAATAAGTGCTGTCATGGTAACAGGCAAATAAAATTGATGAACACAAGAATAGAGTGAAGCCTTAAAGTGAAGCTGTCATGGACTAAAAGGTAATAACTGTTAGATATAGGTAACTTCTGGTGCTTACTTTAACAGAAATAGAGGTACTGTGTCCATGCACCATGGAAATTGGTTTGAAGACCATCGCTGTCACCAGACTCTCCAACATGACCCACTCTACAAGGTAGACAATACTCTGCCCCTGGACTTTCCTTCACCTTCCTGATTTTAGCCACCTGACAGGTAACCTCTTTGCGAGAATTCCATAAGAAGTCCAGGAGTTGAGTCTTTTGTATCTGATGGGTGAGTCATGTTGGAAGGCCTGAGGTAATTTCAGGCGCCACCTGCCTGCTCTTTGTCAGTATTGTAACAGTATTGTGGACTTTTTTTGGGTCATGACAGGTTAACCTTAAACAAGATACTTCTTAGATACATTATGACTTTTATTTACTGAGGAACAAGTTCAGTATATATCTTTGTTACTCTCCACCGTCACATCAGTATGTTTGTTTTTGCTATACAGGTGCTCTCTGGCACAAAGGAAACTATGGGTAGTCAAAAGTGTTGATGGAAGCAGCCTAAAGCTTGGTATACAGGTACCGAATGCAGGAACTGACCAAATTTTGGTACATGTGTACCACTGTCTGTGCAACAGAAGCCGGTCTAACGACTGGCTTCTGTCAAACGGTCATGCTGGAAAACCAGCATTTGACCAGTGCTTGCAGCCAACGGTTGCAGCACTGATATTTGTATGTGTATGTGGTGGGTGGAAAGTCCCCCTATTAGAATACAATAACTCAGCGTTAAAAATCCCTGCATCAACTTCTCTTGTTTTGATGCAGAGGGATCTGTGAGTTCTTTATTAGAATGAAAAAAAGTCAATGTATACTGTATACCCTGCTTAACTCCATCCAAGTATCTAGTGGAGTTCTCCTTTAAAGTATACCTTTCAGCAGCTTAGTTGTGTGGAATATGCACTTCAATGCAGGCACTTAGTGGTATGTGCATATTCAACTTCATAGTCATTTTGGTTTTTGCTGATGCAGTTCATTAAAATATATTCATAGTTTTCAGTACATTTCACACTAACATTTGTTAAAAGACAAGATTGTTTTCTTTTTAAAAATCATACTTACCTAGGTGAATGCAGCATTGATCCGATGCTGCATCCGTCCCCCGCCGGCTCTAAGACTGAGAACCAAGTGATCAAACACCACTGATCGCTTAGTTCTCAGTGCTTCGTAAGCAGAGAGCTAGTGACTGTCACTGGCTGTCTGCTCTGCCCCCCCCCCCCATTCTTACTGGAGCGCTGGGCTGTAGAGGGGGCAGGAGAGGGTGGCTCAGGCTCTCAGTGGCTCACTGAAAGGCTCACTGAAAGGCTGAGCCAGGTGCTGGTCCAGGCATCTGGGTGGGTCATATTGTCATGATCTTTCCTCAACCTGGACCGGCTCTGTGACGTCAGCTGACAGTGAGCTTCAGCCCGCTGTCAGCTGAAAACGGGAGTGAAAATGACCTGCACTCCTGTGATTCACAGGAGAAGTACAATCAAATTAGCTTTGACTGTACTTTTTCTAAGCTATTGACTTATGCCGCGTACACACGAGCGGACTTTACGGCAGACTTTGCCTGGCAGACGGAATTTCGTCGGACAATTCGATCGTGTGTGGGCTCCAGCGGACTTTGTTTTCTCAAAAGTTGGACGGACTTAGATTTGAAACATGTTTTAAATCTATCCATCGAACTCGAGTCCGGTCGAAAAGTCTGCTCGTCTGTATGCTAGTTCGACGGACAAAAAGCCACGCTAGGGCAGCTATTGGCTACTGGCTAGGGATGAGCCGAACACCCCCCGGTTCGGTTCGCACCAGAACCCGCGAACGGACCGAAAGTTCGCACGAACGTTAGAACCCCATTGACGTCTATGGGACTCGAACGTTCGAAATCAAAAGTGCTCATTTTAAAGGCTAATTTGCATGGTATTGTCCTAAAAAGGGTTTGGGGACCCGGGTCCTACCCCAGGGGACATGTATCAATGCAAAAAAAACTTTTAAAAACGGCCATTTTTTCGGGAGCAGTGATTTTAATGATGCTTAAAGTAAAAAAAAAAAAGTGAAATATTCCTTTAAATATCGTACCTGGGGGGTGTCTATAGTATGCCTGTAAAGTGACGCGTGTTTCCCATGTTTAGAACAGTCCCTGCACCAAATGTCATTTTTAAAGGAAAAAATCTCATTTAAAACTGCTTGCGGGTTTAATGTCATGTCGGGTCATGGCAATATGGATGAAAATCAGTGAGACAAACGGCATGGGTACCCCCCAGTCCATTACCAGGCCCTTTGGGTCTTGTATGGATATTAAGGGGAACCCCGCACCCAAATTAAAATAAGGAAAGGTGTGGGGCCACCAGGCCCTATATACTCTGAACAGCAGTATACAGGTGGTGCAAACAAGACAGGGACTGTAGGTTTGTTGTTAAGTAGAATCTGTTTGTAATTTTGAACATTTTTAACGTGTTTAGCTTCAGCCAAAAAATCTTTTCTAAGCTTTTTGGAAAACATAGGGAAGGGTTATCACCCCTGTGACATTTGTTTTGCTGTCTTTCCTCCTCTTCAGAAGATTTCACCTCACTTTTTTGTCCCAATGAAAAATGTTTTTTGAAAATTTGGGTTTTTTTGTGGAACAAGGATTGGAAAGCATCAGTGGAAAGGAGAAATTGTTTTCCCATATTAACTCTTACAGGAGAGAATTTCCCTTCCTAGGGGTAGATTTCATCTCACTTCCTGTTGTCTCCTTCCGTTTGCAAGTAGGAGTCGTTTGTAAGTTAGATGTTTGAAAGTAGGGTCCTGCCCTATATACTCAGCAGAAATTTGGGCCTTAGGTGTTGCTGTGGCCACAACACTGTAAGCCCTCACAGGGCCCTGCTGTGAAATATTAGATCAAGAATTGTAATTACATGCCCCTGTTGAACAGGAGCTGAAAAATTAGGCCTTAGGCACTGGTGCTGGTGCCACAACACTGCAACCCCTCACAGACACTCTAGTTGGAACGCAGGAACGAGCCCTGCTGCAAAGTATTGCATCAAAAATTGTAATTACACGCCCCTGTTAGACAGGGGCAGAAAAATTGGGCCTTAGGCACTGGTGCTGGTGCCACAACACTGCAACCCCTCACAGACACTCTAGTTGGAACGCAGGAACGAGCCCTGCTGCAAAGTATTGCATCAAAAATTGTAATTACACGCCCCTGTTAGACAGGGGCAGAAAAATTGGGCCTTAGGCACTGGTGCTGGTGCCACAACACTGCAAACCCTCACAGACACTCTAGTTGGAATGCAGGAACGAGCCCTGCTGCAAAGTATTACATCAAAAATTGTAATTACACGCCCCTGTTAAACAGGGGCTGAAAAATTGTGCCTTAGGCACTGGTGGTGGCGCCCAGAACCAAAAATGTTCTTACAAGCTATCAGCGTGATGATTGAGGAGGAAGAGGATAATTACTCAGGGATAGTCACTCAGCATCAGCATAGGCAGTCTTTGAAGGGATCTGAGATTTCAAAAAAAATTATTCGGTTACATCTGCATCAGGTGCTTGGTAGCTGGTGGTGATCCAAGACTGATTCATTTTTATGAAGGTCAGCCGATCGACCGAGTCGGTGGACAGACGCACCCTGTGATCGGTTACCACGCCTCCAGCAGCACTGAATGTGCGTTCCGAAAGAACGCTGGATGCAGGACAGGCCAGTAGCTCAATTGCATACTGTGCAAGCTCTGGCCAGTGATCCATCCTCAAGACCCAGTAACCCAGAGGATTTTCGGTGGGAAAGGTGTCCAAGTCTGATCTTGCCCCTAGGTATTCCTGCACCATGTAAAACAGACGCTGGCGATGGTTGCTGGAACCGATCATACCTTGGGGCTGCGGACCAAAAAATTGTCTGAACGCATCGGTCAGACGGCCACCTTCTCCACCGCTCCTTCTTTGACTGACCGAAGCCTCAGCAACACGTTGTCCAGAAACAGGAGTTTGTAACCTCCCAGTCTCTGGGAACGCGTTGCACAGACCTTTCTGCAAGGCCTCCCGAAGATGTTTCATCCTCTGCTCCCTCTGCGATGGCAAGATAAGGTCCGCAACCTTACCCTTGTAACGTGGATCAAGGAGGGTTGCCAGCCAGTATTGGTCCTTCTCCTTGATACCACGAATACGAGGATCCTTACGCAGGCTTTGCAGGATCAGGGAGGCCATGCAGCGTAGGTTTGCTGAGGCATTCGGTCCGGAGTCCTCTGGGTCACTAAGGACAACAACGTCCGCAGCCACCTCCTCCCAGCCACGTACAAGTCCATGTGTTCCTTGGGACTGATCCCTTAAAGACTGCTGCTGATGCTGAGTGCCAGGCTCCACCTCCATACTGACACAATCTTCCTCCTCCTCCTCCTCCTCCTCCTCCTCCTCCTCCTCTTCCTGTGTGATCGGCGGGCACGCAGGAACACTGTCTGGATAAAGGGGGCCTTGAGAGCTAAGGAATTCCTCCTCTTCCTGCCTCTGTTCTGCCTCAAGTGCCCTGTCCATTATTCCACGCAGCGTGTGCTCCAACAGGTGGACAAGGGGGACAGTGTCACTGATGCATGCACTGTCAGTGCTCACCATCCTCGTGGCCTCCTCGAATGGTGACAGGACAGTGCATGCATCCCTGATCATGGCCCACTGGCGTGGGGAAAAAAAACCAAGCTCTCCTGACCCTGTCCTGGTGCCATAGTCGCACAGGTACTCATTGATGGCCCTCTGCTGCGTGTGCAGCCGCTGCAGCATGGCCAACGTTGAGTTCCACCTGGTGGGCATGTCACAGATTAGGCGGTTCTTGGGCAGGTTAAACTCCTTTTGGAGGTCCGTCAGCCGAGCACTGGCATTATATGACCGGCGGAAATGCACACAGACTTTCCTGGCCTGCCTCAGGACATCCTGTAAGCCCGGGTACCTGCCCAAGAACCGCTGCACCACCAAGTTAAGGATGTGAGCCAAACAGGGCACATGGGTCATTTGTCCCTGTCGGAGGGCAGAGAGGAGGTTGGTGCCATTGTCGCAAACCACCATTCCTGCCTTAAGTTGGCGTGGCCTCAACCACCTCTGAACCTGCCCCTGCAGAGCTGACAGAACCTCTGCCCCAGTGTGGCTCCTGTCCCCCAAGCACACCAGCTCAAGCACCGCATGGCATCTTTTGGCCTGCGTACTTGCGTAGCCCCTTGAACGCCTACGGAGCACCGCTGGTTCCGAGGAAGAGGCCATGGAGGAAGAAGAAGAGAAGGGGTGGAGGAGAGAGGTGTGTCACAATCAGCATTTTGGAGGCGTGGTGGCGGAACAACCTCCAACACTACCGCACCTTGTCCTGCATCCTTCCCAGCTGCCAGCAGAGTCACCCAATGCGCCGTGAAACTTAGGTAACGTCCCTGTCCATGCCTGCTGGACCATGAGTCAGCGGTAATATGCACCTTACCGCTGACCGTCCTGTCCAGCGAGGCATGGACATTGCCTTCCACATGCCGGTAGAGAGCCGGAATCGCCTTCCGTGAGAAAAAGTGGCGTTTGGGTACCTGCCACTGAGGAACCGCACATTCCACACACTCACGGAAGGGGGCAGAGTCTACCAACTGAAAAGGCAGCAGTTGAAGTGCTAGCAATTTTGCCAAGCTAGCATTCAACCGCTGGGCATGTGGATGGTTGGGAGCAAACTTCTTTCGGCGGTGCAGCAGCTGGGGCAGGGAAATTTGCCTGGTACAATCTGACGTCGGTGTACCAAAAGCAGATTGCCCACAAGTACTTGGCTGTGACACACCTAATTCTACACCTTCATTCCTCTCACTGCAGGTCTCAGAGAGGACTGAAGGTCTAGTGGGGTTGGAAATCTCAGCTGATGAGGAGCAAGGAGAGATCCTCTTTGTTCTTTGGTGTGGGTCTTTTAGATACGCTTGCCAACGAACTGCATGGCAGGTCAACATATGTCTGGTCAAGCATGTGGTACCCAAGCGGGAGATGTTTTGGCCACGCGAGATACGCTTGAGACATATGTTGCAAATAGCAGCGGTGCGATCTGATGCACTCGTTTCAAAAAAGGCCCACACCAAAGAACTTTTTGAATAACGCGCAGAGACTGCAGCGCCCTGCACATGTGGAGCTTTGGGGTGTGATGCAGTCAATGTGCTGCCCTTAGGCTGGCCCCTGGAGGGCATCCTGCCTCGTTGGTGATGTGCCGCCTCCTCCTCCTCCTCCTCCTCCTCCTCTCTCCTATCAGGCACCCACGTTGAGTCAGTGACCTCATCATCCCCTCCCTCCTCATCACTGGAGCAAACCTGGCAGTATGCTGCAGCAGGGGGAGCATGACTGCCAGATTGCTGTCCTTCTTGGGCACCCCCTCTGTCCGTGCTCATGTTACTGCCTTCATCGAGCTCAGTATCATCATCAGAGCCTTCCAAACGCTGGGCATCCTCCTGGAGCATGTACCCAACACTGTGGTCAAACAGTTCGAGGGAATCCTCATGAGGACATGGTGGAGCTAGGGAAGGAGTCACTGATGACATTGAGCTGAGGGAAGAGGCCGCTGCTTTGCCAGACAAAGCACCCTGGGCATGGGTGAGAGAGGATGAGGAGGATGAGGACGGCTTGGTCATCCACTCGACCAAGTCTTCCGCATGTTGCGGCTCAACACGGCCAGCTGCCGAAAAAAAGGCCAAGCGTGTCCCATGGCCACGTGCTGATGAGGATGCACCGTCTCCATGACCAGCACTAGACACAGAGCCTGCTTGACCTCTCTTATTGGCTTGTGACTGTCTGCCTCTCCTTCTTGGCCTTCCAGACATACTAATGGCCTGTAGCTGCACTAAGCTGGGATAGAACACCTGTAATTTTCTTCAGGTAGCTTTATATACTGTAACCAGACAAGCCTGCCTGTCAGTAGGAAGATAACAGGAACGGATCTAGCTGAACACTGTGAGCAGGACGCACTGCACTAAATGTAAATAGCAGGAACGGATCTAGCTGAACACTGTGAGCAGGACGCACTGCACTAAATGTAAATAGCAGGAACGGATCTAGCTGAACACTATGAGCAGGACGCACTGCACTAAATGTAAATAGTCTAGAAGATAACAGGAACGGATCTAGCTGAACACTGTGAGCAGGACGCACTGCACTAAATGTAAATAACAGGAACGGATCTAGCTGAACACTGTGAGCAGGACGCACTGCACTAAATGTAAATAACAGGAACGGATCTAGCTGAACACTGTGAGCAGGACGCACTGCACTAAATGTAAATAGCAGGAACGGATCTAGCTGAACACTGTGAGCAGGACGCACTGCACTAAATGTAAATAGTCTAGAAGATAACAGGAACGGATCTAGCTGAACACTGTGAGCAGGACGCACTGCACTAAATGTAAATAGCAGGAACGGATCTAGCTGAACACTGTGAGCAGGACGCACTGCGCTAAATGTAAATAACAGGAACGGATCTAGCTGAACACTGTGAGCAGGACGCACTGCACTAAATGTAAATAGCAGGAACGGATCTAGCTGAACACTGTGAGCAGGACGCACTGCACTAAATGTAAATAACAGGAACGGCTCTAGCTGAACACTGTGAGCAGGACGCACTGCACTAAATGTAAATAGCAGGAACGGATCTAGCTGAACACTGTGAGCAGGACGCACTGCACTAAATGTAAATAACAGGAACGGATCTAGCTGAACACTGTGAGCAGGACGCACTGCACTAAATGTAAATAGCAGGAACGGATCTAGCTGAACACTGTGAGCAGGACGCACTGCACTAAATGTAAATAGTCTAGAAGATAACAGGAACGGATCTAGCTGAACACTGTGAGCAGGACGCACTGCACTAAATGTAAATAGCAGGAACGGATCTAGCTGAACACTGTGAGCAGGACGCACTGCACTAAATGTAAATAACAGGAACGGATCTAGCTGAACACTGTGAGCAGGACGCACTGCACTAAATGTAAATAGCAGGAACGGATCTAGCTGAACACTGTGAGCAGGACGCACTGCACTAAATGTAAATAACAGGAACGGATCTAGCTGAACACTGTGAGCAGGACGCACTGCACTAAATGTAAATAGCAGGAACGGATCTAGCTGAACACTGTGAGCAGGACGCACTGCACTAAATGTAAATTGCAGGAACGGATCTAGCTGAACACTGTGAGCAGGACGCACTGCACTAAATGTAAATAGCAGGAACGGATCTAGCTGAACACTGTGAGCAGGATGCACTGCACTAAATGTAAATAGTCTAGAAGATAACAGGAACGGATCTAGCTGAACACTGTGAGCAGGACGCACTGCACTAAATGTAAATAGCAGGAACGGATCTAGCTGAACACTGTGAGCAGGACGCACTGCACTAAATGTAAATAACAGGAACGGATCTAGCTGAACACTGTGAGCAGGACGCACTGCACTAAATGTAAATAGCAGGAACGGATCTAGCTGAACACTGTGAGCAGGACGCACTGCACTAAATGTAAATTGCAGGAACGGATCTAGCTGAACACTGTGAGCAGGACGCACTGCACTAAATGTAAATTGCAGGAACGGATCTAGCTGAACACTGTGAGCAGGACGCACTGCACTAAATGTAAATGGCAGGAACGGATCTAGCTGAACACTGTGAGCAGGACGCACTGCACTAAATGTAAATAGCAGGAACGGATCTAGCTGAACACTGTGAGCAGGACGCACTGCACTAAATGTAAATAGCAGGAACGGATCTAGCTGAACACTGTGAGCAGGACGCACTGCACTAAATGTAAATAGCAGGAACGGATCTAGCTGAACACTGTGAGCAGGACGCACTGCACTAAATGTAAATAGCAGGAACGGATCTAGCTGAACACTGTGAGCAGGACGCACTGCACTAAATGTAAATAGCAGGAATGGATCTAGCTGAACACTGTGAGCAGGACGCACTGCACTAAATGTAAATAACAGGAACGGATCTAGCTGAACACTGTGAGCAGGACGCACTGCACTAAATGTAAATAGTCTAGATAGAAGATAACAGGAACGGATCTAGCTAAACTGAATACAGTGTATATATATATATGCAACACCTGGGATGCATATATATACACAATACACTGTAAGTGCAGCTAACTGACTGACTGTTCTGCCTAATCTATCTAACTCAAATCAAACGACACTGTCTCTCTCTCTCTCTCTATCTCTTAGCACACCGGAACACACACTACACAGGACCGCCGTGCAGGCGGTCTTATATAGTGTGGGGCGTGTACTAAATCCCCTGAGCCATAATTGGCCAAAGCCACCCTGGCTTTGGCCAATTACAGCTCTCTCTACTGACGGCGCTGTGATTGGCCAAGCATGCGGGTCATAGTGCATGCTTGGCCAATCATCAGCCAGCAATGCACTGCGATGCCGCAGTGAATTATGGGCCGTGACGCGCCACACGAATTTGGCGCGAACGGCCCATATCGTTCGCAATTCGGCGAACGACCGAACAGCCGATGTTCGAGTCGAACATGGGTTCGATTCGAAAACGAAGCTCATCCCTACTACTGGCTATGAACTTCCTTGTTTTAGTCCGGTCGTACGTCATCACGTACAAATTCGACGGACTTTGGTGGATTGTGTGTAGGCAAGTCTGTTCATTCGGAAAGTCCGTCATAAAGTCCGTTGAAAAGTCCGCCGGGCAAAGTCTGTCATAAAGTCCGCTCGTGTGTACGAGGCATTAGGCTTAATATAAATAAATCTGTCTTTAGACCCTTCTTATGTTGCCTCTTTCTGAGATTGCTGTGAGCTGTCCTGTGTTGCACTGTGCATGCATCCTTCATTCTCAGAAAACTCTGAAAAAGAAAGAGCAGCCAATGCGACGTAGCTAACTGAAGAATAATGCCCCGTATACACGATTGCACATTTCGACAACAAAATCCATGGATTTTTTCCGACGGATGTTCAAACTTGTCTTGCATACACACGGTCACACAAATCTTGTCGGAAATTCCGAACGCCAAGAACGCGGTGACGTACAACACGTACGACAAGCCGAGAAAAATGAAGTTCAATAGCCACTGCGGCTCTTCTGCTTGATTCCGAGCATGCGTGGAACTCTGTGCGTCGGAATTGTGTACACACGATCGGAATTTACGACAACGGATTTTGTTGTCGGAAAATTTGAGAACCAGCTCTCAAATTTTGTGTGGCAGAAATTCCGATAGAAAATGTCTGATGGAGCCTACACACGGTCGGAATTTCCGACAAAAAACTCCCATTTTCCGTTGGAAAATCCGACCGTGTGTACGGGGCATTACAAAACACATTACAGTTAGAAAATGTTATGAAGGTGGACTTGCCCTTTCATGGGTTGGATCCCAAACAAACGGAATTTCATTCTTGACACAACTGTTACAATTCTTTACTGTCTAATGAACAACAAACATACTTCTGGATTTCATAAGAAATTTATTGCAAATATAGAAATAGATTTTTTTTCCATCCAATAATCCTTTTTTTTCTTTTTTTCAGGAACAATGCGTGCCAATAAAACAAAATCTGGAAAGACAACAAACCAGAGGACTTCCCAAATCCTTGCTGTCCTCATAAAGTAGGGGACATAGCTGCTGGTATCTGCTAGGTCAGAGATGGAGATAAAACGGGTGGCTTGAAGCCTTAGGAGGATTTCATTCTGAATATTCTTCAAACAGTCAATTAGCAGTGTTGTGTATAGTCTAATGGGGAGCATTATCTAAGTCCTTTCATTTCTCATTAATGCTTTAATGCTATAACTTCACAGCCCACCAGGGATTCTGGGTCAGTAAAAGATTTGTCTTCATCGATTGGAGTATAGGTGTTTTTGTGTTTTCTACATAATTAATTTAGAAAGTCATTGTTTTATAATAAACATATAAATTAAAATGAAGAAGAGCACCTATGGTAGCATAGGAAAGTCAGTTTTAATAAGTGATATACATGTTTAATGTTGTTATTTATTAATACATTTTAACAAAAGCATTAAAGTAGAACTAGGCAAAACATTTTTTTTTTCATTTTGGATAAAGCAAGGGAGGGTTATAACCCCTGTCAAATTTTTTTAGGCCATTTGTGTCCTATTGTGAAGATTTCTCTTAATTTCCTGTCCTATAGCCAAACAGGAAGTTATGCCGCGTATACACGACCGGTTTTGCCGCTGTAATAAACTCTGAAGGTTTCTCTTGATGGAACTCCAACGGAATTCCATTCAAGCGGTCTTGCCTACACACAGTCAAACCAAAGTCCGACCAAAGTCCGACCATCCAAAACACGGTGACGTACAGCACGTACCACGGGACTAAAAAAAGGAAGTTCAATAGCCAGTAGCCAATGGCTTCCGTCTCGTACCTGCTTCAGGGCATGCGTCGTTTTTGGTCCGTCGGAACAGCATACAGACGAGCGGTTTTCCAGATAGGAATTGGTTCCTTCGGAAATATTTAGACAATGTTCTATTTCTGGGTCCATCAGAATTTTTGAAAAAAAAGTCCGATGAAGCACACACATGATCGGAATATACGATGAAAAGCTTCCGTCTGACTTTTTCTGTCGGACATTCCGCTCGTGTGTACGTGGCTTTAGAGGAAATCCCTGCAAATTAAGAGAATTCCTTGGGGACCCCCAGGTCACCAGAACTAGTATCCCCATGGGAAGTTTTCCCCTCTATTACTTTCCTGGGGACAGCCCAAAATTTGGGAATTTCTTTACTTTTAATGATAATGGTAAAGAGGACAAAAAGAGAGGGTGAATCTCCTTAGCGGTGGCACAGCCAGTAATAGACAGGGGTTCCTTTCCACTCTATCCAAAACTAAAAAAAAGTTTTGCCTTTAGTTTTACTTTAAAAAGTGATATCAAAGGCAAAAAAATAAAAATAAATAACAAACATGTTATACTTACCTGTTCTGGGAAATAGTTTTGCACAAAGCAGCCTCAGTCCTCCTCCTCTCTGGTCCCCCGCTAGCGCTCCTGATTCCTCCCTCCTGCTGAGTGCCCCCAGAGCAGCTTGCGATGGGGGCACCCAGGCTGCTACTCTGCGTGTCTATTCACACATAGAGCTGTGGCTCGACCCCGCCCCCCTCTTTCCTCATTGGTTCACTGGCTGTGCTCAACAGCAGTGGGAGCTAATGGCTCCTGCTTCTGTCTCAGCCAATGAGGAGGGAGAGTCCCCAGAGAGCCAAGGCTCTTGTGTACATTGCTGGATCGCAATGGGGCTGAGGTAAGTATTAGGGGTGGCTACTGCACAGAGAAGGTTTTTTTTTTACTTTCAGGTGCCTGAAGGTAAAAAAACATGAGCCTTTAGAACCACTTTAAGGACTTGTTTAGATTTGCAGCGGGGGGGGGGGGGCAAAAATAAATAGCTGAGCTGCATTTTTTGCCCCCAGCTGCTCCCTCTATAGCTGCAAAGGTTCCCGGACAGTGGTTTACACATTCTGTGGTCACAATGCTTTGCTTCACATATGTGGAAAAAATTATTCCCCGTCGTATTTGTCAGGCAATGCCAAGCAGGACCCATTCAAATGAATAAACTCATGCAGCAACCACATGTAATGCACACGGTTACTGTTTGGTGATACAAAATTTATAAGGTTAACCAAGTGGTGAGAAGGAAACATACTGCTTCATCATGACCTGTGAAATGGCTCTGAAAAACGATCTGGACATGGATCACTTTTTAGATGTGTGGCAGTCACAGCCAGTAGTGTACACTAAGCCTAAGTAAAATGGCTGTTAACTCTTCAATTCCCCTGCATTGTGGTACACTGCATTGCACAAAGGAGTGTAGGCAGTGGCGGAAGTATAGTGGTTGCTGAGGTCGCCATGGCAAATGGGCCCCATGCTGAAGGAAGGGCCCCCTGTATACTTCGATAGGAGTAGAGGCAAGGGCGGCTGAGACTTAGCTCCCCGATCCTCAACCGAACTGTAATCGGCACTGCAGGGAGCTCGACACATTTATGGGCAAAACAGTGGTGTAGTGGATAGCACTTTCGCCTAGCAGAAAGAAGGGTTGTTGATTCGAATCCCAACCACAACTCTACCTGCCTGGAGTTTGCATGTTCTCCCTGTGCCTGCGTGGGTTTCCTCCGGGTACTCCAGTTTCCTCCCACACTCCAGAAGACATGCTGGTAGGTTAATTGGATCCTGTCTAAATTGTCCCTAGTATGTATGAATGTGAGTTAGGGACCTTAGATTGTAAGCTCCTTGAGGGTAGGGACTGATGTGAATGTACAATGTATATGTAAAGCGAAATTGACACCGCTATATAAGTACCTGAAATAAATAAATAAATACAAATAAAATAAATTACATCCGAAGTGAAAGCACAGTGTGTGATGTGCTCTTTGTCTCCCCCTACAGTGCAGTACCCGGCAGGAAGAGGTAAGGTAAAGCACTGCCGATTTTTAAAAGGCTATCTGTATGTATGTGTGTTTTATATGTATGTGTGTGCATGTGTGTGTGCATGTATGTATGTAGGTGTGTATTATCATGCATGTATGTATGTATGTGTGTCTGCATGTGTTTATATGTGTGTGCATATGTGCATTTATATATATGTGTGTTTATATATGTGTGTATACAGTATATGTGTGTGTATTATGTGTGCGTGTTTATATATGTGTATGTATGTATGTGTGTGTGTGTTTACATGTATGTACTGTATGCACATTTTATGTATGCGCGTTTAATACTGACCCCCATATGTGTACAATCAGAACTGATTTTTTTTTCTTGCTTGTTCATAGTACCAGCAAAAAAATGCTGGTCCTCTGAAGAGTGATCCATGCTCAGATCGCTTTTCAGAGGCATTTGACAGCCGGTAAAGAGGGAATATGTTGCCTCCTGAGTGCCTATTTTAACCCCTTAAATGCATCATCACTATGCTGCAACTGCATGCAATGCACACAGTTGCAGGGCAGTTGCAGTGCAGCCCCATTCACCTAGGGGTGTACTTCAAGGGTGCCCTGACTGCAAAAAGATTGAGAAACACTGACATAGAGGAACCCATCTCTCCATTTTCCTCCTGCAGCCACTGAATGCCTGTGGGAGGGAGAGGAGGAGAAGCGTGGGGGGAAATGGAAAAATCGGTTCCATTATATGCAGCCACCTACTTGCGACCGGGCCCTGTTGTTCCGCCATCAGGCTCGGAGAAAAGAGCCCTGTCAGGGGGGCCCTCCATGGTTTCTTGCATTGGGGCCCTGAAGGTTCTAGTTATGCCACACTGAGTGTATATCTGATTTTTTGGATGCTTTGGTGTGCTGGCTGCCTTAAATCAATTGTAAAGACTGTTATTTTGTTTTTCAAAATAGCATGGTATGCTTACCTGCTCTGTGCAATGGTATTTCACAGAGCCTTTCCAAACCTCTTCAGGGGTCCCCCGTCAGTGATCTCGACTTCACCTGTTCTGTGTCTGCCTCTATAGCAAGTGACTTATATGGGGGCGGGGCGGGGCCGAGCTGTGCTGTGTGTGCCTATGGACCCACCCCCTCTATCCTCACAAGATTTGACTGACAGCAGGAGTAGAACGGCTCCCATTGATCTCAGCTTCTAAAAGAAGAAAGAGGGGAAAGAAGAACTGAAGCCAGGCGTTGGATCGATACAGGACTCAGGTAAATGTTTAAAGGGGGCGCTGCTATGGTAAGGTTTTTTTATCTTAAAGGATAAGTTCGCCTTTTGGAACATGTTATATTTTCCAGCTTCTGTCATCTCTCCTCAGTGTGACAGCGAGAGGGAGAGATTCTCCTTACACCTGCTTTTACAATTCAAAAACAGCGCAGCGGCGAGGGGCTCCTCCCACATGGCCTTGTCATTCATTCACAGTTTCCTGTGAATGAATGAATTACAAGTACAGTCATCCGCCGCGATAGACAACCTATAGTTCTGAATGAACTGCGAGGGTGCTGATGAGTGCTGTTGTAGTTCATTCACCAGTCTTACAGCTTTCAAATTGACAGTCCTATGAAGGTTTAGTGCTTGTCTACAGAAACCTGACATTGCAGCCCTGATCCACTGATAAGGGGTGCAACACTTTCCAGGCTCCTGCATGTAAAAATAATAAATGCACTTTTTTCTGCAAAAAATTGTACATTTATTATTTATTTATTTTTTCTAAAAAGGTGAACTTTTCCTTTAATGCAGAGACTACATTAAGGTAAAAAACGTTTGCAACTTTAACGCAACGCATGTTACATGTGCAAAAATATGCATTAATGCACCATACCAGGATGCCGAAGTGTGAATGGGCCCTAAAGTGCATTTATCTATTCGTTTTAACGCTGAAGAACAATGCCATGTTTGCTTTACTAAATAGTTTTTCTAATATACTATAATATATCATATTTTTAGATAAATATGAGCAGGGCCCTCTGATTTCTCCTGTATTTAATTGTATTATAACTGTACTGTTTGCTCTAATGTTGTAAAGTGCTGCACAAACTGTTAGCACTATATAAATCCTGTATAACAATAATAATAATTACAGTATATCTGAGGAAAATTTACGAATACAGTGCCTTGAAAAAGTATTCAAGCCCCTTGAAATTTTCCACATTTTGTCATGTTACAACCAAAAATGTAAATGTATTTTATGTGATACACCAACACAAAGTGGCACACAATTGTGAAGTGGAAAGAAAATGATAAATGGTTTTCAAATTTTTTTACAAATAAATATCTGAAAAGTGTGGCATGCCTTTATATTCAGCCCCCTTTACTCTGATACCCCTAACTAAAATCTGGTGGAACCCATTGCCTTGAGAAGTCACCTAATTAGTAAGTAGAGTCCACCTGTGTGTAATTTAATCTCAGTATAAATACAGCCGGTTTGTGAAGCCCTCAGATGTTTGTTAGATAACCCTAGTGAACAAACAGCATCATGAAGGCCAATGAACACACCAGACAGGTCAGGGATAAAGTTGTGGAGAAGTTTAAAGCAGGGTTAGGTTATAAAAAAATATCCCAAGCTTTGAACATCTCACAGAGCACTGTTTAATCCATCATCCAAAAATGGAAAGAGTATGGCACAACTGCAAACCTACCAAGACCTGAACATCCAACTAATCTGACAGGCAGCCAAGAGGCCCATGGTAACTCTGGGGAAGCTGCAGAGATCCACAGCTCAGGTGGGAGAATCTGTCCACAGGACAACTATTAGTCGTGCACCCCACAAATTTGGCCTTTATGGAACCGTGGCAAGAAGAAAGTCATTGTTGAAAGAAAGCCATGAGATGTCCTGTTTGCAGTTTGCGAGAAGCCATGTGGGCTGACAGCAAACATGTAGAAGAAGGTGCTCTGGTCAGGTGAGACCAAAATTGAACTTTTTGGCCTAAAAGCAAAACGCTATGTGTGGCTGAACACTAACACTGCACATCGCCCTGAATACACCATCCCCACCGTGAAAACATGGTGATGGCAGCATCATATTGAGGGGATGCTTTTCTTCAGCAGGTACAGGGAAGCTGGTCAGAGTTGATGGAAGGATTTATGGAGCCAAATACAGGGCAATCTTAGAAGAAAACCTGTTACAGTCTGCAAAAGACTTGAGACTGGGAGGTGGTTCACCTTCCAGCAGTACAACGACCCTTAACATACAGCCTGAGCTACAATGGAATGGTTTGGATCAAAACATATTCATGTATTAGAATGGCCCAGTCAAAGTTCAGACCTAAATCCAATTGAGAATCTGTGGCAAGACTTGAAAATTGCTGTTCACAGACACTCTCCATCCAATCTACAAGAGCTTGAGCTATTTTGCAAATAAGAATGGGCAACAATTTCATACTTTAGATGTGCAAAGCTGGTAGAGACATCCCCAAAAGGACTTGCAGCTTTAATTGCAGCGAAAGGTGGTTCTACAAAGTATTAACTCAGGGGGGCTAAATACAAATGCACGCCACACTTTTCACATATTTATTTGTAAAAATTATTGAAAAACATTTATCATTTTCCTTCCACTTCACAGTTATGTGCCACTTTGTGTTGGTCTATCACATAAAATCCCAATAAAATACATTTACGTTTTTGGTTGTAATATGACAAAATGTGGAAAATTTCAAGGGGTATGAATACTTTTTCAAGGCACTGTATGTTTAACCCAGAGCCATTTTTTCTTTTTTCACACACACACAGGTTTCAAATGCGAAACAAAGTGTTCCTATAGAACAAAATTATGGTAATTATCAAATTCATATTTTCTGTAAAAAAAATAAGCTCAAATTCATTTTAGTGCATACAAACACAACATAAGAAGATGAGGTTTTGTTAAGTAAATAGGTACCAAATATATCATACCTAAAAATTGTGTTTGCCTGCAAAATTGCAAAAAAATGCAGGGCCCAAAATTGTCAGTAGGTGACACTTTAAAAGCCTTATGGTTCATCGGTTTAGACTTTGCCATAATTACAAAAACTCAATACATTTCTTGAAAAAGAAAGAAAGAAAGAAAGACTTTATGCTAAACCATAGCCCTAAAATTGTCTTCCTCATTCCAGTGTGTTCAGAGATACCTAATAAATGTTGAACAATCATCATTTTCATACGTGTGACTTGCACATTTGCATTCAAATGTGTGTACTGTATATGGGTGCAGGGGGCTTTATTACATTTTTGTTTTTTTTTCTTTATTTGTTTTAATGAAATTTTTTGCAAGCTTTTTTTGTTTTTTTCGTAACTTTATTGCTATCACAAGGGAACTGACAAACCCCATTTGTAATAGCATAATGTGGACAATAGGTTCATTTTAAGAACATCAGGAACAGAGGTTCACTGGTCTCCTGTCTCTCTCCAGCCTGACACTGCCATGGAGGCCTGCCATGGACACCCAGTAGGGGCAGGTGAGCCTAGGACGTATGGTGGGGTGGGCTGTGGTAGGCATCTTATGAATACTCTAGAAGTGATTTGGTTGCTTTACAGCCAGAAATACTTCTACTATATAGCTCAAAGTCAGGAGAAAAAAAATGCAAAAAAAAAAAATCCTGGATACTAACTTGTGTTACTGAGATAGAAAATAAAATAAAATCTTTTCAATGGGATACAGACAAGAGATAACAGGAGAAAAAGGGCTAATAACAAAGGCTGAAAAAACAAGCCTGAAAAAGAAGGAAAACTAGTGCAGCTACTTAAAAAAGAAGGAAAACAAATGCAACCACCACATTTTAGGAATGACAAGCTGCAATATATTATATTTTTGTTTTGGGGTTTAGATATGCTTTACTCAACTACAATAACATTGTGTACATGTGTGCATGGTCAAAATATTAAATAAAGAAATTTGGTAAATTAAGCGTGGCCATAATGTTGTGTTCAAGTCAACAGCGATGTGATAATTACACAACACTCTTTTCTATTTCCAGTATTCTCGCTTAAAATGAGTAATGAACGTTGGTATGAGAGTGAATGGGACTCAGGGCAGCTAATTAGATTCAGGATACTCATGTATTACTGACTTGCCCTGGGGTTATTCTCATGTCAATATTATGTAGGAAAGGGCAGAGGTAAACTATTTCTTCTGTCCTGCTTATTGGACAGATCCAGCCCCAAGGCTGTCCCCAAGGTTATTGCTGCCCAATTAGCAGACATGATTCTTAGTTATATCAGGCTGCTGCTCCATAACATGTCATATTTAGAGAGTTGTGGAGGCTATTTTCATAGCAAGCATTTACACAATTTTTCTAGCTGGTGAAAGCCGATAGAATAGTTTTACTGTATCTATTAAGATTTTTATAGCTGGTATGCTGGTAATCAGTTTATTTGTTGTAGACCTCAATAGAGCATTATTATTGTGGGCAAAGGTATTGTAGAAGTTTGTTTGTCCTGTAGCAGAAGCAGCAAAAGTGTGCTGCTTTGGGCACACGAGAGAAAGAAGAGGAAGCAGAGGTTGGTGGGAGTCTAAGAAAATTGATGCCTTATGTTTTGCAAGTCAAAACACCTTGATGCATTGTGTACTGAAACAAATCCTTGTAGGGTAGGGGCACAAAGGTGCCTGGTGTAGTTCCCTAAATTGGTCACTAGATCTTTGTAGGCAGGGGTTACTTTGTTGCCCCTTTAAAATTGTTTCTTCTTTAAAATCCCTTAAGAGGGGGAGATGATTTTATTTCCTCCTGGCAGGATCACATATATACCCTGGATGGCTGGTTCTAGGCAGTCCAGCCCGGATAGTGGAAAGTTAAGGAAAGTTAAGTTACAGGAGAAAGATGCCTTAAGAGACTTTCTTTTCTTCACTATTCTGAAGATGGGCTTGGGCACATTAAGGTACACCACTATATGCGAGAGAACTGTTGATTGATTGATTACCGAGAACTGATGATTACAAGGGAGGAGATGTAATTTAATGGGCTTTTGAAGCAATTTGTTCAAATAAAATCGTGTTGGACCGAGCCTATGGCTGCTTCTTGCATCTGAAGTGGAACCTTAGTAACGCTGTTATGAAGTGAGGTAGCACACCATTAAGCTATGCTAGAAAGTACACCTCATGTAGTACTCACTTGATGAAGAAGAAACCAGATGTTCCCAAATGTATGCAAACCTGGTCAGGTTAGAGGATGATGGTGGATGGGGGAATGGAAAGCTTGTCCTGTAACTATACTTAAGACGCAGGGTCCAGAGCATGAAGTATACCCAGTCAGAATGAGGTGATTGCCAAGGAAGACCAGGACTATGATGACATTTGTGAATAACACTGCACCCTGTCTAAGGCACACATGATGCAGGTGTAAAGGTATCAGGAATAAGAAGAGTCCTAAGGGAAGATGGATGTTGCCTAAGCCAGGCCTGCATGTACAAGCCCTGTCATTTTTGGCAGGTCCCCAGGCGCAAGTGAAAGGCAGGGGTTCTGTCCCGGGACTAGGACCTTCCTGCATTTTGATGTAGTCAGCAGGATGAGCCACCTGGGGCACCCTATGTGAAGCATTGTCCCAAATTTTGAAGGCGGAGTCTGGAGTGATGCAAAGCACGAAGAGAGAAGATAAGAAAGACAAGTAACATGGCACAGAGATATATAACATATATATATGACATGGCACAGTTGGCACTGGCAGAGGTTGATGCAGAGGAGCCACTAGTTGACACTGGAGTTTGGGTGGATGACCGAGCTGAACTCTCTCTGTGTTGAAAGGGTGTACAGGAGTCAGTAGCTTACCAGAAAGCCTGGCTTGTCAGCAAGTGGCAAGGACAACCTGGGCAAAGTGTCCTCAATACTTGGTGTTTCTATATACCTTGAGGCCAAAGAGAGGAGAGACACAGGACCTGCCACCCACATTGCCTGTGCATTTTCAGCCTGTGGTTTTAGGCCTTTGGGTACCCCATTTTGCTTCAGTGACTGGGGTAAGAGCAGTCAGGCCTCGCTCATGGAACCCCCGCACGCACACATGACAGTATTGGGGGAGAAACAAGTGGTGCCAGAGGCCGATGTCCTTTGCTCTTGTCCAGTGTTGTCTTTACCTGAAGTTCCACTGTACTGATCTGGCACTTTCCCAGCAATACCTATGGCTCCCCCTGATTGCTCAGGGGCGCCAGTTGGGCCTAGCTCTGGCTGGAGTAGTTGAGAAGTAGGAACAGAGAGAGCGAGAAAGCAAGCAACAGCGACATGCAGGGTGGTACCCACCCCTGTGACACAGCTGCCTCCACCATCAGAATCTTGGGAAGATGAGTATTTGTGGGAATCGAAACATTCAGAATCTGGCCCAATTAGGGGCCCATTCTAACTGGGGCTCATAGGCATCTCCTGAAATATCTCAACCTTCTCCCACCTGAAGCTCACTTTCAGGACCCGTAATTGCTCCAAAATGTCACCTGGGCAGGGCGCTGACTGGCGATTGATGAGGTTGTCTGGGCTGCAGCACTATTTATCCTGTAAAGTCCAGCTAGACTATAGATGGGAGTTTCCGTACATCCCTGAGAAGACATTTGACATGATAGAACAGGAGTAGGAGCGAGTTTATGAGAAGGCTGTCTGAAACCAGTTGGGAGTCAGTCAATGGTATAGCACCTCATTAGGCTATGATAGATATTGTTGTATATATGATAGATAGTGCACCTCATGAAGTACTCACTTGGTGAAGCGGGAACCAAACTGTATGCAAACCTAGTCAGAATATGGGATGATGATAGATGGGTTAATGGGAAGCCTGTCCTATAACCATGCTTAAGACGTCAGGTCTGGGTCAAGGTATCCCCAGTCTGAGTGGCATGATTGTCAAGGAAGACCAGGAATAATGGTGAAAGTGTGAAAAGTCAAGAATAACACATCACACTCTGTCTGAGGTACATCATACATGCAGGTGTAAAGATATAATGGATGAGAAGAGAACTTAGAGGAAATGGAATGGTGATGTGGCTTAAGCCAGGCCTGAACGTACAAGCCCAGTAATCTTTGGTAGGTTCTGAGACACAAGTATAAGGTGGGCAGGTGTCTGCCTGGGAAGTTGGTTGTGGAAAGCAGTGCATGGACTAAAGCTCACAAAGATATCATCTTTAAGAATGTATCTTCTAGGAACTTCCCCTTAAGGGAGAAACAAGAAAGTAGAAGTGCAGGACCTTTGGGATTACCCCTTGGGTATTGGATATAGAATTAGAGGTATAGCTGTTCCATGTCTTAGTTATCATCTCTGCTGTTATCTGTTTAAAATGTAAGGAATGGGATAACTGAAATAGTAAATATGGTAAAAGGCTGTCATTGTGTGGGCTGTGTTGCCTCCTAACCTTAAATGGGAACATCCTCTGGAAACAAAACTTGTGGCTGCTATCAGGGTCCATTGCTGTAATGCCTGAATCAGGTATGGAATTGGCTACTGTATGGTGCTAGCTAGGTCAAGTCGGGAGCTCACAAGGTGGCCCTCAGGGGAGGTTCTTGTACCTATAGCACCTCAGTCACCCTAAGGATGCCAACCTATGCTGGCAGAAATGGGTTAAAGAGTATAGGTGCCTCCTCACAACATGGTTGTGCTCATGGAGGACTTGCTTCCCAGTACGCTGCTAGGCCCTGACACAACATTTCACAGTAGTATTCATTCAATGCATTTACATTATCCATTACTTAAGCTAGGACCGAATGAACTTTGCAGCAGCCCCTCTTTCTATTCTACTACACTTTTTATCACCATAATTTGTTAAGCAGTCCACTGAATTGGAAAAAAACATACTCTGTACTGGAGAACAGCTAACCTCTGTTTCACCCTCTCTAAGCAAATGATATTTCATATAGAAAACTTATTTTATTTAAAACCTTCCCATACCAATTTTGAATATTTATTGTAGCTATAGATTTTATCCTGAATTAGACTGTTCATTGCAAGTATATGGTAGTTTAATTAATTTCCACCCTTTAAACCCCTTTCACACTAGGGGCGTTTTTCAGGCACCATAGTGCTAAAAATAGTGCCTATAAAGCACCTGAAAAACGTCTCCCAAGCCTCCCCAGTGTGAAAGCCCGAGTGCTTTCACACTGGGGCGCTGTGCTGGCAGGACAATTATAAAAGTCCTGCAAGCACCGCTCCTCCACTGCCCCTGCCCATTGAAATTAATGCAAAGCGCTTCGGCAGCGGTACTTTTCGGGCACATTTAACCCTTTCTTCAGCCGCTGGCAGGGTTAAAAGCACCCCGCTAGTGGCCAAATAGCACCGCTAAAATGACGGTAAAGCCCTGTGGCTCAATGTGAAAGGGCTTTGACAGCCCATTTTTTTTGTACCTTTTATACTGTATATCTTGTTTGTTATCTGCATGATAGTCTATAGTGTGTATTGGGTTTACTATCCAGATGTAAACCAGTGTTAGTAGTCATGATTATTTCTATTATTTTTCTTAGAAAGCATAACTAATCGTATAAATTGTGTTCACATATTTATTTTAGCTAATTTATTATTGGCATTTGTCTTACTCGTTTTCCTTTTATGAACGTTAACATGTCATGTGATTCTCTTTTGTTATCCTATTTAAGATAGTACAAATGAAGTAACTGTTAAATGTACATGGAGTATATTTTCATACTGCTAGAACCTGTTGCTTTTCACAAAGCAACAACCTCAAAAGTTGCAGGGTGCTTACAAGAAAGAATGAACTAAGAAAAAGCAAAGAATTCAAGTGCTGCACACCACACTACATGGAAACCATTGATATACAACTACATTAAGTGGGTGGGTGTTTTTGAGGTTCGGAATATTTTTTAATCTCTTATACTTAGATGGGTTTGAAGAGAGAATATATTAAATATTTTCAGTGCTAATATTTAGTCAGTGTTAAATTTGAATGTTTGCACTGTTTGTGTTTTGCGTTATGCTTTTTATCGCTTTTGCACTGGTATAGTGTGCCTAAACCCAGTAACTAGCAGGTCCGAACTGCTACAAAAAATAGGCCCGGGTATTTTAGACTGAGCAGCCAATTTTTCCAGGGACCAGGTGGGGTGGGGTGGGGTGGTTGTTCACTGGGGCGGCTGGTGACGGGAAATTCACGGAGTAAAAGGGGACAGTGTGATTAGAGCGAAAAGAGGAGGGGGCACTGTGATGGGGGGCTGTGAATGCTGGGGGCACTTTAATGTAAAGGGGCACTGTGATATAAAGGGCACTGCACTGTAAAGGGGCACTGTAATGGGCAGGATTTAGTCTGTGTGTCCTCTTCAGGGAGGAGCTGCAGATCAGGATCATATTAACAAGTGGGTGATTACCCACTTGTTAATATGAAAAGACTCTCACTCTCTGTGCAGATCTCAAGCTCCTCTGCTCATAGGATGACATTGTTGGCGGAGTGGAAGAGCCAGGAGAGGAGACATAGGGATGACCGCATGGTGGGAGGTGAATGACGACCGCGGTCTGTCTTACCCTGTCCAGACCATGGTTGCCACTTACCTCTCGTTGTGTGGTCCAGTCATCAACAGGCCGCTCTTTGACATGCCTGTGTGCCCTATGACCAGTCTGGGCCTATGAACTAGTATTTTTCTGTGCTTGTTAAAAAATATTCTTAGCCCAAAGAAAGTAAATGAATGCAGTCATCACACCTAGTAACGAGCAAGCTGTAATATATTACATGTTTGATCTTTGGTTAAGATACACTTTAAAGCTGAAGTTAAATCTGCTTACTGCCAATTTTGCCTTCCTTGGCTCCTCTTTTTCTCTTCATCACTATGCTAATCCCATTTTTGGAATAAAATGTCATCATTAGATCTCTGTATTTCCCTATTAAATGCAGGCAATTCATGGCCAGCAAGGTGCTGAACCTAGCTTCTTAAAAACAACCTGGCTCGGTGCTCTCCCCAGTTGCCTTCAGTCCTTATGGAAGCAGTGGGTTGGCTCTTGGGAGAAGTTATGCACATATTCAAATGCCTTGATGAGTGAGTCAGTCTGGAGAGGCGGGCATCCCTAGGCAGGCTGCATTTGCATGCAAACCACTGTTGGTACCACTCACATGTGATGCTGAGCCTCCATGATTGAAAGAACTAAAATTCAATGCATGATATACTGGAGTGCCAGCTTTTCCTTGCATGTTTTAAGCTTTGGAGGTGGACAGAAGCCTTTCCAGCCTGAGCACCTGGCCTGGAGCCTTGGCATTCAGTGGGAGTTGTAGTGCTACTTCACCTGTTGCTCTGGGGAAAAATGGGGTAGATGAGGCTAAACATCCTTCATCAGGAATTGAGACTGCCCTTAT
Organism: Lithobates clamitans; assembly: GCA_037952925.1. NCBI lineage: Eukaryota > Metazoa > Chordata > Amphibia > Anura > Ranidae > Lithobates > Lithobates clamitans. Next base: position 3,524,982 of record JBBGZY010000224.1, read on the forward strand.
TTGCCTTGTCGTAGCTTCTAATGAACACTGTGAGAAGCTCACAAAGGTGCGCTTTGAACAAAAGCCTTTAGTCTATGCCCTCTAACCTCTTGATTGAAACCTTAATTTCAATTAAATGAATCTTCAGATGAATGACATTCTCACTGCTATAGTCCCTCCTCTGAAATGGCATTTTTGTGAAGTTTGTGAAGACTGCCCATTACAGTTTCTTCCAGGGCTACTGCATGTGCAGCTTCTCAGAGCAGATGCACCACAGATTGTTAGCGCTGTCATGGCAGTGAGACTATCGGTCACATGCATCTGAGGTCTGTATTAATGTTCTGATGGGGCCAGGTGGTGGCCTACAGTGCTTTAGTTCAAGTTAACAATGACTGAAGCAGAAAAAAAAATTGGAAATGATATTGAATAAATCATCAAAAAGGTTTACAAGTGTGTAAAGGCTAAGCAAAAGAAATCTGATAACCTAAAACTTGTAAAAAATAAGTTCGGAAACATAATTTTAAAGCACAAAGCAAAAGATCGTACGGTAAACCTGTCATAAGAGAAAGAAGGAAACCTTTACTAATGCCCTTCTAACAATGACAGTTGCTTGATTATTATGGATTATCATTTTCAGATGGAGAGGTCAGGAAAATATCTATATCTGCTTTCTCCATGAGAACACTGATGGCAGATAATATAGGTGAAAAAATTCCCATTCAGATTTTCTTGTCCAACGCAGCAGTTGCCTACGCAGGGTTAGATCAATAAACTTCTCACCAAGATGGCTTGCATAACCATGTGCTAAATGAATTAAGATCTGAAATTAATATGTGACTATATCATATTTTATTAGACCTTTCTTTTAAAATAAATACATCCAGAAGATTGAGGTAATGTGATAGAATTTGGAAACTACAAATCAGAGAACAATATTGTCAGGCCATGTACAGCTCACCTAATTCTTCAAAAAGCTTTATTCAAACACATGGCAAAGACATCATCCTGCTCTTCCTTTCTTAAGTTTTTACTCCCTACTGGGGCTTTAATCGTAGAGTACTGCAGCCCTTTTCACCCTGGGGTGCCTTGAGGTTTCTTTAGGGGTGCCTTGGCAAAATGCCTAAAAATTGGTCCAAAATTGTATAAAGCCAGAGGGTGGATAAAAACTGCCTTTTAGTTACACAAAGCCACAGGTTTTCATTGTACACCATTACAACCTCCTAGCTGCCAGCCCCATAAAGACCAATGGCATCATCAGTTGCTAAGGAGGATGTCAGTTGCCTGCAAGGCATCTTTGTTTGACCCTCCCTTGCCTCTCTCCATCAGCTTTGGGGTCTTATTGGCTAAGTGATGGAGAAAAACTGAGGGAGAAGAGAAACACTGGAATACTAGTCAGTACCAGTTTGCAAATGTGTATTTATTTTGGAAGTATACATCACCTCTAACGTTGGGTGTCCTGCATGTATTGCTGTTGCTGCATTATGTAAAACTTTTAGAATAGTTTTTACATTTTACAAAGGGGCGACTCAAGACTGTCCATAATTTTGGAGGGTACCTCGAGACTGCCCATAATTTTGGAGGGTGCCTTTATATTGTCCATAATTTTAAAAGGCTCCTTGACTGAAAAAAGGTTGAGAAACACTGGAGTACTGGATGCATTAGGGAATGTTTCTGCCAAATGTTTAAACAAAAATTTGCGAAGAAGGTGAGCAATGTGTGGCCTGTTATTGAATTTGCAATTGATGGAAGTTGACAAAGTCTGAAGTTGGCTCAGCACTTGTGGCTGTAGTATGGGAAAAAAGGAGAGAAGAAAGTATAGCAGTGTACCTTTTACAGATCAGTAGGCTTGATTTCTGCTGTGTGCAATCATTTGAAGGGATGCTAAAGGGTTGATATGCAAAATGATATAAAATATAAAGTAAAGAATAATTTAATAAGAGAGAATCAGCTTGGGTTTTTTTAAAGTTATACAAGGGAGAAAGCCATCAGAATCCTGTTCCTCTTGCTGGCTCTTAAAACGTCTTCTTTCACTGAATGAATTTGTTGCTATTTTTTTGTAATAAATATATTTAGATAAAAGGTGCCATGGGGTATATAAATTAGCTATTGCATATAAATGATTACATTCCAATTTACCTCTTCCTAGTGTAAGCGTACCTTCCTAGTTCAGTGTACCTTCATCTCTCCCACTAGATACCAGCAGATTCCCAGCAGGCAGGATGTCACCACATACCACTGCTGGATATACATTAAGAGTGAACCGTGCCAAGTGCTTTTATTTATTTTTTTCTTTACCTTTTGTGTTTTTTTGTCATTTTTGTTTTTTTGTTTTTTTTTTTTTTTACACTAATGCATGCAAAAAATACAGTTCCCATCTCCTCCTTTGAAAATTATTGGCCTAAAACCTTGTGTACAAGTTGCTCCATCCCTTTCTCCCAAACCCTCCCATGCTCCCAATTCCACCCAGAAAAAAAAAGAAAAAAAAACATAAAACAAGAAGCCAAAAACAAATCATGTCTTTGAAAATACAGCAAAAAAAAAAAAACATAAAGTGCTCCTCTCACCTACCAACAATGGATGCAGCCATTTTGTGTTCTGAATCGATATTCGTGAAGCAGTATTCACTGATATCACCACTTTCAAGTGAGCTGATAGGCTGGATATTGGTTTTGATTACAAAATGGACACGTCCACTGCTTGTAAGCAATAGGTACAGTTATAAAGATAAAAAATAACCTAAGAAATATTAGTCAGCTTCTAAAAAGTCAAGAAAACACAGGTCAATGTAGAGGTGACAAAGGTAAGCCCATGCACTAGAGTAAGTGATGTTGCAAGCTGACTTCGTCAAGTGGAGGACACCAGGGAGAACATATAAAAAAGGTAAATATCATCAATTCAGGAGGTAACAGAAAAACAAAAGCTCCTATTAAAGATTTTTCTCTTTATTAACCTGTAGTGAGTATGTCTCCACTGCTGTGTGATACTGTAAGGCTTAATTTTAACCTTGCACACTGTAAGTCAAACGTACATCTTTTATTACAAACTGAGAACAATGTGCTAAAACTGCAGCATGCAGTGTTTATTTTATAAAGTCGGTATCTTCAGTTAGCTTTCAATGTAAATTTAAAACGCTTAACACATCCTCAAGTCCATATAATCAGAAAATAGATATATAATTTTTTACTTATAGCCAAAGCTAGGCTTGTTTGTATGATCTTGCTATTTAGGATCCAAAAGTTGCAATTGTTCCATCAAAGATGGTATAGGTATAGATATTTGTAAATGCCATGATGACTTTTCAATGCCTGTAAAATAAATGGAAATGATTTAAAGGGGACTCCTGAAAGGGAAAAAAGCGCAGTATGCCTAGGCCCATCACCTTTTGCTCTGCTGCTAATCATGTACACATTAGGCTGAATACAATAAGTGGTGCTAACAAATTCCTGTTAGCCAAATATTAAAGATCCACTGCACCTAAGCAAATGGGAACATGGTGCCAATTTTTAACTCCTATAGTAATGTATTTATTCTTTCATGCTACTGCATTTTTCATTACCAAGAAAAACACGATAAAGTCCAATATTTCACATTTTGTTTAGTGTTACGCATACAATAAATTACCTTATGGATCTTCTCTGTTTAAATGAATTAGCATGTTTCTAAAAGACCATAAAGTTTTGGCTTTGTTGCAGAAAACATATAGTTAAAAATAAGGGGCCATGAAGCCTGTCTCAGTAGAATGGGCTTCTTAATGTTTGAAAAAGTTATATGTAGGAATTCCAGTGGTTTTGTATTGTGATGCACTTTTTAGTAAATTGTTCTAGATTATCACAATAGCTTTTTAATAACTCTTTCGAAATACAGGTATTTTCGTGATGTTAAAGATCTTCTATCTGGCTGCCATAAAGCTTACAGAGAGATATGAAGTACCACAGCTTGGTTTGCCTTGCTCATACTACATGGCACATTCTAGTTGAGGCAGTATACATTTTCCAAAGGTTTTCAATTAAAAGAAAATGCCAAATAAAACAAATTGTAGCACATCAATGTATCCATTGCTTTTGTGGCACGCCGTCTCACGAAAATAGAAAAACCCACATAACCTTTTACCTGTTATAGTCTATCAGTGTCACTAACTTGTCTGTGATGTGCAGAATTATAAACCATTGCAGATACACTTCATCCTAGACCATACAGTGGACAAGCCTATGTGCTGCTGGTCATGATTTGTTGCTTGAAAAACAATATATGAATTGCACACAATCTAATATTATGTAACTTAACCTGGCTGCAGTTCCCCTTTAATACACATTCAATAAGATGTCAAAAACTATGCTGAGTTAGCCACTTCTTTTAGAAACAATTCCTAGTTGCTATCTAGGCTAATGCGTCTTCCTCCCCCAAGTCTTTGTAAGCACACCTTTTCCCAGCAGCATGCAGACTTCAAATAGATTAATTTCTTCTGAAATTTGAAACATGCCTGAAAACTCTCAGTTTGAGATCTTACTCTCACTTTAATACAGTTTATTACCATCACTCTGGTCCTTCTTTATCCTAGCTATGATAGTTACCATACCAGTGCACCCTGCAGTATTGATATAATAGCAATAGTTATTTTTATCTTATGATGACAGGTATCATTTAAGGTCACTGTAATCATTAATGTAAGCAGAACAGCCTTTTCTCCAAAGCTCTTGGAATACATATCCCGGTATCATTAAACTGCAGATCCACAGCCAATTTGTGTCACAAAGAATTGCCTTCAAGTCATACAAACATTGAAGAAGGAACAATATAAGAATATTATTTTACATGACTGACTACATCAGAAATGGCTATTTTCTCCCCTGCTAGGGCTTGAATTCAGCTTGCAACATTTTGGGCTATTGGGCATTTTTTAATCATAATAATATTATTCATAAAAATAACTCTAAAACCAAAATGTATAAATGGAAAGTCACCACTATAGTGTATGGAGACGAGGGGGGGGGGGGTGTTAAAAAAAGGGGAGGAGGTCTGTGCCAGAAAATTCCCTGTGCAGAACCCAGAAATCAAATTTTCTCCTCTCCTTTTACAAGGGTACATCCCCACCTCCAATGTAAACTTTAACTGCAAACTGCAGTGCCTCAGCACCACAATTTTCAACATGTCCACAGCCCTGTCCGGCCTTTAACACCCTCTTAGGTGTCAGTTACAGTTTCTGCTGAGCAGACACTCCTTTCCAGTAATCCAAAATGTCATGCAAGTCCTCCCCTTTGGCAAACTGGACTTTTTTACGCAAAGCATGTCCAGCTGCTATGTAGACCTCTTCTCGTGTGTGTTTTTTGTAAGGACGGAAGCGCTCCCATATCTTGTGGGTGTTTTCAGTTGAGTATTCTGGGCTAGAGGAGTATCCAGAAAATTGGTGTCTGGGTGACAGCTGGGAATAGCTGGAGTCTCTCTTGGTACGAGAAAGGGGTTTCAGAAAGCTCACTCTCTGGCTTAATGTATCAGCACTTTCTTCATAATAAAGAGCAGGGAAGGAGTGACGATGCTCACTACAGTGATAGGAAGGCTTGACATCTAAATGGTGAACTCCTGCAGAGGACACAAGAGGAAGGCGATCCAAGGGACTTTTGAGGGGGCTGCTTTTCTCAATATATTTGGAGTCACACTTTAAAGGCTGATCAGGGACGTCCAAGCTAAAAACTCTGGCACTCTTAATGGAGCCACTAGACGAAATGCTGCAGCGTTTCTTTCCCACTGTGGCAGCATCTGCGCTCAGCTGGCGCTGGAGAGGATGGACACCTTCCTTGTAGGGAGGAGAGAGGAAGCTCAACCTTTCCAAATGACCCGAAGAGCTGGCTGGAATTGACTGGCAATCGTAGCCCAGCTCCGGGTCCCCCCCCCCTAAAAAAGAAGCCGTGTCAAGTTTTAGGGCATCAATACAGTTATTGATAATTTGGTTCACTTTATCCACTTCTTTGGCAATAGTGGATATTTCAGCTGCTGAGCCTTCACCATTATCCAATTCTCGAAAGTCTTCTTCATCCTCTTCTCCTGAAATGCCTCTGTGATTTCTGTCTAGTCCTTCTGCACTTCGTACTTCCATATAATTTGTCCCCTTTGGACCTTTTGGTGTTCCCATCTGAGAGTTCATTGACTTGGAAGGCATTCCTTTCTCCCCTCCACTTCCAAGTCCAACAGATGTTGGCAGTGAAGATATACGGGAGATCGGAATAGGATGTTCTGAGAACTTCTGTGAAGAATGAGGTCCAATACAAGGGTCAACATCTGAACCATAACGCATTTCAAGAATAGTCTTTTTCACATTGAGGGATTTTTTCTTCTCCTCTTGCTTTCTCTTTTTTCTTAGACAGTAGTAGACTACTCCCAAAATGATGACCATGCCAAAGAGGCAACCTAATATAGTCATAATATAGTGAGTGGTGGTAGAAGTGTTGGGAGAACGTTCTTCATTATCCTTGGACCGAGTAAAAACAAACAGGCAAGTATGGTTGTACCTCTTGGAGTTCCGAATGGATGCTACACAGAAAGTATAGTTGACATGAGCCTTCAGCTTATCCAAGGTTATAAACTCTTTCCTGTGCTTCAGGGTTGTAACATCATATACAAAACTGTTGTTGTACTGTACCAGAATGTACATCTTTTTAAAAGGAGATGGAATAGTGACAATTAGAGTAGCTGAACTCCCTGTTACATGGTGAATTTCAATAGTGGGTATGCCAGAAGAATCTGTGGTAGAAGTGGGGGTTGGCTCAGATGAAAAAAGATCCCCAGGACTATAACCAGAATTTTCATCTGTATCCGGCAAGGAGTTTGGTATGAAAGGAGTTGGCCTTTCACGTGGTATATAGGCTCCATTCTTGCACTGCGCTTGAAGGACAGTTATGGCATTTCGACTATGGTGAGGCCTGGGGCTGAGAAGTGGGTAACCTGCAAATTCTCTGGGGCTTTCACATTGCAAGCGGTCATAATTACGAGTAAAATTGTTGAACATGACTAACCAGCCAAGAAAGCCATAAAGTTCACAGTTGCAATGAAAAGGATTTCCTGCCAGTTCACATGCCATAAGTGCTTGAAGACTGATAAAGGTAATACTATCTAACTTTGTGAGTCGGTTAGAGGATAAATCAATGCTTATAAGGCTAGGACACTCTGAGAAAGCTCCTGGTGTCACCACCTCTATCAAATTGTGCTGCACAAAAAGGAACTGTAGTCTGGGCATACCCCTTAACATTCCCTCTGATAAATTAGTCAATTTATTATACCCAAGCTGCAGGATTTGTAAGTTAGATTGTCCCAAAAAGGCTCCATCCTCAACATATGAGATCTCATTTTTTGTGAGATTGAGGTCTGTTAGATTTCCAAAGCGAGAGAGGGAAGCATAGCCAATAATCTTTAACTTATTTTCATTAAGCCTAAGATCATGAACTGTACTGTTGATATGCTGGGGTATGGTTTCATATGGTGGTTGATTCTGGCTACAGATGGCTAGCCAGACATAACCCTTGTCACCTTCAATCAGCCAGCAATCACTCTCTGCCCCTGGTGGGAGGTACCAGAAGAAAGGAACTAGTGTCAAAAAGAACCACCAGTATGACATGTTGCAAAAAAACAAGAATGATGGGCCAGAGGAAGATATGATATCCGACTGTAGATTTGTGCCCAAGCTTAGCGCAGTCCGTTTATGACAGTCCTGGACAAAATTCTGCACATCATGTTCTATGGGACAGGATATGAGAACAAGTCTCTTTTCAATAATAGTATCTGATCAAACAGCCAGCTCCCCGTGAGTGACCAACAGTTACTCGTTTGTGTTTTCCAGTGTTTTTCTATCAAGCGGTGAAAAGTTAAAATGAACGGAAAGGGTGACAGGGAACAGAGGACAGAGATTGTGTATATAAGTGTGCCAGCCGCCTCTGTGCCCTGGGATGTAGATTTCAAGAGATGAATCCGTCTCTGTTTCTGTCCGTCTCCAGCTGCCACCAGAATCTGAAAGAAAAAGAGACAAGGCTATGTCAGCAGCGAAGGAAATAGGAGGGAGAAAAGGAAAGAAAGGCAGATGCTCGGAGGTAGAAAAGAAATGCATATACAGAAGAAAGACAAAATGTCAAATACGGGCATGTAAGAAAGAGATGCTAGATTTCTGAGAATATAAAACCGAGATAACAAGAGGAAAATTTAGAAAGCAGAGAAAGTCAGGCAAGTGGAAATAGGTGATAAATATGTAAATGATCCTCACACTGCCAAGGAGGGGGAGACAGGCAGGGAGATTAGAGGGAGATATAGCAGTAATCAAAGGCAGTGGGCTGAAAGATAAAGTGAAGAGAGTGAAAGAATGAAGAATGTAGAAGCTGATGAAAATTAGAGTACATAGCAGGCTGCAAGATACAAAACTCTACCCAACCAATGAAATGCATTTCTAAGCCAAAAAATAAACATTAACAAAGCATAGCATTTACCAGATCCCCCCTTATTCGTTGTTTTCATAGTGGAAAATGCTCCCTGATGAATTCAAGATACATTGCTGCTACATCTGACACAGTCACACAGAAGATAAATATAGGTCATTGCTGTGCACAGAAACTACATTCCCCTTCTATTGATATATGAGGCTATTATTTGCTGTGTGAGAGAAACTATCATTCTCTAATTGCCATATACTTAAAACAAACAATAGCAATTTAGCGGCTGCATAGATGGCTGCATGGGCAGCCAGTGTTTGGCTTTGCCTTAAATAAGAGCGCTAAGGTCAAAAAACCTGCACAGATGTTCGCTTGCAGAGCAGTGTCAATGTGAAAAAAAAGCTGTTTGTTGGCTCAGAGAGGAGGGGGAGGGGTTGGCTTGTAGAAAGCTTCCTATATTATATACAGGGTACATAGATCTCTTTGCAGCAGCTTATTGTAGCTGTGTTCAGTTTGTGACTGTTGGGGGCCTATAGAATAAAGAGACAACGATTAGGTAAATAGGGAGCTGAATTTTATTAGGCTAATTGTAGGAAAGCAAAACATATTCAGTTTGCATCTACATGTATTTTATTGGTGTAGCGCCCTCTTAGGTAGGGGCTAAAGTGAGTGTATATCATTTTTGGTTTCTCTGCTTAACAGGGAGACAGTAAGGTAGGGTGACCAGACATCCCCGGTTTCTGGGGACAGTCCCCGGATTGAGGACACTGTCCCCGGACCAAGTTCGTCCCCAGTTTTGTCCCTGGATGGCATTTGAACAGGGGCTGGGGCAATTTAAAAGACAGCCCGTGCAGAATAAAAAGAAAAAAATCTGAATTGCACCGTCCCTCCTCTGCCGCTCCTACTAGCTTATGGGGGTTTATTTTTTTCCATTATCTGTGCCCCTTTCTGATGATCATGTGCTGGTCGAAGCGGAGGGACAATTTCTTCAGTTTCGGGCGCATGCCCATTCAGCTCCACTCGCATGTTCTTCTGCCTTGGCTCAAGTCCCGGCCAGCTGCCTGCCTGCTTATCTCCTCGCCTTCCCTGGTGGAGTGATCTTCCTCTGCTCCCCACCCAGTAGTAGACGGGGCCCAAAGAGTAAAGCCACATACACACTATCAGATTTTCTGCTGATTTTTGTCTTCAGATTTACCAAAACCATGTAGTGCAAGGGCCTGCCTGATTGCATACAAATGGAAACTCCTAAGGTTTGACCTCATATTATATGGTTGTGGTAAATCAGAAGGAAAAAATCAGCAGAAAATCTGATGGTGTGATGAAGTGTGTATGGGGCTTTAGACTTGACAGGCTGTGAGGCGGGCGGTGGCAGAGACGGGCAAAGAGTTGTTGATTGCTGCTATTACAAGTAAAAAAAAAAACATGTCCCCGGATTTCATTTGAAAAATCTGGTCACCTTACAGTAAGGCAAATGTATATGCTGTCTGCTTAACAGAGAGCTGTAATTGACTGATAGAGTCTGCTCAGTGTGCTCTGGTGCTGCTCATTCTGTCTTGATGTTTCACACTGGTCTAGTAGCTATGGGAGGTACCAGACAGTGGGAAGAAACCTTACAGATGAGAGCATGGATGTCCACACAGCCCTGGCCAATTAGTAGGGGATGTGACCCAATGCATGCTGGGTGACTGTATTTATATTTGATGAGCACCTGGGTCTTCCTTCAGAGAGAGAGGTCCAGGTGGGTAGGGGACTGCTACTGCTCCCCAATGCCGGCTGCCATGCAGCCTCAGGTGGGCTGAAACACTGAAGCTGCAACCCATGGTTCTTGTGAGAGCTGGAGGATGTCTGTGGATCCTGTCTGGTACTGCTGAGGAGGGCTGCAGTTCTATTGAGAGAGTTATCCTCAACTGTGAATAGTTAAAGGGTAACTCCACTTTCGTGGGGGAAAAAAATAGCAAACAAAGAAAAAATAATATAGCGTGTACAATTACGATACAAAAAAAAAACTATATAAAAAAATGTAAAATAATAATAAAATATAAAATAATAAAAATATAAAAATTCTAAAACCTTCCACTGCCCTACTGACACCAATCTCTGTTATATAAGTTTACATACCCTGGCAGATCTTGGCCATTTTTCAGATAATATGAATGATAACACAAAAACATTTCTTTCACTCATGGTTAGTGTTTGGCTGAAGCCATTTATTATCAATCAACTGTGTTTACTCTTTTTAAATCATAATGGCAACAGAAACTACCCAAATGATTCTGATCAAAAGTTTACATACCCTGGTGATTTTGGCCTGATAACATGCACAAAAAGGGGTTTGAATGGCTATTAAAGGTAACAATCCTCACCTGTGATCTGTTTGCTTGTAATTAGTGTGTGTGTGTATAAAAGGTAAATGCGTTTCTGGACTCCTGACAGACCCTTGCATCTTTCATCCAGTGCTACACTGACGTTTCTGGATTCTGAGTCATGGGGAAAGCAAAAGAATTGTCAAGGGATCTGCGGGAAAAGGTAATTGAACTGTATAAAACAGGAAATGGAAAAAAAAACAAGGAATTGAGAATGATAATCAACAGTGTTCAAACCCTAATCAAGAAGTGGAAAATGAGGGGTTCCGTTGAAACCAAACCACAGTCAGGTAGACCAACTAAAATTTCAGCCACAATTGCCAGGAAAATTGTTCGGGATGCAAAGAAAAACCCACAAATAACTTCAGGTGAAATACAGGACTCTCTGAAAACATGTGGTGTGGCTGTTTCAAGATGCACAAAAAGTAGGCGCTTGAAGAAAGATGGCCTGCATGGTCGAGCCGCCAGAAGAAAGCCATTACTACGCAAATGCCACCTACAAAACACCAAACAGCACACAGACAAGCCTCAAACCTTCTGGCACAAAGTCATTTGGAGTGAATTGACCAAAATTTAGCTTTTTGGCCACAACCATAAAAGCTACATTTGGAGAGGAGTCAACAAGGCCTATGATGAAAGGTACAGGGGTGGCTCGCTGATGTTTTGGGAATGTGTGATCTACAAAGGCACAGGAAATTTGGTCAAAACTGTTAGCAAGATGAATGCAGTATGTTATCAAAAAATACTGGAGGAACATTTGCATTCATCAGCCAGGAAGCTGCGCATGGGACGTATTTGGACATTCCAACATGACAATGATCCAAAACACAAGGCCAAGTTGACCTGTCATTGGCTACAGCAGAATAAAGTGAAGGTTCTGGAGTGGCCATCTCAGTCTCCTGACCTCAATATCATTGAGCCACTCTGGGAAGATCTCAAACTTGCAGTTCATCCAAGACAGCCCAAGAATTTACAGGAACTGAAGGCTTTTTGCCAAGAGGAATGGGCAGCTTTACCATCTGAGAAGATAAAGAGCCTCATCCACAAATACCACAAAAGACTTCAAGCTGTCATTGATGTTAAAGGGTGAAATACACGGTATTAACAACTGGGGTATGTAAACTTTTGATCAGGGTCATTTGGGTAGTTTCTGTTGCCATTTTGATTTTAAAAGAGTAAACACAGTTGATTGATAATAAATGGCTTCAGCCAAACACTAACCATGAGTGAAAGAAAAGTTTTTGTGTTATCATTCATATTCTCTGAAAAATTGCCAAGAAACCATAAATTCTGGGGTATGTAAACTTATGAGCACAACTGTATATACCCACACACATGCATACACACACAGTGGAAATTTACATCAACATGTAAATGGGGTGCAGCATAGTGCGTTGGCAATAATTCACAGGTGCAATATAAAACTTGTATTGAAGTAATTCAGCAACAGTTCACAATAGACCCGGTGGTCCTATCTACCCAGCCAGGCACAATCACTGTTTCCAATAACGGGAAGAAACAGATTCCAGCCGAACCAACAGCGTCTGTTGCGGGAGAACAGAATGCAGTCTGGCCATCTTGTGCCCAATCAGGAAAGTATCCAAAGAGATGCAACCTGATGCTTTTGCTCAGGCCCCAACTGGGACAAAAAAATAGGCCCAGGCATTTTAGACGGAGCAGCCCATTTTTTTATTTATTTTTTCTAAAGCTAAATTACAAATAATGACAACTACCGGTTTCTTGATCTTTTAGCCTAGGTTCACACTACAGTGATGTGATGCAAATTTGATCTGTTTTTTTTTTGTCCTGTGTGAGGTGTGGATTTGTCTTGGATTTTGTGGTGGACAATTCGCAGAGATATGAACTGTGTGCTGCGAGTTTACTGCAAGTTCATTTGAAGCCTATGAAGATAAAATTCGCACTGCACCATAGGAATTTGCATCGCACCTGCAGTCAACACGCACAGGTACATTTTTTTTTCTTGCACCAAATTCGCCATGCACAGATGTGAACCAAAGCCATGGAATACTATGCTTTTTACATGACCTGAGAATCTGTGTGCTCCTAAACGCATCAAACCAGCTGTAAATTTGCATCAGTGTGAACCCAGGCTTAGGGCCTATTCACACTTGACTAAATTTTTAATGCTTAACAAATGCTCCTATAGCATTAGTATGGGTGTTAGACTCGTGTAAATGAGCTTTAATATGGACGTTAGACTGGAATTTTTACAAGCTTTTTACAAGAGTTAAAAATGCTCCCCAAATGCCCTATGGGCAGCTTTGAAGCACTTGATGAGCGTCAAGGTGTGTTAAAACTGCTCCACAAATGCCTATTCCATTACAGTTAATAAACAAATTTTAACGCTACGCAACCGCACCGCAACTGCCTGCCAGAGCATTTGCGAAGCATTACCATAGACTTGAATGGAAGGCTTCAAACGCCTCCTGACTCGACATGAGGCTTCAATTGTGACAACACGACGCTAATGCTTCATGTTTTGATAGTGTTAACAGCACATAGCACTGTCCATTGTATCATTTAGATTTTTTTAGTGTTTTTACCGCCTCTCAAAAGCCTGCTTTTAATGCCAGTGTGAACTTAGCCTTAGTTATATTTAGCCTGCTTCAGTCACTTCTAACTGGACAATGAAAGACCAGCAACAGCCTGGTCAGGTAAACTCTCTCCTACTGTCACCTTGTCCCCTTCCAGTCCGGGCCAATTCTAATATTCCCCTCCTACATGTTAAAAAACTAAATTTTTTTGCTAGAAAACTACTTCGAACCCCCAAACATTATATATATATATATATATATATATATATATATATATACACATTATATATATATATAAAATTTAGTACACCCTCACATTTTTGTAAATATTTTATTATATCTTTTCATGTAACAACACTGAAGAAATGACACTTTGCTATAATGTAAAGTAGTGAGTGTACAGCTTGTATAACATTGTAAATTTGCTGTCCCCTCAAAATAACTCAACATACAGCCATTAATGTCTAAACCGCTGGCAACAAAAGTGAGTACACCCCTAAGTGAAAATGTCCAAATTGGGCTCAATTAGCCATTTTCCCTCTCCGGTGTCATGTGACTCGTTAATGTTACAAGGTCTCAGGAGTGAATGGGGAGCAGGTGTGTTTAATTTGGTTTTATCACTCTCACTTTCTCCTACTGGTCACTGGAAGTTCAACATGGCACCTCATGGCAAAGAACTATCTGAGGATCTGAAAAAAAGAATTGTTGCTCTGCATAAAGATGGCCTAGACTATAAGAAGAGTGCCAAGATCCTGAAACTGAGCTGCAGCACAGCGGCCAGGACCATACAGTGGTTTAACAAGACAGGTTCCACTCAGAACTGGCCTCGCCATGGTCGACCAAAGAAGTTGAGTGCACATGCTCAGCGTCATATCCAGAGGTTGTCTTGGGAAATAGACGTATGAGTGCTGCAAGCATTGCTGCAGAGGTTGAAGGGGTGGGGGAGTTAGCCTGTCAGTGCTCAGGCCATATGCCGCACACTGCATCAAATTGGTCTGCATGGCTGCATCCCAGAAGGAGGCCTCTCCTAAAGATGAAGCACAAGAAAGCCCGCAAACAGTTTGCTGAAGACAAGCAGACTAAGGATGTGGATTACTGGAACCATGTCCTGTGGTCTGATGAGACCAAGATAAACTTATTTGGTTCAGATGGTCTCAAGTGTGTGTGGCGGCAACCAGGTGAGGAGTACAAAGACAAGTGTGTCTTGCCTACAGTCAAGCAAGATGGTGGGAGTGTCATGGTCTGGGCCTGCATGAGTGCTGCTGGCACTGGGGAGCTACAGTTCATGGAGGGAACCATGAATGCCAACATGTACTGTGGCATACTGAAGCAGAGCATGAGCCCCTCCCTTCAGAGACTGGGCCGCAGGGCAGAATTCCAACATGATAACGACCCCAAACACACGTCTTGCTAAAGAAGCTGAGGGTAAAGGTGATGGACTGGCCAAGCATGTCTCCAGACCTAAACCCTATTGAGCATCGTGTGAGCCTCAGTGCCCCTCAACATTTCTCACAACCCAAACCCTCCCTAAATGCCCTCACATGTCCCCACAGCTTTCAGCAACCTTCTACAGTCCCCCCAACAGTGTCCCAGGGAGCACTAAGCCCCAGCAGTGCCTTCCAGTCTCCACATTATCTCTGCAAACCCTAGCCTCCTGGAGAAACCACCAGCCCTCTTCAAGGACCCCATCTCCACAGATCTCCCTCGAGCTCCCTCCAGAAACCTCCTCCTAGCCCAGTGGTTCTCACTTCTAAAGCAGCAGAACTCACTTTACTTGTGGTCCATGGAATCTGCGGCTGCAGTGGCATGTGTTCCGGTATGCAGCTATGGGGTCCCCTCCCCAGCTCCTCCCCTTCATGGTCAGCTGACCTATAGTCTCCACCCCCGGCCCCGACAGCCATGCCGTGAATTGAATGGGAGGCTGGCTGGCCACTGATAGTCTGGGTGAGCGGCACAGGCTCAAGGAGCAGCCCATATGCCTTTGACATGCGACCCCGGCCCACCAGGCAGATGCCCAATGTGCCTGATGACCTGTATGGGCCTGCTTTCCCTAATGCTAGTACCATCCCTAACATATGGGGTAGCATTCCCTACACTGCCCACTCGCAAAAAGCGCACCAAACCCAGGGGCCAGGTTCTTAAATAGACTCTGGCACACCTAAGATGGCCACCAGAGTCACATGGGTGGCCAGCATCCAATCGGACTGCTGCCCCAGTTACTCAGGAAACCATAGAGGAACCCTGTTCCCCATAACTTCCTCTCCCTCGGCATTGCCGCTGCAGTTGAGCGCCACCTGCAATGGAGACAGCAGACTGCACCTGCCTACAAACAGAATAATTTGTCCTGCAAAAAAATTGTGTACTTATACAGTATATTACTGTGCACTTTGTAACCTTAAGAAGGGGCCACGCCCCGAAAAACTTGTAGTCATCTCTGTC
Organism: Lithobates clamitans; assembly: GCA_037952925.1. NCBI lineage: Eukaryota > Metazoa > Chordata > Amphibia > Anura > Ranidae > Lithobates > Lithobates clamitans. Next base: position 3,540,726 of record JBBGZY010000224.1, read on the forward strand.
AGCCTGTTCTTATGTTCCTGTAGCTGCAGTTGGCTCCAGACTGGCTTCTGGTCTTAGTGCTGCCCACAGTCGTCGGATCGCTACTGTTTACTTCCTCCCTGTAAGTCGTTGTTACTTCTTTGTGTTTAGGCCACCTCCACCTGCTCTGGTGGGGCCAATCACATGCTTTAGAACAAGAACAAGGAGTCCTGGAACTGTTGGTTTGCCCCACAGAGCCCTGATCTCAACAACATGAAGAGACAGAAGGATTTGAGGCATCCTAAATCCACAGAGGATCTGTGGTTAGTTCTCTAAGATGTTTGGAACAACCTACCTGCTGAGTTCCTTCACAAATTGCGTGCAAGTGTACCTAGAAGAATTGATGCTGTTTGAAGTTGAATTGTGGTCAAACCAAATATTGATTTGATTTGGATTTCTCTTCTGTTCATTTACTTTCCACTTTGTTAATTGATAAAAATAAACTATTAGCACTTCTATTTCTAAAAGCATTCTTAATTCACAGCATCTTTCACACCTGCCTAGAACTTTTGCACAGTACGGTGTGTGTGTATATATATATATATAAATATAAATATATACACACATATATATATTTATGGGTGGAGCCCTATGTCCGATATGGACATAGATAACATTTGTAGTTAACATAAACTTACCATCGGAAATAGACCTGGAAGTGTGGACTTACCATATGAAATGGACCTGAAAGTGTGCCTTGGTCTAATGGCCGGTATGCCAAAATAAGGGGGCATACCCTGGTTTTAAGAAATGATTATTCTGTAGAGAGAAATGAAATGAAATGAATGAATGAAATGAATGCCTTGAAATGGGGATGGGAGGGTGGGTATCGCGCACAGGAAACCGACAAGCACCACAGGTGAGCGGGCTGCTTAAATAGCCCCCCGGGCTCCTCCCATAAATTCAGGCCACCATACTGGCCTTCCTACTTATGGGTGGAGCCCTATGTCCGATATGGACATAGATAACATTTGTAGTTAACATAAACTTACCATCGGAAATAGACCTGGAAGTGTGGACTTACCATATGAAATGGACCTGAAAGTGTGCCTTGGTCTAATGGCCGGTATGCCAAAATAAGGGGGCAAAAACATTCAGGTAGGGGTATAATTTTTTATTGGTTTTCAGGTATTCATTGAGCCAATTTGGAGAATGCCTGTGCCATCTCTACTTGAGGATTGGATATATACCGGGCGAAGCAGGCTGATTTCCATCTGCCTAGTGTTTTGATGATGTGGTCTGGAACCCCATGGCGGGATGCTGCGGAGGCTGCTCCGATGCGGAAGGAGTGTCCGGAGTACTGACTGGGGTTAAGGTGAAGACTGCGGAGAAGTATCCTTATGTGTTTTACAAACTGCCAGGCGTTTAAGGGTTTAACTGGGAATGGTAGAAGAGGACTGGTGTCCGATTGTTCAGGCAGGAGTGAGAGGAGACGGTTAAGTACGGTGACTGGACACCAGCTGTTATTGGTTCTGTAGAGGTGAATGTCCACTCCAGAGCCTGTTTGCTGGGTTTTAGAAACCTCGAGGTGAAGGATGAAATGGTCTTGGTGGCGAAGCAAGTGCCGTCTGCATAATACTTGGTCTGTGGGGTTGTTATAGGTGAATTCGCCAGGTCGCAAGAACCCGTAGTAAGCCAAATATATGGCTGCTTGTAGGACCGTGCTGGGCAGCAGACCGAATGGCGAAGTAGCCAGAATAGTCGACATATCCCTGAAGATGGGCCCCGTAATGGGTAAACGCTTAGTGCTGATCACTGGTTGTTGTTTCTGGATGCCCCTTAGGATGGCTCGTATAGCGTGTGATGAGAAAAGTGAAGATTTTGTGGGGTCTTCCAGGGTCACGAAATGTTGTATGCCGGCTAGGTATAGTCGAATGGTATTGTAAGATAAAGCCAGCTGAGTGTGGCAGTATGAAATGAAGGCCAGTACCTGTTTGACATCTGTTGGTCCTTTACAGCAGGATGTGAGAAATTTATTGAACGCCTTCCAGGCTGTTTGGTAGGCTTTGAGTGTGTTGTGAGAGAATGAATGATTGATGAGTTGCGTTGCTCTGTGTAAATGTTGAACTAGTCCAGGGTCAGTTGTGACCAGACAGGAATAGGGGCCGACATTGGTTCGGCATCGGGAACCTGTTCAAAAAAGGAGGTGTAATTAAAACGTGACAGTGCGTCAGCAGCTAAGTTGTATCTGCCGGGAATAAATGCACAGTGTATATTAAACTGACGCTGTAAAGACAGTTGTACCAATCTGCGCAGGAAGGACATGACTGCTAGGGACTTGGACCTGCCTCTGTTGATGATGTCTGCTGTGGCCTGGTTGTCGGTGGTGAAGACTACGGTTTGTCCTGTCCAGTGGTGGCCCCAGAGCTGTGCAGCTGCCACTATGGGATAAAGTTCAAAGAGGGCAGATGTTTGAGTAAAACCGGGTATCAACAGTATCTGTTGAGGCCAGGGTCCTGAAAACCAATGGTGGCCAAAAATTGCCGCGAAACCTGTGGAGGCTGCAGCGTCTGTCACTACCTGGGGTGACAGGGGCGAAACCATAGGTATAAATAGGGATATGCCGTTCCAGGCGGACAAGAATTCCTCCCACATAGATAGGTATAGCTATAGCTGCGGAGTCTAGATTTAAGATCTGATCGGGGTCTTGAGTTTCTGAGAGGAATCTAAGCAGGCGTGATACGAAGGTGCGGCCTTGTGGAATAATTCGCATGGCGAAATTAAGCATTCCTAGGAGAGATTGCAACTGCTTTTTGGTACAGCCCTTGGTGTGTGTGAATTCGTGAAGGACCGCCCTAATGCGTGTTAGTTTGTCGAGGGGGAGACTGGCTTGCATAGCGCAGGTATCCAAGCTGACCCCGAGAAAGGTGATGATGTGTGCTGGGCCATCGACTTTGTGCTCGGCGATGGGAACATTGAGGTTCGCAAATATCACTCTGAGTTTGTCAAGGTCTCCTGGTGGCTTGCTGGGAGGTTCTATTAGTAGGAAGTCATCCAGGTAATGGATGACTTCTTGGCATTGACCCTTGTGTAACAGTATCCAAACAAGGGACTGAGCGAACGTGTCGAAGAGCCACGGACTACTCTTCGAACCGAAGGTCAGTTTTGTGGCAAAATAATATGCCTGCTTCCACTTGATGCCATGCCAGCACCAAAGGGATGGGTGGATGGGCAGGAGCTTGAAGGCATCCGAGATGTCGGCTTTGGAGAGCCAGGCACCTGTACCTGCTTTGATGATTGCTTGTATTGCCATGTCGACGGAGGAATATTTTAGGGAAAACTCTTCGGAGGGGATCAGGGAATTGAGACTAGGGATGTGGGAAGAATGAGGCGCAGACAGGTCGTACACCAAACGCAATTTATTCGTGAACTTGCCCTTGACAAGCCCAATAGGGCTGACTCTCCATGTGCTGAAAGGGGGGCAAGTGAAAGGGCCTATAACGTACTCTCGATCTACCTCTGCTTGTAAGAGCTGATCTATGGCTTGTTCGTCAATGGCTGCTGAACGAAGATTGGTACATTCGTGAGTACTGTGGGGTAGTGAAATGAGGCCGGTGTGAAAGCCTGCTGTGAAGCCTTGGATAAGGTAGGTGGCCAGGGAAGGGGTGGGATGTGAGGTGAGGTACAGTCCTAACCATAAGAGGTTGATCCGGCTTAGTCATGCCCTCTTGTGTTGTTTGACTTCACACAAATTCCTTGGGTGTGCTCTTTGGCATAAGGTGCAGATGTGGAGTAGGCGGCATTGGCTGAAGTTGCAGGACCCGTAGTTGTAGTTATTACAGATGGCTGCCCCTCCCACGGTTCGGACTGGGCATCCGAATTTGTCCACCTGAGGCGTTGGTTCAGGGGGCGACTGACCCTGAATTGTACCCGAGGTAGAGGGAAACTCGAAGGGCCGTCTGATCGCCGCATTGGCGCACCAGGTGGCAGTGTGGATGGAGGACTGACAAATCGCACACAGAGGTGAGCGTAAGCCGGCAAAGTGGCGGCAGAAGAGCTCTGTGTCCATGAGACTCCAATTTGTCGTAGTCTGGAACTGTGTGAGTCTGGCGGCGGCCTTAGCGGAAAAGGAACGGTGATAATCATAAAATGCAAATCCTCCATACTTGTAGCCCAAGTCTACCACCGTATGGAGATACAAGTCCAGCTCTTCCCGTCTGCTGGGGGTGGCTGAGCATAGGACGTCTCTGAGCATGCCAAAGGCCAGGGTAAATTCTGGGACCGATAACTTGCGGTTCAATCTGGGGTCTTTGGCTTTAAGGACCACCGATATATCACCTCAGGAGTAGGCCTTATTTTCTGCCAGGTCGTGTACGGAAATAAGGAGAGAGGCCAGGTTGATGTCCCTGCCGTCCAAAATGTCCTTCCTGATACTGGTTGGGACCAAATGGGAGGGGTAGACAATGGGGCTCCAGCCTGAGGTACCTGCAGGAAGGGGTGTCAAGGTTTGAGTCGCGGTTGGATCGGGGACAGCCGTGGCCGGTCGAGCCTCCAGGAGTGCCACCCTGGTTTGGACGTCTGTAACTGAGGTAGACAAGGATGACACCATCGTGTGTAATTGTGAGATAGCTGATGATATTGACTGGAGGGATGCCTGTTGGGTACTGGGTCCTGCTGCTGGTGGGGGAAAGAGGAGTTTGAAGAGCTCGCCTTTCCTCGCTGTGGCGGGGAAGGGGATACCTCTGCGTCTGAGCTCTGCCGTCAGTTTGGGGATAGTCCATCCCCTGAGGGACTGCACGCTGCCGCTCTCTGAGACCGGGGAAGGTGACAGAGGGGCCGTGAAGTCTTCGCTGCCGGCCTGAGACATAGTTGATCTGGTGAGAATCTCCTGTCTTGAGCTCTTATTTTTCGGTTGACTGTAACCTATTGGGGGTGACATGAATTTCAAGTTTTTTCTTTGATCCCCTGAGTCATACTTACCCGACTTATCCTCCCATTCTTCTTTTTTTTTTTTTTTTTTTTTTATTACCTGGGGGGATATCGTCCAACCTGGTGCAGGGTGGACCTACTGAACTTTGACTGACCTAGAGAAAATGAAAGGTGATAATTCGTGAAGGGATTGCTAACTAACTTGAAGCAACGATTTGTATGGTGCTTGCAATCTTGTGACAATGAAATGATTCGAAATGTTTGCCTTGATTATGAAATGAATGAACTGCATGACAGAGGTCCGGCCTGGTCGTGTCGTGACTGATCCGACCGTGAACCGGGCTCTGGAGCATGTACTGAAATGAGGCAACTGAAGAAACATTGGTGCACACCGGGACGAATCGGTGCTTGTTTGATGCATCTGGATTCGAATCGGAGCGCAGTATGAAATGAATAAGAGAAATGTTTACCTTGACCGAGGCTCGAATTGGTTGTGCCGTATTTTGCGACTGGCAACGAACCGAGCTCTGGTGTAGGTATGGACACGGCCGAAACAAGTGAGGCATTCCGTGACGAATCGGTGCATCTCAGATGCGACTGGTTTCGAAACGGTGATGCGCTGTGGGAGTGAAATGGTAGTAATTGCATGACAGAGACACGGATCAGTCGCCCGATATCTGCGACTAGCTGTGATCCGGACTCTGGAGCATGTTGAGAAATGAGGCCGAGCCCTGGGGCACGCCGTAACGAATCGGTGCATGGAAGATGCGACTGGATTCGAAGCGGAGCGCGGTGAGTGCAGGTGTAACATATCGTTTGCCATGACGGAGGCGCGAATCGGTAGTGCTGTTGTAGCGACTGACTACGAATCGGACTCCGGAGCATGTACTGAAATGTGGCCAACCCTGGGGCACGCCGAGACGAATCGGTGCATTTCCATGCGACTGAATTCATGTCGGAACGTGATACGTGGTAATGAAATGATAACCATGACAGAGGTACGAATGACTGAAAAATAACGTAACTCTGGAGCATGTACTGAAATGAGGCCGTAACTACTGGGGCACACCGGAGCGAATCGGTGCATCTTTTAGGTGCGACTGGATTCGAATCGGAGCGCGGTAGGTGACTGAAATGAGAAATGATTGAAATGATTTGAAATGTTAGAAATGAGTTTAGAAATGTTTTTAGAAATGAGACATGATTGGCATCCAACTGACTTGATCCGATAGATTTGAGAATTGCGACTCGCTGTGGCTGTCTACAGACGTATATTAAAATTACCGACATGCTAGAAATGAAGCGACGTCTGCGTCGCGGTGGTTTTCTCGAGTAAGGCGAAATGGTAACATAACGATAGTACGAGTGATATACATGCAGTTACGTTTGTAAAATGCGAGTGATACGTAAATTTGAAATCACGGTTTAGTGACATGATATGAAACGTAAAACAAAGTCCGACGGGACCCTACCTGCGACAGCCAAGCCAGACGCGTGGTACGAACTACGAACGGTAAACACGGACTTCGAAAGTTTTGAGCACGGAAATACGAATACGGGAACTTGCGAGGCAAGAACTTGCGGACGCTGGTATTCGAATAGTCGGCCTAGTGACGTATATCGCGCACAGGAAACCGACAAGCACCACAGGTGAGCGGGCTGCTTAAATAGCCCCCCGGGCTCCTCCCATAAATTCAGGCCACCATACTGGCCTTCCTACATATATATATTTTCTTTCAGGACAAACTATTCTTCATAGATGTGAATTTCCACGCATTATTTGCCTTTGCTGTGGTAATAAGGCACAATAAATCTACCTTTTAGGTTAACAATGTAGTGTAAATTCTAGATGTGCACTTTAAATTTTAGTGGAAAACTGCAAACTGGTATGCCAGCTAAGCAAAACCATATCTAGTAAAAACTGTACCGTTTTACTTTTAAAAAAAAGCTGATCTTGTTTTAGAAAAGTCCCACAGGTCCATGTTTAAAAGATGAGTTGTCAAAATCGAATTCGAAGCACAAAGGAGTGTAAAATGTTGGGGCAGTATAAAAACGTTGGGATATAATATTTCATACAAGCCAGGTATCTGCACTCTCTACAATGGAAACCACAGGCTTATTTCCTGGGCACTCTGGAATATAAGATATTTATTTAATTGGGCTAAATCAGCAGGCAGTGATGCCCTGACCCTCTTTTCTTTCTGTCCCACCCTTTTTACTGTGAGGTGTCAATTCCTGGATACATGTTTTTTACTTATCCCATACCTAAAGGTTAACTGTACTTTTAGTTCAGGTAAGCTTTAAACGCCACCTTCCCCTCCAGCAACCCACCCAATCAAGTCTTATGCTGTACACACAATAGGATTTTCCGACAACAAAACCGTGGATTTTTTTTCAAAGGATGTTGGCTCAAACTTGCATACACACGGTCACACAAATGTTGTCGGAAATTCCAAACGTTAAGAATGCGGTGACGTACAACACGTACGACGAGCCGAGAAAAATTAAGTTCAATAGCCAGTGCGGCTCTTCTGCTTGATTCTGAGCATGCATGGACTTTTGTGCGTCGGAATTGTGTACACGCTCGGAATTACCAACAACAAGTCTTGTTGTCGGAAAATTTGAGAATCTGCTCCAGCAACAAGCTCAACATGTTCTATGGAGCATACACACGGTCGGACTTTCCGACAACAAGCTCACATCCAACATTTGTTGTCGGAAAATCCTATCATATGTACGGCCCATTGGACTTACCTGCCCCTGCTTCACTGTGTGGCTCACTGGGAGTTACACAGCCTCTGAATTATAGCCTCCATGAATGAACAAAAAAACTCCATATAATCCCAGAAAAGATCACTGTTGGAACAAATAATAAATGGCCCTTTAACAAAAATGAATGGAGATTCTTCTGTGCATGCCTGAAGGTAGAAAAACCTGGCTGTGAGATTTTTGTAGAGGAGGCTTTGTGGCCCCAGGAGACCGCACAGTGAAGATCATAGAGGAGCATTTGACTCTGCAGAGCAACTGATAGGACAAACTCAGTGCTTCGTCTGTGGATTGGAAGATGGACTGCTCCACAATATCTTCAGCTACAAAGGTCAGTATGTGCTTGTTTAAATGTTCTTTCCCCTCCAGCAACCCACCCAATCAAGTCTTAGACTTACCTGTTCCTGCTCCTCTGACATCATCACTATTTGGCTTGTGGGAGTTGCACAGCCTCTGAATTATAGCTTCCATGAATGCACAGAAAAAACTCAAAACTCATATAATCCCAGAAAAGGTTGCTGTTGGAACAAATAATAAATGGCCCTTCAACAGAAATGAACGGAGACTCTTCCGTGCATGCATAAAAGTAGCAAACCCTGGCTGTGACGATTCTGGAGAGGAGGGTTTGTGGCCCCAGAAGACCGCACAGTGAAGATCGTAGAGGAGCATTTGACACTGCAGAGCAACTGAAAGGATAACTTCAGTGCTTCTTCTGTGGATTTAAGGATGGACTGCTCCACAATGCCTGCAGCTACAAAGGTCCGTATGTGCTTGTTTTAATGTTCAATTACCGCTTGCTATTTTCTAAGAGTGTGTAAATACTTTAATGTTCATAGGCTGGTCATTTGCACTATAATACAAAGCCATCTACAGCTTTGGCCTAAGGCACATCACCAAGCTTGCCTTAAAATATCACTCAAACCATCCTCTTCGCTCCTCCCAAGTCCTCCTACTTTTTCAACACTTCCTCCCTTGCTTGGCTCCAGGACTTCTCCAGAGCCTCTCCCATTCTCTGGACCTCCTTACCCCAATCTGTTCAGCTATCATCTACTCTTCCTGCCCGAAAGCACATCTCTTCAGGAAAGGGCTATCTCGCCTCTACCTAAAAAGGGAAAATGTTCATTCTCCATCAATTAATCCCCACGCAGTTGTTACCTTTTGTATCACTTACCCCTCCCTTTTAGATAAGCTTTTACAAGCAGGGCTCTCCTAATCCTCTTTTCTTGAATTGTATTGTAAATGTATTTCCCTTTATTTTGTAAAGCTCTACACAAACTATATAAATCCTGGATAATAATAATAATTGGATTACCAAGAAGACAGTTAAATACACAGTTAAAATACATATATGTTTACTGTTTTACATGTCAAAGATTTTGGTCTGCTACACATGACTTTTCTTTTTGACAGAATGGTAACTTTGCTTAGAGGTTTACCATCTATCACTGTTTACCTAGGTCATCTCTGTTCTCACTTGAAAGAGGTGATGATGATAATTTGATTATACAATCATCAGGATAGAGGTGCATAGGTTCAACAAAATATACCTGTAGCACCCTCTAGTGTGCTACTAGTGTTAGTGTAGCCAAATGTATTTGGTATGACTCATGGTAACTGTGTGAGTCTGTAATTAGGTTGGGTTACTGCAGGTCAGGCTGTATGGCTCCACAGGGCAGGTCTCTGGTACCTCCCCCTGGATCTAGAACAGTGTTTCTCAACTCCAGTCCTCAAGGCGCCCCAACAGGTCATGTTTTCAGGCTTTCCATTATTTTGCACAGGTGATTTGATCAGTTTCATTGCCTTAGTAATGACCACAGCTGTTTCATCTGAGGGAAATCCTGAAAACATGACCTGTTGGGGCGCCTTGAGGACTGGAGTTGAGAAATACTGATCTAGAAGCTTGGGAAAGCTTCTGGAAGTTAGGGGACGGAGGCCAGGAGGTCCTGATCTGCATTCTTGAGGGAATCTGGCAAATCCCCAGGCAGAGAGCCTAGCAGGGTGGCTGGGTAAGCCCATAAATATGGCAGAGCCTAGCCAGCAGGGGAGTCAGATGGAAGATGGAATGCTGAGGAGTCTGTCGGTGTCCTAAGAGGGGTCCCCCGGCTCTGCCTCCAGCCTGGGGCTCAGGCTGGCTTGGAAGAATCCTCTCAGCATCTGGTTTGAAAAAAAATCTTGCGAAAGAGCAGCAGGGAGAAAGGAGGACAAAATGAGTACATCAGCACACCCAGGAATTCACAAGGGGAGAGACTGACACATGTAGAAAGCTTTCAAAGGACAGCGCTGTCCTTAACCCTTTATCCCTTGTCCTGGGAGATCTTTGGAGCAAGGAAAGAAGTTGTCCTCATCTGAGTTCTTCTAGTCAAGTTGGGTATCCCATAATCCCTACACCCTATCCAAATAGTTTCCCCCAATTAAACAACAAAAACAAACCCATGGACTGATTTTTTGTGTCTGGAAGCAAGTGAAAAATGTGTGCTGCCTGGCTGTGCAGGAATAGGGAAGCCAGTTACCAGCAGCCCTTGTGGGGATAGTGCTACATACCATTCATAGTTTAATATTTTGGGTGAGGCTGATATGTGTGATAGAGCTGGACTGATAAACGTGAAAATTGGTTCAGAAGGATCTACCGTAAAGTAATTTTCCCTTCAAAAAAGCAATTCTTGATGGTAATCTAGTATGGGTGGACCCCGTTGTGGTTCTAGGCTGCTAGCTCTCTGATAGTGACAAAGGAAGCCCTTTCCAGATGGTAAATTCTTGGATGTGTACGGTGGAGCATATAGTACAAAAGATCATCTTACTTAAAGACTTAAGCCAGCCATAAACGGTTCCAATCTCGGTAGGTTCAGCAGGAACTGGCTACGGTTTGAACCACTTATAGGCAGGCTGAATGTACCTAAGTTGATCGATCAATCAACTTGGGTACAACCAGCCTGTCAAATATTATATTTGATTATTGCTAGCAGCTGTTAAAGCCACTAGCAATAATCACTGTGATCTCCCAGTGGGGATGGTTTCCTCCGCCCCCTACCAGGGGAATGCAATGGCTCCGCGGGAGGGCTTCCCCATTAACGCTGACTGTGTTGATGGGGGAATTAAGCAATTTTCCCTTTCTGCAGCCCATGGTTGCTATGCAAAATTCAAAGATGGCTAATCAGAATTTAAAGTCCTTTGACAGTTAAAACTGTAAACATATACTGTATGTATTTCAGCTTAGTATTTAACTATTTGCCCAAAGTTGCATTCAAATCATTTAAAGAAATGTAATGCTGTCTGTTTAATCTTTATCCATTTTCAGTAGTGATTATGTTACAGTGTTGCATCATGATTATTGCTAATCCAGACATGCTTAAACCATTTTGGCTCTCTATATAATCACATATGAACCATTAATGTAGATCATCAAGCCAGGATGAAGCAATCTGGGTTTCTACATAATGACTGCAGATTATTGCAAGGATAGACTGGTTTGTAGTGTGCACTGCAGATCATCAGGATAGGGTTGGATCTTAGATTTCTTTAACCTAGTGGTCACTGCAGTCTATAAGTATAGGAGGATCAGGCAGCGCTTCTCCTCAACATATATCAAGCAACCTTGGCATCTGTTGTATCTGAAAGCATCTTTGGATCAGCGAGAGTTCCTGTGATCTACACTGCCTCAAAAAATAATATTCAGCAACAAAAAGAAAAAAAAAAAAAAGAAAAAAAAATCACATAGCACTATATTTAGTTTTCAATATTCTACAATGTAACTTCCTAAATACTATTCCTGTATTAATTCATATTATCAGCACAGGTGCAGGCTTTTTATCCCATAACTGCTTTATGTTAGTTCAGTCTTGATGTCACTAGAGGAACAAGATCTGCTAGTTTACTACATTTAATGTCATCTACACTTTTATCAGACAAAAATGGCTTTGTGTATAATAGAGTGAAAACTACATAAGGGGCCATATAGTGTTAGAATTCTACACAATATGAAGATGGATTATTTATGCAGGAAAGGACATAGGCAAGATTCTTTATAATATAGTTCTGATTGCACTTTAGTGTAAGACCAAAAAGTGCTAGGCTTTTAAGCTTTATTGTGACGGCTACATATTATTAGTATAGATAGTAAATAAATAGATAGTAAAAGGTTTCTATATAATATGGTGTAAACTGGAAATTGGTATAGGACATTGGCTACAAGGGCGAGTTCAGAGGGTGGTGATAAATGGGGAGTACTTACAATGGGCAGGGGTGGGTAGTGGGGTTCCCCAGGGTTCTGTGCTGGGACCAATCCTATTTAATTTGTTTATAAATGACCTGGAGGATGGGATAAACAGTTCAATCTCTGTATTTGCAGATGATACTAAGCTAAACAGGGCAATAACTTCACCGCAGGATGTGGAAACCTTGCAAAAAGACCTGAACAAATTAATGGGGTGGGCGACCACATGGCAAATGAGGTTCAATGTAGAAAAATGTAAAATTATGCATTTGGGTGGCAAAAATATGAATGCAATCTATACACTGGGGGGAGAACCTCTGGGGGAATCTAGGATGGAAAAGGACCTGGGGGTCCTAGTAGATGATAGGCTCAGCAATGGCAAGCAATGCCAAGCTGCTGCTAATAAAGCAAACAGAATATTGGCATGCATTAAAAGGGGGATCAACGCAAGAGATAAAACGATAATTCTCCCGCTCTACAAGGCTCTGGTCTGGCCGCACCTAGAGTATGCTGTCCAGTTCTGGGCACCAGTCCTCAGGAAGGATGTACTGGAAATGGAGCGAGTACAAAGAAGGGCAACAAAGCTAATAAAGGGTCTGGAGGATCTTAGTTATGAGGAAAGGTTGCAAGCACTGAACTTATTCTCTCTGGAGAAGAGAAGCTTGAGAGGGGATATGATTTCAATTTACAAATACTGTACTGGTGATCCCACAATAGGGATAAAACTTTTTCGCAGAAGAGAGTTTAATAAGACTCGTGGCCACTCATTACAATTAGAAGAAAAGAGGTTTAACCTTAAACTACGCAGAGGGTTCTTTACTGTAAGAGCGGCAAGGATGTGGAATTCCCTTCCACAGGCGGTGGTCTCAGCGGGGAGCATTGATAGCTTCAAGAAACTATTAGATAATCACCTGAATGACCGCAACATACAGGGATATACAATGTAATACTGACACATAATCACACACATAGGTTGGACTTGATGGACTTGTGTCTTTTTTCAACCTCACCTACTATGTAACTATGTAACATATTTAAAAAACAGTGGCCTAATTAAATTTGCATGTAATTTTGTTGTGCACCACTTTTGAAGCCTGTATGCCAACCATTCTCTATTATATTCATAAAGGATTAAAGAGTTACGTGGCTTACTGGGAAAAAGGTAAACTGCTCTTTTAAGCAGTAAAAAAAAAATGGACTAGGAGGGCTGTTCCTTCCCGCTGGCTATGTAAAAAAAAAAGTAAGGTGCCTTTAAGAGATTCAAACGGGTCTTGGGAAAAAGAAAGATCACATGACATTGAGGAATCTTCTGGAATGTCATGTGATCTTTTGGAACATTCTGGAAAAGGGGCTTGTTATAAGGGGTCCCCTGTAGAAAGATTCCCGCCAAAAGTCACCGTCCGTGCAACCCTTCCTTCTTTGTCACTAGGCACATTATGTGGTTCTGTCATCCTTCATATTTTAAGGGGGGACTTTTGGTTATGGCTATTCTGTAATGCGTGAGTCCTTTAAGACTGAGCTGCTTGAAGTTTATTGTTTGAAAGTTAAGAATTTTATGAATTAATACAATTAAAAAGATGATATTATTTATTTATTTAATTGAATACACCAATAAATGTGCTGCAGCCAATTTTATGCCATCAATTTGCTGTGTGTCATTATTTTAGTAGGTATTAGCTATTAAGGTATTCGGGGAGGGCAAGGTATGGCCTGCATTCCCATGCCAGAGCTAAGGAAGCAGTAGCAGTGTGTAGTTTCAGGAAAATAAATGCTATATTTTTGGTAAAAAAAAGTAACATATACCTTTAAATGAAATAGGAGAAGGAAAAGCTGTATTTATATAAGCCACTGTCATAGTGCCATAAAAGCCATGGAAACATTTTTGTCTTCTGCAGCTCTTTATACATATGGACAATTTCCATAAATAAGGCAAAAAACAAACAAGAAAAAACATTCAAAACTGATAGGCAAAAGCCAAACTGTGGTAAACTGTGGTAAACTGAGAAATGTCCCCAGTGAAATAAACCAGTGGTCACCTCATGGACCACTAAACTCCCAATTTTGAATCCCTGGGACCACTAACATGAATTTTACATGTAAACCAAAAAGCAGTGCTCTATATATAATCAACATTAAACAACGTGCATATAATCATCAAAGGTTTACAAAGTTGCTACCAGTTCAAACAACAATGAATAATTCATGAATTACATAAATTCATGTAATTCGGGGTAATAGGCCATACCATACCATTGCACTTTTTTGATAGTTTTGTAATTTTTCTGCACTTTATTGGTAATCAGTTGCCTATTATTGCACCTTTTGCGCTTTATAGCATTTATAGCATTGATGAATTTATGTATTTCATGAATTATTCATTTCTGCATGCATTCGTAGGACCTTTGAAAACCTTTACTGATTATATGCACTTTTGTTAATGTTGATTATATGTATAGCGCTGCTTTTTGGTTTATATTTAACATGAATTGGTATCACAGTTTATAGCTAGCTGCTTAATACATATATTTACTTTTTATGTTACTTTCTGTAACCTAGCGTGGAATTTTTCACATAGGTATATATTATGAATTTTACATGCCTTATACACTCAATGCTCTGGCTCTCTGCCCCCCTCACACTCTGCATCACACTGCTTTCTTTACAGACTCATCATTGGATCTCGCCTCCTTATCCAGCCATGTGCTCAAGATCTGTGCTCCCTCCCACAGTCTGTGATCAGCGCTGCCATAGGAAGCGGTTCCCTGGTCCCCTCCTTCTTCACCTCCTGCTCCATGCATTACTCAGCGCCTCCCACATTCCACAGGAGTCTGCAGGAGCCGGAACTACAGAGGCTTCAAAGCATGCTGATAGTATTGACTATTAGCGTGCATTGATTACAACACTGGAAACAGCATTGTGCTGTATACATCTGCAACAATGTTGATTTGAGAACCCCTGGTGACCACCAACATTTTCTTGTGGACCATCAGTGGTCCACGGACCACTGGCTGGTGACTGATTTAAACCACGGTTTGATAAAATAAAAACATAAAAAAAGACCAAAAATCTAAAGTGGCATACACAATTGTAAACCCATTATAAAAAGTTCCTAATGCTTCCAAACAGTTAAGGCCATATAATACCAACTACTATCACAATGGTAGAAGAGAGTGATTTAATGTTTTTTATCTGATCGAGTGATTTTCTGATATTCCTAGCTAGCTGTTCTTTTGGGGACAGGTTCAGTTGCCCAGGTTCCCTTGCCTGATTATTATCATTATCATTCTGTGATAGATAAACTGTAATACCCCAGATACCTTCTCCTGCCCCTTGCTTGCAAACAGACTTTGAAATGAACCTGTGTTTTGCCCATGCAAAAACAGCTTTACTGTTGCTCCTTCACTGCTCCTTTCTTCACATGGAGAGAGGAGAAACGCCTGGTACTTCTGGTTATAGAAGATTCTGAGCTCATGAGAGAGAGGGGAGTCTGGAACTCCTCTCCCCCCCCACCCTTCTTCTCTTCCTCTCCCCTCCCTTTTTTTTTATCCTCTTCTCCTTTTCCTCCTCTTTCCTCTCTATTCCCCCCCCCCCCCTTTTTCTTCTCTCCTCTTATTAGCATTATTTAATGCGAACGATTACCCCCAAAAAAAAAAAAAAAAAAAATATATATATATATATATATATATATATATACAATATAATAACGATCACAAAACATGATATGACAAAGAAAGCAATATGGAAATCAGTCAAACTAACTTTACATGTGACTAGTAATAAATCTTCAGGCTGAATTGTTAATAAAATATATACCACTTAATATTATATTGTAATCAAAATGTGGAATGTCGTAATCCAAAAGTTCAAATGTTTCCATGAACAGCTTGTTGAATTTGAAAAATGTTACTGTGATTTGCTATGGCACTTGTATAATTCATTTTTCTTAAATAAAAAATTTATGAAACAAAAAAAAAGATTATGTGTCACACTCCCCTTCCCATGTAAGAGTATTAATGCTTGCCAAGTGGCCACTGGGTTTCCAGTGATATTACTAGGGATGAATTTCCGGTTCACCACGACAATGGGTTTGAGGAAGATTTTTAGTCCAGGTGTATTTATGTACAGATTTTTTTAAACCTTAATGCATTGCAAGGCCTTTGAACTATGGCCAGCAGGCGTATAGTTAAACCATAGTGTCAGGAAATTGGAAGCTATTGCAGGGAAAGCTGACTGACTGCAAGGGGGAGATTAGGGTCAGTTAGGAAACTATACTTTTATCCTGATTCCTAGTTTATGGGAAACCAACACCTTTAATTCCCTTTTTATTTGGAGCTTTTTTTTTTCATTTTTATTGGTTATCGGTTGATTCAACTAGTGACAATCCTGAGGTTTGATTTTAGCCCTTCTAAAGTTTAGCTTTCTTTAAAAGGCTTCCTAATGGAGCCACCCTGCTAACTTACATGTAAAAAAGAGGTGATTATCGGCGGAAAGTGGACACCTGACAAGGAAACAATGTTCAAATAAAGGAGGAACCAATTCATAGGAAATTCATTAACAAAAGCTCATGAAACCAGAGTCCATTATTAAATGGCAAAGTCATTGTAGAAGCAAGAAGCAGCTCTAAAGAGAACACAAGGAGAAGCACAGGACAATATTTAACGAGCATGCAGTGGCGTAACAATACTGTAGCTAGAGCAGTCCATGTAAGTTAGCAGAGACACAAGGAGAAGCACAGGCGCCTTCTAAGTGTAGCTGTTAGGAAGAATTTATTACAGATAAAATAAGAACTACTCATAACTGTAGTTTAAAAACAGGCATGTAGCTCATGGCGCTTCCCGGTCCATGGAACATCTTGATAGATTGGGGACGTCACTTCCTGGATGCAGAGTGGGGACATAGTGGCAATGCGTTTGCGGAGGCTGGAAAAGGAGCGCATGCTCCACAAACGTGTTGCCACTATGTTCCCATGCTGCATCCAAGAAGTGACGTCATCCCCACTCTGCTAGCACGTTCCATGGACCAGGAAGCGCTGGAATCCACCAATGCCAGCCATCCTGCACAGGCTGACAGATGACTACCTCCCTTGTGGATCCCCTGGACTATGACTGAGGACCATCCCGCACAGTGCCATGAGGGACCATCCCTCACAGTGCCATGAGTTACATTCCTGTTTTTAAACTACAGTTGTGAGTAGTTCTTATTTTAACTGTAATAAATTCTTCCAACTACAGCTACACTTAGAAGGTGCATGTGCTTCTCCTTGTGTTTCTGCTAACTTACATGGCCTGCTCTAGCTATTGTTATGCCACTGCATGCTCATTAAAAATTGTCCTGCTGCTGGACAAGTTTACACTAGTGTATTATCTGTATCTCCTAATTGTTGTAGTAAAACCCCTACTTGTACTCTTTTGTTCTTAGTACATTTTGGTTTGTCATGTTATCCCTTATTAAAACTGACCTGCTGCTGGCTGATAATTACACTGCTTTGCTATCTACAGTCTTTTAATTCACGTAGTAAAGCAACTACCTATACTCTTTCTCTAGCACATTTTAGCCAATTCTTTCTTAATGAATATGTTGTGCTGCTAACTAATTTACCCTGCTGAATTATCTGCAGTCTCTTAATTCTTAAAGTGATTGTAAACCCTTATTTTTTATTGCGCAGAGTGGTCCCTTACCTCCCCTTCCCGAGGTCCCCTGAATGCACTCTCTGCTCCTCCTCTTCTGTGTGTGCCCCCATAGTAAGCCGCTCACTGAGGGTACACATGCGCGTTTGCTCCTAAGCTGCGCCCTGAGCATTTATTGACACACACAGCATGTCTCGGACCCGCCCCCTCTCTCCTCACAAGATTGGATTGACAGCAGCAGGAACCAATGGCTCCCACTGCTCTCAGCAAAGCCTGTGAAAGCAGGGAGAGGGAAGAGAAGACATGCAGCTAGGCACAGCGCTGGAGTCAACTAAGTGATGGGGGGGGGGGGGGAATGAGCCAGATTGGGATACTGCTGCTGTAAGTATACCTGGCTAATTGTAAAGGAAAACAAAAAACAATTCCATAGCCAAATACTCTCTGCCAGTGTTTGCTGTCATTGAGACTGTTCGTGAAAACTGTACTGTTCCATAACACCACATATAGTTTAAAGGCATCCCACAAGCATGTTATTTAAAGATTTGTGTATTTTTTAATGCTTTCCCCAAAGCCTTTTGAAAAGACCCTCTCCCTGGTAAATCTAATTTCCTCATCAATTTAGGCCAATTTGTATTCCTCTACATATTTTCCCAAAAAGCGTATAAATTTATTGGTTTGCACAAAAAAATTATAGCTTTTAAAAACTATGGAATAGATTTAGGGACCTTATTTTTTGTTTTTACTAGTAATGGTGGCGATCATTGATTTTTAGCGGAACTGCAACATTGCGGCGGACAAATCGGACAATTAGGGGGTTATTTAGGAAAGGAAAATCCACTTTACACTACAAGTGCAAACTACAAGTGCAAAGTGCACTTGAAATTGCACTGAAAGTGCACTTGGAAGTGCAGTCGCTGTAAATCTGAGGGGTAGATCTGAAATGAGGGGAAACTCTGCTGATTTTATTATCCAATCATGTGCAAGCTAAAATGCTGTTTTTTTTTCCTTGCGTGTCTCCCTTGGATCTACAGCGACTGCACTTCCAAGTGCACTTTCAGTGCAATTTCAAGTGAACTTTGTACTTGTAGTTTGCACTTGTAGTGCAAAGTGGATTTGCCTTTCGTAAATTACCCTCTTAGTGACACTTTTTGGGGACCAGTGACACCAATACAGTGATCAGTGCTAAAAAAAATGCACTGACACTGTATAAATGACACTGGCAGGGAGGAGGTTAACATCAGGTGCAATCAAAGGGTTAACTGTGTTCCCTGGGAGTGTTTTCTTACTGTGTGGGGGATGGATGCACTTGAGGAAGAGAGACATCTGTGTTCTTGATTAGCAGGAATTACAGATGTCTCTCTTCCTGTCTGACAGAAGGACGATCTGCCTGGTTTACATAGGCAGACCAACCTGTCTCTCCAGCGAGCGATCGTGGGTGGCCGCCTGGACCCGCTGATTGGCTCCCGCTGTGTCCATTTACATCGGGAGTGCGGCTCCAGCGGTGCGTGTGCGACCCAGAGCCATGCACGAGAACCATGTACAGGTACGTGATTTTGCACTTATGGGCCACCCTGCCACAGTAAATGTATGTGGGTTGGTCCTTAACTGGTTAAAAAAGGTTCACCAAACCCTTGGTCAATCAACCCCAGGCAGATTTTTCCATCATTAGTTATTACATTGGAGCAGGTAGACAGTGCTCAGTCCTATGTAAGATGTGACTAGCATTGCCTTGTGCCTACATAGGGCTTCTTCGCCTTGCTTCCAACAGCAGATCTGTGGGGGAGCAACGGGAAGGTAAGTATAAGCTGCTGCTTGGGCCAGCTTTAAAGTGTTAGGCCGAGTTCACACTATTGCGAATTTGACATCAGCATCAGGTTGTTTTTAGCTGATTATATTAACATCTGCTCTGAGTCTAGGAGGGGTTGTAGCAGTCAATGCTGGTTTGGGCATAGAGGCCCCAAATCTGTATCCGGGTCCTCCAGTTCCAAGAATCTGTGTCTTTCGGAGAGATACAGACTTGAATCCAAAGTAAAACTACTGCAAAGGTCCCCCCGAGGCACACACCTCCCAAAGAATAGAGCACCCTCAAACGCCAGGGCCCATAGTCACTAGGCAAGAGGCTAGCCTGCAGTACCTTATAAAGCCCCTGTCCCAGTTGGGTCTGTCACACATATCATTTAGCAGGTAAAATAGTATTGCCTTACAATAAGTATGTCAGCTGTATATTTAGCTGTTACATACATAGTTACATACCGGTAGTTAGTCAGGTTGAAAAAAGACACAAGTCCATCTAGTTCAACCAATAAAAGCTGTTGCCCAGAATTTTGCCTTTTCCAGTCAATTTTAGCAGCCCATTAGTATGCAGTTGCTTTATATCCAGCTGTAGGTCTATGGGTGGGTTTGTCGCTGATATTATACAGTATATCAAAACATTAAAGTAACCTCAAACCACTCCAGTTTTGCAAAAAATCCAGATGTGCCTAAATAGGATACATCCCAAATTCATCTTCAATTCATTTAAACCCTTGGCAGAGGCCTTCCATGTCCTTAAATGTGATGCCAGTCACAGCCATACTTCCTCTGTTCCACATTAATGGCTATTAATCATAGATAGAGCCACTGGTTTATTTAAATTGAATCAGAGTACTACAGCTGAAGTCAGAGCTTTTAGTATATGCAAACAGTTAAAGATTCTGCTCAAAGTCTACACATCCCAATCTTATGCACACTAGACGTTCTAAAAACATTATAAAAACACCAGTAACTTTGTAGTGAATTTTTTTAGCAATTCAGCATTTTTGCAATAGCGTTTTTTTTTAGCGTTTTTTTTTTTAGACAGAAACCACCTCTCTGCTATTAGTAAGGGATACAAATGTTAAAAAACGCTGGTGAGCCCCGTTTTTTTAGCGTTTATCAGCGTTTTTTGACATTAAAGCGTTTTTATAGCTGAAAAACTCCTCTCAGAACCCACTAGTTTTGGGGTTTTTTTTACAGCCAAAAAACACCCCAGCCAAAAACAGTTTATGACAGCCTATGTGTGCATGGACACATAGGATAACATGCTGGAGAGTTTATTGACTGTAGAAAAAAACATCTGAAGTCAAAAACAGCATGAGATCTAAGATTGGGATGTGTAGACTCTGAGCAGAATCTTTAACTGTTTGCATTTTGGCAGTTTATTTAGGGCTAGAAGTGGAGCAGCGGGACCCACCAACATTAGCAAGACACGGAAGGTGCACATGGGACAGGGAATTACTATAAGGCAAGAAACCACTTGAAGGGCTATGCCAGTAGGCAAGTCAGTCTCCAGGGCAATGTTTCCTCTCTTCTTTTCTCCTAGGTTTTATAAAGAAAGTAGGTTTTCTTCTCGTGATGGGGCTTCGACTTGTCCCCATGGCAAACTTACTAATGGGACCACTTGATTTGTAGTTATACCCTTGACTCCTAGTATTTGGATAGAAACAGGAAGAGTTAGAATCCTGGTGCCCAAAACGCAGCCTATGGGCCGCATGCAGTCCACGGTCCATCTGTGTGCAGCCCGCGGGTTATTGGGCACCATAAAGAAAGCAGAGTGGCAGTGGGGAGCCCGGTGCTGGAGCGTGCTCTGTGTTCCAGCACCCGGCACTGACTGAGAGAGACTGTACTGTGGGTGCGGACTTATCTTCTCCCACAGTACAAGCAAATTCTCAGCCTGGGGAGAGAGAGAGAGAGAGAGAGAGAGAGAGAGAGAGCGGTGCAGGAGCATGTGATGGGTAAGTGATGGGGGTTAACTTTCACTGCCAGTCCACAATACAGGGGCTGGAGGGAGGATAACTTTTACTGCCAGTCCACAATGCAGAGGGAGGAGGGGAGTTAAATTTCACTGTCAGTCCACAATCCTGGTGGAGGAGAGGGGTTAACTTTTACTACCAGTTCACAATGCAGAGGAAGGAGGAAGGTTAATTTTCACTGCCAGTCCACAATGCAGGGGGAGGAGGGGGGTAATCCACAATTTGGGGGGGGGGGTTAAATATCACTAACCAACAATGTGTGGGGGAGGGGGGATTGTTAATTATACTGACACCAGGGGTGTAATTATTGCACTTACAGACAACAGTAATACTGGTTATTATTGCACTCACTGACACCAATGCTGGGGGTTATTGTACTCCAACTTCCATGTGCATTGTGATACACTTCAAAAAATGCAGCAGGAGCAAAGTTTTGGGCACAGAGGCACGAAAAAAAGGACCGCTGTTGTGCTGCCCTTTGGAGGTGTCAGGAGCCACACTTGAGGCTATAATTTTCCAGTTGGCCACCACTGAGTTAGTATGTCTTTCAGATTTGTAATACTGCCTGGGAGATTGGGAGATTCACACTCACGTTTTATCCGTATGGTCTTTGTCCTTTGGGCAGAAAATGAAAGGAAATTATTATTTATTATTTTACGGTTTCCTTGCAATAGGAGGAGAAAGGAAATCTCCCAAAGAAGACCTATATTCTAGTGACAGCTGTCAAAGTTGGGATTTTGCCCCACTTTAGGAAAATGGTGTCTCTGGGACACAAAGTGAATGAAAAACACTCCAATGATATTAGACAGCAATAAAAACCCGTTGCAACCTTTCCCAACTCTATTCCAAAAAAAAAAAAGAATATATATATATATATATATATATATATATATATATATATATATATACATATTTACATTTTATTATTATATATATACAGTATATTTTGTAGAAAAATAGAAAAAAATCCTTAATGTAAATTTATAGCCACAACCTTTTTTCTAGAATTGGGGAGAAAGGTGGAAAGGAATTCCCATTTTAGACAGTTTTTACCTGAACATTGAAAGATTTACTACTGCCTCTTGCATGGTGAGAGTGCTAAAACTTTAGAAATGCCCTCACTTTCTGTTTTCCAATGATCACTAGGACATATTTCTATATGTGCGCTCTGCAACAGGGGACATAAAAAAATTAACAAAGGCTCTACATTTTCCCCACTTCATCCAAAACTAAGAAACAAAATGCTTTTACAGTATATACACTTTCAAGCATAATAGTGGGCTTATGCCATGTACACACAGGCGGACTTTTCAGCATCAAACGTCCGACGGTCTTTCCGACTGACTTTCGACGGAGTTACGACGGATTTGTGAACGACCGAACTTGCCCACAGTCCGAAGTCCGTTCGAAAGTCCGGTCCTTTGAACGTGATGACGTACGACTGGACTAGAATAAGGAAGTTCATAGCCAATAGCTACCCTAGCGTCCTTTTTTGTCCGTCGGACTAGCATACAGAGGAACAGATTTTTCGACCAGACTCGAGTCCGTCAGAAGGATTTGAAACATGATCTAAATCTAAAGTCCGTCTGATTTTCGACAGAAAAAGTCCGCTGGAGGTCTGATGAAGCCCACACATGATCGGATTATCCGACGGATTCGTTCCGTCGGACCAGTCCGGTCAAAATGTCCGCCCGTGTGTACACGGCATAACAAATGATATATTTTACAAAGGGTAACTCTGATCCATCTGACTGCAAATTCTTACTAGATTTGGGAGAACAATCGACTATCGGGACATTCGACCGTTTGTTCGGCCCGCCGAACGACCACAATGCACTGCAACGCTGTACAGTGCATTGGAAGCCCTGATTGGCTGAAGCAATGAAAGCTTTGCCCAATCAGGTCACAGAGCACTGTCAGAGCCATAATTGGAGAAAGAAATGATGACTCTATCCAGTCATGGCTCATGCTCTTAGTCCCGCCCCACACTATAAAAACATTCCTTCCATAGCAGCCATATGCAGTGTGATATTGGCGTGGAGAGAGATAGAACAGGGCTCTGTTCAGTGCTACTATCGAGTGTTAGTGTGTTATAGTGTACTATTGTGATTCTATTGTCAATGTAGATCAGTTTAGTGTGAATCTAGTGATAGTGCAGTTTGAGTGTAGGAGGAAAGTGAGGGTGAGGCACAACCCCAAAAAAGCAGCCATCATGGAAGAGTAGAGAGCAGCCACCCTATTCCACCAGATTGTGAAGCTGTTATCTCCTGGCCCACTTTGCCTCAAGCACATCAAGCATTGCAAAAACACCAACCATTTGGGTACCACATACTTGACAAGGCATTTAACCTCCCACCACTTTGCCCATTGGCAAGAGCACCTGAAAGCCATACAAAAGGGGCGAAATTCTGCTCCTCCTCACTCCTCACTCCTCACCTTTCCAGGCTACCACCGCTATACCTCATGACCTTTCAGCAGCCTCCACTGACAGGGATGATGGTATAGCACAGGGTGTCCCATGTCCTTGCAGCATGTCTGCAAGTAGCACACCACCAGCTGTATACTACAGTATATCAGGCAATCAGACTATAGCAGACAAATTTCTCTGCCCCATTTGTTGCAGTGAAAAATAAAATAAAGTCACTGCCACCACCTGCCCAGTGTCTGAATTCAAGCTTGTCAAAGCTGCTGGCTTTACAACGCCTTCCTTTCTATCTGGTGGATCCTGCCCCCTTTTGTGAATTTTCAGAATGTGCTGTACCACAATGACAGGTTCCCAGTCGCTATTTCTTTTCACGTAAGGCTTATCCAGCTCTCTACCATCACGTGGAAGGCAATGTTTTGGCATGTTTTGGCAATGTTAGGCAAGGCAGTCAGCTGCAAGGTCCATGTTACTGCTGACATGTGGTCCAGCAAGCATGGAAGGATGCAGGATAGGACTCAGTGCTACAGCTTGTTGTGCTGCCATGTCTCCATACAGCTAGTGGTGATGATGCGAGATTTGTCAGCTCCACTCCCTTCTCCTCCTCCATGCCCTCCTCTGCTGAAATGTCCTATGACCCCCTAAACATTCAAGGGGCTATTCAATGAGTTAGGCTAAAAGGTGCCATGCAGTGCTTCAGCCAGTCTGTCTAGGGGACAGGAGCCACACTGAAGCAAAGATTCTTGCAGCTCTGCAGGGGCAGGCCCAGAGGTGGTTCACGCCACGCCAGCTGGAGCCAGAAATGGTGGTGTGCGATAATGGCACAAACCTCTTGTCCGCCCTTAGACAGGAAAAGTTGATACATGTGCCGTGCCTGGCACATGTCCTCAATTAGGTGGTGCAACCCTCCTTGACCACCGTTACAAGGGGAAAGTAGCTTCTGTTCCAACCTTGATTGTGTTGGGTGCAGTTCCACTCCGTCGCCTGTAGATGTCGGTGTCACTACAGACCGGAGCTGGAAAGCAGCAGACTGAGGTGTATTGAGTGCTCTTCTTTCTCAGAAGTAGCTCGGCAGAGGTTGTCCCCTGTGGTGCATTCTGGGAAGGGGTATTTAAGGGACAGACGCCATATTTCTGGGTCTTTTCGTTCCACCTGCTGGCCCTCCTGGCTGACAGGTATGTGCTAGGAGTCCTACCTCGTGGTCCTCCGGGCGGGAGGACTGCGTTGCTGCAGCGTGTGGGTGGGCCCGGAAGTCTGTCTGGGGCCTACTACAACTGTTGCAGAGATGGTCCTGTGCTGTCTGTCCTGCGGGAAGAAGCCGGACAATTGAGAAGAATCCAGGGGAGGACCCGTCTTGGAAGGCTTAAAGGTTCTGGTACTGTTCATTGAAAACTACTACATCCTGTTGCAGAGGATCGTACAGTTTTGTTCCACTCAAGTCTGTGGCAGAGACTCTCTGTTTCTCTGCTGCTGCTAGGTTAGTGAGAGAGACCTATCCGGGCGGGCAAAGATTTAATCCTGAACTGAAGATACATTCATCCCTGAGATTTCAATTCCTTAGTGCTACACCAAGAAAAGGTATTTGAACTTCCCTGCAACTCTTCTTCTACCTCTTTCCTGCTACCTCTTCCAGTTATCTCCCATTAAAGCATTGGAAAAGTACTAAAGTGACTGGTGTCTACATTGTCAGATCATAAGTTCAACGTGCACTCTATGTCTGGTATTGTTGAAACTATAGGTAAAAAGGTGACGGAAACAGCCCGCTTTAAATCAGCAGCTCCACCGTGATTTATTGCTACAGTTACATAGTAGGTGAGGTTGAAAAAAAACACAAGTCCATCAAGTCCAACCTGTGTGTGTGCTTTTATGTCAATATTACATTGTATACCCCTGTATGTTGTGGTCGTTCAGGTGCCTGTCTAATTCATCTATGCTCCCTGCTGAAACCACTGCTTGTGGAAGAGAATTCCACATCCTTAGTGCTATTACTGTAAAAAACCCTCTACACAGTTTAAGGTTAAACCGCTTTTCTTCTAATTTTAGTGAATGGCCGCGTGTCTTTTTAGGTTCCCTTGCACGGAAAAGATTTATGCCTATTGCGGGGTCACCAGTACGGTATTTGTACATTGAAATCATATCCCCTCTCAAAAGTCTCTTCTCCAGATAGAATAAGTTCAGTGCTGGTAATCTTTCCTCATAACTAAGGTCCTCCAGTCCGTTAGTTAGCTTTGTTGCCCTTCTCTGGACCCTCTCCAGTTCCAACACCTCCTTCCTGAGGACTGGAGTCAGAACTGGATGGCATACTCCAGGTGCAGCCAAACCAGAGTCTTGCAGAGTGGGAGAATTATCGTTTCATCTCTGGAGTTAATCCCCGTTTTAATGCATGCCAATATTCTGTTGGCTTTGCTGGCAGCAGCCTGGCATTGCTGCAAAAAAAAAAATATGGGATCTTTCCAGTTGATGATACACTGGGTTACTGGGTCACGAGAATAGACCACTTGCCAGAACTTGCCCAGTATGCAATTGAGCAGCAGAGCTGCCCTGCATCCAGTGTGATTTCCGAACAGTCATTCAGTGCTTCCGGAGGTTTTGTGACAGATAAGAGAGTGCATCTGTCCATAGACTCCATGGACCGTCTGACATTTATCGAAATGAATCAGTCTTGTATTAGCAGCAGCTATCAAGCCCCTGATGCTGATGTTCTGATTAAGTGCTTTCTGGATCTGGAATCTCTGAAAGACTGTCTAGGCTGCCTAGCTTTGTGGGTGTTGATTTCATCTGGAAGACGTTTTTTGGTGTAGGTTTCATGGGCTCAATTAACACCCAAGGACCATTTTTTCTGCACCTGTTTGACAGGTGCATATAAAAAAAATTTTGACAGCAAGGCCAATTCTTGCTTTCCTCAAAAGCACCTCTATAGGGTTACGGTGTGAAGGCACCACCAACACCCAAGGCCCAATTTTTCCGCACCTGTTACTTCTATCCAAAGTCTGCGAAAGAGACATCAGAATTTATCCAAAAAATCTCTAATCTTGTTCCGAGTGCACAAAATTGAGGCCTCATCATACAGACTGGCTCCCCAAGCCGTTGTTTGTAATGTAAAGAAATCGAAAATGGAAATTTTTTTTGGCTTTATAAATGTCATTATTGCTGCAGAAGGTTCTATATACGGTACAGATGTGCCACATTACAGGCAGGCTAATGAACTATGTGAGACCTTCACGGTTAAACACTCCCACCCATGCCATGTCTCTTCTGTTTGTCCCCTGGTGATGGTTTTGGTCGGTCTCTCCCCCTCAGCTCTCATGCCATACACTTGTCGCTGCCTCCTTTTGGGATACAGCAATTTGGCATTTTGGCTCTGCAGATTGGTGAGTATGGGGTTCCATACCCCTGAGCCCGTTCACCATTTTCTTCAATATCTATCACTGGGTCACACATATCTTTGTGTTCAATTTAGATACATCACACATGCATTCACCCCTGAGGAAGCGAGCTACATCTCACAAAAACGCATCGGGTTACTTTGATGCTTGTGCCTACTGTATGATACCTACATGTACCAATGCTACTTTTATCATGTGCAATATTTTATTGGCTATGCTACTGTCTACCAACATGTATGTACATTACTTCTTGAAAAAATAGTTTTACTGTTTTTACTGCTGTTATTTTGGCCTACTCTGACCACCTCACTCAAAGTCCCAGGGCGACCGTCTGTGTATTTGCTATGTATAAGGATGGAGGTGTATCACTGGCGACACCAAACCTGTCCTCTTTTCTGCATTGAACCCGGGTGAAGGACACCCAGTTAGCCCAAACCTGGTCTGTTGCCGCCCTTGGCCACATTATATAACATTTAATTTACCCACATACTTGTTTAAGCCCCAATTATTGCCCCGACCAGTGATTATTATATTTGCCATGGTCCCTCATGCATTCCCTTTGGTGCCAGCGGCGTTTTGTTTTGGTTTGGGAGCTGCAATATGTTTATAAGGGAAGTTCACACATCTCCTGCAGTATAAGGTTCTAACTCTTCTGTATTCTCAAAAGAAAAAAATTGGCTAGAGGTACACTTTAAGGCCTGGTTCACACCTATGCATTTTTTGTGCACTACAGTCTATTTACCATGGCTTCCTATGGGTCATGTTCGCATTTTGCATTTTATGGAAAGGGCCAGGGACTTTTTTCCGGTTTTTGGTACCATAGACATCAATGGATCAAAAACGTGTTTTTAAAAATGCAAAATACAGCTGGAATATGCAAACTGCAACCTGCATTGGTGTGAACCAGGCCTAAAGCAGGATTAAATACAGTCTGCTAAGGGCATTTTAACAATAAATTCTATCAAGCTAAAACTAATTCTAATTTGTCTGCAACCTACCATATATTTTATAAAATCCCTTTTTCTAACTTTCTGTACCACCTGCCTTTCTCTCCTACATGGACGCGACTCGCAGCATCTTGGCCTGTTGTATAATATGTGTAAATACTGGAGAAATATTGCTTGACATAATAAACATATTTTCAATTTGTTTTAGGAACAATAGTATTTTTTAATGCTATTTCGCTGTATTATTTAAACTAATGTAACAGTATTCAACAGATTTTATGTATGATTAATATATAAAAAACAATTTACAAAAAAAAACAAAAAAAAAAAAACCTACCGATCATATGTTCTCTAGAGGCAATAAGTATCTTGTGCAAGCAATGCTCTCATTATCCCAGCATGTCATTTTGGGCTGTGCTTGTTCGCTGTGTTCTTTCTTTTTTGTCTATAAAGAGAACCATTCATTTTTCGTTAAGTAACTCTCATTTTCTTTAAACAAAAAGAGACAAAGAAGAAAAAACATGCTTTGTAATAGTGTATGTTTTAAGTAATTCAGTTAAACAAAAGGCAATAGAAAATTTAAAAAAAGAGACATTGTTGGTTGCAACTGTATACTATTATTCCACTATAGGCATAAAGGTTTATTTCAACTCTTAAAGAGAATGTATAGTCTTTTCAATGTTTTTCGCTGTAAAGGAGATGACCTTGTTTAATCTATACTTGTAATTTTATGTTAATATGTTAATGTGTTAATGTTAATATGTATATGCTGTATTTATACTGTATATATAGCCAGGTGAAGGGCTACACTACAGCAATACAGAGGAGGAGACATTGCCTTTTATTCTTCTCTCCCTCTACCGATCTACTGAAACAGTGATGTTATGCTGCAACATTCTCCTCCGACCAGCAGGAGGAGTGCTAAAGCCATGCAAGCCCATAGACTTCTACGCAGAGCTCTGAGAATCCTGGGAGTTGTGGTTTGAGATAGCAGCCATTAAATGGGACAAAAAACTCCTTACACTACAAATCCCAATAGGCACTGTGCAGAGGAAAGTGTGAAGAGATGATTTTTATTAACCACTTGTCGACCAGTTAACATACATATATGTTGGCAAAGTGGCTCGTTCCTGCGAATCTCTGTATGGGTACATCAGCTCTTTTAATACATGTAGCAGGCACACGCACGCTGCATGGCAGGAGACCCGATGCGCGTCACTCGGTGGGCGAGATGGCCGCTGGCCACCTGCTATCGCAGACACGAGAGCCAGAAAGGGGATTTGTGTATGTAAACATACAAATCCCTGTTCTGACAGGACAGGAGAGACAGATCTGCTGCTCGTAGTAATTACGAACAGCGATATGTCTCTTCCTCCAATCAGTCCCATCCCCCACAGTTAGAAACACACACGAAGGAAAACATTTAACTCCTTGATCGCCCCCTAGTGTTAACCCCTTTCCTACCAGTGACATTTACACAGTAATCAGAGCATTTTTATAGCACTGATTGCTGTATAATTGTCAATGGTCCCAAAATAGTGTCAAAAGTGTCTGATTTGTCTGCTGCAACATTGCAGTCTCGCTAAAAATTGCAGATCACCGCCATTGCTAGTAAAAAAATAAAAATGCCATAAAAAGTTCATAAATCTATCCCCTATTATATAGATGCTATAACTTTTGCACAAACCAATCAATATACTCTAATGCCACGTACACACGGGCGGAATTTTCGTCCGGACTGGTCCGACGGACTTTCGACGGACTTTTGACGGACTTCCGATGGACTTTTGAATGAACGGACTTGCCTACACACGATCACAGCAAAGTCCGACGGATTCGTACGTGATGACGTATGACCGGACTAAAATGAGGACGTTGATAGCCAGTAGCCAATAGCTGCCCTAGCGTGGGTTTTCGTCCATCAGACTAGCATACAGACAAGCGGTTTTTCGACCGGACGAAAGATTTGAAGCATGTCCATCAGATTTTCGACTGGAAAAGTGCACTGAAGGTCCGATGAAGCCCACACACGATCGGATTGTCCGCCGGACCCAGTCCGTCGGACCAGTCCGTTCAAAAAGTCCACTCATGTGTACACAGCATTATTGTAATTTTCTTTTACCAAAATTATTTAGAAGAATACATATTGGCCTAAACTGACGAAGAAATTTGTATTTTATTTTCTTTAATTTTGGGGATATTTATTATAGCAAAAGGTAAAACATATAGTTTTTTTAAAATTCCACTCTTTTTTTTTTGATAAATAGAGAAAAAAATAAAAACCACAGAGGTGATCAAATACCACCAAAAGAAAGCTCTATTTGTGGGAAAAAGGACGTCAATTTTGTTTACAGCGTTGCACGACTGCACAATTTTCAGTAAAAGCAACGCAGCACCATATCGCAAAAAATGGCCTAGTGTCTTGATGATATCCTGCTTGTCAGTCCTGCCTACTTAAGACGTCCAGTCCAGAGGAGCTCTGCCTTCACCTTGGTCACATCACAGAAACTATCTCCTGCAATCCTGTTCAAGACTTGCTTTACTGACATCCCTTCTAGCTCCAGATCCTGCTTGCTGTTCCACTACATTGATCCCTGACTTCTGGCTTGGCTGACTATCCGTTCCAGTTACTGAACTTTGGCTATGTTTTGACTATGTTTGTTCTTTTTACTTTTATTATTAAACAAGTGTGATTTATCTGTAATTCTGCCCTGGCCTGATTTCACAATCTGATACCTAGTCATTAATAAGGGGGAAAATCTTCCGGGGTTGAAGTGGTTAAACTGCTTAGGAACATTCCTCTGTCTGGTCTGCCAGCGGGAGACCATATGAACAGTGACCTGAGCCTAAGATTGGGAGTGAGGACAGCTGGGGACAGGCAGCACTGCACACATCACAGCACGCGCACTGCTGCTGCAGAAGGTCTGGAGGGTTCACTCATCCACTGCTTCTCACTGTTGATTACTGGGTGCTTTTGGGGTGAGAGCGAGGGGGTCCGCTTCTACAGTAAGAGGCTACCATAGCATCCCGGGAACTGGTGAGAGGGTTAACCACTTGCTGACCGGGCCATAGCCGAAAGACGGCTACACTTATTCTGGGAGGGCGTCCATGGATCACGGTAATCCAGCAGTCGTTTACCACGTGATCACTCCGTCAAATGACGGAGCAATCACTTGTAAACAAACCGGCATCATACCCGGATCATCTTTCCCCTCCCCATACCGATCGGTACAGTGCAGGGGAGAGGGGAGAGATCAGGTGCTGCAGCGCTTTTGGTTGGATGTGTACTGCCCATAGCGCTGATCTGTGCCCATTCCAGCACTCATACAGCCATCCATCCATCCATGCTTAGCAATACTCATCCATCCATACTTATCCATCCATCCTCAGCAATACTCATCCATTCATCCATCCTCAGCAATACTCATCCATCCATACTCATCCATGCTCGGCAATACTCAGCCACCCATTAATACTCAGCCATCCATACTCATCCATGCTCAGCAATACTCATCCATCCATCCATACTCAGCAATACTCATCCATCCATCCATACTCAGCAATACTCATCCATCCATTCATACTCAGCAATACTCATCCATCCATCCATACTCAGTCATACCCAGCCATCCCACCCACACTCAGCCATACCCAGCCATACTCACCCAGCTATACTCAGCCATACCTGACCCAGCCATCCCATCCACACTCAGCCATACCCGACCCAGCCATCCCATCCATACCTACCCAGCCACACTCAGCCATACTTAGCCATTCCATCCATACTCAGCCATACCCAGCCATCCTCATCCACGGCTCATGCATGCCACTACAGTGCCACTATAGCACCTCAAAGTGTAATAGATAGTCAAATTAGATTTAAAATTTATGCCCCTAGAACGCCTGATGGTGCTCCCTGCATGTTGGGCCTTTGTAGGTGACCAAACTGTGTAAAAGTCTCAAACATGTGGTATCAGCATGCTCAGGAGGATTAGCAGACAATGTTTTGGGGTGTAATTTTTGCCATGTACATGCTATGTGTTAGAAATATTGTATAAATGGACAACTTTGTGTAAAAAAATGCCTTTTCATTTTCTTTCCACATTTTTCAAAAACTTGTAGAAAAAAATGACATGTTTAAAAGACTCGATATGCCTCATAGATTATATGTTGGGGTGTTTTCTTTCCATAATGGGGTCATTTTTTGGGGCGTTTTTATTGTCCTGGTGCTCCAGGGCCTTCAAAAATGCAAGAGGTAGTCAGGAAATTAGTGTGTAATTTATGCTCCTAGAACGCCTGAAGGTGCTCCCTGCATGTTGGGCCTTTGTAGGTGGCCAAGCTGTGTAAAAGTCTCACACATGTGGTATCGCCATACTCAGAAGAAGTAGTAGAATGTATTTTGGGGTGTAATGTGTGGTATGCATATGCTGTGTGTGAGAAATAACCTGATAATATGACACTTTTGTGAAAAAAGAAAAAAAATCTTGATTTTTGCAAAGAATTGTAGGAAAAAATTACAACTTCAAAAAACTCACCATGCCTCTTTCAAAATACCTTTGAATGTCTACTTTCCAAAAAATGGTCATTTGGGGGGTATTTGTACTTTCCTGGCTTGTTAGGGTCCTAAGAAATGAGCTAGGCCATCAGTACTGCAGGTGTGATCAATTTTCAGTGATAGCTTGTAGACTCTATAACTTTCACACAGACCAAATAATATACACCAATCTGGATTATTTTTACCAAAGATATGTAGCAGTATAAAATTTAGCCAAAATGTATTATGAAAATTTACTAATTTAAAAAATTTTATAACAGAAACAAAGAAAAATGTATTTTTTTTACAGAATTTTCAGTCTTTTTTCATTTATAGCGCAAAAAATAAAAACCCAGCGATGATTAAATACCACCAAAAGAAAGCTCTATTTGTGTGAAAAAAAGTACAAAAAATTCATATGGGTACAGTGTTGCATGACTGAGTAACTGTCATTCAAAATGTGAGAACACTGAAAGCTGAAAATTGGTCTGGTTAGGAAGGGGGTTTAAGTGCCCAGTGGTCAAGTGGTTAATATCCCATTTCTGATACTACTAGCAGGGACTGAGCCATTGAGAGCCATTGAGAGTGCACCCAATCCATACTGCATCCATACTGCACTCTATACTACACTTATTCCAATCTTAGACTGCACTTATACCAACCCTACACCACATTATACCGAACCTTTACTGCATCTGAACCATATCTACCTTGCACCTGTGCCGAGACTAGATCATACCTATACTGCATGTAGGTTAACTGGGACTGTTGTTAAGTGCACTAAAGGGCCCCAACAATAGCTGGCAGAAGAACATCTTAAAAGATTGCCTCTCCTGTAATTATTATTCTGCAAGCCCCTTTGTTCCCCTGTTCTCTGTGCTACCATCCTTCTTTTCTTTTCTTTTGGAAAGTGCAAAGTCTGGAAGTCTAGTTCCAGCTCTCAAAAGATAAAACTTTACTACTGCTCCATTTGATGGGGCCTTGCTACTGATCTGCACGCCAATTGTAATCTTACGTCTAGTACTTACTGTTAATAACTTTGTTGCTAAATTGTGTTAAATTGTGTTATTACCATTGTTTAATGCTTGCCCAGTTACCAACCATATTGGGTGACAATATAGTAAGTTTGCCTTTACTACCTGGTATAGTGCCTGTTTTCTTTGATTTAATGCGACTACTGAGTAATAAATATTACTTTCAGTGATTTACTGTGATATTGTATATTTGTACACGCAACCTGGTTTGAGGGGCTGAGGGGTTTCTGGAAAAGGTTGAGGCAAAAATCACACTAATCAGTGGCTCCTATGAGGGTAGACCTACATACATAGCCCCCGGACATGGTCATCTAAAGCCCAGAGCAAACATTCCAAACTGCGCCCCCCCCAGGATGTATGCACAATATGTGTCAGCAGAAATCCCCCCACAAAAACAATAAGCACTAATCTGCATCAAGCATGAATTCCCCCTCCTCCAAGTACAAATTATTATTATTATCATAGAGGATTTATATAGCGCCAGCAGTTTGCGCAGTGCTTTACAACATTAGGGCAGACAGTACAGTTACTATACAATTCAATACAGGAGAAATCAGAGGGTCCTGTTCCTTAGGGCTTTCAATCTAGAAGACAAATATGCCCCCCTGCTGAAATCCCCCTTCTCTGCACAAATCCCCCCATCCCCAAATCCCCCCATCTCAAATGCCCCCCCCCCCCCCCAAAAAAAAAAAAAAATTCACCTTTCCTAGCACAAATCCTCTACCCCTATAATTTCCCCTCCTAGTACACATCTTCTCCCCCTCACTTAAAATCTCCCTCTCCCGGCACAAATTCCCCCCTTCTAGCACAAATCTTCTTCCCCCATCCCCACTTCCTACACAAATTCCTCCAAACCACAACTCTTAGCACCCCCTTCCCCAAATTACCCCTTCTAGAATAGATCTTACCCCACGCTGTCCATCAAATTCCCCCTTTCAAGACAAATCCCCTCCCCCCATTCTCCTTGTGGCGCCCCCAACTCGCATGATACCACAATGCCCAGGGCAGTCTCCCCTCCTGCCCACCTGTTGTCCCGCCTCTGCCTACATATATAGTTATAGGGGCACGGGAGCGGTTATAATTGCTCATTACATATTCAAGCTTAAAAATGTTCAGTACTACACAAAGATGGTGCTTTACAGCACCATCCCACAATGCAAGTCCATGAATATACTAACATATTGAAAACAATGCACTGCCTGTCTGTTGTGAGGACTCCCCATTACCATGTGAAAGTGTCAGTAGCATTGTCACATGAGAGAAAGGGATCACATGTTTCCCATACCTAAATATCTCCTAGTGGACAAACAGAGGAATAGGGCAGCTTAAAGAGACCTTGTCGTCATTCCAACAGCAATCTTCTCAAAATATTATATGTGCCCTGAAACTGCTGTAGGACACCACTATCTTCAATGTGATGCCAGCAGCATCAGCAGACTCAGAGCTGGCACTCAAGTTAAACTACACTAACCCCCTTTGCTGCTCTTCTGGCTTCTACATTAAAGGTTATGCAGATAGGCGAAGGAAGGTGTGAACAAGCTGGGCCAGCTCAGAGAGTCCAAGAGCATAGAGGAAAGGGCTATGACGTGCAAAGAGGCAGGTGGCTGTGCTAGAAAACCGACTTTCCAGATTTGCTAGCAAGTTCATAGGCACATGGCAAGTAAATAAAAAAAATCATGTATGGAAAGGAAAAACACTGGAAATTTAAATACCGTATTTATCGGCGTATAACACGCACTTTTTTCCCCTTAAAATCAGGGGAAAATCGCGGGTGCGTGTTATACGGCGATCCCCCGCGATCCTGAGCTGGCAGATCTTCAAAATCGCCGACCGCGATTTGAAAATGGCGTCGCCGGTGCCGAAATACACAGAGCCGGTCCTCGGCTCTTCTCGGCCACTTTCGGCTTCACTCGAGCGCCTCCCGAACCTAGCCGAGTGTACTCTACTAGGTTCAGATAGCTCTGCTCACAGTCACGCCCATCCCGGGCGGGACTACGAGTGGAGCCGAAAGTGAACGAGAGCCGCCGAGAAGAGCCGAGGAACGGCTCCATTTTCAAATCGCGGTCGGCGATTTTGAAGCCCAGGATGTTTTTTTTTTCTTAAAATTCCCTCCGCACTTGGGGTGCGTGTTATACGCCGGTGCATGTTATACGCCGATAAATACGGTAGTTGATTTTTTTTAAGTTGATGATAGGGTGTCTTAACATTTAGGTAGAGGTTTTAAGCAACAGTAGGCTGTAATGGGGTACAGAGCTACACCTATTGGAAATTTACAAATCTCTACATGTTATACAAAAGAGTAAGCTCAAAAAAGTCACACACAAAATTACTTCAAATTGAACACATGCTTTGAAGGGCAAAGCAGCGGGTATCAGTGGAGACTCCAGCTTTTATATTTAGGGAGGCACATGGGGGGACAGGGACAAAAGTAGGGGGGGCAACTATATAACGCAATTTTATATATATATATATAGCTGTCCACAAGGCGCTGTGTGTGTGTATATATATATATATATATATATATATATATATATATATATACACACACACAGCGCCTTGTGGACAGCTGGACAGCCTTGTGGTTCCTCCTCTCCTCTCCCGGTCACCGGTCCTCTCTCCTTCCCCCTCCTGCTCAGCATGCTGGGGGCTGCAGTCCACTCCCAGGGAATCGTCCTGGGCCCACTGGTATCTTGGACTACAAGCCCCATAATCCTCTGGCTGTTAGTTTCCCATTGGCCCTGAATTGATTGCTGGGCTGGGTCAATGAGAGCCGCTGGGCTCAGGGTTGCCACCTTTTCTTCAAGCCAAACTCAAACACTTTATCGGTGCACAGCTTTTTTTTTAGTATAAACTGTAGGATTGTAAAAGATGGTTGGTGCCCCAAGGAGAGTAGTAATGCGGCATGCTTTGCATGCCACAGTGAACAGTTGATGAGGCCACATTGTGCTAATGTGCTAATAATGGGAGGGGCTTAAAGGGGCATGGTTAAAGAAACCAAAATCTATAAATAAGTATAATATATCCAAAAAATAAGCTTAGATTGCTGTGCCACAAGTAAGAGCCTCACAGACATGTATAGATGTGCTGAAGTGCATTGGAGGCCCACTTGCAATGCCTGGAGTGCCTGAATGCAGAAAAACACCTGCACTGCCACACACAGCTGTGCACATGACTTGTGAACTCCCTTAGGCCCCTTTCACTGGGGCACCTCCGTGAAGTGAAATCTGCTTGCTCAGTGGGGGATCTGTCTGCTGATCCCCTCTAACCTGGTGGATGACAGATTTGTGTCCGCTCCGCTAATTAAAGTATACATGGACAGAGTCCTGCTCTAATCTATAGGGCAATCAGATGGAAATGGACCGTCTCTCTATTTTCATCTGATGCCATCCAATCCACCAGACGGATGCAAAATAGGACCTCTATCTGTCTGTTTTTGGTGGACAGGATCAGATTGGATGGCGGTGGGTG
Organism: Lithobates clamitans; assembly: GCA_037952925.1. Classification (NCBI taxonomy): domain Eukaryota; kingdom Metazoa; phylum Chordata; class Amphibia; order Anura; family Ranidae; genus Lithobates; species Lithobates clamitans. The sequence goes on from JBBGZY010000224.1 coordinate 3,577,777, forward strand.
TCATTGGACATCCGTCTCTCTACAGGAGAGACTGCTGTGTCCAATCAGGTCTGCCTAAAAAACTGATAGGACCTGGGCCTGATTAGATCGCCTGTGTGAAAGGGGTCATAGAGAACTTGTGATAAGAGGAAGAAGCTGAGGAAACTTCATGGAGTAACCATACAATAACTCATAGGCCACTTTCACACTGGGGTGGTGAGAACGTCAGTGGTAAAGCACCGCTATTTTACCGTTGTTTTTGCAGCGATTTTCGGCTGCTAGCAGAGTGCTTTTAAACCCCACTAGCGGCCAAAGTAGGGGTTAATACTGCCCGTGTAGTGCTGCTGCCCATTGATTTCAATGGGCAAGGGTGGGTTAGGAGCGATATAACCACACCTAAACTGCCCCAAAGGTGCTGCTTGCAGGACTTTTTCTAGCGTTCTGCCAGCGCACCGCCCCAGTGTGAATGCCCTCGGGCTCTCACACTGGAGTGACAGGAGAGTTGCTTTACAGGCGCTATTAATAGCTCTAAAATGCCTGTAAAGCACCTCAGTGTGAAAGTTATTATTATTATTATTATTATTATTATTATTAGTATACAGGATTTATATAGTGCCAACAGTTTAGGTATCGCTTTACAACTTTAATACAGTAGGAATCAGAGGGCCCTGCTCCTTAGAGGAGCAGTGGCAATATAGTGTCCTGTGCACAGCACCCCATATGAGAGGTCACAGCTCAGACCATCCCAAGGACAAGTCTGTGCAGAGGAAACCTGAGAATTGGCAACAGAAGCCAGCCCAGAGCTTCCCTCCCCTGCATATGTTCACGCTATTCCTGACACCTGAAAAGCCTGAAGTAATATGGAGTCCATCCTCCACCCCATCCTCCACCCCAGGAACACTACACACCATCCCAGTCAGAAACAAAGACAGACACTATGCACATGTACATTTTGATTAGATCATATTATCAGTGAAACTTGCTGACCTCTTTGATGCCATTCTAGCCATGCTCCAGACTGCCTGTGTCATAGGAAGCAAAGCAAAGTGTAATCTGAGCCGGTGTCTTGTCAAATACAGTCCCCTAACATATAGTGTCCGCCCTGTACTGCGCAGGCGCAGTACGGAGGACAAACGAGACGCCGAAAGTCTCCGAAGTTTAACAGCTGATCATCATCTGTACACGGCGCCTGCGCTTTTATTCTCACCCTATGTCCAGGTTCATTCCCTACTATCCAAGTGGACATAGAGTGAGGATAAATAGTTGCCGAGCGCAGCGAGGCCATGCCCGAAGTGTGGCGAGCGAAGCGAGCCCGCGAGGGGCCCTCTTACACAGCAATCACTAAGAAGTGCCGAAGCGCCGTGTACAGCTGATGGTCAGCTGATCAACTTCGGACACTTTCGGCATCTCCTTCTGCTCTGTACTGCGCAAGCGCTGCGCCTGCGCAGTACGGAGCGGACACTATCCGATAGGAGGACAGTATATGTCAGAACACCGGCCGGGGTGTCCTCCATTATCAGGCACTGTCCTCACTATGGAGCCCAGGAATCCAACATGTCAGAGACACAGGCAACCCTGTCTCTGCTCTCTGCTGGAGGGTGCCACATTCTCTGCTCCTCATTAGGCAGCAATGCTGGGGGCACATCAAGTAATTGAGGAGCCACAATTTGTGCTCAAGGAGGAGAGGAAGGGGTGAGAATCCCCCTCAGCTGCAGCTCTACCTGTGTCACTCCTATCACAGAGCCTGTAGGTTTCGGCTCCGCTACCCTGTGTCCTGCTGATGGAATGTCCGAGGGGGGGGTCGGCATCAGCACCTGCTACATATATAGAAAAGGCATTTTAATTGGGGGGGCACATGGAGGGGCACAGTATAATGTTGATGGGGCCAAGGCCCCCTCTGGCCCTTCCTTAGTGACGCCACTGGCGGGTATATTTTAGCACAAAACTCATTAACAACTTATACTTACCATCCTTTTCATCCCCTGTCTGTTTTTGCTCATTGTGAGTAAGGAGAGTTAGTCCTGTGTACACTCCAAGCCCTGGCTGGTTGCTAAATACCTGCACTGCCACGTGGGAGGAAGGGGCGTAGTAAATCACATACTCCCCCATATCCAGAAGTACCCGGATTCAGGATTTTGTTTTTTTGACAAATAGCAAAGCAACAAATTCAGTTTAATGCCACATTTCCTAAGGGCACATATCTATTGAATCTACTTTTTGCAACCTCACAGTTGCAAAATGCTCCCAGGAGCAAAGAAAGTCAACTTATGTAGATCCCTTTATTCAGAGCTTACACTCTGCTATGTGCATAGGTGTGCGCAGTCTATTGCATTAGGGTGTGCACCCTTAAGCTCAAACACACGTGCGTGTGTGGGTGTCTACATATATATGACCCTGGCACATTTATCTCCCTGCCGACACAGTAAAAGAGAAGAGCATAAACACTTCTCATATGGCAGAGCTGGTAAGAGGGAGATCTTTCCCCTATTTCTGCTGCTACACAGAGCGATAACACTAATGTGCACGGGGTAATTAGGGTGTGCTTGGGCACACCCGGCACACCCTGTGCGCATGCCTATGGCTATGTGGATTCTTTGCCTGCCCTAATGTGGCAGAGCTGGGCCATTCATCAAGTACCAGTGCTGTCACAGAACAATAAAGGGAGTAAGACACATGCTTCTCCATACCTAGAAGTACCTATCATTTTTGCTTTGCTCCACATAATGATAGCTTAGGTTTGCTTGAAAATTAAATTAACGTAATAATAGTGCAGATATGTGCTGATGTGCTGATAAATTAAAAGAAACAAAATGAAGAAAAATACAAGAAATGTGTATAATTCTGAAAGCTCCCTTAATATATAGTATCTCACAAAAGGGAGTATACCCCTCACATTTTTGTAAATATTTTATTTCATCTTTTGAAGTGACAACACTGAAGAAATGACACTTTGCAACAATGTAAAGTAGTGAGTGTACAGTATACCTTGCACTCCTCCACCTTCTGTTTGAGGATGCCCCACAGATGCTCAATAGGCTTTAGGTCTGAAGACATACTTGGCCAGTCCATCACCTTTACCCTCAGCTTTTTTAGCAAGGCAGTGGTCGTCTTGGAGGTTTGTTTGGGGCCATTATCATGTTGGAATACTGTCCTGCGGCCCAGTCTCCGAAGGGAGGGGATCATGCTCTGCTTCAGTATGTCACAGTACATGTTGGAGTTCATGGTTCCCTCAATGAACTGTAGCTCCCCAGTGCCAGCAGCACTCATGCAGCCCCAGACCATGACACTCCCACCACCAAGCTTGAATGTAGGCAAGACTCACTTGTCTTTGTACTTCTCACCTGGTTGCCGCCCCACACACTTGACACCATCTAAACCAAATAAGTTTATCTAGGTCTCATCAGACCACAGGACTTGGTTCAAGTAATCCATGTCCTTAGTCTGCTTGTTTTCAGCAAACTGTTTGCAGGCTTTCTTATGCATTATCTTTAGAAGATTCTTCCTTCTGGGACGACAGTCACATATACCAATTTGGTGCAGCGTATGGTCTGAGCCCTGACAGGCTGACCCCCACCCCTTCAACCTCTGCAGCAATGCTGGCAGCACTCATACATCTATTTCCCAAAGACAACCTCTGGATATGACGCTGAGCACGTGCACTCAGCTTCTTTGGTCGACCATGGCGAGGCCTGTTCTGAGTAGAAACCTGTCCTTTTAAACTTCAGTATGGTCTTGACCACCGTGATGAAGCTCAGTTTCAGGGTCTTGGCATCCTTCTTATAGCCTAGGCCATCTTTATGTAAAGCAACAATTATTTTTTTCAGATCCTCAGAGAGTTCTTTGCCATGAGGTGCCATGTTGAACGTCCAGTGACCAGTATGAGAGTGTGAGAGTGATAACTACAAATTTAACACACCTGCTCCCCATTCACACCTGAGACCTTGTAACACAAACGCTTCACATGACACCAGGGAGGGAAAATGGCTAATTGGGCCCAATTTGGACATTTTTTCTCAGGGATGTACTCACTTTTATTGCCAGCGGTTTAGACATTAATGGCTGTGTGTTGAGTTATTTTGAGAGGACAGCAAATTGACACTGTTATACAAGCTGTACATTTATTACTTTACATTGTAGCAAAGTGTCATATATATTATATAATAAAATATTTACAAAAATGTGAGGGGTGTACTCACTTTTTTGAGATACTGTACATCTTTGTATAGCTGTTTTATTAGTTCCAGCCTATAGAAGTCCCAATTTAGTTACCAGTGCTGGTCTCATTTCAATAAGGCAAGTATATAGCAGGAGATATAATTACTGTACTACTCAGGCATGTGTACTCGGTTGGCCTGCTTGCAGCAGATTGTAAGGACAAGAGGATCAGACGGTATGGGGCTTGTATTAAATGGCAACTTCTGTCTGCGGATTATAAGACAAAATGGAATGGACCAGTAAGGTTCTGGGTTAATAGCATCATGCTATATTTATTACCTACTGAGCACTACGTGATAAATATACCACACTGGCAATCATCTAACAATCCTGCTCAAGGTCTTCTATGTGTCAAAACATATTTCTTTGCACTGGCCCTTTTGTCTGCCGTTTAGATTTTTGTGTGTTTTATCTATTACCATCCTGCACTGATTCATGTTCTTTTTGGTAGACAATCCATTTTATCATGTTTTAGACAATCTGCACAATGCTCTTTTTGGAGAAAACATGAATATTTTATTTTTGGTATGTGTGTTGTGTAGTTTTGTCTTCAGAAATCGCTTGATTTGGTGCATTAACTCTTTCAACTGCAGGCTATTGAACAGAGTTCCAGGAATTCTACAATCTGATTTACAGCAGTCTCTTAGCTGCATATAATGAGGAACCTGTAAGGCAAAAACCTGTAGGATGCACATCATGACGCCACGGGCAGCCCACATGCAATGAACCTGCGGAGTAAGACTAATAGCATTATCGTGTCGGTACGGTTTGAGCTGCAGCAGAGCCTCTCACTATTAATATCCCTTTTCGGTGATCTTTGCAGGTCCGCACTGCTACTGGACTGCAGAGCATCACACCACTCTCTTTCTGGAAGATCACATCTGACATGAGATAGAAAGAAAGAGGCGGCTATGCGTAGGTCCAAGCTGAGAATCAGCAGAGCATGATATTACTGTGCTAAGTGGGTTCTGTTAGAAATTTATGTTTTAACCCTCTCAGCCTTAGGTGAGGTGTCTTGAGACTCATGGATTTGTGCTGACAGGTAGAGCGTTTCTTTAACCCATTATCTGTCACTGGGTACACAAGCCGGAATCTGTGCATTGACATAGATTAAACAAGCAGGAGCTGAAATCATTAAAATGCTGCTGCTCTAGGGACCAATCCCTGCTTAACTGTTGCCTAGACCCATTCCAATATCTGATGTCTTCTATAAATGTTTTATTTAACAGAGGAGCGTAGTACCTTTCACTTAGATTTCTCCAGCAGATCGGCTCTGAAATTCTTACTATAGCTTCCTAAAATCTTCCCACTTTATTTTCTATTGAAAAAACTGAAAAAGACTCTCCAACCTAGTTTTAGACTTGAGAGTATTTGTTAAAGGTGTAAGAATAGGTCTTGTACTCAATACAATTGGAGATTGGCAATGATGATGAGAGCTGGACCTTTCTTCTTTTGTAATACTTGAATTTTGGGTTATGTATGATTTTATCTATGATTTAAGCACTGTGGGGGGTATAGGGTTTCTGGGCTGGAATACATAAGCCTTTCGCTACCACTTACAGTCTGTTAAAAAAAACCTTGTTTCCGCCAGAAATATATAGAAATATTTTTTGTATCTCATCCTATGATATTATATTCTATTTTATCCTTTTATTTTTTCGTTCAATAAATACAATTTCTTTTGTGTACTTTTCCTATTACAACCATGATTACCTTGTGCTTATTTATTATCTCACTAAAGTGAGTACACCCCTCACATTTTTGCAAATATTTTATTAGATCTTTTCATGCAACAACACTAAAGAAATAACACTTTGCTACAATGTAAAGTAGTGAGTGTACAGCTTGTATAACAGTGTAAATTTGCTGTCCCCTCAAAATTACTCAACACACAGCCATTCATGTCTAAACCGCTGGCAACAAAAGTGAGTACACCTCTAAGTGAAAATGTTCAAATTGAGCCCAATTGGTATTTTTCTCTCCCCAGTGTCATGTGACTCGTTAGTATTACAGGGTCTCAGGTGAGAATGGGGAGCAGGTGTGTTAAATTTGGTGTTATCGCTCTCATTCTCTCATACTCTCCTACTGGTCATTGGACATTCAACATGGCACCTCATGGCAAAGAACTCTCTGAGGATCTGGAAAAAAGAATTGTTGCTCTACATAAAGATAGCCTTGGCTATAAGAAGATTACTAAGACCATGAAACTGAGCTACAGCACGATGTCCAAGACTATACAGCAGTTTTACAGGACAGGTTCCACTCAGAACAGGCCTCGCCATGGTCGACCAAAGAAGTTGAGTGTATGTGCGCAGTGTCATGTCCAGAGGTTGTCTTTGCTGCCAGCGTTGCTGCAGAGGTTGAAGGGGTGGGGGGTCAGCCTGTCAGTGCTCAGACTATACGCTACACACTGCATCAAATTGGTCTGTGTGACTGTCGTCCCAGAAGGAAGCCTCCTCTAAAGATGATGCACAAGAAAGCCCGCAAACAGTTCATTGAAGACAAGCAGACTAAGGACGTGCATTACTGGAACCACGTCCTGTGATCTGATGAGACCAAGTTAAACTTATTTGGTTCAGATGGTGTCAAGCGTCTGTGGTGGCAACCAGGTGAGGAGTACAAACACAAATGTGTCTTGCCTACAGTCAAGCAAGGTGAAGGGAGAGTCATGGTCTGGGGCTGCATGAGTGCTGCCAGCACTGGGAAGCTACAGTTCGTTGAGGGAACTATGAATGCCAACATGTACTGTGACATACTGAAGCAGAGCATGATCCCCTTCCTTTGGAAACTGGGTCGCAGGGCAGTATTCTAACATGATAACGAACCCAAACACACCTCCAAGACGACCACTGCCTTGCTAAAGAAGCTGAGGGTAAAGGTGATGGACTAGCCAAGCATGTCTCCAGACCTAAACCCTATTGAGCATCTGTGGGGCATCCTCAAATGGATGGTGGAGGAGCGCAAGGTCTCTAACCTCCACCAGCTCCATGATGCCGTCATGGAGGAGTGGAACCTCTTCAACTCCCCCATGACGGCATCACAGATCTGGTAGAGGTTAGAGACCTTGCGCTCCTCCACCTTCCATTTGAGGATGCCCCACAGATGCTCAATAGGCAACCTTTGAAGCTCTAGTGAACTCCATGCCCAAGAGGGTTAAGGCAGTGCTGGAAAATAATGGTGGCCACACAAAATATTGACACTTTGGGCCCAATTTGGACATTTTCACTTAGGGGTGTACTCACTTTTGTTGCTAGTGGTTTAGACATTAATGGCTGTGTGTTGAGTTATTTTGAGGGGACAGCAAATTTACACTGTTAGACAAGCTGTACCCTCACTATTTTACATTGTAGCAAATTGTCATTTCTTCAGTGTTGTCACATGAAACTTTTAATAAAGATTTGATTGTGAAAGAAGAAAAAAAAAATAACTAATTCAGCTCTTTATCAATGTTTTCACCCAGAATTCACACAACTGTTACTGAAGATTCACAATTGTTTTCATATTAAATTCAATTAGAAACATTTGTGACCCTTGAATGAAAGATGTGTGAATCGTGGGTAAAAAAAAAACCATTGATAAAAAGACCGTTTAATATGAATGTTTTCTCTGGTTTGAAAACGATATCTTAAAGGATGCAGGCTGTACCTTTGTTTATTAGGGTATTTTTAAGAAGTAGATGTACACAAGTTAAAGCGGAGTTCCACACAAAAATAGAACTTCCGCTTTTCGGAACCCTCCCCCCCTGCGGTGTCACATTTGGCACCTTTCAGGGGGGAGGGGGGTGCAGATACCTGTCTAAGACAGGTATTTGCACCCACTTCCGGCATAGACTCCCATAGGAGTCTATGCCTCTTCCTGTCCCTCCGCGCTGTCTCCTGGGAAACACACAGCTCCCAGGAGAGAGCGAGACCACTTGGGACGCGCAGCGCGACTCGCGTATGCGCAGTAGGGAACCGGGAAGTGAAGCCGCAACGCTTCACCTCCTGATTCCCTCACCTAGGATGGCGGCGGCAGCTGCCGAGAATCGAGCGGGTCCTCGGCATCGCCTGCCGACATCGCTGGACCCTGGGACAGGTAAGTATCCATGTATTAAAAGTCAGCAGCTGCAGTATTTGTAGCTGCTGGCTTTAATATTTTTTTTTTTAGGCTGATGTAGGTGGACCCCCGCTTTAAAGTGGTTGTTACCCCCCCTCCTTTCGAAAAAAAACACTTTACTAATATGTTTTAAAATCTTTCTGTGCCTCTGACAGCTTTGTCATCACATTGCACATGCTCCACTTCTTTTAGCAAGTAAGCCGTGTCTGCTCCCAAATTACTGTGGGGCAGAATCCTCCTAAATGCCCACATTATGGGCAGAAATGTCTGCAGGGTGGATCAGATATCTTGACTGACAGTTCCTTTCCACTCTGCATGACCCTGGGGGAGAAAGTCATCTAAATGTTGAAGCGATGCCACCAAGACACGCAACGTTCTGTGCCTAGCCCAGCTCCCGCCCCAGGCCATGCAGAGCTAAGAAGAAGAAAAAGAGTTGCATGACTATATTTCTATCATTATTTTTTTAAGTTGAAGTTTAGATATGGCAGTTTTTACATAGTTACATTACTTCAGCTTGGACCAATGTAACTATGTATGTGCCATAACCTGGTCAATCCCTGTAGAAGCTGGAAATTATTGTAGTTGGCACCGTTACTACAGTGGACAAAGTGGAGTAGTGGGGTGGTGACATCATGATTTTCAGCTTCCACAGGGATCACAGATATGGCACATACATACTTACATTGGTCCAAGCTGGACCCATATAACAATAAAAAATTGCATACCTAAACTTCAGCTTTAAGCATTTGCTATGTAAATTAATTGCTGGTGCTGTGCCCTATCTTTAACCACTTCAGCCCTTTACCCTTTAACCCTTCCTGACCAGAGCACTTTTTGCGATTCGGCACTGCGTCGCTTTAACTGACAATTGCGCGGTCGTGCGATGTTGCACCCAAACAAAATTGACGTCCATTTTTTTCCACAAATAGAGCTTTCTTTTGGTGGTAATTGATCACCTCTGCAGTTTTTATTCTTTGCGCTATAAATAAAAAAAGAGCGACACGTTTTGAAAATAAAAAAACAATAATTTTTCATTTTTGCTATAATAAATATCCCCCAAATTTAAAAAAACAAAACAAATGTCTTTCTCAGTTTAGGTCGATATGTATTCTACTACATATTTTTGGTAAAAAAAAATCACAATAAGCATATATTGATTGGTTTGCGCAAAAGTTATAGCGTCTACAAAATAGGGGATAGATTTTTGGCATTTTTTTTATTCATTTTTTTTATTAGTAATGGCGGCAATCTGCAATTTTTATTGTGACTGCGACATTATGGAGGACACATTGGACGCTTTTGACACCATTTTGGGACCATTGTCATTTATACAGGGATCAGTGCTGTAAAAATGCACTGATTACTGTGTAAAGTACACTGGCAGGGATGGGGTTAAACACTAGGGGCAATCAGGGCTTTAAGTGTGTCCTAGGGAGGTGTTCTAACTGTGGGGGGATGGGCTACGGACACAGGAATGAATAGCAAAGACTTATTTATTTTGCCTTGTACTGCATTTTAAGTGCATAGGGCGAGATTAGTGTTATTAATTATTTTCCACCAATAAGGGGTACATGTTTTTATGACATATTTCCTTTATAATAAGGGGAAGATCCCATATTCATTATTATTATCCAATCATAAAATACACTTATTAGAATACATTGAATTATACATGGGATATAGAATAATTTGAACTAAACTTTTCAAATTCCTCTAGCTGTCTGACTGCTAAGCTTGTCTTGAATTTATACATTCCTCATATTTAGTTTCACAATGACTAAAAGCTTACTGAAAAAAGTTCTATAACACTCTTTTCAACTGAATTATTAGAAAAACATTCTACCTACAAGCATAAACTATTATTATCCATAATTATCTTAAACAAATATTCCTAATTAACCCTTCACAATCACCCTTTTGTCACAAAGTGACAATTTTGAATCCTGTCTTCCTGTTTCCTTTATGCTTCATCCCAAGTGGCTTTCCTATAAATTCATTGGCCCATCTTTATAAGTATATATATATATATATATATATATATATATATATATATATATATATATATACACACAGTATATCAATAAACAAAAACAATAGACCTATTAAAATTACTATATCACAAGACCATGATAGGTAAATAAAGGTGTTTAGGATGATCTGGACTAGCACACCTAACTCTTCCACAGGTTCATCTTCCAACATTGTTGTGATAACAGTGCAGAGGCATATGGAATAAAAACTGACTCCCCGTTCAGTCATCCCAGTGCTATTTGGACACACCTATAAACCTATACTAATAAAATCATGGGGCTTGCATTGCAGATCACCTTCTAAGGACTTCTAAATTCAACCCAAATTAAAGTGGTTATAATTATTGTATGGTTGTATTTTTTACCCTAATGCATTCCTTGTAATAACCACTTGCCTTCAGGGCCCTTTCACTGCCTTCCTGCCTGGGGTCATTTTTCAGCTTTCAGCGCTGTCGCACTTTGAATGACAATTGCACAGCCATGCAACACTGTACCCAAATTAATTTTTTTATCATTTTCTTCACACAGATAGAGCTTTCTTTTGGTGGTATTTTATCACTGCTGGGTTTATTATTTTTTACAAAAAAAATAAAAAAGACAGAAAATGTTGAAAAAAAGTTTTTTCTTAGTTTCTGTCAGTAGATTTTGTAAATAAGTAATTTTTATCCATCACTGATGGGTGCTGATGAGGCTGCACTGATGGACACTGATAGACTGTACTGATAGGCACTGATGAGGTGGCACTTTTGGGCACTAATGAGGCGGCACTTATGGGCCCTGATGAGGAGGCACTAATATGCCGCACTGATGGGCATTGATAGGTGGCACTGATATGCGGCACTGATGAGCACTGATGGGCAGCACTGGTAGACATTGATGGGCACTGATAGATAGCACTGATGAGCACTAATAGGTGACATGGATAGGCGGCACTGATGGGCATGGATAGGCAGCACTGATGGGCACTAATGGATGGCACTGATAGAGCAAAGTACAGTTAAATAATAATTATAATTTTTTATAATTTTTTGTATTGTTTTTTAACTGTACTTTGTTCTATGCAGTATCACATCTACCTCTCAATAAACATACCCTGAGGAAGCCCTAAAAGGCAAAACATGTCAGGATATGTCACTCCATGCTATTGATGAGTGCCCATTTGTTCCATCATTTTACTAGATGTGTATTTGTGTCTGCGTAATATATTTACAGCCAGTATTTTTAAATCTGTCTTTTGTGTAATAAATTGTGTTATTTTTTTTACACTTTGGTGTATTGTCAGTAACTTTATTGCTTGGCACCCTTAAAATCCCACCAAAATCATCTTACTGTCCATAGATTTAGAGTTTGTTTTTGGCTGAACTTCTACTTTAATTGTAACAAATAAAGCGACAAATGTGTGCAGAAAGGCTACTGTTTGGATGTTCAAGGCAGCCAATCAGTGTGAGTGCTGCACGCACCTTTCCCCCTTTACCTCAGAGCCAGTTTGGACTCCCTAAGTCATATCAGGATGTGTGTTCAGGGCTCTGTTGTCTCTTTAATTCTGTGCACAGCTGTGGCCTATAATATTATGGATTAAAATTATATAAGGTAACACTGGGAGAGCACGGTCTACCAACGAAACTAGAAAATGTGCTCAGACAGGCAGATTTTATCTCACCCATTCATGCTAAATGACTGCCTGGAGTCTGGACATGTGTATGTGATACTAGGTGCCCCTGGAGCTATGAGGAAAACTGGAGCCTGAAGGATGCAGGGCAGGCAACCTTACTAGCTGGGACTTCGGAGAGTCAGAATGTACTACATCTCATTTAACGACATCCGCTCACCAGCCTGTAAAATGGTCACTCTCTGCCTGTATAGGGACAAAGCAAATGCTATTTTTTTCTTCTTCTGTTATTTCCACTTCTTCTACAGATCATGGGAATACAGGGAATTGTGACACAGGCAAGCAATATAGTAAAGGGGTTAGAGCAGGGTTTGGGGGATATGAATGCCCCCCCCCAACACTTACCAGGTCATAGGTATATGGCTAGGTGGCCTTCTGGGTGATCTGGTTTTATCTAAAAAAACTTTACTACACCAATATGCCCCCAAACCAATCTCTAATTATGGGCAGAAAAGGAAGAGTAGCGCCAGGCAATTCCTAGTGCAGTATTTTTTTATTGGGTTTAAAATACAAAGATGACGGTATAAGGTGCACTCACATATTGCTTCTGTGGGTAGGTGCTTGCCACATCCAGCATCGGAGAAGAGCCGCCAGAATGTCCCTGTATGAAAGTCCAAGAGCGTCGTGTGTCAGCGGGAAGCTGAAGCCTTGGGTAACCTCGGGAGGACACCGGCTAAATAATTGTGCAATGAAGTGATCCGGAGCTGTCAGACTGGGGAGCCACCTACCGCTGTGTCTGGCCAATCAGAATGCGTTTTGGAAGCACGGCCATGCCTCCTCCGTCATCAGGCCAGACATCAGAACGCGCTCTGATTGGCCAGACACCAGAACGTGTTTCGGAAGCACGGCCACGCCTCCTTCATCAGCGTGCTGATGAAGGAGGTGTGGCCATGTGGCATGACTGTGCTTCCGAAATGAGCTCTGATTGGCCATACACAGCGGTAGGCAGCTCCCCAGTCTGACAGCTCCGGATCACTTCATTGCAGAGTTACTCAGCTGCTGTCCTCCCGAGGTTCCCCGAGGCTTCAGCTTCCTGCTGACACAACAGCGCTCGTGAACCTTTATACAGGGACATTATACAGGGCTTCTCCGATGCTGGATGTGGCAAGCACCTACCCATAGAAGCACTATGTGAGTGCACCTTATACCGCAGGCATATGCAATTAGCGGACCTCCAGCTGTTGCAGAACTATAAGTCCCATGAGGCATAGGAAGACTCTGACAGCCACAAGCATGACACCCAGAGGCAGAGGCATGGTGGGACTTGTAGTTTTGCAACAGCTGGAGGTCCGTTAATTGCATATCCCTGTTATACCGTCATCTTTGTATTTTAAACTCAATAAAATAATTCTGCACTAGGAATTGCCTTGCACTTCTCTTCCTTTTCTGCCCTTCTCTTTCCTCACAGTGATCAGGTCCCCAGCCCGTGCCTGAATTTAGCCTCGCTCCCTCTGCAGCATTTATTTCAGACTCATATTTCACAGGGGCTCATCCCCCTAGAACTCCATCTTCATTTTATTCTTAATTTTTCATTTTTACCTTTTTACATACTTTTTATCATTGTTCTTTTAACAAACTATTATACTTATGCGTGCCTTCCAATATTTTCTTAACTATCAGATTTTCTAGCGCTGTGCGTTACACCAGTTCTTTGTGTGTTTTTTTCCAATCTCTAATTATGACCCACTTGGCTGACTACAAGAACAGCTGCTGTAAAACGCAAAATACCTTTTCACTGATTTTTTTCTCACAGTCAATAAAACATCTGAATGTCTTTAAATGTGTAGGAACAAGGCACAATACTTGACCAATGTTACCTGGTTAATATTTTCTATTTTTAATTGGGGTCCATAACACCAATATTACAGGAAGTGTTTCCATACACTGTATAAAGACAACGTTAGCATATATTTTATGGCTTTAAAAAGAGCTGCAACTAAAAAACTGCAAAAACAACCACGAAATGTTTATGTCTCACTATGATCCGAAAACATTTGGGAAACTCTAGGGCACTACCCTGAAATTAAACGTCATATGCAACGACATATGCCTTCAAGCCAGAAATAAATTATAGCCCTCCAACCAGCAATGAATTACACCCCTAAGTGAAGGGAGCTTTGATAATATGAATGCTGCTTTTTGTTACAGTTGTCCTGGTGCTTCTGCCCAAGGTGGGGTAATTTGAGGTTGTGTGGGGTTGATGTCATCCTATTAAGAAAAAGAGGTAAGCATATCGCTTGGGGGAAGTCAAGCTGAATCCACTTCAACTATTCACTTCAATCTATGCAGTAGATTCATCAGTCACTACTCACTATCACAATGGCTGGTGTAAACAGGGGTAAAGAATGAGGTGAGACCCAGGAAATGATGGTGGTTTTAAAAGCACAAACACGTTTATGATAAAAAAAAAGATGGACTGCAAACACATGGCTTGTATCAGGAGCAGCGCTAAAGAAAAATATTGCAAAATATTACAATGAAGTGAAGGAGACCATATGAACCGGGCTTTAGATCTCATTCATATGTTATAAATGGCCATGGAATGGCAAATATACCATGAATACCTACAGCCAGGATACCAGATGTTCCAATTTTTGTCAGCTGCTCAGCCTGTTCACCTGAGTGATGGGATGAAAAGAGCCATTGCTGTTAACATGTATCTGCACATCCAGTGGTCCCCATGTTTAAGCTCCGGGGGACAAAGCAAAACACATTGGGGTGTGGCCTGTCGGGAACCCGGGCTGAGGTAGTCTCTTCTATCACTACTACATTACCATAGGATTCTGTGGATGTGCGGCAACAGGAATTTATTTTTCTCTCCTCCCTTCATTGACTACAGGAGCTGGGATGAGCTCCATCCCTCGCTGGCACTCCTGCAGCACATGCAGTATTCTCTACAATACTCCCTACATCAATTGAGCCTGAGCGACACACTAACAAACCGTGGGTCACAGTGGTTACCTGCTGTTAGGGACAAAGTTCTGACCCTGGATGCAGAGAAATGTTATCCAAAGACAAAAATGTATCCCTACCTGCAGGTGACCACTGGATGTGCAGATACATGTGGATACATGTTTACAGCAGCAGACAGCCTTGGCTCTTTTCAGTCCATCACTCAGGTGGACAGGCTGAGCAGATATTGAAACATCTGAGATCCCGGGTGCAGGTATTTGCATTATACTTGCTGCACCATGGTCACGTAGGATGTATGCATGGGACCCAAGACTGGATTTTAGCTAAACTTACTGTGCAAGTTGAGCAAGTGCAAGGGGCAGCATATTGTAATAGGCAGTAAATTTAGTGATTTATTTAAACCTTAAAAAACTGTCCTAAGAAATTTTATGAAATGTTTTATAAGATTAAAAAAATATTTATATTGTGCCCTGCCTACCACAAGATGGTGCCCTTTGCACCTGGTCAATATGGTTGCCTTTTATTCAGTCTTAAACTGTAGTAAACCCAGCTTTTGAACCTGTACTTACAAGTAAGCCTATAATAACGCTTACCTATAAGTACAGTGAATATCTCCAAAACATGTGGTGTTTAGGAGATATTCACATGGAAAGCAGCCGGTGATGTCATTGGTGCATGCGCTCTGAAGAAACGGCATACCACTTGGTTGTACTTCTCCTGGAGAGGAGTGTAGTTCATTCTGCACTTTTGTGACAAATTTTTATCTGACAGCCAGCTATAGCCCACTGTCAGCTGACATCGCTCAACAGGTCCAGGCTGTGGAAAAATCCTCACTTTAAAGTCAGGATTCACCCAGATGCCTGGACCAGCAGCTCGCTCAGGCTCTCAGTGAGCCACTGAGACTCTGAGCCAGCTGCTCCTGCCCCCTCCACATCCTGGCATTCCAGTGAGTGTGGGGGAGGGTGGGGGCAGTGCCAGGGACTGACAGTCACCATTCTTTGCTCTCTGAAGGCTGAGAAGTGCATGATCAGTGGTCTTTGATCGCTCTGTTGTTGGTCTTAGAAACAGCTGGGGACAGATGCAACATTGGATCGATGCTCCATCCACCTAGGTAAGTATAATTAAAAAAAACAAAACATCTCTTTTAAAGGGAAAGAAAATCCCCCTCACCCTCCTAAGAACCCTCCCTCCCCAAGCAAAGACTCCCACTGTAAAATATCTCCCTCCCTCAAATATCCTCCCAAAAATTAAACTCCCCTGTCTCTAAACTGACCCCCCAAAGCAAAAATATCTCCCTCAGTCAATGCCCTCTCCCCCAGCAAAGATTTTTAATTATGAAGAAAATCTCCCTTCATCCAATCAAACTCCCCTCCCAGAAGCAAATCCCTGCCATTAACCACCCCCTGTAAACTTCTCTACAAGGAACTCCCCCCTTCTCCAAAAGCAAACCCCCACGCCCCTTTCCTGAATCCCCCACCAAAAGAAACTCCTCCAGGCTGGAATTCTCACTTCCTCCTTCCCAAAATAGACAATTGATGTCTCCCCACTTACCAGACCTCAGATTCAGCACGGCACAGAAGCAGGAAAACTTCTGCATCCCCAGTCTCCCTTCAGCTGTGTCATATGATACCTCAAGGAGGTGTCTAGGAGTTCCCTCAACTGTGTAATGTCAATTGCTGGCATCTGAGACCTCGCAGTGTTTTCATGCTTTTCAAGGGGACCCCTTATTAAACTGAGAGGATGGGGCAGAATAGAAGGGGGGCTGGTTGCTGCACACTGAAACTCTGATTGCTTCTACTGAGCTAAAGCTGAGGATGAACAGAAGGGACACTGTCTGGGCATTTTGCCAGGATGCTCTGTTGGGGGTTCAAGTCGAACGTAAGTTAGACTCAAACATCAGGTGTTTGTTTGCTCGCAAACGAACCGAACATATGGGGCATTCGCAGGAAATTTGAGTGCCGCTAAATGCCCATAATGCACTGGGGCGCTATGGGGCGCGCATCGCGGTGATCATTGCTGCGGCGTGTCAATCTGACACACAGCAACTTCGATCTAGGTAAAGAGTCTCTGACAGAGACTCTGTAACACGTGATCAGCCATGTCCAATCACGGCTGATCACGATGTAAACAGGAAGAGCCGTTGATCAGCTTTTCCTCACTCGCATCTGACAAACGCGAGTACGGCTGCTCTCCTGACAGGGGGATCTGTGCTGATTGTTTATCAGCGCAGCCCCCCCTCGGATGCCCACCCAGGACCACCAGGATGCCGCCAGGACCACCAAGGATGGCCACCACACTGGACCACCAGGTATGCCACCCTAGACCACCAGGGAAATGCCAATCAGTACTCAGGCAGCTGCCAATCAGTGCCAAAGAAAAATGCCTGCCAATGCCACCAGTGATGCCTATCAGTGAAATCTATCAGTGTCAGCCATCAGTATCCGTCAGTGCCTCCTATTAGTGCCCAGCGGTGCCATCTGTCAGTGCCACCCATAAGTACCCATAAGTGCAGTCTTTCAGTGCCCATCAGTGCCACCTATCAGTGCCCATCAGTGCCCACCAGTGCCACCTATGAGTGCCCATCAGTGCCCCCTATCAACGCCCATCAGTGCCGCATATCAGTGCCATCTATCAGTGCTGCCTATCAGTGGCCATAAGTGGCGCCTATCAGTGCTCATCATCAGTGCCACCTCATTGGTGCTGCCCTATCAATGCCCATCATTGCAGCTTATCAGTGCCCATCAGTGAAGGAGAAAACTTACTTATTTACAAAATTTTATAACAAAAACAAGGAAAAGCTTTTTTTTCAAAATATTGGTCTTTTTTTATTAGTTTAACAAAAAATAAAAAACGCAGAGCTGATCAAATACCGCCAAAAGAAAGCTCTATTTGTGGGAACAAAATGATAAAAATTTAGTTTGGGTACAGTTTAACATGATCGCGCAATTGTTATTTAAAAAGTGACAGCACTGAAAGCTGAAAATTGGCCTGGGCAGGAAGGTGCGAAAATGCCCTATATTGAAGTGGTTAAATGACATTTTTTCTTTTAACTGTAAAAACTCATTACACAGATGTGCTACTTTACAGGCAGACTAAGGGGATCCCCCAGGCACAATATTTAAAGGAATATTTAATTTTTATTGTTTCACTTTAAGCATTATTAAAATCACTGTTCCTGAAAAACGGTAATTTTTAAAACTATTTTTTGACATGTATCAATGCAAAAAAAATATTTTTTGCTTTGATACATGTCCCCTGGGGCAGTACTCGGCACCCATACATTTTTGTTGGCAATAACTTGCATATAAGCCTTTAAAAGCAAGCACTTTTGATTTTTCATGTTGCATGTGTTTGAACGTTCACACTAATTTTTTGCATGTTCTGGTGTGAACCGAACCAGGGGGTGTTCGGCTCATCTCTAGTCTCATGTATGTGAACACTCTTTCACAGCAAATGCACTTGAAAACTAGATAATTAAATCTCAGCAGCCAGTAAAATCAGCAGGACATATTTGACAATTCCTTTATTAAATTTGTATATTTGTCCAATCACAATGTGTGAAACAATTAGAACAAACCTAGACTTAACCTTAAAGTGTTACTAAACCCAGGACCCTGCATTCACTATATCTGGTCTCCCACAGTACACAGAACACAGAACATGGAACTGCAATTATTTTAGTAAATATAAACTGCTGAATACCTTTTCTCAGCAGTATATAGCAGTCTTGCAACTTCTATGAGTGTCTGGTTAAAGCTTGTTGACAGAGTGTGAGGAGAGGAGAGCCGATCAGTGGCATCTCCTCACAGGGGACAGCTAGGTATGTAATCAGGGCACTGATCATCAGGGCCCTGATTACAATGAAGTGCCCACCAGTGCCAGCAATGATTGCTCACCACTGCCAGCAATCAGTGCCAACCAGTGCCCACAATTGCCACCAATCTGTGCCTTCAAGTGCCAGCAATCAGTGGCCATTAGTGATGACAGTCAGTGCTATCTATCAGTGCTGCCATCAATGCCCATCACTGCTGCCCATAAATGCTCATCACTGCTGCCCATCAATGCCACCCATCAATGCCCATCAGTGCCCAACAGTGCCGCTTACCTGTGCCCACCAGTGCTGCCTATCTGTGCCCACCAGTGCCTCCTATCTGTGCCCATCAGTGCCGCCTATCTGTGCCCAGTGCCCACCAGTGCCACCCATCAGTGTCGCCTATCAGTGCCCATAAGCACGGCATATTCGTGCTTCCTCATCAGTGCCACCTAGTCAGTGCCCATAAGTGCCACCTCATCAGTACCCATAAGTGCCACCTCATCAGTGCCCATCAGTGCAGCCTATCAGTGCCAATCAGTGCTCACAGGAGACAGCTAGGTATGTAATCAGGGCCCTGATCATCAGTGCCCTGATTACAATTAAGTGCCCACCAGTGCCAGAAATCAGTGCCAACCAGTGCCCACAATTGCCACCAATCTGTGCCCACAAGTGCCAGCAATCAGTGGCCATTATTGATGCCAGTCAGTGCTGGCTATCAGTGCTGCCCATCAATGCTTATAACTGCTGCCCATCAATGCTCATCACTGCTGCCCATCAATGCCACCCATCAATGCCCATCAGTGCCGCCTATCTATGCCCACCAGTGCCGCCTATCTGTGCCCAGTGCCCACCAGTGCCACCAATGAGTGCTGCATATCAGTGTAGCCTTTAAGCGCGGCATATTTGTGCCTCCTCATCAGTGCCACCTAATCAGTGCCCATGAGTGCCATCTTATCAGTGCCTAAGAGTGGCACCTCATCAGTGCAGCCTTTCAGTGTCCATCAGTGCCCATCAGTGCAGCCTATCAGTGCCCATCAGTGCTGCCTCATCAGCGCCCATATCAGTGAAGGAGAAAAAAAGTACTTATTTACAAAATTTACTGACAGAAACTAAGAAAAACTTTTTTTTTTCAAAATTTTTGGTCTTTTTTTTTTTTTTAGGAAAAAATAAAAAACCCAGGCGTGATTAAATACCACCAAAAGAAAGCTCTATTTGTGTAAAGAAAAGGATAACAATTTCACAGGGTTTCAGTGTAACATGACCGCACAATTGCCATTCAAAGTGTGACAGCGCTGAAAGCTGAAAAATGGCCTGGGCAGGAAGGGGGTGTAAGTGCCCAGTATTGAGGTGGTGAAACTCTTATTTTGCTCAAATTTGATATAGCATATATAATTGCAAGCCATTTTGTAATTTAGGGTTATTAAAAATGACCTTTCTATTTCAATCTTCAGATGCTGTAATTTAATAAAATTATCCAAAAAATGAAATTATTGCCTTGCAATATGGCAACCTGGAAGTGTTATGTACACTGTCAGCGTGCAGGATGCCTTCAGATATATAATTTCCCACTTGTGTGATTGGCACGTTGCTTTTATCACATGTCTGCACTGAGCAACATTTTAGGCACCCCCGGCAATATGTTTCTATTTTTGTAAGATACAATCTAGGGCCCTTCCATTTCTGAAGTGATGCAGACAGATTTGTTGTTGCAGCCCTGAGATCGTACTAGGAGGTTTTAATGAAGGCTGACCTTCTTATCACAAATCAATCAGATTCTTGCTACTGGAATTTGCAATGTGTGTAAATGCTTAGTAGATTAAGTGAACATAAATGCTAACAACGGAAACGGAAACATTTATGCCCCGTACACACAATCAGAAAATCGTACGGAAAATACCGCTTTCTAATCGATCGTACGATAATCGGATCGTTAGTACAGAGCTTTCGAGAGCCGATCAGGACAGTTCATCCGATAGTAATCTATCGGACATGCAAGAAATTTTTTTTCGTACGATGCCAGATCGTACGATTTTCGTTTAATCAGTACAGCTATCATTTCGAAAATGCAATACAAATGCATTACAACACATGACATCACTTCCAAATTTTATTTCTGTCGTGCGGGAATTTTCGTGACTTTAGTAAACTCATCAGATTTGATCTGAGATCAGCATGCAATAAAAAACGGACGATCATTCGTCCGATAATCTCATCGTGTGTATGGGGCATTAGTTTGACAACGCACTGTTCAACATAAGCATTCCATTATTATTATTGCTATTTTGTTTTGTTTTAGAAAACTCTGTTTTCACCTTTTTTATCTATATTTGCATCCTAGTGCTGCTGATCTACTCCAGTCTCTCTGCAGTCGCTTCCTCTCTACATGCACAAGCTCCAATGGCTGCTGCATGTCATTACACATGACAGGCTCCCTAATGGGGAGAACAGCAGAAAATACATGCACATTGAGCATTGGAACAGTTGCTTATAGTCTCCATTGGAAGCAAATGTAAAAAGGGTGACGACATAGGAGAACAGTTGGGAGACAGGAACAGAACGTTGTCATCTCATACTGGGTAGTGCCTAAACAATTATCTTCATGGAAAGATCACCAGAAATTATTTTATGGAAACCTGCAAATGTAAAAATAAATAAAAAATAAAAATGACTTGAAGTTACACTATTACTTACAGGACATGATATTTTATAACTGGGTTTACACCTACTTTAAATGGTAAATTTTTAAAGTGGTCTATAGATATGACCAAAAACCCAACTAATAAGGAGTAAAAAGGGACAGAGGGATTTGGTTCAAAATGGGGCAGTCCATCCAAGTAAAGGACAGTTGATAGCTATGTTACAGTTCCACAACATTTTACCTTATTACTTTCTGTTTCAAATAGTCCATAAAAACAGCTCGGTATTGCATTTATTTATTTACAGAATTTTGTGTTTTGTCTTAATACCTGCAAAATATTCCTTCTAGGTATAATGTTGTTTCTAAAGCTGGACTGAGAGTTTTAGGCTCTACAAAAGAGCCACAAGCTGCCCAATGCCAGTCTAAAAGCCCAGATCTCTTCCATGTATAATGTGTAGGATGCCATGCCTTTTTTTCAAGCTTGTTAAACAACTGATAAAACTCAAGGCATGTAATTACTGAGATTAGAACCCTAATTTTACTTTCCCACACGGACTCTTATCTCCTATTTGTCTGTTTACCCCAATTATACGTATCACTAATTATAAGCTTGGATAAGCATGCCATAATCTACCTAGAGAATAATGAGAAAATCAGAACTGAAACAGCTATATTTAAACTCGGATGTGTTATAACATTAAAAAAAAAAATGACATTTTAATGTATAAACTGAAAAACTAGTGTAGAAGTTGGATAGTGAAGATCTGGATAATATTCACATCTATGATATACAAGGTTGTTTGGTTGCTCCAATTATGGAGACAAAATCTTCATGGTAAAGCTATGTGAACAATGATCAAATAATGGGCAGCAATACATTTTTTAAACCATAATTAGTGATGGATAAATTTGACTAGCTTTGACCCATCCGTGCAGGGACAAATTTCTACATAGCCAACCTTGTCCGTGGCCTAGGGCAAACCTGCACATCATTTTGTGGATAGTAATACATTTTTGTGTGTAAGGAAAAGTTTGCTGCCTTTCCGCTTGCTGGAGTCAGTCATGTTAATGTTGCTACTCTTACAAAGATTTTACATTTCAATCAGAGGAACACTGTACCGTGTACCTAAAATGTACACATTCAGGGTCCATACACCTAAAACTGATCTGCTAGCAGAGTATGGTGGAAGTTTTACCTACTTCTAGTGGCTGGTTCTAGGTGTACTGACACAGGTAGGAACATGTCCTCTAATGCCGCGTACACACGAGCGGACTTTCCATCAAACTTTTCCGGCGTACCGGACTTTTTCGGACAATTCGATCGTGTGTGGGCTCCAGCGGACTTTTTTTTCTCAAAAGTTTGACGGACTTAGATTTGAAACATGTTTCAAATCTATCCGACGGACTCGAGTCCAGTCGAAAAGTTCGCTCATCTGTATGTTAGTCCGACGGACAAAAACTGACGCTAGGGCAGCTATTGGCTACTGGCTATGAACTTCCTTGTTTTAGTCCGGTCGTACGTCATCACGTACGAATCCATCGGACTTTGGTTGATTGTGTGTAGGCAAGTCCATTCATTCGGAAAGTCCGTCGTAAAGTCCGTTGAAAAGTCCGCCGGGCAAAGTCTGCCGTAAAGTCCGCTCGTGTGTACGCGGCATTAGCCTCTCTATCCTATCTTTGTGGCTATGAACTCAGATCCTGTTATACCCTGTACACATGATAGGATTTTCTGACAACAAATGTTGGATGTGAGCTTGTTGTCGGAAAGTCCGACCGTGTGTATGCTCTATAGAACATTTGTTGGCGAAATTTCCGCCAACAAATGTTTGAGAGCAGGTTCTCAAATTTTCCGACAACAAAACTTGTTGTCGGAAATTCCAAGCGTGTGTACATAAGTCCAACGCACAAAAGTCCGTGCATGCTCGGAATCAAGCAGAAGAGCTGCACTGGCTATTGAACTTCACTTTTCTCGGCTCGTCGTACGTGTTGTACGTCACCGCGTTCTTGACGTTCAGAATTTCCGACAACATTTGTGTGACCGTGTGTATGCAAGACAAGTTTGAGCCAACATCCTTTGGAAAAAAATCCACGGTTTTGTTGTCGGAAAATACTATCGTGTGTACAGGGCATAAGTGTGATATTAATACATCATATCCGCAGTAGTGTGATTAGTACAATTCCCATATAAGACATTTTTGAACATAAGAAAATTATAAGGCTGGTAATACCCTGTAAGATTTCTCTTGATTGGCCCCATGGGGTTGTTTGAACCAATTGAATATAGGGTTAATTGTTTATCTTTATATATACTGTATATATACACTGATCAGCCAAAACATTAGGATCGCTGACAGGTCAAGTGAATAACATTGATTACTCATTACAATAGCACCTGAAGGGTGGTGGGATATATTAGGCAGCAATTAAACATGTTGTCCATGAAGTTGATGTATTGAAAGCATAAAAAATGGGCATCACAGTTTGTTGTGTATGGGGCTGCATATCCACAGACCAGTCAGGGTGCCCATGCTGACCTGTGTTCACAGCCAGAAATGCCTACAATGTGCACGTGAGTATTAGAATTGGATCATGGATCAATGGAAGAAGGTGGCCTGGTCTGATGAATCACATCTTCTTTTACATCATGTGGATGGCTGGGTGCGTGTGAGTTATTTACCTGGGGAAGAGATGGTACTGGGATGCAATATGGGAAGTAGGTAATTCGACAGAGGCAGTGTAATGCTTTGCTGCAATGTACTGCTGTGAAACCTTGGTCTTGCCGTTCAGTAGATGTTACTTTGACATGTATTACCTACCTAAACATTGTTGCTGGCCAAGTACACCCCTTGATGGAAACGACATTCCCTGATGGCAGTGGCCTCTTTCAACAGGATAACGTACCCTGCCTCACTGCAAGAATGGTTCAAGAATGGTTTGAGGAACACAACAACAAGTTAGAGGTGTTAACTTGGATTTCAAATTCCCCAGATCTCAATCTAATCAAGCATCTGTGGAATGTGCTGGAAAAACAAGTTCAATCATGGAGGCCTCACCTCTCAACACACAGGACTTAAAGGATCTGCTAGTGATGACTTGGTGCCAGATAATATAGCATACCTTTAGAGGTCTAGGGGCATTCATGCAGCAATGGGATAGGGCTGTTTTGGCAGCAAAAGGGGGACCTACTCAATATTAGGTGGGTCATCATGATGTTATGGCTGATCAGTTTATATACAGTATTTATGACATGCCACTGTGAAAAGGTAGGCATAAATGACACAGGATTCATATTGAGGCTTAATGCGAGGTTCCAGACTATCATTTCTGAGCGGAGAGGCACAACTCATTGGGAAAAAGCACCTACCACATGAGTATAATCACCCCAATATAATTATATATACATAAATATATAGTGTATATGAAAATTTTGAAAATAGATGGGGAATACCTAGACTGACCATGCTGGACTTAACAATTGGGTTTGTATAGAGATATAAAGATGTGGTTATGATCACTTCTAATCAAAAGAGATTTACAGCATTATTGTGAATGTCTGTTTCCCCAATATCCAATCATTGCCTTTTCTATACAAAAAAAGAAACCAAAGATTTTATTTACCATGCCTGTGTTTCATCTACCTGTTGTAACATTTGAAGACTATTTTAAAGGCACTGTCATCACTTAAACCCCTAGTCAAGTAGATATCGCTCCCTTTTTTCTCTGCGGGACATCTGCCTATCTTTGACCAGACTTACACCACAGAGACCCGCTATTAGGATTACTAGATTTCTATGGAAACTGTTTTCTCTAGTAACTATCTCTTCCATCAACTCTAATTCACTCTGTAACTGCTCACGATAAATCTTATCATCTTCACCTATAACTTCTCCTCATAAACCTTTTTTCTAACGGATCCTATAATAACTTACAATAAATTTCATTTACGAGTGTCTCCCTAATCCCTTCCCTATATGTGTTTATCAGAGGGTCTGATACAAGAAAAAGGCCACTTTTTTTTGGAAGAGGTCATTAAATAAATCTAAATAATGATGCACATTAGAAAAAAAACCTAACTAATGAATTCCTTAGATGCAGAAATGCAGTCAAGATGATGCAAATCAGATTGCTTTAGCAATACTGGTACTATATCCATGCATTACCAAATAACAGTGATTATGGTGATTCTGCTTTGTTGTACAGATAATTAATGAAAATTAACTACTAAATGTTTTTATAATGACTTTCAAGCAGGAACAGTACACATTCAAAAAAAGCTTATTTATTCCTCTATAATATTTGTCACTGTGGCTGCTACACTCCCTTCTAGATCCAATATTTACTGAACGGATTTGTAATTTGTAATTTTCATGCAGTAAAATGGGTGATTGTACTCTGTAGTGCTACTGGATGCAGCACTCACTGCTAACATTCCTTGAATAGGACAGGATGTGTGAGGGTCAAGGTATATACTGTATGTGTGCAGGAATCCTACAGGTTTGCTCATACTGATGTGTAGTTATCTTTTTCTGTTTGCTATGAGTAAATGAACCACCGATCCCTAACTCTCCTATTTTTTGAAGCACAAATGTTGCCAACCCAACTGGTGATGTTTATATAGTTTAGTTATTCTGCGCTCACCAATTTTAATGATATGATCAATATTATATAAAATATATTATAAGTGAAAAAATTCAAAAATATATGTGTAAATGTATGCTGCTATCTCCAAGAATTAAATATTAAGTCAACATATATAGAAAGAAAAAAGAAGATTGTGCAAACCTAAAAACACATTATTAAGTAATCATGCAAAACACATAACATGTGAGTGAATTTGTCCATGTGCATCAATTGTCAATGTGTAAAAAAGTTCCAAAAAAAAAACAAAAATGTTTTTTCGTAAAATGTAACAATTAAAAACAACTTCTAGTTAATCGGTTATAAACTTTGGTTGCAGCGCCTAGAAATCTGCAATGGCAACTGGTCAGTACTTTATATCCCAGCGAAGAAGTAAGATAAAAAAGCCAGATGGCCTCTTACCGGACACAATGGACCCCAAGTTATAGGGATCAAGCTCTCCTGATATGTACAGTAATCATCTGTGATGATCCATCTGGTCCGCTCCAAACACTAGCCACTTTCCTCCATCATGGACACCAGGATGCTTTAATAAAATTCCACCTTCCAGTCACTCTGCTCGACATTCTAAGTATAAAGGATTTAGAAGAAAAGGAACTTCATGGTGCAGTAGATAATGGTAGTTTATTCCATAAAATTTTCTTAAGCACAGCAAAGAAATACGATACAAGGACACAGCCACAAGTTTTTCAGACGGGCAGCTGGTGCGTGGTGACGTCACAAGATTCTCTGTTCCTAGTCGATGCTTGTTACAGAGAAACGCGTCAGTTGGAGAGACTATTGTGACGTCACCACGCATCATCTGGCAGTCTGAAAAACCTGTGGCTGTGTCTTTGTATTGTATTTCTTTGCTGTGCTTAAGAAAATTTTATGGAATAAACTACCATTATCTACTGCACCATGAAGTTCCTTTTCTTCTAAATCCCTTATACTTACTGGAAGAGTGTCGGGCAGAGTGACTGGAAGGTTGAATTTGAATAAAACATCCTGGTGTCCATGACGGAAGAAAAGTGGCTAGTGTTTGGAGGGGACCAGATGGAACATCACAACTAATTACTGTGCATATCAGGCGAGCTTGATCCCTATAACTTGGGGTCCATTGTGTCCGGTAAGAGGCCATCTGGCTTTTTTAGCTTACTTCTTTACTAAAATACTGACCAGTTGCCATTGCAGATTTCTAGGTGCTGCACCCAAAGTTGCCTTCATTGTTCCTTCATTGTTATATTTTTTTCTTGTGATTTGGGACTTTTATAACCAATTAACTAGAAATTGTTACATTTTACAAAAAAAATTTCTGTCTTTTTTTGGGACATTTTTTGTAACTTTTTTTTACACATTAACAATTGATGCACATGAACAGATTCACTCACATGTTATGTGTTTTGCATGATTACTTAATAATGTGTTTTTAGGTTTGCGCAATCTTCTTTTTCTTTCTATAACTGGTGATGTTTGCCAACCTGGTTAGTGTGTATCATTTCTATGAACACAGCAGGGACTCATACAGGGCAAATGATCAGGTTTATTTTTTATTCTGGTGCTGCCAGCTGTTTATAAATACCTTCCTTTTGCTCCCCTTTCGTCCAGTTAAAGAAAGTAGCCCTGTGTAAGCTCCAGGTCCTGACTTGGATCTTTTAAAGGACTGAGGACTGAGTTCCCTGTACCTATCTGAAACAGCTGACAGAGGTGGGCGGCTAAGGGCCCAATTTCAAAGCTTTGTTGACTGCCTTTAAAGTAAAAGCAGTTTCTTTAATATTAATACTTTGAGTGAACTGTCTCAGAAAATTAGCTTTGCCTTAACAAGACCACCATTTGGGTCCCTCATTGGCACCATTGCTGGTTGCAGGGAACTAATAATCCAGTACTGCAATCCCTTGCAGTGTCATCAACATCAATAGACTCTATTCTGGATCCTAAGGAGGTTCCTTGGCTTTAAACATCCAGGTTCCATCCCAATGATTCTCAATAGTCCCCAGTACAACCTAAATATTGCACAAGAATTACGTGCTCTCATACTAAGAACCTTTATGCTCACATTTTAACAGTCCAAATTAAGATACATTTTCTACCTTGGTATTATAGTTACAGTTTACTCTCAAACAATTAAAATTGTAAATATTTATCTTGCCTGGATAACCTGTTGTCTTTAATGCATACAAAATAGAAATTCACATTTAAACTTAAACTCCAGCCAAAACGTATTGTTTTGTTTTAGACCAAGTGGGGAAGGGTTAGAGCTTCTACTTAGTAGTGTAGCAAAAAGTAGGATACTGACAGCTGTATTGGGTTCAGACAGGTATAAAAAGTAAATGTTCCAGGGCTGTCATTTAAATTTTTTAACCTTAACTACTTAAGTTAGCCATAGATGGATCATTTTCTTGTTTGGTCAGCCAGCTGATAGACCAAAAAAGTGGGTGGATTCCCCCATCCACTCAATAGAGATGATGGAGGAATCCTCACTGATGTGCAATTGTATGCTGATAGTGGGACTGCTTCACTCTCACAATGCACTGATCAATGCTGATTGGTTGCATATGCTGATCGAATTATTATTTTTCAACATTCCCATTCAAGAGAAACCAATTGTTGGATTAACTTCTCTCTTGCAGGAACAGCAATAGATGGAACAATATATGGCTGGTTCATGCTTAACGGGCCAAATTTCAATCAGTCTATGGTTAGCTTTGATGTTCAGGTTTTTATTGCCTTCTTTGTTTTTTTAAGGGCCCTTTCACACTGCTGCATTTAAAAATGTGGTATGCATTTTTCAAAAGCACATATTGCGTTTTTAACATGCTTTTATTGTTTTGTATTTTTTGGGTTTTTTGTGCATTTTTTGGTTTTCTGACTGCTTTTGATGCATTCCCATTGACTTACAATGGACGGTGCCTTTTTGATACACGTTAAAAAAATGCAGCATACAGGACTTTTCAAGACGCAGTTCACCCATAGTCACCCATAGTGCAGTGATGTGAAGAGTGACAAAAGACTTAAAGGGGAATCGTTTTTATGGGCTTTTGTTGCCCTGGAAAAGCGTGGCAAAAGCACACCAGTATGAACGGGGCCTAAAATTTTTCCCCTTTTTTCTGTTAGAACCTAAAGTGATAGGAAAACTTTCTAATGACAAAGACAACACCACATTTGTGGACAATGTTAGAGGGTTGGGACTTATGACAAGGTTTTTATTGCTGTCTATACCTTTCTGTTCTGGTTACAAACTGCACCCCTTATATCTTGTGTGGGCATCACCAGAACCGGAAGTGAGGGGAAATCTCCCCAATAGGACCACATATAAAAACTCTTTGTATACAGCATTTAAAACCTGAAAGAAATGCTAATTCTTCCCTCATTTATCCAAAATTAAAAAATGTCTGGAGTTAGGCTTTAAATTATAACATGAATGCCAAAAGTGATCAGCTGGTGACATTCATAAAAATATATAATGACAGCTACCCAGGCACTATTTACACATATCTCTATGCCAAATACAAAACTGCCAGCTCTCAAGAAAAAATGCTAACCTTTCCAAACTTTCAAGCAATGGCCTGCAGACTTGTGTTTAGACATTTAAGCATAAGAATGTTTTGAGCAGTTGGCACAAACTGGGCTAAGTAGTTGCTGTGGCACTGCGTGGCACTGAATGGCATTTCTTACGCTCCCTTTCTCCCCTCCAGTTTGCTCACACAATGCCGATTTAATTAGCCTGTTATCTCACAGTGCCAGCTGCTCTCTCTAACATTGCACATTCACCAGAGAAAAGACACGAGTTGCCCAACCGAGAGAACGAGGTCGAGGAGTAGAGAGCAATGGAACCACAAGAGAAAGATAGACAGTAAATGAAAATGGGACAAATTACTGAGTGAGAAAAAAAAATATTTTATAGAAGGACCTAAAAATATTTCTCTGACAGGGAATAGCCATTTTTGGATACTATTTTTGAACATAAATCCCATCTATTGCATAGTATAATGATATATTTTAGTGTTTCCATTTTTTCATGATATACATATGTTTACAAACTTGTTTTTACTTATTTTTGTTTTAATTAACTCAGGGCAAATTTAGCACATATATTATGTAAAATAACTCTAGGATCAATTTGCATACTTAAATATATATATTTTTAGGAAAATATAAGAATTTTTGGTGCACTGTTTAAATATAAAATAAAGGGACGCTCATATACAGATAGTGGGCAGGAAAGGCTTAAACAGCCATTGTGTAGCAATGCCAAATAGGAAGCAGAGCCTTCACATATACAAGGCAAAAATATCGGTATACTAAAAAAATACTTACAAATGATATATAGGAACATGGTTTTGAAAATACTATCATATAATTAAAGATTAATTACATAAAGCTGATCAATTTTACAAGTTTAAATAAAAAGAAACGATTATACATTATTTTTCTAATATTCTAATAATAGTATGCATGTTTTTGATGTAACTAAAAAGGTTCTTATAGTAGGGAATACTTTAGAATGTTTATCAAGCCCATTAAAGTATAGATATTGGCCCTCAAAGTGCAGAGCTAGTGGCTTAGAGGAGTTGAAGTAAATCTAAACCCTAACTATATAATAAATAGCAGTATACTTCTAAAGCAGTAAATGTGACATTCACTAAACTTTAACTGCAGGTGAAGATTCACTCACAGTGAATGTTTGGTGAAAGTCACATTTATTTTTTATAAATATACCCCTAGGCAGTCCAAAGCACTGTATATCAAAAACAATTGCCTTTTTTCAATTCTAAAATACTGTTTTCGTTTTTTTCATCCATTTTTTGCATCTCAGTGCTGCTGCTCTCCAGGCTCTACAAGCATTACACATCATTGCTCAGTTGATAGGAACAACAGTGCTCCATTCCTGCCCAATGAGTGCTTTTCGGGTAAGGCGACAACATAAAAAAAGCTTCACAGAAAAGCCCATGCGGTAATTACTCACAGTAAAAAGTAACCTTAACTTACTGAGGCAAAGCATCAATGGATGAGAAATCTGTATGAGAAGCCCTTTATCAAAGGACTTGTCACTGCCATTGGTGGTAAAAGCTTTTTTTTTTTTAACTGCAATTAATTGGTGTGATGCCTTTTTTCCTAATTTTCTATATTTGCAGTGCTGCTATATTTGCCCACCTTCATTTTTTCCGATTTTTAAAGGTTAATGGTGCAGGATGAGTTTTGTTTAATTTAGGGTGTTAATACAGGAGCACAACTAGGGGATAGGAAATATCTGAATAGGGACCATGACAGGATCACCTGGTATACTTTATATAAAAATTGCAAATTTTAATTATTATAAACAATTTTAAAAAAATGTCTTAACATGTTCTAGCTTATATGACATTTTAGTGACTAAGATTGGAACTATTTTAGGCACCTACCAGACCAGGCGAGATTATAGCCTAGAAATATTTTTTAATCATTTTTAACATCTAACATTTGAGTACATCCTTTAGTGTGGTGCATATTATGGTGCATAAAGTAAAGTAATTATTTAAAGAAAACAGCTGTGGATTTTAAGTTTTCAAGTTCAATTAATGTTTGGATAATTTTCCATTAGCCAATATTCCCAGCAGGACATTTTTATTAAGAGGGGAGACGATTTAACAAGTTTGACTAGAATGACACATGAATCATATGACAGACTCAAGCAGCAGGCATAATAAGTCATCCAGATGATGATTCTATCACCAACTGTCCAGTCCCCTGTGAAATTTCAATATACCCAAGACTATTGATTTTAAAGGAAATACATAGTCATATATATAAGTCACGTTAACAAAAAATGTTCGCCAGATTTAACTTGCCCCCCCTAAAACCCACAGAGGAATGCAAAAAGCCCTGATAACCCATAAAACTGCCATATCCACAATCTACAATGTTATTTCTAACAAATATGTATTGCCATTTACATTTTCTACATGTTAACATACATTTGGCACATTTTTGCAATCTGAGTTTATTGATTTTTGAAGTTTTAACAAACATAAGGTACAAAAGCATTAAAAACAGGGAGTAATACAGGAGGAAAGGAAAATACACACATTGGTATGTGTACTTTTTTGCACAAGGATATGTGAATGAAACTTAGATGTGGGTGTGGGATGGGATCACTTATAAATCCAGTAAGAATGTGGATCAAAATAATACAATTCAACCCATTTTTTTTAACAATCTGCTTAGTCAAATGGAGCCAGGTCCAGGAGAGGAATATTTAACTTTTTACATTCTCCCAACTTGTCTTTCCATCTTAGGGAAGACAAGTGGCATTGCTTAGAGTTAAAGGGGTTGTAAAGGTAAGTGTTTTTTCACCTTAATGCATCCTATGACTGCCCCCCCAGCCTTCTCCCCCCCCCCCTTTTACTTACCTGAACCCTCAAACTTGTCCCACGGAGACAAGCCTTCTCTCTGCTAGGGGGTTCTCGCCTGTTGATTGGATAGATTGATAGCAGTGCAGCCATTGACTGCTGTCAATCAAATCCAATGACGCGGCCGCCGGGGGCGGGGCCGGGTCCTGCATCCGGCGTCTATGGATGCCGAATACTGGACTCAGGAGCACGCCCGCAAGGTAACCCCCCAGGAGAGCGCTTCTCCCAGGTGGTTATCTGATGCAGGGAGGAGCCGAGACAGCCACCAAGAGACCCCAGAAGAGCAGGATCGGGGCCACTGTGTGCAAAACGAGCTGCACAGTGGAGGTAAGTATGACATGTTTGTTATTTTAAAAAAAAAATTACCTTTAGTGTCATTTTAAATGATTTTTATGAAATACAAACACTAGATATGGTAACAGAACCTGGCCATAAGGTACAAAAAGTTAGAAAAATTGGACTTTGAAACATAAACAATAAATACAAACTGCATTATATCAAAAACACTAACCCATAAAATATTTAAACCTACCAATTGATGGAGACTCCACCCTAATAGCGAAAAATGATAATGATACAGATATATCCAAATATGCATGAAGACAATGTACTTGGTATGGGCTTCCCTTTTTGCATCCTGCATGGGCTCTCCCAGAGTATCTGAGACTGATGCCCTGTACACACGGTCGGACATTGATCGGACATTCCGACAACAAAATCCTAGGATTTTTTCCGACGGATGTTGGCTCAAACTTGTCTTCCATACACACGGTCACACAAAGTTGTCGGAAAATCCAATCATTCTGAACGCGGTGACGTAAAACACGTACGTTGGGACTATAAACGGGGCAGTAGCCAATAGCTTTCATCTCTTTATTTATTCTGGGCATGCGTGGCACTTTGTACTTCGGATTTGTGTACACACGATCGGAAATTCCGACAACGGATTTTGTTGTCGGAAAATTTGCTCTCAAACTTTGTGTGTCGGAAAATCCAATGGAAAATGTCCGATGGAGCCTACACACGGTCGGAATGTCAGACAACACGCTCCGATCGGACATTTTCCATCGGAAAATCCGACCGTGTGTACGGGGCATATGTGTGGAAACACAAACTTCACCCCTGAAAGCACTAGGAAAGATTAAGCCTGCCTTAACTGGAATTTAGGTCCACCTTACTACCTATTCAACCAGCAGGCTCAGTCCTGCTTCTTTGTCCAATCAAAGACAAAAAATCCAGCACCACGATGTCTCAAAGATAAAATATATACGATTTAATTAGATCCATCCATTAATATTGTATTATGACTAAGGCCTATGTAAGAGGCTGAAACGCTTCAATAATTAAAGGTGTTGATTCCTTTTAATGGATGGATCTAATAAAATCATATATGTTTTATCCAGATTTTTTTTCTCTTTGATTGGAGATTGAATACCTGAGTACTGGGGCTATCCAAGCACATGAGTCTCCATCCCATCCTGTTTATTATTAACCATTATTATGGGGTAGCAGCGCGATTTCTGGGGATGTCAGTCCTGCTCCTTACCCTAGACACAAGTCCAAGGTAGTACAAGCCAAAGAATAATTACCCAATTACACGGAAGAAACAGGGACCCAGACAGTTTCTCCATAGTTGTGCCAATGTTATGTGGCAAAGTTAACATAACAACAGTCGTTCTTAATATTTACAGAACACGCTTAAGGCCCCTTTCACACTGCTCTGTAGCAAATGCGTTTTTAGCGTGATTTTGCTAGGTTTCAGATGCGTTTCCCCTGCGTTTCTGGTGCGTTTTTGGCTGCCTGCACCTGTGAATAATTTGCGCTGTTTCTAATTCATACTATACTTATATAAATTGGTGACAAATAATCATAAATTATATTAAACATGTGCATAACAATGTACAAAAAATGACACACTGTATATAAAGTGCTGTGCACAGCCACTAACAGTGTGCAAAACTTTTTGCTATGTTGGTGCTCATAAAACCAAAAATAAAAACAGAAAAAAACAACATATTAACTGCAATGGTTGCAATTAATTGAATGAATGTGTCCAAGTTTGTAGAAGGTGACTAGTGCTCCAAAAACTCTTGTGCTTGCAAAAAGCGACTGTATATTCCAAATTCCCACATGCAATTCATAAAAGAATGTCCACATACAAACAAGTATTTCCAGAGTGCATGCCCATCACCACTGTGCTCCAAACACCAAGGTTGGCAGCTTACCAGATGAAATGATCCCACCAAGAGATCATATGTAAATTCACCTCTGAAGATGGGTAGTCAGCCATCCTTAGTAGATCCAAGCTCACGTATCTCATAGCATATACAGTATTGATAAAAACAGAGAGCTCATAGTGCATTACTGTATATAAGCTGGTTTATTGAAAAGCAAGATTGCATTTACAGCAAAGATGTTTAGATCGGGCAGAAAATCATTCCTTATGTGCGGCCGCCTGCAGAACAGTCCGCACGTTCTGACATCATGCTACTAATTCCGACCCAACGTGTTTCCTCTCAGACGGGATCGACTGGCAATGGAGGCTCCAGCAGTGGTGTAAAAAGCCCCATAGGATTTAAAGGGAAACATTTTTCCTGTGTTTTTCTTGGTAAAAACACAGGAAAAATGTATCAGTGTGAAAGGGCCCTAATAGAACAGTTACAAACAGCTCTTAGGGTGTTATTGCCTGCACTACATAACTGAAAGAGTCCCAACCTTCCTACATCTGAGGATTACAAAGAAACTAGCTCCCCTCCCATAACGGAGCAGTCCCTGCATTCCCCCCAAGGGAGACATCCGCTTAGAGCTACCCAAGCTTACATGGCAGTGCTCTACTATGTTCACACTTCACTTTCAAAGGAAAAACTCCTCAGGTCCCTTTCTGACACTGGATGGTTCCTGCCAATCAACTATGCTCACAGAGTCTGTTTATATGCCCCTAGTGGAGAAGTGAGAGGGCATACTGCCCAGCGACCACAGAGTAGAGCTATCCCTGAAAGGGACCTTACACTGGGAGATTAACATTAACCCAACAAAGTGTGGGGACTTACAGTGGCTCCATAAAGAACTCCACAAGGCTAACTGCTAGACCAAGGGCCCTTCTTCCCACCATAATAGCAATCTGTACAATAAGGCCATACTGAATTGTTAAAAGGTATACTGTAATTCAGTCGAATAATTATGAAACACCATTGGCACTAAAAATCCAAAGATTTATATTGAAAGAAAATAGAAAATGGAAATGCAATGGAAGGATGACCCTGACCTGCCTTCCAACTGCCACCCTGCCCTTAACCCTGCCTGCTTTCTGTCTTCTTCTGTGCTGATTTCTGTCTGTCTCTGACTATGATTCTAACCTTTTTGGGTGTGGCAGTATTCTGCCAGCTGTATTTCAATCTGCTTCTGCCCAGTGATCTTCTTATTGACATATGCATCTCAGTCAAGCCTTGTTTCAGCTCCAGTGGACTGGACTTTCAGCATCTCTGCCACTCTGGATCCTCCCATTCCCTGTTCTCCTCCCCAGGTGTATTGGACCAGAGGTGTTACGGAGGCCCCCTCATCAACCTGATCTCTAATTAGGCATAATGTGGATTGGTAACAACCTTATATT
Source organism: Lithobates clamitans (assembly GCA_037952925.1). NCBI lineage: Eukaryota > Metazoa > Chordata > Amphibia > Anura > Ranidae > Lithobates > Lithobates clamitans. The sequence goes on from JBBGZY010000224.1 coordinate 3,613,746, forward strand.
GACAGCAAGTATGTTGGGCATAATGCTCAGTATTTAAATGGTGATCCATGGTAGCCATGGGGTGCACACTGTCTGCCCACAGTGGTTTAAGATTGACTTCTGATGGCTGCCATCTAGAAACTTAGAACTACCGTGTTTGCCCCAAAAAAAGACCTACCCTGAAAATAAGCCCTAGTTTAAAATGCTTGTAAAATCCTAGAATCCACGCTATTACAATAGTATATAATGTATAATGTGTGTTTTTCTGTAATATTGTGCCAAATACCTTTAGTACAGTGCCACTCGGCACTCAGCTGACCTCCCGCTGCTCTTCTCCTCTTCTCCCAGCTGTCAGTGGGGCATCTGGGCCCCCCCCTCTGCAGTGCTCGGAGCAGAGACGAGAGCTCCGGCGGGTCACGGAAGCACAGAGTGGCGCTGTAATGAAGGTATTTGACACAATTATATTACAGAAACACACATTATACATTATATACTACTGTAATAGAGTGGATTATAGGATTTTACAAGCATTTTAACTCGGTTGATACTGGGGATTCCTGACAGGCAGGGAGGGAGAGGTGAGAGAAGGCAGCACATTATATGATAAGACCTACCCCTAAAATAAGCCCCACTGTGTCTTTTGCTGCCAAAATGAATATAATATTATTTTCAGGGAAACACGGTATGTACAATCTATAAACTACCCTTACAATGCATAGTAAATTATGTAATCATAGGAACACAATCCCCCCAAAGGAAATCTTTGTATGTCCCAAAAACACTATACATATCAATTTGCTATTATAAGTAAGGACGCGTACACACGGGCTGACTTTTCGACCGGACTTGGTCCGACAGACTTTCCGACGGACTTTTGACGGACTTTTGAACGAACGGACATGCCTACACACATGATCACACCAAAATCCGACGGATTCGTACGTGATGACGTATGACCAGACTAAAATAAGGAAGTTGATAGCCAGTAGCCAATAGCTGCCCTAGCGTGGGTTTTTGTCTGTTGAACTAGCATACAGACGAGCGGATTTTTCAACCGGACTCAAGTCCGTCGGAAAGATTTGAAGCATGTTTCAAATCTAAAGTCCGTCAGATTTTCGACTGGAAAAGTCCGCTGAAGGTCCGATGAAGCCCACACACGATCGGATTGTCCGGCGGACCAGTCCGGTCGAAAAGTCCGCTCGTGTGTACGCTGCATAAAAGGTAAGTTATAGGTAAATCAATAAATCGCTAAATTGTGAAAAGTTCTGTGGCCTGTTAACAGGTACAAACCACTATCCCTGAAGTAATATAAAGAGAACAACAAAAAGAGGGCGCACCAATGTAGTGCATTACCATTATACCAATTTATTAAATGTCTAAAAGCAAGTAATATACACACAAACACATGACAATATTAGACATATCATATAACACAAACAAGACTGCCACCAAATCTCCATTTCTTTGCCAGTGTAACAGGAAGACTCTAAAGGGTCTTCCCGTGACACTGGCAGAGTGGTGGAGATCTGGCTTTAGTCTTACCTGTGTTATATGATATGCCTGACATTGTCATGCATTTGTGTGTATATTACTTGCTTTTCGACATTTAATAACGTGGTATAATAGGAAATGTGCTAGACTAGGGCACCCTGTTTTTGTTGTTCTGTTTTAATAACTTCAGGTATAGTGGTTTATACCTTTTTACAGGCCACAGCAATTCAGCTATGTGTTCATTGATTTACCTATAACTTACTTTTTTGTTGTTTTGTAGTGCTATATGAAGGCACACCCACAGTCCCAAGCAACTTTTGATTGCCTTCCCTTATAAATATATATATATATATATATATATACACTATATTACCAAAAGTATTGTAGGCCTGCCTTTACACACACAGGAACATTAATGGCATCCAAGTCTTAGGCCTCGTACTCACGATCGGATTGTTGGCCAACAAAACTGCAGACTTGTGTCCGAAGGGCTTTGGCCCAAACTTGTCTTGCATACATACGACACACAATTGTTGGCCAACAATCACGAACGTAGTGACGGACTACATGTTTTTTCAGCTCTTTAGCGCCACCCTTTGGACTCCTTCTGCTAATTTCATGTTAGTAGAAGTTTGGTGAGTGTTGATTCGCGCTTTTCATTTTGTGCTTTTCAGTTCGTTTCCGAACGGCCGTATGCTCTCTCCCAGGGGATTATCGTTACAGTGTTATATTATCAACTTTTTTGAATGACAACAATTTGACTTGGATCATTATTGAGTATCTTACTTGGATATAGCTGAACCTGCATATTGGTCACTCTGGACTGAAGGACTATCTCATCTCACATTTATACAACCTTTATATGGCTGTTTGTTGTTCTCCATTCAATATCTTATCCCCTGTCTGAGGTTAATACATTATGATACCCGCCTTTATGAGCCAACAGTCAGCTCCTATGAATCCTCGTGTCGTGACTTGCTCTTCCTGTGAGCCAACCCTTTCTTTATTGGAAACTTTTCCCTTTTTGACCATTTGTCGAAAAAGGCTGACTCTCCTGCAAGATAATGAGACCTTTTCCTTATCTTGCAACTAATGCAACATTTGTCCGCGGAAAATCCGACAACAATTGTCTGATTGAGCATACACATGGTCGGATTTTCCGCCAACAGCCTGTCATCACACATTTCCTGCCAGAAAATCAGATCCTGTGTACGCGGCTTTAGTGCTTAGGGTTCAATACTGAGTCGGCCCACCCTTTGCAGCTATAACAGCTTCAACTCTTCTAGGAAGGCTGTCCACAAGGTTTATTAGTGTGTCTATGGGAATTTGTGGGGTCAGGCACTGATGTGGACGAGAAGGCCTGGCTCGCAGTCTCCTCTCTAATTCATACCAAAGGTGTTCTATCAGGTTAAGGTCAGGACTCTGTGCAGACCAGTCAAGTTCTTCCACCCGAAACTTACTCATTTGTGTCTTTATGGACCTTGTTTTCCACTGGTGCGCAGTCATGTTGGAACAGGAAGGGACCCATCCCCAAACTTGGGAACATCAGATTGTCCAAAATGTCTTGGTGTGCTGACACCTTAAGAGTTCCCGTCACTGGAACTAAGGGGCCAAGCCCTACCCTGAAGAACAACTCTACACCATAATCCACCCTCCACCAAATGATTTGTACCAGTGCACAAAGCAAGGTCCATAAAGACATGGATGAGCGAGTTTGGGGTGGAAGAACTTGCATTGATTAGCGAACTTGGGGTGGAAGAGCTTGACTGGCTTGCACAGAGTTCTGACCTCAACCCCAAAGAACACTTTTGTGATGAATTAGAGCGGAGACTGTGAGCCAGGCCTTCTTGTCCACATCAGTGCCTGACCTCACAAATGCGCTTCTGGAAAAATGTTCAAACATTCTTATAGACACACTCCTAAACTTTGTGGACAGCCTTCCCAGAAAAGTTGAAGCTGTTATAGCTGCAAAGGGTGGGCCAACTGAATATTGAACCCTACGGACTAAGACTGGGATGCCATCAAAGTTCATGTGCATGTAAAGGCAGGCGTCCCAATACTTTTAGCAATATAGTGTATATATATATGTAAATATTCTTTAGTACACATCCCTTAATTAAAATATATGTTATATTGTCATTTCAAGGGGCAAGGAAAAATGAGTACTCCTATTATTCTAACACTTTAACACATGCACTTAATTACTTTACAATTTAATCAACCATATATCCGAAAAACAATTACTCTCAGTAAACATGCACAAGCAGAATGCATTATTAAATAATTAAAGCGTGCTACCTTCTGACCTTTGCTTTAACATCTGCCCCTAGCTTCTCATTCCCATACAGCAAAGACAATAATAACATGGGAGAAATATCTCACCTTAGTCGCCATTGTTAGGTGTCCCTCCTGCAATGGGATGAGAGCCAGAGATGGATGTGCAGAGTAGAAGACACGTATCGGGGTCACCACTGTTAAATTAACCTTTTCAATTGCCTTTTGCAATGAAGGACAGAAGCATTCTCTCGTAATGGCAGGTTTACTTCAGAGTAGTTGTCATACATACGAATACAGATTTATCAGTGTACACCGGTCCACGACTCAAAAGGGTGTGGCAGTTACAAATATATTTCTTCAGCTTTTTATACAGATACAGTTAAAAATGGCAGCCTATGTATGGCCTGACACCAACAAACAAGTCACCTCCTACAAAACATCTTTAACTAATTGTTTCTACATTACAAATGGTCATACTGACCTCTAGATTATATTGTTATACATAATCAATCTTATAGTGAAACATAGGCTGCTTTCCAACTAGGGTTGTTATTGCATTTTGTTCTTTCCCATAAAAAGGGTCAATGTTCCACCAAGCTGTCCAGACATCACTTGGCAGGACACTGTCTTTCGCAATATTTTCCTAATACACAAAAACAGTTTGTAACATATGAGAGGGGGAACTCCAGACCCCTAAGAACCAATGAAGTGTATATAGTTCAATAATAAGGGGAACTCCGGACTCTAGATATTCGATATCTTAACAATATATATATATATATATATATATACACACACACACACATACATACAGTATATATTTATTTATGGTTGAAGCCCTTTGACCGAGACAAATATGAATCACATAACATAGACCTGAGGTGTGCCTTGGTTGGCTGGTCGGTATGCCAGGGAAAGGGGGCATACCCAAGATAAGTAATGTAAGATTGCGGGGCGGAATGGGGTGAGAAGTGCCCTGAAAAGTGGAATGGGAGGGTGGGTATCGCGCACTGGAACCGACAAATAGCACAGGCAAGTGGTCCGCTTAACCACTTGCTTACAGGGCACTCAAACCCCCTCCTATCCAGACCAATTTTCAGCTTTCAGCGCTGACGCACTTTGAATGACAATTGCGCGGTCATACAACACTGTACCCAAATGAAATTTTTATCATTTTTTCACCACAAATAGAGCTTTCTTTTGGTGGTATTTGATCACCTCTGCAGTTTTTACTTTTTGTTAAAAAAATGTAAAAACTGAATTTTTAAAAAAAAAAATTAAATTTTTTATAACAAAATATTAAAAAATAAAAACGGGTAATTTTTCTCCTTCATTGATGTACGCTGATGAGGCGGCAGTGATGGGCACTGATAGGTGGCAGTGATGGGCACTGATGGGTGGCAATGATGGGCACTGATGGGTGGCAGTGATGGGCAGCACTGCCAGGTGGCACTGATTGGCACTACAGGTGGGCATTGATAGCTGGCACTTGTGGGCATTGATAGGAGGCACTTGTTGGCATTGATAGGTGGCACTTGTTGGCATTGATAGGTGGCACTGTGGGCACTGTTGGTGGCACTCTGGGCACTGTTAGGTGGCACTGTGGGCACTGTTATATGGCACTTTTATGGTGGCACTGATGAGGCAGATGTGCCTCTTCCACTTGGGGACCGATGTCCCTCACATCCGAGCCGGTGATCGGCTTTTTTTTCTACTCACGCTGTCAATGTGAGTAGAAAAAAAAAACGATTACCGATCTTTTGTTTACATCATGTGATCAGCTGTCATTGGCTGACAGCTGATCACATGGTAAGGGGCCGGGACCGGCCCCTTACACGGATCGATGATCAGCCGAGTCTCAGTGACTTGGTGATCACAGCGCGGCCTGCGTGCGCCCTGCAGGGCGCGCGCAGGGAGCGTGCACATGGGAGGCCGTCATATGACGGCCTTCCGGGAATTCAGGACCGCGCTGTGGCCATCATTCGGCCATAGCGCAGATGTGTAGTGGTTAAATACCCCCCGGACTCCTCCCATAAATTCTGGCCACCAAACTGGCCTTCTTATATACTGTATATAATAAATGATTAAGATGTGGGAGAATAAAGACGCAGAATAAAAGAGGCAGATGTAAATGTGTGTGTGTGTAAGGGGGTGTAAAGTAAAAGCACGGAGAGGTAGGGGGAAGGCGTAGAAGGAGTGAATATTATGCGAGGGGGAATACAAGATGTCGAAGCTTGAAGGGAACAGAGCTGAATGAGGCAGAGAAATGAATGCGGTGAAAAATAAAAGAGAACAGTGACAGCAGCTAAGGAGTGTGCTGGCGAGAGGGAGAAGGTGTTAAGAAAGATAGAAGGAGAGAATCAGCAGTGTGTCGATATAAATAGAGAAAGAACAAGAGCGACAGGAACAAAACCTGGAGGGAGACAGATGTGCAAGCCGTGTGGAGGAGAGAAAAATCTCTTCTGTGATGCAAAATATGCTTTTTTTTCTAAACATATTTAAGATATTACACTCATTTAAGACCCATTGCTGTGGTATTATTTGAAAATACAGTACATGAAATGAGACAACTATGCAGTTATCCATGGCAACCAATCAAAATTCAGCTTTGAGTATGTCAATGAAAAGAAAACTGATACTGGTTACTATAGGTTTCAGCACATGACTGTTCTTTATTCTGTCATTGGGATTCAAAGAAAAAAATAAAATCCCAGACAGCAGGAACAGATTTGAAGAAATTGCTATTAATGAGAGAAAAGGGAAATGCCTGTTTTAAGGCTCACCTTCCCTATGGGACTGGGGCAGTTAAGAGAATTTCAAGGCTCCCCTGAAGGGAGTGAGGGGTTACAGGGTTTCAAGGCCCCCCTTTTCCTCCCTTTTAGGGATCCTTAAAGTGAAGGCAGGTGTCAAGGGCCCCCACTCACCTGTAAGGAAATGTGAGGAGCTTTCTGGGTCAACTGATTGGTGGGGTGAGTTTTCTTGGGGGTCACATGACCTTCTGGAAAGTTCTAGATTGTTTTTGGGGGGCTATACAGAGTAGGTCTGGACCCCAGAAGTTCACTGGCCTCAGGCGGTATCTCTGTGGTGCTCCTCTCCCTCCTGCCCCAATTTATGTTGCGGCCTGTTATTACATGGTTGGGTCACCTTTTGTTAAAAAAGGGGGATTTATGTTATCTAAAGTTCACAGCTTGAGTTTTATGACTAAGCTGATAAGTGGCATTTCAAGTAGTGAAAAAATCATTGTAAAAAATTGTTATATTTTGAATTTTTAAATAAAGTGTTTTTATTTAAACCAATAATAAAGATGGCCCCGGCCAAGTTTACTACCAAGAAGTTGTTTTTTGGTTTTATTTATTTATTTAAGACACTGCCTACAGTCCCAATAATGATCTAAAACTGGCTGTAGAGCCATTATTACATTCTAAAACATTCATTGTAAGAATTGAGAGGGAGCTGTTATATTCAATAGATTAAATAAACCTGAAATGTTTATTAGTTGTCACCTAAAAATCAACACATTTTGATAATGCACAGTGAATACAATTCATTAATTGCTGCGCGAAAATCCACCTTGTACTGTGTTATATTAGAAAACTGTTTGAAATGAGCTATCTCTGCATTACCATTATGAGGTTTCTTTCATCGAATCTGGTGCTATGTGACTGTGACTGATTCGTTGACGTGAACTTGTATCTCGCACATACTATACAAAGAAGTAGCTTCACTTTACAGGAGGGACTTTAAATCCTAATTCAAACATTTTAAAAATTAATTGGAATAAACTCTGAAGGTTTTTCCAGCGGAATTCCGCTCAAGCTGTCTTGCATACACACAGTCACACCAAAGTCCGACCGCCAAGAATGCGGTGACGTACAACACGTACGACGGCACTAGAAAAAGGAAGTGCAATATACAGTGCGCCACCCTTTGGGCTCCTTATGCTAATCTCATACAGACAAGCGTTTTTTTCGATAGTAATTTGTTCCATCGGAAAAATATAGAACATGTTCTCTATCTAAGTCTGTCTGAATTTTCGAAGGAGAAAGTCTGATGGGGCATACACACGGTCGGAATATACGATGAATAGCTCCCATTGGACTTTTTCTGACGGAAATTCCGCTTGTGTGTACGCGGCATAAGACAACAGCCAATTCCAGAGAAGACGCAAGACTGTTGTTGTCACATGGCTGCCCAGAATTTTGTGGATTTAATATCTTTAAAAAATAATTGTGGATTGGGCTTCAGGAAAGGGGGGGTGGGAGGTGGTAAAACTTAGCGTTGGACATTAAGTAGCATCTGCTTACCGTCTACTGCCAGCCAACCCAGGAGTCATGTGTATGTTTTGACTAGCTAAGCAGGACTATGCATCCCCACCTGTACAAGATTTGGCTATTGGGCTCTGAAGCACCAAGCACTACCTTTTGGGGTGGCAGAGGGGACATCATATACAGGTTCTATATCTGAAGATGCAGGACATTTTTGGCTCTGATAATGTGTCTGAACAGCAAAGGAAGCCAGTGGCTCCCACTGCTGTCTAGACCAATGAGGAGGAAGAGTCCCCGGAGAGCTGTCTTGAAAACCTGCATAAAAAAACCTTCAAGCTTTAGAACCTCTTTAAGGACCATGCTTTTTGTCGCATCTTTTTGTTTACAAGTAAAAATCTGTATTTTTTGCTAGAAGATTACACTTTCGTGAATTTTAATGCAAAAAAACCCCATAATATATAACACACTTTTTTGGTAAAATTTAAAAGATGATGTTATGCTGGGTAAATAGATAACTAATATGTCACGCTTTAAAATTGCGCACGCTCTTGGAACGGCAGCAAACTAATGATACTTAAAAACCTCCATAGACGAAGCTTTAACATTTTTTACAGGTTACCTGTTTAGAGTTACAGAGGAGGTCTAGTGCTAGAATTATTGCTCTCGCTATAACATTCACGGTGATGTCTCACGTGTGGTGCAACACCGTTTACATATGCGTGCACGCCATAACCCACTTAGTGGTAATCCCAAGTGTGGCTCACGGTGAATTTTCCATACCAAGAGCGGTAACACCGAGCCACACTCGGGGCTGCATTGCAGTATCCAGAGAAAGTTACTTACCTTGTCCCCAGGATCCTGCAATGTCCCCCCGCTGCGTGCGGTGGCTGTGTCTTCCGCCCAATGCTCTGTATGCCGGGCTTTGTTCCCTGCAAGTGGCGCAACGCAAGGGGACGGGGCCCGGCGGGAAATTCAAAAAGTGCAAAACACAATACACATACAGTATACTGTAAACTTACAGATTCCATTACTGTATCAAATTTTTTCACCCCCCTTTTGTCCCTAGTGCTTTGTCCAGTGCCCTGCATGCAGTTTTATGTTGTATATAATGTTCTTTCTGCCTGGAAACTTGATATTGTCCATGGCAACCAAAAAGCGTCCCTTTACGTCAAGAGCGGTTTTAGACCAGCTAGAAAACAGAAATAGTAAATTAGAACACTTGCAGAATTGAGCGATAGTGAAAGTAACGACAGCGACAATTCTGCAATTGAGCAAATTTCAGTGTTTTTGAGTTGATTTACATTATTGAATACATTTTATTATTATTATATTATTATATTTTATAACTATTTATAGTTATTTATTATATTATAATTTATGATTTTGTGTTTCAAACTTTATCATACCCGGGATGTCTACTAGACTCTTGTTTGGACAGATTTAAGTGAGTTATTCCGAAGAATCACAGGCCTACAATATAAAACGCCAAATTTCCATGCAAAACAATGTACCGCTTTCAGCATCAAAAATCTGACATAATCATACCGCCAGGGAGGTTAAGTATGCATTCGCTTCTGCGCACGAGCATGGAGGGATGGGGGAGCTTTAAAACATTTTTTTTTCTTATTTATTTATTTATTTATTTACTCTGTCACTTAAAAAAAGTATCACTTTTATTCCTATCACAAGGAATGTAAACATCCCTAGAAATAAGGGATGACAGGTCCTCTTTATAAGACCCCAAATCTCTCCTCTACCCTTGAAAGCAAAAGATTTAAAAAAAATCATTGATCTTTTGATTAAAAAATATATAATTGTATACTTCTGCCCTAGACCGGAAGTCACGTCATGACGTCAATCCGGTCCTCCTAGATCAGTGATGGCGAACCTTGGCACCCCAGATGTTTTGAAACTACATTTCCCATGATGCTCATGCACTCAATGTAGTTGAGCATCATGGGAAATGTAGTTCCAAAACATCTGGGGTGCCAAGGTTCGCCATCACTGCCCTAGATCATAGAGGTGGGGAGAGACGATCTGGTCTCTCCTCCCCTCTGTCACCAGCCGCACAATCTGTTGGATAGTTTCCCAGGCCCACGGTAAGAACTAGAGGTGCACCGAATTGAAAATTTGGTGCCGAATCCGAAAATGCAGGATGCACTTGGCCAAAGCCAAAAACCAAAAAAGACAGTTTTTCAAAAATATATATATTTTTATATATAATTGTATTATATTTGACTTTTTAATTAATATCATGAATTTAAATTAATATGAATTCATTGTCAGCCATTATTGGAATGAATCGCAAGAAAAGCTCAAGAGAAATGTATTCCTTTAAATTCTATGTATGTCTTTACACTGGTCCGTTGCACTTCCCTTGTAGTGTTAAAAACCTTGCTTGCTGCACCAAAAACGCACCTCCACGTTGAAATGTATTGAAAGCGCAGAAAGAACGTATCAATAACGTGCCCGTGTAATGTTTTTGATGTGTTTTTTTCAGTCATATTACCTATGAAAAACACACCGTGTCATTATCTGCATCTTTTTTTCTTTGATTGGCAAAATGCCAATGACACCATTTTCAGCCAATATGTTTCGGCGGCCGAAACTTTGGTGCATCTCTAGTAAAAATGGAAAGCCTGAGAAACACTGGAAAGTTGCGGTCAACCTGCTACTTTGCCAAGAATGTACCTAGGTTCACTTAAAACAACAGCCTATAAGTTTATAGCATTTTTGGGGTATTAGAGAACAAGTCTCCCCTTCTTCCTAGAATACAATTCTTAAACCCGAGAAATTAAACATGGGGAAGGAAGAAGGTCATTAACTATTTGCAGACTCCAACTCTGAACAACACTGAGCTTACACAAGGATTAGACTCTGGGCTTAGGTGAACAAAATGGCGGAGGAGAATGGGGAAGGTAAGTTGCAGTGGTTGGGTGATGTCCTACCAAAAGATCCTGTAACTCTACCCGAAATGATTAAGGTGACACATTCTTAAGTTGTAAATATACCTAAGCCATTGTTACTCAGAATCAGAGTCAAACATAATGAATTCTGGCAAAGATAAAAATTGGAGGTCAACATGGCAGTGAAAAAGTTAAGGGTCTCCCTGAAACACATGGCCGCCCCCTCCGCAGACAAGCACACTCCCTCCCTCGCACCCACACAGACTAAAACAAACAGTGCATCATGTTTTCATATGGTAATGCTTCTCCATCTCCTAACGAGGCTGTTAATTAGAGCTGTGTGCAGCGCGGCAGGAGGAGGGGTTGTGGGAATGTGATTATAACGTGTTGCTGTGGGTTAATTCCAATGCAGAGGGACCTGCAGAGCATCACACTGCTGTGCGATGTGGATTACAGTGGTGGAAAGGAGGTGGGGTCGTTGTGTATGAAAGTAAGGGAGGGAGTGGGGAAAAGATGTGTCATTTTTATACGTTATGCTGAAAAGCAGCTTTCTGCTATTCTACATCCTTATACCGGGGAGGGGAGAAAGAGCAGAAAAGGGATGCTTAATGAGGAAAAAACAGAGGGTGATAGGAATATAGATAGAAATGAGAAAGGCAGAGGAGAGGAAAGCCGTCATTTAATAGAGACGAGCTGAAATGCTGAAAAAAAAAATGATGCAAATACACAGATAATGCAAGAGTGCAATGAGAAATAAATCCATTTCGCAAGCCCATGCAACGGCATTTAGAAAACCTGTCAATATATTTTAGTTGATGTGCAAGTCAGTGTATAGTTATCCAGGGAGCTCATATTGAGAATCGTTCATAAAACAGAGCAAAGAGCTAAATCCTGACATGTTAGAGATTACTGGAGACCTGACTAAGTACCAAATGTTTGATAATGCCAGGAGGGTGGCCCAAATCCAGAGAGGATACACATGGTCAGAGCAGGAGGTCAATATGAGAAATGTGCCAGATGACACATGAAGAGATGTGAACAAGAAAAATGGAAAAGATGCTCCTGGCACTGTTCTGAATGGAAGAATATTACGCTGCTATTACAGAGCTACAAACAGAAGAATGGGCACATGTTCACTTCAGATGCATTTGAAAATATATGTTTTAATGTGTGTTATATTAATGTCATTCATGTGTAGATGTGTCGTGTTGCAACTTTAGAAGAGCCAATTTAATTATCATGAAAGAAAAATTCAAATCACCAAATACAGCATGGAATACTTTTCCTTCAACACACTTTACTGCAATGTTCTTCAATGTGTGCTAACAACAATAAAATCAATTAGTGAGTGACGCTTGCTAATACAAATATTATAGTGCAAACAAATATTGTGAAATATATATATTCAAATAGGTCAAAATAAGACAAAGTAAGAAAAAATAAGCAAAAAAAAGAAATAGTTACTTAGTTACATAGTTATTCAGGTTGCAAAACGACACAAGTCCATCTAGTTCAACCATAAAAAAAAACTAATCATAAGAAAAAAAATAGTAAGAAGTGCTCAGTCCCAGCAACCAAACTGTGAAAACATTTTCTTTGAGCTCATATGCTTATCTTGGATGGTGCCTCTAGTTAACTGACAGTCCCTCTGTGTGAGCCCGAATCAGCTCATGTGACATAATGTACAAAATTCCCACTCACCAGATGGTGTTGACCCTAATGTCATAGGACAAATAGGAGTCAAATAAGGTTTGTGTGGTCTCGATGACCCAGGTATATTTTTCACCCTGTCTCTGATGTATTTTCCCCGGTGTTCATTAGTTCCAATGGCAGGGTATAGTGGTGATAAATGAAGAAAAAACTCCTCACAACGTAAAGATTTAAAAATGCATTGAACCTCCTTATGGGTTAACATATATAAACCCGCAATATTAAAAAGTGGGCAAAAAATATTCAAAACTTTGTGCTGTGCGGTGGGGAAGAGAGTCCATTCTAAGCTGTGTGCGTTGCACTCACACTAGGTGTTACGTACCGTGTATTTCACCTTGTAAGAAAATTTTGGTGAAAAGTGAAAATTCACCTTTGCAAATAATACCCCAATTACATGCAAGAGAAACAAAAAAAATGTTTTTTTGCTTGCAAATGATCGTGATTGAAGTCAGCAGAGCTTCACCTCATTCACAAATCTAATGCCGCGTACACACGGTCGGACTTTTCATCTACAAAAGTCCAACGGACGCTGACGGACTAAAGCTGGCTGGTAATCCGATCGTGTGTGGGCTTCTCCGGACTTTCAACGTACTTTTTTAGACTCAAATCCGACGTACTTTAGATTTGAAACATGCTTCAAATCTTTACGTCGTAACTACGACGGACCCCGAAGTCCGCTCGTCTGTATGCTAGTCCTACGGACAAAAACCCACGCTAGGGCAGCTATTGGCTACTGGCTATCAACTTCCTTATTTTAGTCCGGTGTACGTCATCACGTACGAATCCGTCGGACTTTTGTGTGGTCGTGTGTAGGCAAGTCTGTTCGTTAGAAAGTCTGCCGCAAGTCCGCCGCAAGTCCGCCGAAAGTCCGCCGAAAGTCTGTCGGACAGGCTGTCGGACTTTTGTAGATGAAAAGTCCGACCGTGTGTACGCGGCATTAGGGAAAATTTAATTTGTTAAGTGAAAATTCTAAACTCCTTTAGTCAGTTAAACCCCAATAAGTCCAGTAGGAGGTAAAATACACAATAGGGTTAATTTATCAAAGGAGTACAATATTGGCTTAGCTCAATGAACCTGTAATCCATTCACTTATCCAGTCAAGAGCAAGGATTTATATGAATTCCTTTGCACATAATTGGGTGAACAAAGGTTAACTGGCATGAACAAAAAAAAATACTCCTTGTAAGCTTGACAAATACCCGTACAAGATATGCCATGGCTCATAATTGTTGTGTAATGGCCAACCTGGGCTCTAATGGAAGTAAAATTGCCAGGGTACCGGTGTAAACACAATTATATTCCAGTCCACAAAAGATCTCCATGGGCTAAAATAATAGTCCTCCAACTGGCAGGGTTCCAATCACTGAGCTACTGCAGAGAAGTCACTTGAAAATATTTTGCCTGTACTTTATATATTTAGACTAAAGGAAATCTTGGGCAGATTGGGTGGGATTTACATTTTTCAAAATGTTTGTAAAATACTAATTAAGGCATATCTAAACCCAATAACAAAAAAGTAATGTTTTGCAATTTACCAATCCTTGGATGTGCTGACCGTCTTTGATTTATTTTTTTAAGGCTTTTATCTCTTTTTTTTAACCTGGGGATCCTACCAGTAACACACTTCCTGTCCTAGGGGGACAACATTCATTTACTGCACAAACTCTATGTCTGAAAGCGTTGTCAACCTAGGTTGCTCTCCTGATTTGGAGAACAAAACACCTCCTCTCCTAATCTCCATTACATAGAGGGAATCTGTTCAGCAGTTTACAGAATATAGATGGGAAGGCTGATATCATTGTTTGAGATTTAAAGAGGAATTATAATATGGATATGTTTACATACAGTAGTGACATTGATCCAGTTTAGACCAAAATGAGTGCAAAAAGAAAGAGCTATTCCGTCAAGCACAAGAAGGGAATCATGGAGGACTACTGAGGTAAGAATCTTACAGCTTTCTGCAAAGAGATGAAGGTAGATGAATGATCCGAAAATGGCAAGCAGACTACAATAACCTCAGTTGAACAGGTTGTTTGATTAAAAGTAGATTATTGTATATGAATAAATAAGACACCCCCTTAAAATAAGCCCCAATGCATCTTTAGGAGACAAAATTAATATAACACCCGGTCTTATTCTCGGGGTAGCACAGTATATACCATACCTGGCCAATGCCCCTGGAAGTTGTAAATCAATGAAGTAGACAATGCTTCTCCAGTGACCTCCACTCATTCTGAACATAGGAGATCAGCCACTTGGCAAAGGCGCCATTCAAGGAATGCTTTGCATTTTCTGAATAAAGGAAAAACGTTCTCTGATTGCATGAGGTGGAGAGCATGACGTCACCCCTTGCCTGTCCACAGCATCCAATCAGAGGACGCTTTGCAGTGAACAAGAAGTTAGAGGGACACAAAAATTCTGGCAAGATCAACAGGAATTTATCTGTTCCAGCTATCTCATTCAAAGAATGGTAAGGTGCAATAGATTCGGTATTGTAACAAATATATTATACTACTCCCCACTGAAGTCGGGAGACCGCTAAAGCCTTGTTCAGTACTGCCCACTGAACATGACCCATTCATCTGAATGGGAGGGCCCTGCAACTACCCCACACCAGCATTTAATGCATGCGATTGTAGTATTCCAGTGCAGTGTTCAAAAGGTTAAAGCAGGTGGTGAGGTGACATTGCCTACTTACTGCCTGTCAAATGCTCTCTGAAGAACAATCCGAATGTGAACCGCTATTCAGGCAGCAACACTAGTGTAAACTAGCCCTAAAAATGTTTAGTAATAACAATTCACAAACATACATAATTGCAGGCTTTTTATCCTTTGCACACTTTATTTTTTTTTAACTTCCCATTCTTCTCACAGTGGCCATTTTTATTAAGGGCAGATTAATCCATCTCCCTATACTTCCTGGATGTTGTCTGGGTCTCTGAGTCTTGAACACCTGAAAATGCACGTCATCTGAGGTGGAAGAAACTTAGAAAATACATCTCTGCAATACATGCATAAGTTTTATTACTTCAAAAACCCTACAAGTACAGAAAAATGCATGTTGATTTTCCAGAAATGCATTGAGCTCATAAAGGAGATCTATTGCCATAGCACATACTTCCATTTATAACATCAGCATTGTGATAGCGATACAAAGAATTGTTTTCTTTTTGACAATCCAATATATGATTATTTGAAAAATCTCTATTCATGTTGTGAGTGCTGCCTGTTTGCTGGTCATCTCTTCAATATCATGGATTCCCTGCATGCTTTGCAGTTTCTCTATTGCTATTCACCCTTTAGTTTTTAAGGACTACATATCCCATGATATATCCTGCCTGTAAGCAGTGATTCCTGTATTGACTCCGCCTCCTGAAACTCCTCCTCTCAGAACCTCTGTAGTTCAGCAGGCAGGCTCTGTGAAGTGTGTGACCAGCAGTGCCTACTCACAGGTCATAGCAAATGTGTCACAGAATTTAACAAAATAAATGTGTGGGAATTCTGCACAAAGTAAGTTCACAAACTTCAACTAAATTCAGATTAATAGGTGTGGGCTAGAAATAATTTAAATTAAATGTGGAAATAAATATATAAATTACAATTTTGACCACAGATACACTTTAAGCTCTGTTGGGTGAATTTTATATGGACTCAGTGGAGATAGCCCTTTCCAGTTTTCTTTTGCTAAACTACTCAGACCCAAGCACTTATCCTATTATTTGCAACAATGACAGTAATTGTTCTGTAGTCCAAAGATAACTTGGAAGGCTAATTAGAATCTTTCAAATAGCTCAGGAAGGAATTTCTGACAAGATCCACAGGTATTTTTGCACTTATTAAACAGATACTGTATAATAAATCATATGATAATTTAGTACCTGCCACATAGGTTGAATTGCCTCCATCCCAAAAATACACTTACAAAAAAGTACAAAAAACATTTGCCCCTGGGATTTAGGAGGTCAAAACAAAACTATACATGTAAAATATAAAAGTCAAAATACTTTATTACTAACAACAAATGTAAAAATGATTAAAAGCAATAAAGTTCACCAGAATAAGACATACGTATTACAGATATTCCTTTTTTGGTACAAAATCACAAATATACAAAATACATATTGTAAATCAACACTGGAGGATGAAAAACATCATAATCTTAACGCGTTTTGTAAAACACAGTTCACTTCATCAGGAGTTTACATGTTGCTGACAGAACGTCAATAATCATGCTAGCAAATCGTTGAAAAAGGTAAAAATCCTAAAATCAAGAAAAACCCACAACTGGGTGTCTGTCCCGGGAGCTGTGGAAACAGGGGAGCCGGCCCACAAACATGCCTAAAGGACCAAGAAAGGAACTAAGAAGAGATGGAGCTGGGGTGCAGGCACTATAGACTTGATTTGCTCTTGTGAAACTGAAAAGTGTATGTACAAAGCTTCCGATCCTACAAACTTCCTGGTGCTCTTTTTTTCCTTGTAGATATAATAAAACACTTTCAGTGGTACAATCAACAGACCAAAAGGTAGCAATTTAAAGAAGCTCTTTGTTAGAGCTGATACAGTATATCCTTTATCGTTTTCCATACTAAAACAAAAAGTTTTGGCTGAGTTACACTTTAAAACCTAAATTTCCTCCTACAAAAAACGAAATAACCACAAGGGGCATTACTTGTAGGTAAATGAAGGCCTTGATAGTCTATTGATAGTATATAAGGCAAAAGAGAGCGCACGCCAGCCCTAGTGTATTACCGTTTAATTGATAAAATTCAGTATATAAAAACGAGGGTTGCACTCACAAACATCCGGTGTAATAACGCATAAACACCTCCATAGAAGCCTCCTCTCCTCTCTACCATGGAGCTGTTTATGTGTTATTACACCGGATATTTGTGAGTGCAACCCTCGTTTTTATATACTGAATTTTATCAATTAAACAGTAATACAATAGGGCTGGCGTGCGCTATCTCTTGCCTTATATACTTTCAGATTTATGTCCCCCACCCAGTGGACTTGTGGGAGAGCTGCAACATCTAGAGCGGAGAACATACATTCAGACTGTTACTGTTGGAACAGGAATAGTGGGGACAGCGCTACACTTGGTTTGTTTTTTGTGTGTTTGGATAATCTATTGATAGTATATAAATACTTATCTTATTCCTCACTCCAGCAGATTTCCTTCCACACTGTCTCATGATTGCTTTGTGCACTGGTGCAAATCATTTGGTGGAGGGGGGATTATGGTATGGGGTTGTTTTTCAAGGGTTGGGCTTGGCCCCTTAGTTCCAGTGAAGGGAGCTCTAAGGGCGTCAGCATGCTAAGACATTTTGGACAGTTTCATGCCCTCAACTTTGTGGGAACAGTTTGGTGATGGCCCCTTTCTGTTCCAACATGACTGCGCAGCAGTGCACAAAGCAAGGTCCATAAAGACATGGATGATCGAGTTTGGGGGGGAGGAACTTGACTAGCCTGCACAGAGTCCTGACCTCAACCCGATAGAACACCTTTGGGATGAAGTAGAGCGAAGACTGCGAGTCAGTGCCTGACCTCACAAAAGCGCTGCTGGAAGCATGGTCAAATATTTCCATAGACACACTCCTAAACCTTGTGGACAGCCTTGCCAGAAGAGTTGAAGCTGTTATAGCTGCAAAGGGTGGGACAACTCAATATTGAACCCTACGGACTAAGGCTGGAATGCTATTAAAGTTCATGAGCATGTAAAGGTAGGTGTCCCAATGCTTTTGACAATATAGTGTATATACAGTATGTTGACTCTGGTGGATATCCATATAAGATACCAGGTTGCTCGCCATATGCATATGTTTAATGTGCTGTTGTACTGAAAGATGGCCTACCTATAAAAATGAATTAACTGTTTGCATGTAATTATTATTAGCTACTAAAACACTTTGGAATGCCTACCAGTCCTTCTCACATTTCTTGGGGGTAGACTAACTTTTTAGCCTTCAATAATATGCACTAAGATAGTTATGTAGCCATATATATGTTGTAAACATTGGAATGTTATGAACTAGAAAACAGTATTAAGCCTCAAAATTGAGCAGGGGACCACTTTTTTTGTTCTTTGTCTAGCCACATGTTGGAAATAAACCCAAACATAGGTATGCTTATGTTTCATAAGAGTGCTCCTAAAAAGACGGAGAAAGTCATAAAAATGTGAAATATGAAAATGCTCACACCAAATTACCAGAGGAATGCTTGAAACAAAAGAAAGCAGAAGCACTCGATTAGTGTTTGAATTATAGAAAACTTACCTACCATAAGTGTCCTCAAAATCCAGAAACATCAGCATGTCAAAAGATTACTCAATATGAGAAAAGATATAACTGTTGAAAATACGGTCGCATTATAATGAAAATTCTAATGGAATGGAAAGCAAATGTAGGCAGCTGTTGATGGACTAAATTCAGCAACAGTAACAAGAAAATTCTCAAAACACAAGAAGCCTAAAAAAATGTACCACAGCAACAATGTTGACAGGCTATGACAACTTATTTTATATCAATATAATTATTATGTTTTGGAAAATTTTAAATAGCTGGTGTTGCCTTTGTGCTAAACGGATGTTTTAAAAATTCATTAGTCCATTCTTTCAAATAAACCTACTGGTCTAGGCAGGTGTGTCACAAGGGTACAAACTGATCAGGTTTGGCTAGACCCTGTGTTGCTCTTCCTGTGGGATTTTAAGGCATTACAGGTTGAGAGATATAACACCTAAAGTCCAATGAAACCTTCAGATTACATTAGCTAAATATGGTCCAGATGTGCAAAGTCTTACTTTTTTTATTTTTTTAGTCTACCTCTCTGCCTCTTCTCAATTTGACATGCATTGAATAGTTCTCATGGGTGCTTTTCAAAAGTTTGCTAAGTAAAGCTGGTCATACACTGTTTAAAATGTGTTTAGTGGGAGGCCTGTCAACTGCTTTGCTCCTGACATCCTTTGAGTGAAAAATGGAGGGAGTAGAACATTTTTGGAGGCTACCTAGACACAGTACAATACCCCAGCAGCGGGGTTTCACCAGCGCTATTAATCCAGAAGGCTGAAGGAAAAAATCTAGAAGTGTATGGCTAGCATTAGGCACTCAAACTGCCTACAAGGTCTCCTATAAATAGAAAGGAGCAACAACTCTACCCTACAATGTCTCCTCTCTATATAAAGAAGGCTTTGCACGCATGACAGCAAACGTCTGGGACGTCTATACAAGACATCTCAAGTTAATTTTAGGTAGGAAAAATAACTTCTAACATCTACAAGATTTTGATGAAGAAAAAAACATTTCCAAAGCTAATTATGCACATAGTAAATGTGTGTTTATATATATGAATAATATGGTTCAGATCATACATTTTTACATCTGCCTAAATGGGTAATACATAGCTGTATTGCTTCATATTGTCTGTCTGAAAATAATGTAATTATTAAGAAATGTAAGAATTCAGAAACAATAATAATAAATAATAATATTGAAAACACTAAGCAATAAACTAGTAGCAGCCTGTTTTTAACCCGTTAACTGTTATCAAATGTCACACCGAAAATAAAGTTTAGTAAAATTTAGTGTTATAAATAGTATTTCAGGTTATAAACTACTACTGCGAACCAAGGTAAAAATAATGATTTTCCTCAGTAGGGCCTCCCCTAGAGGTGATTACATCTGGTACTGCAAATCACAACTTGTAGCAGAGTGGGTATTTTTCACTCCTAACATGACTTTGGGTAAACCCTCTGTTCTAGGTTTCATATGAACCAGTTCACTCAGAGAACTGGTCACCTCAGCCATTGAAGAGCGGAAGCTAGCAAGCCCAGGACCCTATGGGTATTCTGTTTTTAATGTTGTAGAAGACTTTGAGGAAAAAATCCACATCCCCATTATGTCATTGACCTAACAAGGATATTGTATACCGGTACTTCCTTTATAGCCAGGAGCATCCTTCTCACTTCCCAAAGCCTCCCCTCGACCACATCCATAGATACAAGACTCCATTTCTTTACAAGCTAAAACACTGTCCTTCTGCTTACTACATTCTGTCCCAGCTTACATACCAACATTTTACATGACCTATATAACTATTCAGTGATGATACATATAGTATTTTTGCAAAAGATTTACAGGGGAAGGAATGTATGCGGCAAATGGAAGACAGGCAACCGGCTTGGTCGCACTTCATCACTCTCTCAGTTTCAGCTCACTCCCTGAGCACTTTCCAAGTCCCCACCCAGCTTTACTACCTTCTTTTTACAGCTTTACGACTTTGTTCCCCATTAGCTTAGCTTCCCCGAATTTTGGCTACTTTCTATTTGGTGAGTTCTTTTCTTTGTGAGTTGGATAGCTCAACCTTCTAAAGCATGGTGTTAATAATAGCAGGCCATATTTCTGCATGGTATAGGTTTTTTTTTTTTGCAAATCATCTTTCTTCAAACTGCATTCCTAAAAATGAGTCTCAAAAATGGCTACCCAAGCATTTTCTTACAGTTTGATGCAAAAATGATTAAATGATTTATAAATAAATTGGCTTCCCTGAGAAATTTTTTCACAGTAGGATAGCTAAAGTGTGGAAAACCCCATCCCTAAATAGAGCTGATATGAAATGTAGAATATCTTGGACTCTGATCAATGATACGTTGCCTGCAGTTCTCAGCGATATCATGCATAGATTTAAAAAAAAAAAAAAAACGTAGGCAACCTAGATTGTTTATAACATTTCCTTCGACTTTGAAAACACATTTTTACTATTTCTCTAGTTTACACATTCCCTACAGTAGACCTTGGATATGAGAGAGTAGTCTGCCCTGTCTTGCCTCTTGTGTTCTCTTTTTATTCTTTTTTTAGAATTTATTTTTGGTTTCTTGCTCAATTCCTTACACTAATTCTATACAGTAGTCTATTTTGAACACTGCTGAACATTTATTAGAATTGTACTTGTCATTACTCTGGGATGATTTGTAACAGGATCGTAACATTGTTGGCTGATTTTATACCTTATGTATTGCTCACCCCTAAGTATTATATTTCTAGGCATAGTGCAGAATATTTGTCATCCCTAAACAAGAAGATTGTACTCTGTTGAACTCTGGGCAGCCCCCCTCTCCCATCCTCTGCCCCCCACTTCCTGTCCACCATTTACTAAATTAATTGTAAAAAATTCTAAGTTAAACCCCTCTTTTACTTACCTATATGTGTAGTCTTGTGACACACCAGATCCTAAGCTTTCTTTCTTCTTCCATTGAGAGGTGCATGATCCTTCTTTGGTGTCCTCCTCACTGCCTGGGTGATGTGAATATTTTCTATTGGCTGTCCAGTAGTGGTTCTTTTGAGATCCAGAAGACTGCAGCAGTATGATGACATCACAAAGAAGAAACTGGTTGGTATGGGCACAGGTCTTTATAAGATATTAATG
Source organism: Lithobates clamitans (assembly GCA_037952925.1). Taxonomy (NCBI): domain Eukaryota; kingdom Metazoa; phylum Chordata; class Amphibia; order Anura; family Ranidae; genus Lithobates; species Lithobates clamitans. The sequence continues at coordinate 3,635,791 of JBBGZY010000224.1, forward strand.
TTGTTAATAAAAGCCAAATTGGAAGAGGGGGTTGGGAATGAGGCAAATCTTTGTCCAGAGACAGGTTTTTATTATTTTATTGTTGTGCTACTCTTTGAACGGATCCTATTCAACTGACTGAATAGATGTCGCAGGATAGGGCTCCTGTATGAGAATATGCTTTATTTAAATGCACTGGTTTCTGCATTATCCTGCATTTACCTGCAGTGATAACCTAACCAATATGGACAGGCCCTCAAAGATAGCCACTTCTGCTTTGTTCTCTCTATAAAACCCCTAATACTCTTGTTCACTATTGTCAAGTTTACTCCCTGTTTTAAGTGTTTCACAAAAAAATGGCCCAAATCTGTTATTGTTACAACCAGAATTTTTGCTAATACAGGATTGGGTATTCAAAACGAAGACAGGTTCATGTTATTTGCAAGCATTCTCTCAAACATCAGACCTATCACTTAGCAATATATCTGTATCTGTGAATATGCTGTAATGCTGTGTACACACGACCAGACTTTCAACGAACTGAATCACGTCGGACTTTTTGACGGACTTTCGACTGACTTTTCGATGGACTTCTGTCGAATCGGACTTGTCTACACACAATCACACCAAAGTCCGATGGATTCGTACGTGATGACGTACGACCAGACTAGAATGAGGTAGTTCATAGCCAGTAGCCAATAGCTACCCTAGCGTCGGTTTTCATCCATCGGACTAGCATACAGACGAACTGATTTTTCATCCGGACTCGAGTCCGTCGGAAAGATTTGAAACATGTTCTAAATCTAAAGTCCGTCACATTTTCGACAGAAAAGGTCCGCTGCAGGTCCGAGGAAGCCCACAGATGGTCGAAATGTCCGACGGAGTCGGACAAGTTTTGGTCAAAGAGTCCGGCCGTGTGTACACCGCATAAGAGGAAATCAAGCTTGCCTAAAAAAATTTCAAATTCCATACAATACAGTCTGAACCTACATTTGCTCTTATACTATCTATTCAGTGTATTCATTGTATAGCAGAACACCTGCTGATAAATTATTTGTTGGTCTATCCGTCTTATTCAAAATGGATTGGAAATTGCCAAAGTGTTTCTAACAAATTACCAACTGGCAGTATGCAGGTACACAGCAGGGTTCCCCACATGCCTGCTGCGACTGCAAGTCTTAATATCCAATACTGTGAGTCATTAACCAGTGTGTTGGTTTACTAACAGCCAATCAGATGTCACATAGTACTTAGTTAATTTGCTTCCTAACAGGAGTCATGTTTACTAAGTGATATCAGTATTAGGCAAAAACCTGGTGACCCTTTTCTGAATAGCATTGCTAAGGGGCGGGGGTGGGTTGACTGGTTTAAAAGTATTTATTTAATACAGATTTTATACCCTAATATATGTCACTGTTAATGTTTATCCTGGCTGATTTTCTATGTTATTTATTTAAAAAAGAAACTGCGCTTGGTGCTCAAATTAAACCACACTAAGTGAACCCGTATACGTAAACAAGTAAATAAAAAATGAAAAGGTAAAATTAAATAAAAAGTAGTGTATAGCGGCCACACTCAGAGCAACACAAACAATACAAGTGTCATAATATGCTATACAAAAACTGTTGCACTGCATATAAATCTCAGTGTTAACAAATCATCAGCTAATTAAATCCATAATCCTTTTAAACCTGCTACAATGTCACCAGTACAAAAATAACACCACATGTGAATTATTCAAAATAAGTCCTTTAGTGCAATATATCATGAAAAGTGCCTCGGTGCATCCCCCCACCTTGACGAAGGGGTCCTGCGTGACTCCGAAAGGTTGCACTCTCTGTGTGTTGTGATCATGCAATAAACTACACGTTTGGACGCTATCTATGCTGTTCCATGGTGTGCTGGCAAATATTTCCATTTTGACTTGAACCAGTATCCAGCTGGTTGTTGCTGCAGCACCCATATTTCATGAGCTTATCCAGGAAAGTGTGCGATGGGAATATGAAGTAGTACCCCCACCTTGTTACACACACCACCTATAACACAAGCTATAGGTGGTCTAAACTGACTCAGAGGTGCGTGAACCTGGTTAAAGTGGAAGTTAACTTCCATGCATGACTTTTTACCTATAGGTAAGCCTATAATAAGGCTTGGAAGCTAAGTGATATATTACCTATAGGTAATGTAAATATCTCCTAAACGTGCACCCTTGAAATATTTAGTGTACATGAAGCCAGTGACATCACTGGCGCATGCGCTCTGAAGGAACAACCACCCGTGCCATGACCGGCGGCTCCGGTCATTCCCGATGAGTGACGTCATCGCGGCTCCGTCCAGTCACAGAGCCGGAGCCGTGAACCCAGAAGCAAGACGGGTGAAGATGGAAGCGGCCTCCAGATCTGACTTCTCTGCACGGGAGGGCTTTGTTTTAAGGTAAGTTTAACATAATGTGCTAGTATGTGATGCATACTAGCACATTATGCCTTTACCTTGCAGGGTATAAAAAAAAAAAGACCAGCGGTTTACAACCACTTTAATGAATCTTCACAGTCTCTTCTCGGCTCCAGCGGTATTGCAGCCACCAATAAAAGCATATGACAATATCCATAGACTGCATATCTACTCACAAAATGATGGGTGCAATGCGCATGTCAATACAGATAATCAGCGCCGCTGTTACCAGCTCCAGCGCACACGATATTGTCAGCATAGGCTGCACATTGCATTTCATCTGAACAGACATTCTCAGGTGTACTTATTTAGTGCTGTTAATTTATGCAACACTTTACATATATTGTACATTCATATCAGTACCGGCCCTCAAAGAGCTTGCAATCTAAGGTCCAAAACTCACATACATACACATACTGGGGGCAATTTAGACAGGAGCCAATTAACCTACCAGCATGTCTTTGGAGTGTGGGAGGAAACTAGAGTACAGGTTAACAGTTAGGTTAACATAGACTTTGCACTTTGCAAAGTGCAATTGCACCCTGCAAGTGCAGTTGCTCCAGAGATTGGTAAATGAGGTAAAACTTCCATTTGCAAAGAGTACCCAATCACGTGGAAGGAAAATACAAAAAAAATGCATTTTTGCTTGCACATGACTGGATGATGAAAGTCAGCATGGTCTCTGCTCATTTACTAAGATCTGGAACAACTGCTCTTTCAGTGTGCAATTGCACTATGCAAAGTGCACAGCCTATTTTCGTTTAGTAAACCAACCCCATAATTCTCTACTAACAAGGACGTTGATGACAATATTTACATTTTTGGGGCAGTGCCTACCTTAGCCTTGTACTGCCAGTCTCACACATACAGCTGTGCTCAAAAGTTTGCATACCCTGGCAGAAATTGTGAAATTTTGGCATTAATATTGAAAATATGACTGACCATGCCAAAAAACTGTTTTTTATTTAAGGATAGCAATCACATGAAGCCATTTATTATCACATAGTTTTTTGGATCCTTTTTAAAATAATAATGATAACAGAAATCACCCAAATGGTCCTGATAAAAAGTTTACATACCCTGGAATATTTGGCCTTGGTACAGACACAGGAGTTGGCACGCACAGGTTAAAATGGCAATTAAAGGTTAATTTCTCACATTTGTGGCTTTTTAAATCACAATTAGTGTCTGTGTATAAAAAGTCAATGAGTTTGTTAGCTCTCAGCAACTTGAATACAGCCAGAGAGGAGATAAATTGATTAGGTCCTCCATGTACCCGATGTCCTCAACATCTAAAGTAGAGTAACATGGATCGCATATGATACCAGTGTGTGATATTTTGCAGCTGGCTCCTGATATTAAGTTGTGTCCACTATGCAGCATGGCAGTCCTTTGGCACAGGACTCGCAAGATAGCGATGATCATTGTAGTAGCAGTAACTACTGCAGTGATCCTCTGCTTCCACATGGACACCACAGGAATAGCATATGGATACTTACAATGGTCCAAGCTGCACAATATAATTACACATAAATCCATACCTAGACTTCAGCTTTAACCACTTGTCGACCAGCCGCCGATGTTATGCGGCGGCAGTCAGCTATCCTGCGCAGATCTCCGTAGCTGTATGGCGGCTCGTGCAGGCGCGATAGCGGGCAGGCGCTCACGCCTGCGGGACCGTGCCTGCGGGTCGGGCGCACTCGATGTCCACTGGCGACTCGCAATCACCTAATACAGAGGCAGAACAGGGATCTGCCATTGTAAACAAGGTGGATCCCCATTGTGACAGATGACATGACAGAGATCTACTGTTCCCAGTCATCGGGAACAGTGATCTCTGTCATATCCCTGCCAGTCCACCCCCCCTACAGTTAGAACACACCCAGGGAACACAGTTAACCCCTTGATCGCCCCTTAGAGTTAACCCCTTCCCTGCCAGTGTCATTTTTACATTGATCACTGCATTTTTATAGCACTGATCAATGTAATAATGTCATTTGGGGTCCCTAAATCTTTCCCATAGTTTGTAGACGCGATAAGTTTTGTGTAAACCAATCAATATACGCCTATTGCGATTTTTTTTACTAAAAATATGTAGAAGAATATATATCGGCCTAAACTGATGAATAAATTTGTTTATTTATATTTTTTTGGGCATATAAGTTATAGCAAAATGTAAAAAAAAAATATATTTTTTTCAAAATTGTTGCTCATTGTTTGTTTATACCGCAAAAAATAAAAACCGCAGAGGTGATCAAATACCACCAAAAGAAAGCTCTATTTGTGAGAAAAAAAGGACGTCAATTTTGTTTATGTACAGCGTCGCACGACCGCGCAATTGTCAGTTAAAGCGACACAGTGCCGTATCGCACAAAATGGCCTGGTCATTAAGGGGAAAAATCCTTCCGGGGCTGAAGTGGTTCATGCATTTTAAAAGAAAACTGCCCCCTAAAGTCTGTCCCTTATGTTTACATTGCCACAGATTCTAAACAAAAGAAACTGCCCTTGGAGTTCTATGTACAAATCTGCTCCAAAGAGCACCATCTATGTTGAAATTAGAAGAGTATGGTTCCACAAACGTTCACACTTCCCATCCTGTTCTTGGGCAATCAACATACCTTGACATATTCCATGATAAATGAAAAAAAGCGACTACCCATGTGGATATAAAAGGCTGGGGTATGTCCCTTACACTCATTAGAACTGAAAAAGCTGCTGGGATAAGCTGAAAAAAAACTACAGCATTAACCACTTCAGCCCCGGAAGGATTTACCCCCTTCCTGACCAGAGCACTTTTTGTGATTCGGCACTGCGTCGCTGACTGACAATTGCGCGGTCGTGCGACGTTGCACCAAAACAAAATTGAATTGATGTCCTTTTTTCCCCACAAATAGAGCTTTCTTTTGGTGGTATTTGATCACCTCTGCGGTTTTTATTTTTTGCGCTTTAAACAAAAAAAGAGCGACAATTTTGAAAAAAAAAAGCAATATTTTTTACTTTGTGCTATATTAAATATCCCCCAAAAATATATAAAAAAACTAATTTTTCCTCAGTTTAGGCCGATATGTATTCTTCTACATATTTTTGGTAAAAAAAATCGCATCTTAAAAGGGGACGTACCTGTACGCCCATTTGCCCAGCCATGCTATTGTGCCGACGTATATCGTTGTGCGCTGGTCGGCATGTGGTTAGGCTGGATACACACTATACAATTCTCTGTAGATTTTTTTCCTTCAGATTTACCAGATTTTGGTAAATCTAAGGTCGGGTTCACACCAATGCGAATTAGATGCGATTTTCCGCGCATGTAATTCGCATAGCAGGAGAATGTGACTGGCTCCCTATGGAGCCGGTTCACATATCTCCGTTGCGGCTGCAGAGCGCACTGCACAGAAACGCCGTGCCTCTTTGGCTCCGTTTCAGAGCCGAATTGAAGCAAAGATTCTGCCCTGTTTGGTCCCTGAAGCAGATAACAGGGACGGACAGCGTTACTGTGCAATCTGCGGCCGGTTTAGGTGTGCACCGAGCCTCAAGGAAATCTGACAACAAACATTGTATAGTGTGTATGGGGTCTTACAGAACAAGTCCAGCTAATGTTGCTAACTACTTTCCTATAGTTATACAAAGACCAGAATAAATGAGAACCATCACAAACTTACTGCAAGATTTTGCTAAGTAAAAGGTGAGTGGCAGGCAACTGTTCGTAAATTTTAAACTCATGTAATTATTATTCAATTGTTTTTCCAAACTAAGGGTATTCAATAGCTAAAATTAGTTTTCAGAAAAGCACAGACTATATAAATAATTTAGATTAAAAGATTAATGTCAGAAGTGACAGATGTCATCAAAATAGATGAGAGGATCAATATCAAGAAATAAAAGTGAAATTGAGTCTTACATGCTTGAACAATTCCTTCAATTTAAAGCTTTCAATTCCCAATTGAAGCACTACTGATATAAACCATGGATATCTTCACACAATGCACCTGAGTGACTGCAGTCCTCGCTGAACACTACAAAGACTTTCTAAATCATGAGGGAAAATCCTATAGAAGGTCACTTGCAACAATACATTGTGAGCTATTCTATTTGAATTTTACAGCACAGTTAATATAAAGACCATTCAAACATATGCACTTTTGAATATTTTTTTTTGATCATTCATAATGAAAAGTTCAGAAATCTGTTTCAGTTTTTTCTAGGCTCAACCAAACTGCAGTTTTTGTAAATACTGTGTATTAAAATCTGACTATGTTAAAGTCCAACTTTGGGCAAAACAAGAACCCCATCCCTCGCTCCCACAGCCCTTTTTGGAAGTAGGCTGATTCCCAGGGCAGGAAATTCCCTTATAGAGCAAAATGCCAATTAGAGAGGAGGCACCATGGGATGAGCTACAAAAAAGGTAAGTGAAGGGAACACTGTGGGGTAACGTCATACATATAAAATAATCTCATGACGTTTGGGTTGGACTTTAAATTAGAACTCCAGGCAGATACAAAAAAAAAACAATTCATACTGTTATTTATTAACAATGAGTTAAATGTATTTTTATTTATAACTAGTATAAGTACCTAAATACCATGATATCAGCCTCATGTAAGCCCCTTTACAGTTCAGGTAAAGTAGGGGGAGGGTTAGAACTCTAAGCCAATTAGGTTTTGTGTTGTTTTGTGTTCAGCATGATTACAAATGTGGAGCGCAGTACACTGCAAACACAGCCTGGGGTGGGTTTGTAGGCAGGTAGTGGTTTTTGCTGCCCCAGCGGGAAATTAAGGGTTAATTTTAATTCCTGGGTTTCTCTTGACGGGTTTTGCTGAGTCCAACCTCCAGTCCTGTGTGTTATAAAAGGGACAGAGATCCAAACCCAGAGAGAGTGATGGTGAGGAGTGAAGGACGAGGAAAGAGAAGAAGGAGTTCGGTTTATGCCTGGTTCACATTTCTGGGCCCGCCTAATGCTGTTACCGGAGTCTGGATGGCCAGTATCATGCCGAAGTCGGAGCTAGATTCCAGACATGGACTCAACCAGTATTGGACTTTTGCTTGAACAGGTATGCTGGGGCAGCCACAAGCCTGAAGTTAGGGATTAGGGATGTTAGTAAATGTTGGCACTGTATCTTGGACTGTCAATTGTTTCTGTCATTATGTTAATTTATTCTTCGAGTAAAATGTTTGAAACTTTGCCTGGTCTGAAATTACTAAAGGGGTGCAATGCAAGTAACTGGCACACATAGTCTACAGCCTGGGTCACTAAACACACTGAGGTATGAAGACATCAGTAAAAGGGTTAATACAGTATAAAGATACAGTGGTTACCAAAGCTGACAAAGGTTTCTCTAGCAGCCTGTTGTAAGCGTGTACATGTGCCAGGTAACCTCTTGCAGCAAGGGAGATGTTGTCGACACTCTTTCGCCCATGATCCATTTTTTTGAGATGGGAACGAGGGACACCTATAAGCAAAAGTATGTAGACATAAGACACACCCTCTGCCATTTTGTGAATAGCTTGGACGGGCCACCACTGGGAAACCACTGGGAAACCTGTGGAGGCTGCAGCATCTGTGACCACATGAGGAGATAAAGCTGACGCTAATGGAATAAACATAGATATGCCGCTCCAGTTAGCGAGGAACTCATCCCACATTGTCAAATCCGCTATTTCTGCTGGGTCCAGCCTGAGGATTTGATCGGGGTCTTGTACTTGAGAGAGGAAAACCAAGAGGCGGGAAATGAAGGACCGCCCCTGGGGGACAATCCTCATGGCAAAATTGAGCATCCCTAACAGGAATTGTAGCTGTCACTTGGTACATCCTTGTGAAAGTGTAAAGGTGAATAACCGACCTGATCCAGGCCAATTTGTCGGGAGGTAGGCTGGCCTGCATGGAGCGGATGGCTAAGGTGATACCTAGGAAGGTGATGGACTACTCCGGGCCTTCCACTATGTTCCACTATGGGCATGTTGAGATTGCCGAATACCACTCTTAATCTGTCCAAGTCTAACGGGGGCTCGCTGGGCCATTTGATCAGCGGTCATTGAGGTAGTGAATGACTTTCTGGCATTGTGCTTGGTGTGACAGGATCCAGGTAAGAGACTGGGCGAAGGTGTCAAAATGCCGCGGGCTGCTTTTCGAGCCAAAAGTCAACTTGGCTGTTGAAGTAATACAAACATTTCCATTTAATGCCATGCCACCGCCAGAGGGATGGCTTGATTGGCAGTAATTTGAACACGTCTGAAATGTCTGCTTTGGACATCCATGCACCCGTGCCTACGCTAATATCGTCTTGAATAGCTAGGTCCACCGATACATATTTAAGGGAAAACTCCTCTGAAGGAATTAGGGAGTTCAAACTTGGGATGTGAGAACAATGAGGCACGGACAAGTCGTACACCAACCAAAGTTTATTTGAAAACTCGCCCTTGACAAGCCCAATAGGGCTGACTCTCCAATAAGTGAAAAGTGATTAAGCTAAGGGGCCGATAATGAACCCTTGGTCCAGTTCGGACTGCAACAGAGTATCTATGGCCTGTTCATCGGTGGCAGCTGAAAGGAAAATCCTGCATTCGTAGGTCGATTGGGGTAGCGTGATGAGGCCGGTGTGGAACCCTGATATAAAACCATGCACCAGGAAAACGGCTAGTGAGGGAGTCGTGTGTGAGGCAAGGAAAAACCCCAGCCACGCATGTGACACAAATGTGGAGCAGCCGGCATTGGCAAAAGTTGGCTAAAGTTGCAAGTCCCATAATTGAAGTTATTGCAGATTGATGCACCCCCCATTGACAGGAGAAGCCATCCCAACTTATCCATCTGGGGCGGCTGTGCGGGGGCTGGCAAGCCCTGACCGGCACCAGAGGTGGAGGGGAAGTTGAGGGGGCATCTAGCACCTGTATTGGAGCACCAGTTTGCAGTATAGGTGGAAGACTGGCAAATGGCACAGAGTGAGGAACGTAGACCCACAGAATAGTTCTGTGTCAATGACACTTCAGTTGGTGCTGACCTGGAACTGCGTAAGCCTGGCTGCAGCTTTGGCAGAAAATGACCGGTGATAGTCATAAAAAGAATACCCCCCATACTTGTAACCTAGGTCCACCACTGCATGGAGGTACAAGTCCAGCTATTCCTTCCTGCTGGGGTTGGCTGAGCAAAGGATGCCCCAAAACATCCCAAAGGTCAGCACAAACCCCGTGATGGATAGCTTGCGGTTGAGCCTGGGGTCTTTAGATTTAAGGACCATTGAGACATCCCCCAGCATATGATTTGTTCTCAGCCACATCCTGGACTGATATGAGGAGGGAAGCCAGATTAACGCCCTTGCCGTCCAAGATGTCCTTCCTGATGCTGGCTGCGATGAGGTGTGCAGGGAAGATGGTAGTGTTGATCTCTGGCATACCTGCAGGTGTGGATGCACCAGGACAGAAACCGCGACCGTGTCCTGGAGGGTCACGACTGGGTGCACTTCTAGGACTCCCACTCTAGCCTGGACATCCGAGACTGCTGTGGACAGCGTGGTCCCCATAGAGTGGAGCTGGGCGATAGCTGAGGAGATCAACTGCAGGGATTCCTGCTGGGTGCCGGGCTGAGCTGCCACTGGTGGTGGGAAGAGCAGCCTAAAGAGCGCGGCTTTCCTGGCTGTGGGGGGTAGGGAATGCCCCTACGCCGCAGCTCCGCTGTGAGCTTGGGGATGGTTCAATCCCTGAGGGACTGAACGCTGCCATGCTCTGAATCTGCGGAGCGTGACAGAGGGGCAGAGGCTGCCAGCCTGCGACATGGCTCCAGCTATAAGATAAGAAGAGGGGAATGCATGTGTTAAGATGAGGTAGGAAAGTAAGAAGGGACAGAGGAGTTGCATACAGAAAATAGACAAGAAGGAAAACAAGAAGGATAGAAAAAGGAACGACAGGCACAGTGAAGAAGCCGGTTTGCGTTCTGAAGCATTGAACGCTGTTGAGTGGAAGTTTAGGAAACTCAAAAGAGTGCGTGGCAACTGAGGTGAGCCAGGAGGTGACTGGCCAGGTAACTGATAACTCAGGTGCCCATCTGTGCTAAACACAAACCTGTGGACCAGAGCCCCAGGGTGAGACGCAGAAGTCTGGCACGGCCTAAGTAGAAATATTGCGTTCTGTAGTTCGTGACTTGTTCTCGGCCTGCTAACGCTTGCACTACCAGCAAGCTCAACGTTTAGCAGCCTTGTCTGCGTAGGTGAAGGTTTGCCCTTCGAAAACAGAGTGTAATGCGAAGAAACGTGTGACAGTAACTAACGCCCAATGAGCCGCCCAAATCGTGTATGTGAAGTGAATGTAGTGAAAGGGTGCTGCAGGGTGTTGTGAGGGTGGAACCCATGTACTACACACCTTACTCAATGCCCTATTTGCAAAGTCCTGGTTGAGGTCGAGAACTCAGTCGACCAGGAACCTGTAGCAAAGGTGACATAGAAGTCCAGTTTTAACCTGAGAACACAACCTAACCCTCCCCTTGAAACATGACTGGCTCCCTGGTGAAGATGCAAGCCCTATGCCTGTTTGTATGTTGTATGTTTTTTTACCTGAGGAAATAACGTCCAACCTGGTGCAGGATGGAACAAACCTGAACTTGACTGACCTACAGGAGAAACGACAGACAGAATTGGGTGAGCGGCTGATGTGCCACTGGAGACGATGAGTGACCGGATTGAGTGCCAAGGGAGATGCTGAGTGGCCAGATTGTGTGACACTGGAGACGTGCTTGCAATGATTGCAAGAAAGTAGCCTTTATTAGGAAGGTGAAAACCAGAACAGTAGAAACTTAGGGCATGTGGGAATCAGCTGTGATCATGACCTATCACCAATCGTGATTGTGAGTGTGTGGCAGTGAATTAATTGTGCCGACTCGTGCCGGAGTTAATAAAGTTGCATATCGTCTAAGCCTGTGAATACGTATGAACGTACGAATGGATGGACTGGGAACCTACTGTTAGCTTGTGGTAGGTGCCTCACGGAGGAGGAAGCTGTGTGTCAAAATGGAATTGTGTCATATCGTGCCGAGGACTCGAGTCATTGTGGCGCCGACGCGACTAAATTCTAATCGACCTGTGGTTCAAATAGTTGTGCCGCCGACGCGACTAGACTCGAATTGGGCTATAGAGTGTATGAACGGAGCAGATTCGAATCATTGTGCCGCCGACGTGATTAGATTTGAAAATGAGATGAGAGTGGGAGAGGGGATCTGGACCCCCGGGTGATCGATTTGATACGGCCTCTGTTAGAGTAAGTGTGGACATCAGTGTGGATGCCATTGTTACCACTGTCGCTTTAGATGGATGCTTCCCACTTTCAACTTATTGTGCATTGTTTTTGCACACATCCTGTATGTATATGTGGTCTATGTACGTGGGGATTCGGTATAAGCACAAGTATAGCAATCTGGGATTTAAATATGCTAAACATATGTTTATGTGTATGTGACTGAGTAATGCATACAAACCAATATGCGAATTAGTGTACTCTCTATGTATGCATGTGCATGTGTATATAGTTGTCTTTGAAATACCTAGCTAAGGCTCACCTTTCATTGGACCACCCACAAATATGGGAGGGGCACCGGAGCTGATCAGGGATGTGCTTTGTAGATGAACATATGTATATAAGTAGCTGTAAGAGATAATACTGTTATGCTGCATAAACACGGTCGGAATTTCCATAAAAAAAAGTGTGATGGGAGCTTTTGGTCGGATATTCTGACCATGTGTATTCTCCATCCAATTTTTTCTGTCTGAATTTCTGCCAGCAAAAGATTGAGAGCTGGTTCTCTATTTTTCCGACGGAAAAAGTTCTTGACGGAAATTCCGTTCGTCTGTATGCAATTCTGACACGCAAAAAAACACGCATGCTCGGAAGCATTGAACTTCATTTTCTCGGGTCGTCGTAGTGTTGTACGTCACTGCATTCTTGACGGTCGAAAGTTCATAGAGCTTTTGTGTGACCGTGTGTATGCAAGCCAAGCTTCCGCGGAATTCTGTCGGAAAAACCATCCAAGATTTTTCCGACGGAAATTCTGCTCGTGTGCACGGGACATTAGGCTCTGAGGAAGAAGGTAATCCTTCGAAACGCGCCTGCCATCAGCAGTTCGTACGTCCTCTCTTCAGGATCTGGAGACTGCTATCAGTAGACCTACTGTCACAAGTCAAAGATTGTTACAAGTGTGATTTTCCTTCTACCCTTGTGAGTAGTTTTTAATAATGTTTCTTCCGAATAACTGTATTAAGGGATAATGCACAAGGCTGGTGCGCCCTCTCTTTTCTGTCTTTTTGTTAGATTTGAATCGACCTCTGGAGTGTACGAATGGACCCAATTCGAAGCGTCGTGCCGCCAACGTAACCAGATGGGAATCGACCTGTGGAGTGTACGAATGGACCCGATTCGAATTGTTGTGCTGTTGACGTGACTAGAATCGAATCGAACCGTGTAATGTACGAAGGGACCCAATTCAAATCGTTGTGCCGCCGACGAGACTTGACTCGAAATGGGCTTTGGTATATGAATGAGTGGTACGATGATTAAGTAAAGACTGAGCTTGGAAACATACGAACAATTCGTAAGTCTAAGTGCAGGTGGGAAACAACAAGGCAGAGGGAACCTATGAACCTACAGTGATGGGAATTACGAAATGGGGAACATGATGCATCGAAGCAACAACGCTTGACACAAGAAAGGTTTCTTGACACAAGAAAGGTTTACGAATCCTACCTGAAACAGTGAGCAAGAAACGATCGACAAAATCCACGAATGACGAACCTTAGCACACTGGAATTTGAATACGCAGACTCACGGACACAAGGTGAGCTGGCAGAGTGGCCTGGTGATGTATTCCCGTGCACTGGAACCGACAAGGGCCACAGGTGAGTGGGTATATATATATATATATATATATATATATACACACTTTATATAGGCATTTTGTATATTTGCATTATTGTGACATTAATTAAGTTTGCAATAATAAGGGCCACAGATGGAGTATAGTGCACAATTAGCAATATATGGCTGCTGTCTTTTGATATAGTGTTTAGTAGACGTATTCAAAGCTCAGTTAGTTACGTTTCTAAGCAGCAGATGTAACAATATGTACAGTCAGTTATACCCAGATGGCATGCTTTGGTAAAAGTGATGATTATTGCTATGAATCTAGATGTTTGCTTACTGTTGCAGGTGTACATACTGTCTTTAAAGGTTTTTAATGCATATATAATTTTTTTTAATCCCGCAATTTTCCAAAAAGCCCACCTATATAATAAGATGTAAAATATGATTTTTATGTGTAGCATTAAAAAAAGTATCTGTATATGCAAAGAGTTGTTATAAGAGAATGTTATAATGGAAGAGGGGTTGAAGCAAAAATACAGATGATCCTTGACTTACATAAAGTTAAATTCTGCAAACTGTGCACCAAACCGAATTGGGCTTATGTTCTGCAAATCTAATAAAAAAGAAAGTGCACATCTGGTCACTTGACAGTGGACAGGCAGCCAACTAAATACATTAGAACCTGATACAGCACTTTTGTTTCCTGTTCCCTTTAGTGCAGGCAATTCAAGCTGGTGTGTTTTGGGCAGCATGTGGCCCTCTTGTTCCTTCTTTGTTTGGCGCAGGGAGGCAGACTGACCATTATTCTTTACAGCATCATGTGAAGCAGTGCACGATCCGCCAGGTCCTGTGAGGATGTAGGCTGGAACAACGAGAAGCCGCAAAAGTCTTGAGTTTAAAGGTCTGTGTTTACACACTGTATAATTTACATGAGAATGGTAAAAGGGAATATAGGGCCTTGTTTCACTCAACAAAAACAAATGACCTGTCAATTTCTGTTTTAAAATGTAAAAAAAGTCATCTGTTAGAGAAGAGTAAAGCCTCGTACACACGATCGGATTTTCCGACGGGAAATGTGTGATGACAGGCTGTTGGCGGAAAATCCGACCGTTTGTATGCTCCATCGGACAATTGTTGTCAGATTTTCTGTGGACAAATGCTGCATGGCATATTTTAAAATTTTCCGCGGACAAATGTGTGTTGTCGGATTTTCAGAGCGTGTGTACACAAGTCCGTCGGACAAAAGTCTAAAGTACAATCACGCATGCTCGGAAGCAAGGACGAGCAAGAAGCGGTCGGTCTTGTAAACTAGCATTCGTAATGGAGAATTAACATTCGTGACGTGGCAAATTATGAAATCTCAAAATGCAGCGCACATTCTCTTCTTCTTTAATGGGATAATAATGAAGCTGCTTTGCTGGTGATACTGATGGAGTTATTGCAAACTAATTTTCAAAGGCTTTTCTTTTCTAGTGGTATCAAAAATAATAATATTATGCTTTTTTTTTTTTTTTTGGCACGTTACCACAACACCATCATCCCGTAGTTTTTAAGATCAAAGATACAACTATGTTGGTGTCCCTTGTCAATTTTACATTGTATTTTTTTAAATGTAACTGCCTACTCCCAAACTGTCATTTGAAGTAAAACACATAGCCAAGTATTATTCTACACAATTCTTTTATTGTGCATTAAAAAAAGAAAACAAATAAAATTAGACATGCTATCTGCCAATAGAAATTAACCAAAAAGTGCATTCTATGCATCCAAAAATATAGGAAATATAACAAACATCAACAACATTATTCTCCTGGAGCTCCCGCAGCAAAGGCATATGACATAATTAGTCACGATTAATAAAGCAACCAATTTTTGGTCCAAGAACTCCTCCTCCTCCTGTTTCTGGACTGGACTTGGGTCAAAGCAATAGCTCCGAGGCCAATAATTAATAACACATTATCTTCTCCGATTCTGCAACATGGCTGGTTGACAAACGGCTGTTCAGAAACTAACTGAAAAGCACGAAATTAAAAGCGCGAACTGAAAAGCACTAGATGAAAAGCACAAAATGAAAAGCGTGAATCAACACTCACCAAACTTCTACTAACACGATATTAGCAGAAGGAACCCAAAGGGTAGCGCTAAAGAGCTAAAAAACCACGTAGTACGTCACTACGTTCCTGTTTGTTGGCCAATTCCTTGCCATTTGTATGCTACACCCACAAGCAGTATCATCAGCATCCAACAGTTCCAGGTGTGCCGGATGCCTGCCCTGCATCCCCCTCTGTATGCTGTGGTTCCACCTGCCTGCTGCTAGTGTGCCCCTGCAGTGATGCAGCGGCAAGTAGGTAAAAGAGCAAAGGCTGGAGTTAATAGTGACAGACCTGGTCAATTATATTGTTCTTCTTTTACAGCCTGCAAAATGTGTAATACGCCTTTAGACTTTAAAATTCCATGCACACAACAAACTACAAAACTGAAATGCAAGTACAGGAACTGTCGTATCTGACAATATTTGTTATTTTGTTAACCCTGTTTTGTGATCCAGACACAGAAAAAGCTAAGTGTTGGAACTCCCTTTGACCTCCTTGTCAACTACACTGCAGAATATAGCCTAGTCAAGGACCCACTGCAGCCCGTGATTGCACAAGGCAGCACACAGATGGGGTCTTCCTTCTTCTCATTATGTTCTCCCAGGAATCTTACAGTGTTAGATTGACAGGACTGTGCAATAAATTCTGACTCTTTCAGTGCTGCCTCTCTATCCCACCTAAACTGGCTATACAGTAGCAAAGTTTGGTTCAAAATTTGTACATAGATTTACATTGTAGGTTTGTTCATTTCTAATCATTAGTGGGGCAAAATCAATGTCCGTTTTTGACCACAGTGATGAGAAAATTCTAAGGAGCAGGATGGATAATTTTTCTTAAATGTACAAATTTCTAACAGTATATGGTTTTCCTTTTTGTAAAGTCAGTTTGTTCCAAAATTGAATGTTAAAAGCAAAGTAAATCTTGATTTACTTTTGAAAGACATTTGAATGTACTGAGTGTCAGTGTAATGCGCCTGTTCCTTGATAGATGCTGGTCTCATTCCAGCAGCCTGGTTTTGGCGGTGATGCATTCTCCTTGTCTGTCTGTCCACCTGCAAGGTGATTGATGTGGCCAGTTTGGTGGAGACCAAACCTGATTTTAGCCAGCCAAACCTGAAGTCTCATGCATGTGATAGTGTTCTAACATGCGCTCCAAGCTCCCTGTTTGTACGCCCTGCCTGCTAGTTTGGATTCCCTTGTTTATGACCTTGGTTTGAAACTCTGACTATTCTCTGAACTCTGCCCGCCTTTTTACTACAAATTTGACCCTGACTATTCTAAACCTATAAAAGGGGGGAATTGTTTGGGACTTTGAATAAGGTATATGGTCAAACGAGCATACACCCCCATCCCTATTCATTGTTAAGAGAAAGGGGAATTTGGGACTTTGAGTAAGATGTGTATTTGGACAAAAAAAGATAAAAATTTACGAATTGCACAATAAAGAAGAAGTTTATTCAAGTAAATGCACATGGGACATGGTACATAGCAGATATGACGAGCTGATGGGCATATAATAGACATGAAACAAAAATTCCATTATTGCACATGATACATCAAATAAAAAAACAGAGCATGATGTAAATGCACGATTGCATAAAAAAAATGCATTTAAAAGCTTGACGCATTTTGTGGATGAAGTTCCACTTCTTCAGAAGCAAGTGCAGAGTGCGTATCTATAAAAAATATTCTAAATGACTCAAATTAAAATTACATTACATAGGGATGTAGGGTGAGGAGAAAACCAAACACCCCAAAGTTACTTACATATCAGCTCTAAAGTTGGTCATAAAATACTAAAACCTGATGGTTGAGGAAAGCTGGGAAATATCCCCGCCGGGAGCTGAGGGGGCATATAACTGCCTGCAGACAAGGCGGAAAAACACCACAGACGAGGGGAGAGATGGGAGGTGTCCATGGTGAGTTGCATAAAGATGCCTGGTTCCAATCTATATGAATGTAAAATTAAATAATCAATGAAGTGTATGGTTAAACTTGCAAGGGGCATAAAGCCTAAATGGGGTCAATGTGAGAGTGAAGGGACCATGTCCCATGTGTATTTGTATGAATAAACTTCTTCTTTATTGTGCAATTCATCTATTTTTATCTATTTTTGTCCAAATACACATCTCACTCAAAGTCCCAAATTCCCCCTTCTCTTAACGACTATTCTAAACCTTGCCTGCTTTGTACTTGGAGTGTCATTGAACCACTCTGCCTGTCTGCCAATCACAAGTTCCTGTTTTCTGTGCTCAGTTCACCTTTTACTCGGCGTGGTAGCAAGGCATTTCTTGTTGTTGTGCCTTCCTATTGTGATTTTTGTGTTGTCTTGTTGAATGTAACTGTATTTTAGTAATTTCCCTTTGGGATTAATAAAGTATTCTAAACTCTGCCTACCTTTTGACTACAGGTTTGACCCTAACTACTCTAAACCTTGCCTGCCATGTACTTGGAGTGTCATTGAACCACTCTGCCTGTATGCCAATCACAAGTACCTGTTTTCTGTGCTCAGTTCACACCTTCCTCGGTGTGGCAGCATGGCACTTCTTGTTTTTGTGCCTTATTATTGTGATTTTTGTGTTCTCTTGTTGAATGTGACCGTATCTTGGTAATTTCCCTTTGGGATTAACTAGTTGCCGCCCACCCACCATCAAATGACAGTTGGGTGGTGCGGTTCTCGTTCTGGGACGCCGTCATATGACAGCGTCCCAGAACAGCCAGTGGGGGCGCACAGTGCGGAGATCGCGGCCGTGTCGTGTTGCTAGGACATGGCACAACCCTGATCTCTGTTTTTTTTTTTTAGTAAAAAATAAAAAAAACAGCAGTGATTAAATACCACCAAAAGAAAGCTATATTTGTGTGAAGAAAATGATAACAATTTTATTTGGGTACAGTCTATTATGACCGCGCTATTGTCATTCAAAGTGCAACAGCACTGAAAGCTGAAAAATGGCCTGGGCAGGAAGGGGGTGTAAGAGCCCTGTAGGCGAGTGGTTAATAAAGTATTCTAAATCTGAATCTTTAGCATTGTGTAAAAGACCTAGGAGCAACCAAGTACCGGTAGGCCTGCTTGCCCTATAGGAAAGGGGTCTGCTATAGGTGAAGAACACAGAAGCTAGCTATAGTGTCTGACCACTTGTGCTAGGGGTAAGCGTGACGCTGAGTATTTTCATATGAATATTCAAATATTTCGTTTAGAGTGCTGCTGTAGAGGGAAATGCAGGGACTAAAATCATAAAAGTTTCAAGGTTAGCTTTATGTTGTAATTGGTAAAACGATTTTCCTTTAGGCCCTTTTCACAAGTGCGATCTGATCAGGTCTATCAGTTTTTAAGGCAGACCTGATCGTAAAGTCCATTCATTCCTTGGGACAGGCAGCCCACTTCCAGGTCTGATCTGGTCTGCTTTCCTAAAAAAAAAAAAAAAAAAAAGGAAGGGGATCTGTCCTCGTCTGTTAAAGTCCATTTATTCCCATAGAGTAGAGCAAGTCCTGTTCATGTCCGCTCTGCAGAAACTGAGCGGACACGGATGTGTCATCCATCTGCTCAGCGTGTATCAGCAGGGAGGTTGTGAGCTGATCCCCTGCTGATCGGAACGGAATCAACCCCATGAAAAAGGGGCCTTAATCACCTTAAATTAGCTTATTAGGGGTTATAATTGAACCTGGAGGAAAGAAATGTCTATGTTGTCTAGTGCAACCAATGTCTTTTATTTAATGTGCCCTGGCAGAATAATATTTAGTCCTTAACTGGTTTTCACCTTCCTATTCAGCACTTCTTTTTTTACCACAATTATTTTAACCATATGCTTTTTATAAATTCAGCTACTCTTTTTTTACCTCCATTTTTTACCTATACTCTGCAGATTTCTTGTTTTGTTTAACGAAGGTGGTTGTTATTAATTCTTTGCAGGCTTAGCTATCTTCATGTCATTTATAAAAGTCTGGAGTCTATTCATGCAGAGTTTTAAGACCCCTTTCACACTGGGGCTTTGTGGGCACTAGCGGCAAAGTGCCGCTAGCTTTAGCGGTGCTTTACCGATATTATAGCGGCGCTTTGGTGCCACTAGTGGGACGCTTTGGCGCTGCTGTGGGGCGCTTTCACCTCCCTAGAAGGGGTTAAAAAGGGGTTAAAAGCGCCCTCTTAGCACTGCTTTTAAAGCGCTTTTACGCCACTTTGAAAATGGTGCCCATTCATTTCAATGGGCAGTGGAGGAGCAGTGTATACACTGCTCCCACACCGCCCCAAAGATGTTGCTTGCAGGACTTTTTTTCCAGTCCTGCAAGTGCATCGCCCCAGTGTGAAAGCACTCAGGCTTTCACACTGAGGCTGCAGAAGAGGCAATTTACAGGTGCTATTTTTAGCGCAAAAATGCCTGTAAAGCGCTTCAGTGTGAAAGGGGTCTAAAGGAACTGAAGTAGAACTCTATGGGGATGATTTGCTAAAACTGGAGAGTGCAAAATCTGGTGCAGCTGTGCATGGTTGTCAATCAGCTTCTAACCTCAGCTTGTTTAATTAAGCTTTGACAAAAAAAGAAAATGGAACCAGCTTCTCCAGTTTTAGTAAATCAACCCCTATGTGTCCAGTCTACTCTTAAGGTAGCATACAGTATATAGCATCCCGGGGTTTAGTCAGGGATGCGCCTCACAAATTTACTCGCCAGGAGTAGTTACCCTGGTCAGTTTTTAGAGATCCATTGATTTCTCCCTAAATTTGGCCTGGTTGTACTTTTCTCTTCTACCACTAGGTGGCTGGGCACTTGGTGGTATTATATATGAGAGGGACAACTCTAGGTCAGGTTATGGGTATATGGAGTATCTCAGCCAATGCGCAAGGGTTTTCTTGAATCCCTTGGCCTGCTGGGAGAGCCTATATATTTGGATGGAGTCAGGTGATCTAGGTTTGGTGCCACCTGGACAGCTGCCTGGGTGGACATGTGTCGTGTGCCCCGGGCTGCTAGGCCGGAGATTGGGCCTATCCTGGGGGCATTTGGCTGCTAGGCTGTGTGATGGCCTATCCAGAAGTAGGAGAGCTGCGCAGGGTTGGGATTGCGGCTTGCAGTCCAACCCCAACCAGAAGGGACGGTTCTGCCGGTTGGAGAACCTGTCAGTGGTTGGAGGTAGAAGGGAAGCTGTCGCCACAAAGGGACCTATCACCTTATTACCAGGGACCACAGTGAATAACTGAAGCAAGTACTGGCGCAGCATTCTCACCGAACGGGCACGGTGGAGAATCTGGAAACTTCAAGCGGTTATCAAGTCAGGGACCCAACCAGCGGAGGTGACGCTTGCAGAGCAGCCTTGTGAGTCAAGCCAGGGACTGAGCCGGTCAGCAGGGGTGAAGCTTGAGAAGTATCTGGAGTGCCTAGCTAGGGACCCAGCAGGGAAGCGTGGGTGACGCTTGAGGGAGATACTACCACAAAGATTAGGGGAGCTCAAGGGATTCGGAGTCAGTGAATCAGAGGGTATAGTGAGAGACCGGGAGCTCAGTATTGAAGAACTACAAGAGGCAGTTGTAGTGAAGCTGAAGGAACTGTTACGTTTTAGTTAGGAACTGTTAAAGACTGTTGCCATAGGAGACAGCATTCCTGCATGTGCAGATGTGGCACCTTGCTGGGGCCTTTCCCTGCACGGCTGTCCTCCTATTGAAGTCTTGGAGTCTACCAATTGAATCACCAGCTACTCAAGGGTGTCCTGGCCCTAACCCACTTTCCCCCAAAAATACAAAAAGGACTGTTAAAAGAAATAAAACCTCTTTTTGCATCCAAGAAGTGTCTGGTGCCCAATAACTTTGTCCACCTTGCACCCACTATGCCTCACAACCCACTACATACAGAAGGATGTCAGCTATCTTTGGCCTGGAAAGTTCTCATTAGACTGGACAAGGCCAGAGACCTTGCTACACATATAATAGTCTTCTGCATTTATGATAGGTGCTTATTACCAATCAAAAAATAGTGTGCCCCTTATTCTGAGGATGCATGCATATTTTCCTCTTTCAGCAAACTACGTTGCCCCATATTTTGTGTCCACATGCATGTGCTCTTCATCAGTCTGACTCCAGTTTCTCACATTTTGGGAATCCACAGTGCCCCTTATCAATCTGTTACCCTTCTATACCTCTGGAGTACCCTTTTTAAATCAGACTATACTGGTCCTCAACCTGTGCTTCAACAGTGACTCTTATGCTCCCACTGTCAACCCCCCCCCCCCCCCCCCGCATTTATTTGCAAATTTAACTACATATTACCCAACAGGCCTAAGTCAACCACAGCCATGGTGAACATCCACACTGTAACCTGCAGAAACTACCTGATGCATGCAGACCTGATAAGGCAAGTTGAAGGCAGAATTGGGATGCAGCAGTATTGATGAAGTAGGAGCTGTTCACTTTGCAAAGTGAATGTGTTAATTACCCAATTATTACACAAGTTTGGTTAATAGGAGTGAACATAGCTTCACATTATTTACTAAGCTCAGTGAACATTCACCTTACTAAGTGAATAGTGTATGACTTTAGTAAACATTGCCCAAAGAGTGACTTGTAGCTTTTAGTGACCCTGAACTTGTACAAGGCTTTTCTGTCAAATAATATAATTTTTTTTATTCAATTATCATTCATAAATTAATAAAATGCAGATTTTTTATTTCAGTGAATCAACTAACACCCATTAAATGTTGGTTTAAATAACAAAATAGACCTGAAACTCTGCCACTGTCTTTAAAGTTATTTTTACACCCACACTGAAGTTCCCAGTGTAAATTAATATTGTCTCTTTGAACTTTCTTACTCTGTAAATATGGAGCTGCATGTGATTCTCTCTTCTTCTCCAATGATTCTGTGCTGGGTGGCTGGACAAGCAATTGCCAGGCCAGAGTACTGTAATGTAAGGGCAGGGGATGGCTTCTCTATAATGAGTATGGTTAAGCTCTGACCCAGATTGACTAGGAACAAACAGAAGGTAACTGTAAGCAGTGCAAAGGGCAGCAGGGAATGTGTTACTTTGCCCTGAATGAAGAAGGTTTGGGTTCATTTTAACCGCTTAAGGACCAGCCGCCATTATTATACTGTGGCAGGTTGGCTCTCCTGGGCAAATCGCTGTAGGTGTACGTCGGCTGCTTTAGGAGCGATAGGGGGCGCGCGCGCCCGCGGCTTGACGCCAGAGTCGATGTGCATGTCTGCCGGCCACCCGCGATCGCTCCACAGAGAGCCAGAATGGGGATCTGTCAATGTCAAGACAGATCCCCGTTCTGACAGGGGAGGAGAGACAGATCTGCTGTTCCTAGTGATTAGAAACAGCGATCTCTCTCCTCCTCCTCCAATCAGTCCCAACACCCACAGTTAGAAACACCATCCAGGGAACACATTTAACCCCACGATCACCCCTAGTGTTAACCCCTTCAATGCCATTTACATTGACACAGTAATCAGTGAATTTTTATAGCACTGGTCGCTGTATAAATGTCAAAGGTCTCAAAAATGTATCAAAATTGTCCGATCTGTCTGCCGCAATGACGCAGTCCTGCTAAAAATCGCAGATCGCCGCCATTACTAGTAAAAATAAATAAATAATAAAAATGCCATAAATCTATCCCCTATTTTGTAGACACTATAACTTTTGCGCAAACCAATCAATATATGCTTATTGCGATTTTTTTTCAAAAATATGTAGAATACATATTGGCCTAAACTGATGAAGAAATTTGTTTTTTTACTTTTTTGGGGGATATTTATTATAGCAAAAAGTAAAAAATATTGTTTTTTTCAAAATTGTCGCTTTTATTTTGTTTATAGCGCAGAAAATAAAAACTGCAGAGGTGATCAAATACCACCAAAAGAAAGCTCTATTTGTGGGGAAAAAAATGGACATACACTTTGGGTATAATGTCGCACGACTGCGCAATTGTCAGTTAAAGCAACAAAAAATGGCCTGGTTATTAAGGGGCAGATCCTTCCGGTCAAGGTGGAGTTGACCGGTGGAGTAAAGTCTTTTCAATTAACATTTAAAATAAGTCAGCTTGATGTAAATGATTGTATCAATATGCATGCATGTGTGTAGAAACAAGAGTACCTAGGGGAAACCCAAGCATGGGAGAACATGCAAACCCTATGCAGATAGCATCCTGGATGGGATTTTAACCAAGGACCCCAGGGCTGCCAAGCAGAATTGCTACCCACTAAGCCACTATGATGCCAATATATATGTACAACGGAGTAGCCATAATTTCTTATTACATATGCAGACCCCGCTTCCTGCTTTGCACTGATACCCATTATATTTGCTTAATCGTTCCTTCTCAAATCTAAGAGCTGGTGGTCTACCTGAGAACAATGCATTTCCGCTAATTTGCTAATATCTTATCTCAACAGTGGTTGTGGGAGATCAAGAGTAATGCAATGCCACTGAGATTCTCCTCTAGCAGCTAATCTACAGATTTCTGTATTTCAATATAAATCATTGACAGTAACCCAGCAATAATGCTATTTCAAAGGAACACAAACACCAAATCAATTAGTAAAAAACAAACGTAATTTATTGTTGTCAAAGTTAGTAGCAGATATGCAGAGGAAAAGCTGGAAACAAATAATAATGCTAATAATACATTTTAGTAAACAAAATAATTTGCAATAAGAGCAAGGCTTAGGATGACACTTATTAAAACAATATTACCTATAAGTACATATGCGATAAAGGTAAAAAGTAGCGCTTGAAAATAGTGAAATCACTCAAAAACAGTTCCCTCAGTGAAAGGGTGCAAAGGAACACATAGAAATATTGCTAGTCCATTAATAGTCCATAAGCAGCTTCACATTCAGACTTTTTGATACTGAGATTCCAACTGTCATCACACCGTATGAACATACGTGGTCCCACTTCCCCAGTCAGATGTACACTCACCAGCTAATATTGCCTCACACTCTCGTGTTTTGTCAAAAAGAGCAGTCAGTACATTAAGTTACAGCAATATACCAATAGATGATGGTCCAAAGGTTATCGTGATATGCGGCGAAAAATAAACTCCAAATAGTGTGATACCGTTTTAAAAGTTTATTAAACAATCCTTACATCACCAGCCTAATGGTCGTGCGCTTACCAGAAGGTAATGAAATAATCGCATTGGTATCGTGTATGATGCCAAAGATATCAAAAATAGCGGCGAGCATAAGAAGTTTCAAATTCTGCTCGTTCTCCTCTTCCAAACAATTGGAACGTCACTTCTGGTTGCCGTACAGCCACGGTCCGACGTGTTTCGTCATACCAACTTTGTCCTGGGATTGGCTGTACAGCAATACACCCCCTTATGCAAATGACATAGAAAGGACTCCCGCCCAGCCTAGTGTCCCAGCAGAGATGATATGTCCAGCATCCACCACATATATTTATTTATTTTATTTATTTCAGTTATTTATATAGCGCCGTCAATTTACGCAGCGCTTTACATATACATTGTACATTCACATCAGTCCCTACCCTCAAGGAGCTCAAAATCTAAGGTCCCTAACTCACATTCATACATACTAGGGACAATTTAGACAGGATCCAATTAACCTATCAGCATGTCTTTGGAGTGTGGGAGGAAACCGAAGTACCCGGAGGAAACCCATGCAGGCACAGGGAGAACATGCAAACTCCAGGCAGGTAGTGTTGTGGTTGGGATTCGAACCAGCGACCCTTCTTACTGCTAGGCGAAAGTACTACCCACTACACCACTGTGCCGCCCTCGTATACACTCTTACATAAATAACACTAAATTCAAGTTAAAAACATTGACCCACATAAATCAGGTTACAAAATCATTCCCGCGATACGCAACTAATTATCTCATAAACTATAAATTAATATACATTCATAAGTTAATGCATAGACTAATTAATCATGATAGCATACAACCAATTACACTAATACACTTAATAACATAAATCAATATAAATATAAATGAATTGGGTACAGAATTATTTTTAAAGATGGATCTGTTACGTAATCAGCTATCAATTTGGTCAGGCACCACAACTGTTCCATTGATAGGAAAAGCAGGGTGGCTGAGAAAATATTTTTTTCATATTCAAATTACACCTGACCGAATTGATAGCGGATTACGTAACAGATCCATCTTCAACCCTCAAAATAATTTTAACCATCACATATAGGTATTTAAAAACTTAGTTTAGAAAGATATGGAAGGGTTACAATTAAAGAAAGAGATTAACCCAGAATATATTACGTATGGCATTAAGTCACTAAAAGGGAGAAATAATATTGTGATAAGCCCAGCTGACAAGGGGGGTGGTATGGTAATACTGGAGAAAACATTCTATCATAATCAGCTTATAGAAATACTGAATGATAGGGACACATATAAAAGATTTCATAGTGACTCCACAGAATTATATGGGAAACAATTAGCTGAATTGGTTGATTTAGGTTTTAGAATGAATGCATTAAATAAAAAAGAGAAAAGATATTTGGTTTCTAGTGCATGTAGAATTCCGGTGATTTATACATTTCCGAAAATCCATAAAAATGCAACAGTACCTCCGGTATGACCAATTGTAAATGGTATAGGCTCGGTCACGGCTAGGTTGAGTGAATATCTTGATAAATTCCTTCAGCCTAGTGTTCAGGTCACTAAAGCCTATCTCAGATACACCAAGGATCTTTTAAAGTCCCTTGAAGAAATCCAAATGAATTTTGAGGAGCCGGTGTTTCTGGTTACTGTGGATGTAGCATCGCTTTATACCATTATTCAACATGAAGATGCGTTGTTAGCCCTAAATTGGGCTTTAAGCAAACGAGATGACATTCCGCATAACCAGAAATGTTTTTTAGGTAGAGCTTTGGACTACTGCATTTCACATAACTATTTTTGGTACCAGGGTGTTTTTTTCACCCAACAGGTTGGCGTTGTTATGGGAGCAAAATTTGCTCCCAGCATTGCCAACCTGTTTATGGCTGAATGGGAGGATAGATATAGTTTTAATACCCATAGACCAAGATTATTTTTTTATCCTAGGTATATAGATGACCCTAATATTCATCTGGGTAGGCTCTAAGGACACCACTGAGGAATTTCTTTCCTATCTAAATCAGAATAATAGTAACATCAAATTAGATATTCAGATTAGTGACGCTACTATTCATTTTTTAGACGTCACTATTGAACGGTCAGGATCTAGGTTGGACACAAAAGTCTATTTCAAGCCTACAGATCTAAATAGTTACTTGTCTGTGAATAGTGGCCATCACCCGATATGGATCAGAAATATTCCTAGGGGACAAATAATGAGAGTTAAACGGAATTGTAGCAAATATGAGGATTTTGTTTCACAATCTGGTATTTTAAAAGATAAATTTGTACAAAATCGGCTATAATGGAAATATTTTAGAAAAGACTATTTGTGAAATAGGAGCTATCCTTATGAGCCAATGCCTTGCAGGTAAGGTCTTTAAGACTGATAACAACCCACAACAATGGGGTTTTATTTCAGATTTCCATTGCCAATATAGGGATGTTGAGGAGATCTTTAAAATACACTGGCGTATCCTATGTATGGATAGACACTCAGGCCCTTTATAATTTTGGTGATTGAGTAGTTAAAAAGACTTTGGATGCCCCTGGACAACAAAAAATACATATAGATAAAAAAGTTTTTTTCTCTTGTAGAAAATGTATTGCCAGTAGAACAGTAGAAGTAAGCAACAGGGGGCACATACATTTTACCAATCGGGAAGGGAGATTGTTCGCAATAGATGAGTTTATCACATGTAACACAACACATGGGGTTTACCTGCTATGGTGTCCATGTGGCCTGTTTTATATAGGAAGGACAAAAAGAATGCTTAGGATTCATATTGCTGAACATCTCACCAATATTAGGAACGGTTTTAAAAAGCATAGTGTGTCTCTGCATTTAGAGAAAAACATAATAGGGATCCATCTTTACTGCCATTTTGTGGGATAGACTGTGTGTTATTATCATTGAGGGTGTCAGGAAAGGTTTCACCTGCTGGTGGCACTGTCAGATCTTTGGGCCGCAGTACTGGTGTCCACCAGCAGGTTTCTCCTAGCAGTCCGGAGCTGTCAGGAAAGGTTTCACCTGCTGGTGGCACTGTCTGATCTTTGGGCCGGTGTCTCCTACCAATCTGGAGCTGACATCATCTCCTGCAGTCAGGCGTCACCTGAGACTGATTGCAGGAGATGTGTATTTATACCCGGCAAGCACTCACACACTTGCCTTGGTATTGTCCTTGAGCCCTGACCTGTACCTGTGAACCTGTGAACCCAAACCTGAACTTGAACCTGTTCCTGTCCCACCTGTGATCCTGTCATCCTGTACCCCTGCCCTGCAGTCTGATCCCTTCCACCTTCTCCCTGTCCTGTCTTGCTCATTGCCCCCATCTGCTGATCTGCCGTATATGACCCTGGCCTGGCTACGATTACGATTCTGGTATTCCCTTTCTGCTGTATATACTAGTTTAGATTGTTGTTCGTTGTGGGTCACTGTTTGGTTGTTTGATTTGTTTTACACTGTTTGGTATTGGAGGTGCGTTTATATCTGTGTTCACTTATCTTAAAAAACTACATTCCTTTTTCACCTTATATATGTTTTGGTTCACTCTGATGCAGTCCACACAGTTCTGGTCACACCTGTTTATGACAGAAGGGCTCCAACAGAGTGAGGGAGATGCCCCAGAGGGAGACGAAATGGATATTCCTTATGAAATGTCTCACACCGTTTGGCTTGAACATAGAGCTGGATGTAAACTGCTTTATAAATAACTTCTAACTGAATTAGAGCAGTATATATTTTTTTAAAATAATTCTGTACCCAATTCATTTATATTTATATTGATTTATGTTATTAAGTGTATTACTGTAATTGGTTGTATGCTATCATGATTAGTCTATGCATTAACTTATGAATGTATATTAATTTATAGCTTATGAGATAATTAGTTGCGTATTGTGGGACAGATTTTGTAACCTGATTCATGTGGGTCAATGTTTTTAACTTGAATTTAGTGTTATCAATGTAGTCTATAAGAGTGTATACGTGGTGGATGCTAGACATATCTCTGCGGGGACACGAGGCTGGGTGGGAGTCATTTCCCAGTCATTTGCATAAGTGGGTGTATTTAAATGAGGTTGCTGTGCCGTACAGCCAATCCCAGGACAAAGTCGGTATGAAGAAACGCGTTGGTTTGTGGCTGTACGGCAACCGGAAGTGACGATCGCGTACCACCTGAAGTGACGTTCCGAGTGTTTGGAAGAGGAGAACGAGCGGAATTTGAATTCACAGTAACCTTTGAACCATCATCAATTGGGATATTGCTGTAACTTAGTGTGCTGACTGCTCTTTTTGACAAAACACGAAAATGTGAGGCAATATTAGCTGGTGAGTGTACATCTGACTGGGGAAGTGGGACCACGTATGTTCACACGGTGTGATGACAGTTGGAATCTCAGTATCAAAAAGTCTGAATGTGAAGCTGCCTATGAACTATTAATTGGACTAGCAATATTTCTATGTATTCCTTTGCACCCTTTCGCTGAGGGGACTGTTCTTGTGTGCTTTCACTATTTTCAATCGCTACTTTTTACCTTTATGGCATATGTACTTATAGGTAATATTTTTTTAATATTTGTCTCTTTTTATAGTGGCTTCTGTGCAATATTGTTTATTATTTTTGTACTGATCTATGGCGCAGGGTTCTGATCTTTGTTGGAGGCATATTTTTAAGATCGGTTTAGTATTAGTGTGTAGGATGACACTTGCTGTCCAGATCAGTATAAACAGTAACAATGCCACGTAAACTGTAGCAGTGAGCAGTATTAGGAGTTGAACTATAAATCATTGGAGCTATACTGTCAGAGTGCACTAATGGCAGCTATGCTAGGCCTAAAACTGTCTGGTAAGCACTTGTTAGTATTTGAGAGGTCAAGACTGGGTATAGGGAGACAGAGGGGATTTGCAGGCAGGTTAAGGTATGCCTTCTGCCAGCTATCATTGGGGACCTTAAAGAAGTGTTGGTGCTCTAAAAAACAGTGCTGATGAACCTGCATACAGTAGGGGTAGTAAAGTCTTTGCACTGATGCAATGTAGATGATGGACAGGTCCCAAGTAAAGGTGTGTGGGATGCAGTGACAGTTCAGTATAGCAGTTGTCTAGAGTTGGTAGGGGTGCAGTATAAAATTGGTATAAATACAATATGAGTTGGGTGTACTTATTGTCCTGCTCTCAGCAACTCAGTCTCTGCCAGCAGTTTACCAGCCCCAACAGCACAGCTACAAGTGACCGCACCAAAAGGGGCCCCCTCAGTCTCTCCCTAAAGCCTCCGGCACAGTGGAGCAGATGGTGGATGAACGTATAAATCTCCTTGTGGCCATGGCATGGGTGCTGCTGGTGTGGCCGATAATGTGTTGCAACAGATTTTCTCACTCACTGTCGCAAGATCTGGTGTCTTCTGGCTAGACCTCCAAATAGGAGCAAGTGGGCAGAGGTCCTCTCGCCTCCAGATCCTGGGTGCAATCCATAGCTTAATGGGATATGTAGTTTTTACAGCCATCCCACAAGTGCAGTGGTCTCTTTCCAGGACTACATGTCCCAGTGTGCAATGCAGCACTCCAAGTCCTTTCCCCCTTGCTGCTGATTGGCTCCCGCCACTTCCAGGAGGGAGGGGGTGAGTGGGGGAGGAGAATCCACACAGAACCTGCTTGTTCACCCACTCAGCACCGGTGGCACCCGACTACAGCTGCACACCTTGAAAATACATACTTTCCCTTTAATTTCTTTAGAAATAAACACCAATACGTTTCAAATTCTCTTCTCCAAGTAAATCTATCTTTCATGTACAAAGGACATTTAAAGAACGCAAAACCACATGCACAGTAACTTAAAAGCTGGTCACTGTGCACTTTGTGCCAGCTGTGCATTTTTACTTACACTCAAAAGTGTCATTATGAATAATCATGTAATGGCGATCTCACAGGAGGAAAAAGAGGAAGAGTCATTTTCATTTGAAATCTTGCTGAAGTTATATTTATACAGTATCTTGGTTGTGAAAGGATTTTACAACATTCAGGATAACAAGCGTCAAGGAGGGCCCGATACCTGTGCTTGTGTTTGCTAGTTCTGAGAATATTAGAATTGCTGTTTTTTTATTTTTTTATTTCCGCATCCAAGATTAGCTGAACATTTGCAGATAAATCATTTGCCTGACATCTTAAAGGGTAAGTTCACCTTTGTACACTTTTTTTTTCTAAATTCCAGCTCCCCTATGCACCAATATAGCATTCATGTACTTTTTTTGCAAAAATATCAAAGCTTTCCATTAAATCTACAGTCACTTACTTTTCTTGTCTAAATCCACGCTTCCAGAAGTTTCCATTAGTAATGTCTTCTTCCTGATCAGACTTTAGGTCATGACACAGGAAGTGTTGACCAGCTGACCGCATTAGCACACACCCTGCATCATCCACCCTCCCATTCCCAGGTGCATGTTTTTTAAATGAAATGCAATCAATAAGTGATCACCCTTATCACTAAATACACAATATACAATCAGATTGTATAGTGTATGCCAATGTATATACACCTAAAATTGCTAGTTGTGCTTTCAGTGGCATTAATTGTAAACAGCACACCAAACACAGAAGCAAACACACATTTTGCCATGGGAAAAAACGAGTGGCGAATGCTGCAAAACGCACAGTAAAAAACACACAAACCACAAAACGTCAAAATGTCCCATTAACCATATGTAGTGCAGCCAATTTAAATCAACAGGCTGCCCTATGCGTGTCACAGGAAAAACGAGACACAAAATGTGCGCTCCCACTATGCTAGATGTGAATGGGGCAGGAAAGTGAAATTGGTGCAATAGCACAAGAACAACAAGGCTCAATTCACATCTGTGCGTTTCCTTGCATTACAGAAATGCACTGCACCAAAAATCGCAGGAAAAAACGCACCAAGCTCCACTCTAAAAAAAAAGTTCTGAAACTTCTTTGGGGTGATTAATGTGTGTAGGGCAGTCCATTCAGGTGTATGGGCAGCCCATTGTGTGATGAGTGAAAATGCTCGAAAAGGACCCCCTCGCTAAAAAAAAACAAAAAAAAAACGCATGTGGGAATGTGAGTTTCCACTATACAGAATTGTGAATGGGGCTTGACAGCTGACTGTTTCTGTCCACTCTCTCATACATACTTGTATAAAGATGGCCATACACTATACAATCTGATTGTGTATTTAGTGAGAAGGGTGATCACTGATTGATTGCATTTCATTTAAAAAACGTGCACCTGGGAATGGAAGGGTGGATGATGGAGGGTGTGTGCTAATGAGGTCAGCTGGACAACTCCTTCCTGTGTCATGACCTACAGTCTGATCAGGAAGAACACATTACTAATGAAAATGTCTGGAAACGTGGATTTAGACAAGAAAAGTAAGTAACTCTAAATTTTATGGAAAGCTTTGATATTTTTGCAAAAAAAGTACATGAATGCTATATTGGTACATAGGGAAGCTGGAATTTAGAAAAAAAAAAAAGCGTACAAAGGTGAACTTACCCTTTAAGCACATTCACCTTCATTGTTCATTGATACATTTCCCCCCATCAAAAGAGATTTAAAGCTGAACTCAAAATAAGCAAATGTTGTCTAAATTAACCCCTTAAGGACCAGCCGCCGCAGTTGTACTGCGGTTGTGTGGCTTATTCCAGCGAATCGCCGTGATTGTACGTCGGCTCTTACATAGCGATTTGTGGGCACGCACGGGTGCCCACTGGCCAGCAGGGGAGCCAATGAGCTGGTGGGGCAGACTCGATGTCCGCCGGCTAACCGCGTTCGTTCCCCGCAGTGACAGAATGGGGATTTGCCTGTGTAAACAAGGCAAACCTTCGTTCTGACAGGGGAGATCATACAGATCCTGTCTTTCTGCTATGCAGGAAGACAGATCTGTGTATTTCCTCAGTCACACAGTTCCCCATACAGTTAGTAAACACATTGAGGGAACACAATTAACCCCTTGATCGCCCCTAGTGTTAATCCCTTCCCAGCCAGTGTCATTAATACAATAACAGTGCATATTTTTAGCACTGATTACTTTAATAATGTCACTGGATCCCAAAAAAGTGTCAAAAATGTCAGTTAGGTGTCCGATCTGTCCACTGCAATGTCGCAGTCCCGCTAAAAATCACCGATCGCCGCCATTACTAGTAAAAAGCACACATTATAATAATAAAAATGCCAAAAAGCCTCTATTTTGTAGACGCTATAACTTTTGTGCAAACCAATCAATATACGCCTATTGTAATTTTTTTAACCAAAAATATGTAGAAGAATACATATTAGCCTAATCTGATGAAGAAATTTGTTTTTTTACATTTTTTGAGGGATATTTATTATCGCAAAAAGGAAAAAAATATAGGTTTTTTTTTCAAAATTGTCACTTTTTTTGTTTATAGCGCAAAAAATAAAAACCGCAGAGGTGATCAAATACCACCAAAAGAAAGCTCTATTTGTGGGAAAAAAAGGACATCAATTTTGTTTGGGTATGTCGTCGCAGGACCGCGCAATTGTCAGTTAAAGCGGTGCAGTGCTGTATCTCAAAATATGGCCTGGTCATTAAGGGGGAAAATCTTCTGGTCCTTAAGTAGTTAAATAGTCATGAGTATTCTTACTTGAATCCTGGTGTGCTTTGTGCATTTCTTCCAGATCTGTGCAATAATCCAGTGTGAATCTATGCCTTCCTGTAATAAAGACTGGTCACTGCTGCTCTCTCTCCTTGTGCAGGGTGACTGGTCTTGTCTACGCCCCTCCTGTTGTTTTCTGCAGGCAGCCTGTAGTGGGCAGGCATTTGGACTCCTCCCACAGCTCTGCTCTCTGCACAAGCTATGTACAGCACAGCAATTATATCACTGTTACATTTACAAGGTAATATCTGGTTCTGCAAAGGCATTGAGTTCATACAAAGTGGATTTATATTCTTTGTAGCTATTGAAGAATATATTTGATGACAGTTTTTGTCAACCAGGATTTGATCTTTTCATATAAATAGGGCTAGAATTTTTGCCAAAAGAGACCTTGTACATCTTGGTGGCTAAAACACTGTAATGTCTAGAAATGTTTTACACTGGGACTTTTATGCTTTGAACAGAGTCTGAGCATTCTTGCAATTATACACCACACATATATGCTGCAGCTGCAACAAAATACCCCTTAATTACAATATGTGGCACAAGCAATAATCTCAGAGACACACATAAACTTCAAGACAAAGAATCATTTTTAGAAAATGGCACACTGTTATTACAAACGTCTTTATCTGCAAAGAAAATACACAAAAAAACGAACACTTTCTCTGAGCTTAACTTAAAAAAGAACTTAATTAAATCAATTGAAAACTACTTAGCAACCAACAATTGTTGACACAACAAACACCTCAATTTCAAAGTTGTGAAGTCAGACATATGTAAGGTACAACATACCATATAGGGAGCAGAGATCAGGACAGTGTAATGTACAATATAGAATGTACAGAGCAGGGGTCAGGACTATGTAAGGTACAGTACAACACATCGTATACAGTGCAGTCATCAAGAAAATGTAATTTATGGCCTATAACAGTGATGGCGAACCTTGGCACACCAGATGTTTTGTAACTACATTTCCCATGATGCTCATGTACTCTGCAGTGTAGCATCATGGGAAATGTAGTTCCAAAACATCTGGGGTGCCAAGGTTCGCAATCACTGGCCTATAACATTGCTGTGGAAGTAAAAAAATGTCCCCACATCAGTAGTCAGGGGGGGAAGAATTGACCCAGAGTGGGTTGTCAGTGGACGCA
The DNA here is from genome assembly GCA_037952925.1 of Lithobates clamitans. Taxonomy (NCBI): domain Eukaryota; kingdom Metazoa; phylum Chordata; class Amphibia; order Anura; family Ranidae; genus Lithobates; species Lithobates clamitans. The sequence continues at coordinate 3,669,990 of JBBGZY010000224.1, forward strand.
GTGGCGGCTGGTGCTCAATTTTTTTTTTTGGGGGGGGGGTGTTCAGCGGCAAACAAACCCCCCACCAGGTCTGCACACACCCCATCCAGGGTCGCAGCTTGCCCCGTTTCTCCTCCCGGCTAATCCGGTCTTAAGATTCGCCTCCTGTCCTGATTGGCTGGGAGGAGAAGCCAGAAGACAAAAGCGAATATTGATTCGCTAATGTTACAAGTGGGTGGGTTCAGGGCACAGTGCTCTTCGCCCCGAACCCTACCTTTTTGAAGCCAATTAGAGCTTTAGGCTCTAATCATGTGGTTAAAAAAAAAAAAAACTCATAGTAACCTATGAGTCTGGCGCCCCCCATGGAAATTAGGAAGGCGGCGCCCCTCATGGACGGGCCGACGCTGGGTGAAAGAAAAATATGCCCTGTCATTGGTGGTCAATGGGAGGAAAACATGATCAGTGTACGTCATTTAGTGGAACAATGTCCCAATGTCCATGATCAGTGGGATAAAAAAATGGAACTGTACCATCTGCCCTCGTGTTGTAAAGCGCTGCGCAAACTGTTGGCGTTATATAAATCCTGTATAATAATAGTGTATGATAATGCCCTAGCATTGAAGGTCAGTGTAAGGAAAAAAATGTCATGCCGTCAGTGAGAAAAAAAATGCTTCTTCAGCCAAAGTTGCCCAACACAGTCCCAACACAAAGTCAAGGTAATGTGCCTTGTCTTTTTGTTTCAGTTTACACCAACATGCTGCACTGGTGTGCAATGAAAAAAGTATGAAGCAATGCATTTTTGTGCAGAGCAGCTTGGTGCAATACACTACATCACATCGCAACGCATTGCATAAATTTGAAAAAAACAAAAACCTTTTTTTGACATTTCAATGAAATGAAAAAGAAAACAGTGCAATGTATTATTACAATGCATTGCACCGCTCCTACATAATGCACACCAGAGCATAATGCGCATCTGCTGATGTGAATGATCCCCAGTCTATTGCAGTAGAAAGCTGTCTGACTCCAATTCCCACTCACTAGTAGTTGCCCTGTACATGTGCAGTCCCTGGGTAGGGGCTATGTTTTCAGAACTCCCCCCATCATATTCATGTGAAAAAACAAGCTGCTTGTGGTCTCTGAGGGTTCTTTCAGACAGGCGGGAAGGTGAGTACTGTGGTGGATCGTTTTTCAGGGGTCAGTATAGCAGCACCTAACAGGTGTTCAGAAGGTGCTACTGCCGCCTTCTGATACCTTTTTTACCTTTTTTGTCTTTTTTTTTTTTTGCTAAATGGCAATTTCTACATTGCAGGATCATCCGCAACTGTGAGCTAAGAATTTAGCTTGGGATTGCGGGGAAGGGGGGACTAATTGATCTCAATGGGCAAGTTTGACAGGTGGTGCTACCTGTCAAACTCTACAGCCCAAATAAAAAATGCATGTGTGCAGCCGTATCAGGCTGTAATGTCAAAACTTTGGTGGGCGTTAGGAGGGGCTCAGCCACCTGATTACTCCTCTCGGTTGCATGTGTGAAAGAGCCCTTCACTATTTTTTTTTTCTTACAGAAAACTAGAACTAATTTGAAATGTTCCACACTTTTTCTTCTTTTTACATTAAAATATTGTCACTATATACCTTTTTGGCTGATCTGTATACCACAGTCAGTGATAAACTGTGCACAGTTTCTCCAGTGCTGAGAGTTCAGGTAGGAGGAGATTTCCACTTCAGCCTGTATACATTCCCATATGTTTGATGCCAATATCATGTGACCTGGCTAGCCCTGATCAACAAGTAAATATTCTCTCCAGCATAAAAGACACAACTGAGCATGTGCAGGTTGGCTACCCTGCCTGTGTTAGCTGGCCTTCCCCAGATAGACAGTGCAGGGAGGGAAGGATCTGTGCATACAGGATAAAACAAGCTTTTTACACAATGCAGAGGATTAACCCCTACAGTTCCACAGTAATAAGCATGCTATGCTGCATATACAGACTGAGTTTACTGTTATGGGTTTAGTAACACTTTAAGCACATTTTCTGAATGCATTGTACTGTGCTTGTCATATGTTTTGTACAAGTTTTGTGTGCGTTCATTTGAATTTTACATGAGCTGTTTTTTTTTAAGGAAATCATGTTTGTGTTTTTATAGTAATTTCCTGCTACAGAATAGTTTTTTTGTTCCCTAATAATTCATGTTTTAATGTACATTGCCTGTGATTTACAGCTGTTGCCATTCATTTGTGTATGAATTACATATTACGATGCAAAATGCACTTCAGATGTTGTCATAGAATATGTAAACCCAACATTTAAAAGTTAACTCCACTTTCGTGGGGGGAAAAAAATAGCAAACAAAGAAAAAATAATATAGCGTGTACAATTGCGATACATGTCATATTGTAATTGAATGTTATTAACCACTTCCCTACCGCGCATAGTCATATGATGGCGGCAGGAACCCTTTGTCCCAACGGGCCGCCGTCATATGACGTCTTTTACTTCTGAGCCCCCCGTGTCACTAGGCACCGGATGCACATGCCCGGCTGCTGCGATGTCTGCCGGGCACCCGCGATTGCCCGTGAACACAGCAGGACCGTTGATCTGTGTGTGTAAACACACAGATCCACGTCCTGTCAGAGGAGAAGAGACCGATGAGTGTTCTCAGTACAGAGAAACACTGATCGGTCTCTTCCCCTTGTGAGTCCCCTCCCCCTACAGTTAGAATCACTCCCTAGGAAACATAATTAACCCCTCGATCACCCCCTAGTGTTAACCCCTTCCCTGCCAGTCATTTACACAGCAATCAGTGCATTTTTTATAGCACTGATCGCTGTATAAATGTGAATGGTCCCAAAATAGTGTCAAAAGTGTCCGAAGTGTCCGCCGCAATAGCGCAGTCACGATAAAAATTGCAGATCGCCGCCATTACTGGTAAAAAAAAAATATGTAGAAGAATACATATCAGCCTAAACTGAGGAAAAAATTTTTTTTTTATTTTTTTTTTTAATGGGATATTTATTATAGCAAAAAGTAAAATATATTGTTTTTTTCAAAATTGTCGCTCTTTTTTTGTTTATAGCGCAAAAAATAAAAACTGCAGAGGTGATCAAATACCACCAAAAGAAAGCTCTATTTGTGGGGAACTAAATTATCAAAATTTCATATGGGTACGCGCATTTGTCTTTTAAATTGTAACAGCGCTGAAAGCTGAAAACTGGTCTGGGCAGGAAGGGGGTGAAATGCCCTGTATTGAAGTGGTTAGGAACATGTCTAAAGGGATGCAGGCCCTGCAGATTTCCTCATTAGTGCCCAGTAGCTGCCACATCTGACTGATAAGTATGAAACCACTCCCATAAGACCCACTCAGCCCAGAGGTACAGACAGACAAACACACTTGGATTTCTTCAGAATAACAAAAGGTGGGAATCTGCAACAAAGTTTGTTATAATCCGTGCAATGTACATAGATTACCCAGGGGGGAATGTTTTTTTCTCAACAAAAGTGGAGTTACGCTTTAATATTCCTGATATGTGCCTGTTGTACCATGTACTTGTATGAAAATGTATCCTGTTCTTTTTTGTGAGATCCCTGGTGTTCATGCCAGTTCCTCTGCTTTCCTATTAAAAACTGACCACACTAGGCATGAGAACACACCGTGGAACTAATCCTGCTCTCCCCTAATGATTAGACTTGCCTGAATGCACAGCCCCTACACAGTCTTTCACTTGGAAGGCCAGTGTGCTGATTTCAACTCCCCCAGCTCTTATGCAGCTGAGAACAGAGGGAATGTGATCACTTATAAAAAAGAGGTGGAAAAGGGTATTTACTATATAGTGTTTTTTTATCTTTACAGTTATACAAACATGTTTTGCCTTTCATTTCTGTTTTGAACTAATTGGGTTGTTTTACAGGGTGAGGGCTTGCTTATATACTTTAACACCATTTTGCCAAACTGCACCACAATAAAATGTGAAGAAAAGGATAGTTCCATACAGCAAAAAGGTAAATAACTCAGCATGCAAATGTTTATATGTGTTATATATTAAAATGTGTTATATTACTAAATTGTGCAAAACTTTATAGGTGGAACCCCACAATGGCTTCACATTTGGTAAACATTCAACTGCTTCCATATCTTCCACCCTCACCCAGTTTTTGTACACATAGGCCATCATGTCCAAGTATGAAATGCCCTAAGATATATATGTATATATAGATATATACATACACTATATTACCAAAAGTTTTGGGACACCTGCCTTTACACGCACATGAGCTTTAATGGCATCCCAGTCTTAGTCCGTAGGGTTCAATATTGAGTTGGCCCACCCTTTGCAGCTATACAAACAGAAAGGTGCAGCACTATAAACAGGGGAATACCAACAGGCAGGGCGGAGTCCACAGGTGGGTGCTCAGGCTGCGGTGTCCTCCAGACAACACCCAAATGGGTAGACAAAATAGGAAAATAGCCAGCAACTCCAATCCATAGGAATAATTTATTGGCACATGTAGGAAAACAAAAAAGCAGACGTGTTTCGGCTGGAGAGCCTTGGTCACTGCACCCTTTGCAGCTATAACAGCTTCAACTTTTCTTGGAAGGTTGTCCACAAGGTTTAGGAATATGTCTGTGGGAATGTTTAACCATTCTTCCAGGGGCGCATTTGTGCGGTCAGGCACTGATGTTGGACGAGAAGGCCTGGCTATCAGTCTCTGCTCTAATTCATCCCAAAGGTGTTCTATTGGGTTGAGGTCAGGACTCTGTGTAGGCCATTCAAGTTCCTCTACCCCAAACTTGCTCATCCATGTCTTTATGGACCTTGCTTTGTGTATTGGTCCAAATCATGGTGTGGAGTGGAGACTGTGAGCCAGGCCTTCTTGTCCAACATCAGTGTCTGACCACCTGACAAATTTGCTCCTGGAAGAATGGTCAAACATTTCCATAGACACACTCTTAAACCTTGTGGACAACCTTCCCAGAAGAGTTGAAGCTGTTATAGCTGCAAAGGGTGGGCCAGCTCAATATTGAACCCTACAGACTAAGACTGGGGTGCCATTAAAGTTCATGTGTGTGTAAAGGCAGGCATCCCAATACTTTTGGTAATATCGTTTATATATCAGTATATACTGTACCACTTTGGACTTTCTTCTGAACAAGGAAAAACTATTTATAGCTTGCTGCTATACTCGTAATGTACTCCCTGCTATTTATAGCTACTTTATTGATTATCAGCACCTTTTGAGATAAGGGCTATGGGGAGCCAAGTCAGCAATGCCTTGAAGAAAGACTGATGAAATAATGGGGCTTGGAACACTACCAGAGCATGTGATACTGTATAGTTAAATATATGTGATATACAAATAAAAGAATTTACACTGAATATTTAATGTATTGTGCGAATGATGGTGGTAATGAGGTGCATTGGCTTAAGCAATGGTTTAAAAATAGAACAAAGCTGTGGCAGAATCTGTAGTGGGTATCTTGTGTGGTCGTATGGGAATGTTTAGAGATCACAGAATAGAAAATGTACCGTATTTGTAATAGAAATCCCTTTTAGTTATAGCCAATGTATGGCTGGATTACAGTAATCTGTCTCATAAATTGTAAATTCCACATAGATCTCTATGGCTGTGACATGCACCTTGCAAAAAAAATTAGGAGTAATCCTAGCATAGTGAATTATGAATTTGTCAGTAAAAAATGAATCGTCATAAAGAAGGAACAAAAAACTGCCTGTCACTGTCCTGGATTTTTTAGGAGCTTAGCCAAAACCTTGGCAGAACAAATCTGGCCCTGCTCCAGTGGTCAGGTTTGTATCACAGCATTATGATTTATATACACCGTCTGCAATAAATATATAAGACACCAAAAAGTATCAGTCAGATCTGATAGATTAAGGGCTCGTTCACACCATGTGCGTTGTGCTGCGTTAGCATTGACTGACACAGACTGAATGCAAGAGCACATAGAAAACAATTGTGCCCTGTGAACACCAAACACGTGCGGCAGCATGTGTTGTGTAAAAATGTAGCCTATCTGCACCACATCACTTTTCAACATGCTGCAGTGCATAGAGATGAATGAAATGTCATGACATTTCAATAAAGTTAAAAAAGTAAAAAGTGTGGTGTACAGTTGTGCTCATAAGTTTACATACCCTGGCAGAATTTATGATTTCTTGGCCATTTTTCAGAGAATATGAATGATAACACAAAAACATTTCTTTCACTCACGGTTAGTGTTTGGCTGAAGCCATTTATTATCTATCAACGGTGTTTACTCTTTTTATATCATAATCACAATAGAAACTACCCAAATGACCCTGATCAAAAGTTTACACACGCCAGTTCTTAATACCGCGTATTGCCCCTTTTGACATCAATGACAGCTTAAAGTCTTCTGTGGTATTTGTGGATGAGGCTCTTTATCTTGTCAGATGGTAAAGCTGCCCATTCCTCTTGGCAAGAAACCTCCTTTTCCTGTAAATTCTTGGACTGTCTTGCATGAACTGAACGTTTGAGATCTCCCCAGAGTGGCTCAATGATATTGAGGTCAGGAGACTGAGATGGCCACTCCAGAACCTTCACTTTATTCTGCTGTAGCCAATGACAGGTCGACTTGGCCTTGTGTTTTTGTTTATGGTCATGTTGGAATGTCCATGTCCCATGCTCAGCTTCCTGGCTGATGAATGCAAATGTTCCTCCAGTATTTTTTGATAACATACTGCCTTCATCTTGCCATCAATTTTGACCAAATTTCCTGTGCCTTTGTAGCTCACACATCCCCGAACATCAGCGATCCACCTCCGTGTTTCAGAGTAGGAATGGTGTACCTTTCATCATAGGCCTTGTTGACTCCTCTCCAAATGTAGCGTTTATGGTTGTGGCCAAAAAGCTCAATTTTGGTCTTATCACTCCAAATGACTTTGTGCCAGAAGGTTTGAGGCTTGTCTCTGTGCTGTTTGGCGTATTGTAAGTGGAATACTTTGTGGCATATACGTAGTAATGGCTTTCTTCTGGCGACTCAACCATGCAGCCCATCTTTCTTCAAGTGCCTCCTTATTGTGCATCTTGTAACAGCCACACCACATGTTTTCAGAGAGTCCTGTATTTCACCTGAAGTTATTTGTGGGTTTTTCTTTGCATCCCGAACAATTTTCCTGGCAGTTGTGGCTGAAATTTTAGTTTGGCTATCTGACCGTGGTTTGGTTTCAACAGAACCCCTAATTTTCCACTTCTTGATTAGAGTTTGAACATTGCTGATTGGCATTCTCAATTCATTGGATATCTTTTTATATCCCTTTCCTGTTTTTACACAGTTCAACTACCTTTTCCTGCAGATCCTTTGACAATTCTTTTGCTTTCCCCATGACTTAGAATCCAGAAACATCAGTGCAGCACTGGATGAAAGATGCAAGGTTCTGTCAGGAGTCCAGAAACTCATTGACCTTTTATACACACACACTTATTACAAGCAAACAGATCACAGGTGAGGATTGTTACCTTTAATAGCCATTCAAACCCTTTTGTGTAAACTTGTGTGCATGTTATCAGAGCAAAATTACCAGGGTATGTAAACTTTTGATCAGGGTCATTTGGGTAGTTTATGTTGTCATTATGATTTAAAAAGAGTAAACACAGTTGATTGATAATAAATGGCTTCAGACAAACACTAACCATGAGTGAAAGAAAATTTTTGTGTTATTCATATTCTCTGAAAAATGGCCAAGAAATCATCAATTCTGCCAGGGTATGTAAACTTATGAGCACAACTGTAAGTCATTTTTACAATCACATTTTACCAAGATATTGATTTATATTTAATAGATTAGTTGATGGGGATTGGGGGCAATTGCTCTGCATGTTTGCAATTTCTGATCACCTCTTGTCTAATTTCTGCAGTTTTCGAGCATCTAATTTTGCATGTCTATAGTTTCTGGCACCTTTTGTAGCATTTATTCCATGTATGCCCCCTATATCATGAAAGTTGTCCACCACTGGCCTAGAACTCATAGTGGGATATCGGAAGTGTAAGGTCTTAGGCACTGCTGCTTCTGGCTCCTAGTTTGAGGACATTTGAAATTAAAGATTTGGTGATGCCACCGCTGTGCCCAGCTTGCTGGAAGCTTTGACATGAGGATTTAAAGCCCTGCCTCTACCAAGATGGCTGTCCCCACACAGAGACACAGTGCAAACCTAGGTATCCTAAATCAGTAATGAGGAAAAGGTCAGCTTCACAGAGACAACTTAAAATATTGGAAATACTCTTTGACCTCTGCCTGCCTTTTCTGTGCACAGCTTCCAAAATGTAGTTTGTCTACATTAAATGTGTGGCAGACCTTGCCGCTCCTACGGCTCCTCTGAAAAAAGAACCCGCACTGGACCGCTTTTCAGATGCGCCTGATAGGCGGTGGGAAGGTGATATTGCTCGCTTCTACCCCCCATTTTGATCCTGCAAAAGCGACTCCACTGCATGCTCATGCATTACAAGGAGTGCAGAGCAGCTGTGGTGCAACCCTATTCACTTGTATGGGTTTGCATTCAGTGCTGATATTGCCTGCTGAACGTGACATGGGGTTTTTATATTTTTTTGCCCATGAAACAAAGTATTGCAGCCACGGCAGGTGTGGAACCCTATCTGGCTTCCTTTGCAGTATAGTCAGTAAAAATGTGTCTCAACCACCTGTTTTCACTGCCACCCAACCGCAAGTGTAAAGGAGTCCTTCCTCTTTAAAGAGATGTTCCAGCCTGGGGGAAAACAAATTAAAAGTCAGCAGCTACAAATACTGTAGCTGCTGACTTTTAGTATATGGACACCTACCTGTCGGCACCCCAGCCGTTCTATTTAACATGCTAAAGAGAGAAAATAAGAAAAGTTCACTGTTAGGGTTCTACATACTCTTTAAAGGGGATAGAAAAGCCACTAATGATTCCTAAAAATGTATCTCCCCCTCCTCCTGCCTATCCTGTTCAAAAAAAGATCTGTACACCTACCTTTTTTTTACACTAGTTATGGGATTCTGCAGCTCCAGCTCCCCTGTGTGAAGGAGTGCTCGACAACGGCTGGGATTTCTGGTAGCTGTGACGTCACCCTTAGGCTCTTATGATCTGGCCATTGTCGACGCGCTGAATTCTCTGCAGCTGCCACTTGTAAGCGGTGTTGAAATTAGGCCAGTTGGGTGCTGCCCCGGGATTGGAGGGTAAGGATTAATGCCGTTCCCATTTTTTTGGTTTTGGCGGGTTGTCTTTGGGTCCGACTCGCTGGTCCTGTGATATAAAAGAGGACAAGTGGTCCGGAGCAGAGAGCCCCTGAACACAGAGGTCCGGAGCCTGTAAGAGACCCCAGTGAGAGAGAAGATCGGAGAACCGCACCCAGGAGGAATGGAAGAATGTTGCTTGCTACTGCTGTGATGTAAAAGGTCATTAGGATCCCCCGCTAAGACACAGCAACTCCTCCTTTTTTTTTTTCTCCCTTTTTCTTCCTTCCTTCTTTTATCTTTCCTTCTACTCGTTCTTGACTTTTTTTCTTTTCTCCCCTCTATCTACCTGTCTTTCTTTTTCTTTCAAAATAAAAACAAGGTTGGGCAGTTTTTGTTTCTTTATTGTGACTAGTTTTACATCATTTATTTTTCTTTTGGCTCCCATGAGGGTGTCTTGTGTCTGGATTTCTTCCATTAGCTGGCTATACTTATATTCTGTATACTGTATACACTATCTATTATTGTCTTGTTGACATGGAAACTGCCTGTCTGGTTAAATAAAAAATTTTGAAAAAAAAAAGGTCATCCGGACCTGGTATTCATACCCAAAGAAACCAACACTGGAAAATGCTCCTTTTGGATTCCTTGATCAAACAAAACTACCTTTTGCATGTATGCCGGGACAGCACATAGCCTGAGTTAGGATTAAGGATGTAGGAGAAATATTGTTCTGAATGTTAGACTCTGAGATGTCTTTGCACTTTTCTACAATGTCTCATAGACAGTCCATGCTGGGGTGAGATTGTCTGCCCAACCTTGGACCAGCACCTGGCTCAGGTGAGCCAACAAGTACCTGAGCCAGCCGCTCCCGCCCCCTCAACAGTCCAGCACTCCAGCGAGTGTGGGGGGTAGAGTAGAGAGCCGGTGACTGACAGTCACCAGATCCCTGCTCACTGAGCTCTGAGAACCAAGCGTTCAGTGGTCTTTGATCGCTTGGTTCTCAGTCTTAGAGCCGGCGGGGTACAGATGCAGTATTAGACTGATGCGGCATCCACCTAGATAAGTATGATTTTGGAAAGGAAAAAAAAATGCGTGTGCCTGGGGCAGCTTCTTGCAGGAGGAAGTTGTTGTCGGTATTCTCTCTATGAGTGGTCTGTCTCTCATAGCAATGGGTGCAGACTCTCGAAGCAGAGGTCCCCAGCCTGTAGACAGGTTCACGCATGGGGTCCACACTAGGTGCACGGCGGGATACCATACTTTTACGGGGAGTGAGGTAGTGATGATATTCTGGACAGGTGGAAGTGGACAAGGCTCAGCATGTCCCCCCTAAATGCAAGTTACAGAAAAGGTGTACATTGTAACCGGAACCTGGAGAACAGTTACAGTGCAAGTGTACACAGTGTACGTTCATCAGTAGAGGCCCACCTTAGGTTTGAGTATTCCCCCATGGTAGCCTCAGCCTTTTCCCAGGGCATTGATGGAAATGGTACAGAGCAAAAAGTACTCCATGCGCTGCGACCCTATCCCAAGTGCCTAGCATAGGCCAGAAAAACTCACACCAAGGGGTAGTCCTCTCATGTGACCCAGACTTGGCACCCAATGCGTTCATAGGAAAACATTGAGGAACCCCACACCCACCTACACGCTCACTGACAGTTGGAGCTGCAGGATCATGTGACCGGACCAGAGCGGACTAAATAATTTAAGTATAAAGGGACAGGGTAGGCAGGATAGATAGGGGGAGGAGGGAGGGAACATTTTGAAGAATAGTTAGTGTCAACATGGCAAAAATCTGTTTAAAAATTAAAATGCAACTGACCCAACCCAATTTTAACTGACTGTTAAAATATAAGCCTAAAGCTGACTGTTAAGGTATCAGCCTATACCTGCTTTGTGAGAATCGGCACTGGAACAATCATTGTGAAGCACTCAATGTACATACCGTATATATTATCACAAATTATACAATGAATCAAGGTTTTTAAAACAACTCAAATTGACTATTTACATCAAAATTATATGTTTGACATATTTATCTAAAAATGTGCAAAAATTATACATTCCTTTTAGGCTCAAACATCCTAAATCCTCAAATACCCAGATTGGTGGCTGCAGGATCCAGTTATTTGACAAGTCATTCTATCTATTATCACAATAGTCTAATTCTAGTTCATTATGCTATCCATTGCACCAGAAGACTGAGCCCCAATCCTGGTCTATGAGAAGAAGAAGTCCCAGAAGTCAGTTTGCTGGCTAAAGGTGATATGTGATCAGGATAAGGGTAGTCCTATATAGGAACCATTAGCCTAGTCCACCATCTAGTTTTATCACAGGTCACATGGTCCCTTTGAGAACATGCACACTCACATATACAGGTGGGTAGAAAAAAAGGACTGTAAAAGTTAAAGGGTGTCTAAAACAACAATGTTATATATTGCTTATATATATAGCTTACTTAAAGAATTTGTTACCCCAAAATTTTATATTCCTGATATGTGTCTGCTGTACCATGTACTTGTTTGAAAAAGCATCCTGTTCTCTTTGTATTGCTTCCTTTATGTGAAATCCCTGGTGTTTCTGCCAGTCCCTCTGATTTCCTATTAAAAATTGGCCATACTAAGCACGAGAGCACATCATGGTCAGTTCTCTAGTTATACTGGGAACTCAGCGTGCTCTCCTCCGATGATCAGACTTTTCCTGACATGCCCCCCGCTGCACAGCCATTCTAATGCATTGCAGAAGCAGGTAAGCAAAAACACATAAACATTAACTGAGCAGTACAGATGGCAGTTTAGAGAGCCTGAGAGTGTCTGACCTGCCTTGTGTTTCGCCGTGTTTCTTTGGATGTTGCAAAGTGCATCTGAGTTGCAGAAAAAGCAGATCAAACGCAGCCTCTTCTTGACAAATATTGCATTTTCCATTTAAAAGCAGCTGCATGCTTTCATGTGGAAAATGCAGTGTTTGACTACAACGCCCATCGACATGAATCATAATGCTTGTTCTTTTTGTGTTTTAAATGTGTATTATAATTAGTATGTGGTAAGGATCATTCAGTCTGGGACTTATTGTATTTTCCTAGTGTACTATTAAGAGCTGCAGCCTTACACTCCAAAAAAATTGAGTTAGTTCCATCACCATGGTAATGATTTTTCTTTTTCTTTTTTTTTTTCTACGCAGAACTGCGTTGCATTTTGTTCTTTTTCTTCTTAAATGGCAATTGAAACCTAGAAAGTTATTTTTCTTTCTTATATGAAATCCATGGAATATTACATTACCGATCTGTCATGTACCTATTCAAGAAATGATTAACACCTGGGAGCATGGCTCTGTGTTTTAAGAAACAGACTCAGGAAAGACCCCTGAGGAATATGTACATGTATAATTGCGTTTCCATAGCAACTGGGAAAATTCACTACCCCAGCAAACATCACCCCCAAACCCACCATCTATACATGGCATGGCTCTTGTTGCTTGGAAACAAATTCAGTTGACCTTCCTTGCTGGGAAAAGAAGCAGTGACAGTCAGTTTATGCAGTGACCTTAATGCAGTGATGGTGAGTCAATGTGCAATGACCTTAATGCAGTTAGAAGGACCTCGAGTGCAGCAGCCTATGTGTCACCCCTCTGTGCAAACTCAATTCTCTACAACATCAATGTCATCAAATAAATGTTCTGAAAACTGTTTGTACTGCCATTGTGTTAATGTGCAGTGACTATAAAGCAAAAGCATTGAGGCAAAATCCAGATAACATAATGCAGCAGAAGATAGTTAATCTGTGGGAATGACTACAACTGTGTGTCATGGACTTAATGTGCAGTTATTTAATGCAGTGCAGGCAGATTCATGCAAATAGATCTTCTGGGAAGATGCAGCGGCCAGTTGATTGATTGAGGCCTAATTAGCAGATCCACTGCACAGTAATTTTCCTTTCCCATATAATCTCAAACATACAGGGACTCCTAAACCCGCCATGGGGTCATTGGATCTGCTGCGTCGATCAGTGCAATTCAAGTGTTAATGTGCAATAAAAATGACCTTCTGCGTAAATGCCTGTCTGTGACATTGATTGAAATATCAAGCAGTTAATTAAATGCAATGCCATGGTATGACTGTGCTGTAACCTAAATACAGAAGCAGTTGGTTAAGCAAAAAAATGACGTTATTTTAAGGTATAATGAGAGTTGATTGGCTAAAGCATTTTCAGTAGAATGATATGCTATGACTCTTCATTTTCCTTGTATAATTAAATGTAACCTTTTAGAGGAAAGTTACCAGGTCAGAGTATGGTGATAACACTAATGCTCCGTACACACGGTCGGATTTTCCGACAGAAAATGTTCGATGGGAGCTTGTTGTCGGATATTCCGACCGTGTGTAGGCTCCATCGGACATTTTCCATCAGAATTTCCGTCACACAAAATTTGAGATCTGGATCTCAAATTTTCCTACAACAACAAAATCCGTCGTAAATTCCGACACAATTCCGACGCACAAAGTTCCACGTATGCGCGGAATCAAGCAGAAGAGTCGCACTGGCTGTTGAACTTCATTTTTCTCGGCTCGTCATACGTGTTGTACGTCACCGCGTTCTTGACGTTCGGAAATTCCGACAAGATTTGTGTGACCGTGTATATGCAAGACAAGTTTGAGCCAACATCCATCTGAAAAAATCCATAGATTTTGTTGTCGGAATGTCCGATCGCGTGTACGGGCATACTACTACATAAAACCCACTTTGTACCATTTTGGTCACACATCATTTGTTCAGAGGAAAGCACAAACTGGTGTGCTTATGGGACTTATCCATTGATGTCAAGAATATGGATTACCTAGCCAATCTGTCCTTGGCTCAACAATCTTCAGATCTCCAAGCAGCCATGAGAACATAAACCAACAAGCCATTTATCCAGGAGACCTCTATAGCCACTTACACTGGTACCTGTACCAGGCACAATAAAAATAAAATAAAATGTCCTGCTAGCAATGAAAAATATATAATTTTGTTCCCTTATTATTTATTGATAACAGAAGAATAGAAAGAGAAAAAAATGTCACCATTGCATTTGCATAGCCTTAGTTATTTGTGTTTCTGCCTCCATTTATCTTTTAATTTCTCCACCATTATTCTCAGCCTACCCTCTGCCTTTATTATCACCTAGGCAAAAATGAGATATACCCTGGTCCAGCAGGCGCCTGGGATATCCACATCAGATATCCCAGGAGGCATCAGTCTACAGACAGCAGCTGGAGAAGGGCAGACCTGTTGGTGCACCATAAGGATCCGGCTGCAAGAACCTGGGAAAGACAGCTGGTTCCCAATGACATCAGAGAGGAAGATGCAGTTAGTGAGTGGCGGATCAAAGTAGGCCAACTTTGGATTTGCTGGGAGGGTATGTTATTTAAGCTTAACCCAGCGAAAAAGGAAGGCAGGCATTAACAGTAAATTAAACCCCAGGCAGTGAAGTTCTTTAAATAAAAAAAAATATTACAGGGAAAAAACGTTTTTAGTCCCCTTTTACACTGGGGCCACAGCCATGTTAACACTAAAGTGCCGCTCGTTTTACCGGTGCTTTAGCACTTTTTAAGTGGTGATTTTTTGGCGCTAGCGGGGGGCTTTTAACCCAAAAGAAGCAGCGTTCCGAAGCACTTTTAAGGCGCTTTGGAAGCGATGCTCACTCATTCCAATGGGCAGGGCGTTTTGGGAGCGCTAAATATAGTGCACCCAAACTGCTCCAAAGATGCTGCTTGCAGAACTTTTCGGAAAGTCACCGGAAAGCACCGCCCAGGTGTGAAAAGTCACACTTGAATGAATGGGAGGTGGTTTTCAGGTGCTTAGCAGAGGCTATTTCCAGCGCTAAAGTGCCTGAAAACCACCCCAGTGTGAAAGTGGCCCTTAAAGAGGCTGCAAATACTGTAGTTGCTGACTTTTAATATTAGGACACTTACCTGTCCAGAAATCCAGAGGCATCTTCACCCGAGCCGAACTTTCAGTCGGCTATCGGGTGCTTCTGTCGCCATCTCCACCAAGAGAAACCAGCTATGAAAGCTATGTGGCTTCACAGCCCATTCCCTATTGCGCATGTGCGAAGCGTGCGGTGTTCTCTAATTGGGCCTGCTGCAGGGGAAGGAGAAGGGGGTCAAAACCAGGTACCCATTCCCCCCCAAAAGGTGCAAAATGTGGCAGAGGAGGGGGGGAAGAAGGCAGATAAGTGGACCTTCCCCTTTTGGATGGAGCTCCGCTTTAAATATACATTCCATTTCCTGGCTTCTAAGTAAGGGTGACATCATCATCATCTTTCCTACAAGAATTCAGGTAATGATGAGTAGGCCTACTTTTGCCAAAAGATGCACCTGTACTATGCGGTGGTGCCATCTTGCTAAATTTTGGCTAATTATCATTCTCCGGGGTGTTGTCAGAAGAAGCATGACGTCACCCTCTGTAGCATGGAAGCCAGAGGAAAGGTAGATCGATATATTTATTACATTTTTTCCTCTTTTTTTGTTTAAAATTATTTTGACACTGCAACTTCTGATGAGGGAATGGGGGCTGATATATTTAGTGGAACTTGCATTATACGCTTTAAACTGATTTAAAAATAAACTGAAACTTCTAAAGTAATTAGGTCAATATCTACCTTTTCCCTATTCTCCTCCTTTGCTGCACTCTCTACTATGGCATGACAAGATTTGTAATTACCGTTTGCATGAAAACAAATCCAACCATTTCTTTGAAAAATACATTTCCTGTTTATAGGGTATCATGGCTTTTCTGTCAATACAGTCCTATAGGCAAAATTACACACCAACTGGGGCTCCAAAGTGCTAAAATTTGTAGACATATTTTATGCTGTATGCCCATCTTTCTGAATTTGTATTCGTGTGCACGAGCCAACAGTCGTATATGCAGTAGTAAGCAAGAAAAACAATCACTTCTCTTTTTTAGTACCTCATCACAAAGTAATCATGAATCAGGAGCAATACAAGTTTCTTCTCCCATTAACCAATACAAAAATTTGTTTATGTCCTTCATGCATCTAACAAGATGATACAGTCGAGGGGGTGGGCACAGACACAGCTTGGCTTTTACAAACTCCCTTATTAATAGCAGATTGAACAGAGGCAACAAATTATTCAGGGTGTCTGGTTTAGGAGATCAGATTATTTAACTACCAGAAAGCCTCCCAGCTTTAGAAATTGGGAGCATTTCACCATTCTTTTTAGTTTTGGATAATGCAGAGGAGAGTATTGCCCTGTACACACGATCGGACATTCCGACAACAAAATCTATCGTTTTTTTCCGACAGATGTTGGCTCAAACTTGTCTTGCATACACACGGTTGCACAAAGTTGTCGGAAAATCCGATCGTTCCAAACGCAGTGACGTAAAACATGTACATCGGGACTATAAACAGAGCAATAGCCAATAGCTTTTGTCTTTTAATTTATTCTGGAGAAGCGTGGCACTTTGTTCGTCGGATTTGTGTACACACGATTGGAATTTAAAGGATCGGATTTTGTTGTTGGAAAATTTTATAGCCTGCTCTCAAACTTTGTGTGTCGGAAATTCCGATGGAAAAAGTCAGATGGAGCCCACACACGGTCGGAATTTCCGACAACAAGCTCCGATCGCACATATTGCGCCGGAAAGTCCGACCGTGTGTACAGGGTATTAATGTTGGCTGTGTCCCTCCTGGAAAAATGTCCCCAACTGTTAGTCTACTTAAAGGGTTGCCAGAAAAGAACACAAGGTGAAGACTCATTAAAGTGGACCTTTCAGTAAAAAATAACCTAATCTCTATGTATTTGACCCTAATGCCGCGTACACATGAGCGGAATTTCCGACAGAAAGAGTCCGATGGGAGCTTTTCATCGT
Organism: Lithobates clamitans; assembly: GCA_037952925.1. Lineage (NCBI taxonomy): Eukaryota > Metazoa > Chordata > Amphibia > Anura > Ranidae > Lithobates > Lithobates clamitans. Next base: position 3,687,039 of record JBBGZY010000224.1, read on the forward strand.
ATATTCCGACCATGTGTATGCTCCATCAGAAATTCAGACGGACTTAGATAGAGAAGATGTTCTATATTTTTCCAACGGAACAAATTACTATTGGAAAAGCCTCTTGTCTGTATGCTGTTCCGACGCACCAAAAATGATGCATGCTCTGAAGCAAGTACGAGACGGAAAGTATATTGGCTACTGGCTATTGAACTTCCGTTTTCTAGTCCCGTTGTACGTGTTGTACGTCACCGCGTTCTGGACGGTTGGAATTTGGTGTGACCGTGTGTATGCAAGACAGCTTGAGCGGAATTCCGTCGGAACTCCATCGTAAAAACCTTCAGAGTTTATTCCGACGGCAAAACTGGTCGTGTGTACAGGGCATAACACTCCCCATCTGAAACTTATAAAAAACATAAGGAAAAAAAACAACATGGTACCTACCACAGGCCCTAGCTTCCAGTGCCCTTGCTTATGTGTTAGTGACATCAAAAAGGGGGATGATATGATCAACTCGTATAAATACATAGGTGGTCCATTTTGTAAACTTAATATAGAGTTATTCACTTTCAGGTCATTACAGAGAACAAGGGGACAATCTTTACCTCCGAAGGAAAAGAGATGGAATCTCCACATATGGCATTAAAGCAGCTTTTCAAGCATTTTTCCAACTTTCCATCTAATAAATCTTTTGCCCTTGTTGTTTTAACTTTGGATAGTGAATCATTTTTTTCTGCCAGTAAATACCTTATACAGCCCACTTCCTGTTTCTTGTCTGGTTATAAGCCTATATAAGCCTAGGCTTATGATATCATGCACAGCTCTCTCTCTCTCTCAATCTTGTGACAGTTTGCCAGCAAGGGAGGGGGATGAGTCATAGGGGGGCCAATCAAAGCTGCAGAGCTGGAGGGGGTTGGATGAGGGCAGCGATAACAGGAGACTGCAGAGATCCATTTGTATTCATCCACAGAGGAGAAATGTGCAGGCAAGCAGATGTGTGTGTCTGTATATACAGTATGTGTTTGTCTGTGTATATATATATATATATATATATATATATATATATATATACACACATATATGTGTGTGTGTGTGTGTGTGTGTGTGTGTGTCTGTATATATGTGTATGTGTCTGTGTGTCTGTATATATGTGTATGTGTGTGTGCCTCTGTGTGTCTGTGTAAATTCAAGAAGTGAACAGGCAGCAGCTTTAGCTGCCCACAGTTAAAATGGCTGCAGCCAGACTTAGTAAAGGGAGATTTTTGCAGCATATTTGGCAAGTACAGAACCACAGTATATAAAATAATATGTTTGGAGTGGTTGGAGGGTGTCATGTACCTGGATGTCGAACCGGGAAGTTTGCCTTGGACTCACTAGCCCCACCTGCTGCCAGCTGCGGACAATGTACAATCCATTCAAGCATAAATAGCAGCACTTCCTGTTACTCAGTTCCTGTTTGTTTGGACTTGCTCCCTGGGTGTATTGCTAGTGCTGTGATTTTGACTACCGTGTATTGAAACTCTGCCTTAATTCTTGACCATTCTCCAGCCTGCTGATTTGGTACTTCACCGCCAGCTTGTGTATGACCTCTGCCTGCCTGACCATCCTTTGGATTTCGATTTTGTATTGCTTTGCCTGATCCGTTGCCAACTTGACCTGCCTGACTATGTCTTCATCCGAATCCTTAGCATACAAGCTCCACTTTGGACACTACCTACCACAGGTACCTTACAGAGGGAAGCTTCAGAATGGCAAATATGTTTTTTATTACAAATTATGTGACCAGACTGCATTTCCTCTTGAAGAATTATGAAATTGGTTGAACTAAATGTGTCCTTTTTCCACTTGACTAACTATGTAACTGTGTAACTATGTAATCAGCCTAACTTCAGGCTCAGGGAAAGCTCTTGATCCCAAGCTTCATAATAATTCACTACTGTACTTTGCAGGAGTACATTGGATTTTGGATCCTCAACCTTCCCAAAACTACAGGAAGGCCAAGTGATGTTACCAGTGCTTAGGTGAGCTGGCTATAAGCGGAAGTCTACAAGAAATACAATATATTGTATTTTTCTACTGTTTGCCCATTGTTTAATGCTTCACATAGAAATTTTAGATTGGGGAAGGTGAGGGCTAGTAGATAGCAGTTAGTGTTTACTTAAAGGTTTTTTAAATAAGGATTCTGACTGCAATAGAAACATTTTCTCAAGCAGAATGAAGATGGTTACAAACTTGGTTGGGTTCAGTTGCTATGCCTGTTGGGGTTAAGGGTTTCCTATAACTGGTAGTTGTTTTAGGAATTCAATTTTGTTTTGTTTGCTGTGTGCAAAGCCCTTCCATGTGCACTTTGCTCTAAAGGCTAGTCATAAATTGTGGTGGTTGCCATTTTTGTTTGGCTTGCTGGAAATACCGCAGGGACACATCAAATGCTTTCAGATGCCATTGTGCTCTGCTGGGATTCTGGTGTGTCACTGCACCTTTAAAGAGGAATGGGCCTTGTCCAGGCATACCTGCCCTTAATTTATCTATTGCTATGTATGATGCAGCATGGAGACTCTCATAGATTAGAGTGAGGACCACAGTATACAGAGGCGCCTTGACAAGGCAGTGCGGCTTCCACATACAGTAACTCAGAAATGTAAGTACACGCCTCATATTTTTGTATTTTATTATATCTTTTTATTTGACAACACTGAAGAAATGACACTTTGCTACAATGTAAAGTAGTGAGTGTACAGCTTGTATAACAGTATAAATTTGCTGTCCCCTCAAAATAACTCAACACAACCATTAATCTCTAAACCGCTGCCAACAAAAGTGAGTACACTCCTAAGTGAAAATGTCCAAATTGGGCCCAATTAGTCATTTTCCCTCCCCGGTGTCATGTGACTCGTTAGTGTTACAAGGTCTCAGGTGTGAGCGGAGAGCAGGTGTGTTAAATTTGGTGTTATCGCTCTCACTCTCTCATACTGGTCACTGGAAGTTCAGCATGGCACCTCATGGCAAAGAACTCTCTGAGGATCTGAAAAAAAGAATTGTTGCTCTACATAAAGATGGTCTAGGCTATAAGAAGATTGCCAAGACCCTGAATCTGAGCTGCAGCATGGTGGCCAAGACCATAAAGCGGTTTACCAGGACAGGTTCCACTCAGAACAGGCCTTTCCATGGTCGACCAAAAAAGTTGAGTACACGTGTTCAGCGTTATATCCATAGGTTCTCTTTGCGAAATAGACTTATGAATGGTGCCAGCATTGCTGCAGAGGTTGAAGGGGTGGGGGGGGGGGGGGGGTCAGCCTGTCATTGCTCAGACCATATGCCACATACTGCATCAAATTGGTCTGAATGACTGTTGTCCCAGAAGGAAGCCTCTTCTTGCTGAAGACAAGCAGGCTAAGGACATGCATTACTGGAACCCAGTTCTGTGGTTTGATGAGACCAAGATAAACTTATTTGGTTCAGATGGTGTCAAGCGTTTGTGGCGGCAACCAGGTGAGGAATACAAAGACAAGTGTGTCTTGCCTACAGTCAAGCATGGTGGTGGAAGTGTCATGATCTGGGGCTGCATGAGTGCTGCTGGAACTGGGGAGCTATAGTTCATTGAGGGAACCATGAATGCCAACATGTACTGTGACATACTGAAGCAGAGCATGATCCCCTCTCTTTGGAAACTGGGCCGCAAGGGCAGTATTCCAACATAATGACCCCAAACACACCTCCAAGACGACCACTGCCTTGCTAAAGTAGCTGAGGGTAAAGGTGATGGACTGGCGAAGCATGTCTCCAGACCTAAACCCTTTTGAGCATCTGTGGGGCATCCTCAAACAGAAGGTATAGGAGCGCAAAATCTCTAAAATCCACCAGCCCTGTGATGTTGTCATGGAGGAGTGGAAGAGGACTCCAGTGGCAACCTGTGAAACTCTGGTGAACTCCATGCCCAAGAGGGTTAAGGCAGTGCTGGAAAATAATGGTGGCCACACAAAATATTGATACTTTGGGCCCAATTTGGACATTTTACTTAGGGGTGTACTCACTTTTATTGCCAGCGGTTTAGACATTAATGTTTGTGTGTTGAGTTATTTTGAGGGGACAGCAAATTTACACTGTTATACAAGCTGTACACTCACTACTTTACATTGTAGCAAAGTGTAATTTCTTCAGTGTTGTCACATGAAAAGATATAATAAAATATTTATAAAAATGTGAGGGGTATACCGTACTCACTTTTGTGAGATACTGTACATTTGCAAATGTTGTGCAACTAAATCATTTATTTTAATGCAAATTGTTAAACAGTGTATTTTATTTTTTTAATTTGCTGGCTAGCTAGTAGGTGTACTGGGATTTTTTTTTGCTGTGTGCAAAGCTCTTCAATGCTCACCTTGCTCTAAAGGCTAATTATAAATTGGGGAATTCACCATTTTTTTTTTAGCTTGCAGTAAGTATCTTGTACTTTTCTCATGTTTATCCTTTGTTTTACTTTCACATAGAAATTTTAGATTGGGAAGGTAGCTAGTAGATAGCAGCTTAGCTAGCTTTTACTGAAAGGTCCATTTAATAAAGATTCAGACAACAATAGAAACATTTTCCCAAGTAGAATAAGGAAGGTTAGAACCTCTATCAGGTGCAGTTGCTACACCTGTTGGGGTTATTGCCTCTCCCTTCTCTGTTTAGGTGACAGTACAAAAGACAAAGATGGGGTGCACTCTTTCCAAATGGGGCAGCATTATAAACCCTACAGAGGTTCCAAGCCTTTACCACCCTATTCAAAACTTAAAAAAATGTTGTTGCTGGAGTTTGGTTTAATAGGATATATTGAGAGATTTTAAACAGCTTTGCCACTAGAATATTTAGAAAGGTTTATGTATATACCACAATTGTTCTTTTACATCAGTTGTTTGAATTACCGGTAGTTCTATGAGTTTTCCCTGTAATTCTATCTACTTGGTTTCTGTGTTTGCACTTGCTTTCTGCTTTCATTGTCCTTACTTGAGGGGCAATGCTTGAACTGAGCAGGGCTAGAATTGCTTAATAGCTAACCTGAATATTTTATCCGCTTGGGATATGCATAAAAGAAGACGCGCCTCGTTAGCAAGTAACGTGCACTGCATCTGTTAGCATGCTTGCTGTGTTGAAGCATACGGCATATCTTCATTACAGCAGCTCTCTTTGTATATTACTGACCCTGAGCCTTAATAGACAATTCAGTATATTTATTAAAATGTAAATGGATCACATTATTCAGGCTAGCAGTGTTTTGTTTCATTGTATCATACATATATTTTTGTATAACTGTCATCTAATGTCAGTATCTTTATTTATACATTTTTGTTCTAGGCTTCTTTATTTTTTTTTTTTTTTTTAATAATTATTTAATAGTAGGGAGAAAAGTGAACATATCTTTAGGAGCCAGGATAACAACATGGTAACATGGTACTACAGGAGGAATGTTGCCAATGCCATGTCATGCTCATGTAACAAGGCCTAGTTACCAGTGGGATCATGCTGTCAATGCAGTGCACGTTATCATAACAGCCCTTTCTCCAATACACCATTTTAATAGAGCGACGAACCTACCACCATAGTTCTTCTTATCACAAGACCATGCTACCAAAACACTGTTTTGTTTTCAGGTCAGCTATGCTATCTGAACAAGCCTCTTACCAACTACATTATGCATGTGGTGGCAGGAAAAGTGGGCTTTAATGCCCAGCTTCTGCACATATGCATCCATGGCAGTCTGAGGTTGTGTGCCAAAAGCATGCCTATTGTGCACTCCCAGAACATTGACCAAGTTGTCACCAACAGCCAGTAGGATGGCCTCCCAGTCATGCTATCTTTGTGAGAGCCAATCACAACAGTCACACGATTGGGAAGCTGCTCTGCCTCCCGACAATAAAGCCCATTCAAAGATCTGCTGGCAGCTATCAGGAAGGGGTTACAATATAGGCCATATTGCTAGAGCAGAGACAAGCAGGTATTTTAGAAAATTCCTTAATAAAATGTATATAAAGGCTAAATAATATATTTTTTTTGTTTTGTATAGAGTGGGGAAAGTTATGCAGCGTACACAATCGCAAATCTGACGTCGCAAATCTGACGGACTTTTAGATTTGGAGCATGCTTCAAATCTTTACATCGTAACTCCGCCGGACCCAGAAATCTGCTCGTCTGTATGCTAGTCCGACGGACAAAAACCGACGCTAGGGCAGCTATTGGCTACTGGCTATCAACTTCCTTATTTTAGTCCGGTGTACGTCATCACGTACGAATCTGTCGGACTTTGGTGTGATCGTGTGTAGGAAAGTCTGTTCGTTAAAAAGTCAGTCGGAAGTCCATCAAAAGTCCGTCGAAAGTCCGCTGGAAAGTCTGTCGGACCAGTCCGGTCGAAAAATCCGCCCGTGTGTACGCGGCCTTAGATCTGCTATCAAGTTTGTATTGTTGTCTGTGGTCCCACAGAGATTCTCTCTATATTTGTTCTGGTTAGCATTATCACCAAAACAGAAAGTTATGGCAAAGCAAGAGTTTTAGAGTCACCATCAGAGCAAAAGGTTGAAACTCTAGAACAGGAAGTGAAGGAAATACCTCCAGCAGAACACAAACAGCAAAACAACCTGATAGAGGTTTTAACCCTTCACTACTGTAGCGCTACCCCCTCTTGGGGCTGCTGTTACTAGCTGTTTTTTCCCCAAAAGTGTAGAGGCTGCCTGGTCACCCGAACACCAGTCCACTCATCCAGAATCAAATAAACAATCTAGGGGTTGTCTTTTTTATTGCTTCAAGCAACTTTAATGGGAGAGGGGTTAGGGCATGGGATACTCCGAAATTAGTAGTATTCAGCAATGAGAAGATAATCTTCTATTTGAGTAATTGTGGGTGCTGGACAGTCTAATGTCTCACCACTGGAAACCATGAGGTCTTTGGCATCTGGTTACCTTGCACCTCTTCACAACTGCTGGTCCCTAGTGCAGTCCCTGGAACACAACACAGTCACAGGGATCAGTAGGGTCTTTATTCACAAGTCCCCACCACAGCTGCCACCTTCAAGCTTCCACTGTACACGGTCCAGTGAGTAGGACACCACCTTTCTAGACCAGATCCCCGGTGGTGAGGTTCTACAATCAACTCCAAGCAAATTCCATCCAAGCCCCCAGCCCTGACATCATGGAGGCCTCTAGAGAATCTGTACAGTTCATGGGCTGCCTTAACGCAGCAACCCTTCTGGCTCTAGAACCCTCCAGAGGAAAAAAAGTTGAACTGTACATACACATGAAAAAAAGATTACGGGCCCCCCCCCCAAAAAAAATATTTTATTCACCTATCGATGCTGCATCTGCCCCTGTCACCGCTACACTGAGAACCTAGTGATCAAACACCACTGATCGCTCAATTCTCCACTCCACTCTGAGTAGAGAGCCATGACTGTTATTGACCGGCTCTCTGCTCTGTCCCTCCAGCGTTCACTGAATCACTGAGCTGTGGAGGGGGCAAGAGGGGCCAGTGGCTCGCTAAGAGGCTGAGCCGGCTGCTGGTCCATGCTGCTGTGTGGATCCCAACTGTAAAGTCAGAATCAATCCAGCGCCTGGGCTGGCTAAGTGACGTCTGCCGACAGCAGGCTGAAAACAGGTCGCAGGAGTGCAAAACAAACTACGCTCCTGTGATCCATAGGAGAAGCAGGACCAAAAAAGCTTTAGCCCTACTTCTCCTTTAAAGAAGGGACATTTGCATGAAAGAATTAGTACTTTGTGCGTGGCCACAAATTGCGACGAAAGACAAAATATCGCTATGCATCTAGGCTGACTTGCTTTCCTGCTAACAGGAGGAAAACAGGGAACAGATGAAGGGAAGGCGCAGAATAAACCAGGTAAGACCAAAAAGTGTAACAAGTGCTTCCACACTAAGAACCTTTCCACAAAAAGAACATGTATTTCACTACTGAAAACCACACATCAAAAAAAGACACACTAAGGTAGAGCTCCATGAAAGTATGGGGTGTTAATCTACAGCTAACTATTAAAATCCAGCACATCTATTGTAATTAGAGTGTTGGGTGATCTTTACTAGTTGTATGAAAACATTACACTGTGTTTGTCATTCACATTCAAAGAGTCCTTATTATATTGTTATGCAAGCCAGGGGAGAAGGGCAGACAGAAAAAAGTATGTAAGGGAAAAACACCAGGGATAAGTGATAAAGGGGGGGGGTGTCATGGTTATGCAATAGAGTTTGTCGATCAGCATACCTGTCTCCATGTGTTCATCGCTAGAGACCAGCTGACCCTCACCTGACTGCTTTTGTAACCTCTCCTCTAAGCATGGCCCCACCCCAGGCCCTATCAGGGAACCCTATATTAACCTGTGCACTGCAAGCCAGCAGGGCTGATCAACCATTGTGTGTTAGTCTCTGTGTGTACTTGCTGTGTTTCCTACATCTGATTCCTGTTACCGACTTTGGCCTGTTCTTAACTATTCCTGTCTGCTCGTGACCCTGACCTTTGGCGTGTTCCCGACCATCCCTGTTTGCCTGTGACCCTGAACCTTGGCGTGTACTCTGTTGTCCTTGTCTGCTTGTGGCCCCGACCTTGGCTTGTCCCTTACTTCCCTTGTTGTTCCAGCCTGCTGCCTCCTTCCTCTTCTCCTGTAGTCTACCATGAGCATGAGCTGTGAGACCCTGGGGGCCGCGACCTGGAGCCAGACTGCAGCGCAGTCCATCCTTACCATTAAAGGCTCTGGTGAACACCTGCTGGCTCTTAGACTCGGCGCCCTGGGGAATCTGTGCTCTAGCTCCCAGTGGGATCTGTGTCAGTGATCCAGTAGACCTGCTTCCTGAACCTCCCAGGGTTCAATCCGCAGCAGTAAGCCGTAGGGTCCACTACCTTGCGGTGCACTCCTGATCCCAACGGTGTGCATCTGTCACCCAGCCTCTAGGTGACCTGACAGGGGGGTGCAAACACGTTGGCGAAGTAGACCACTGCATTGTGTGTAATAAATCAGAACTAAATAACAAGGATTCAATTAGTATTTAACCATATTATGACCACCCAAGATTTCTGTTTTATCCTCATCATACTTCCTTCACTAGCATATTACTGTCTTCATTGCAACATGGCTATAGTTTAATTTTCAAATATACAAAGTACCGTTCTTATTGGCAACAGACAATACAGATTTTTTACCATTAAGGCACACTATAGCGTTTCGTAAACACGCATATAATTGTGTGATTTTGCACGTATTTACAAAACATTAAACATTAAAAGGTTTATTGCTGTACACCCCTGATGTGGCCACTATAAAGGTTTCATGCTATGCCTGCTGGATTTATAATTTTTTTTAATATTATGAAAAATGTAACAGGAGGCGCTGCAAAGGTAGCTTGGGTCACTCACACCTCCTAGGTGGACAGGAACAGGACCAGAAATTATTTTGACAAATAAATAAATCAAAGTCTCTTACAATAAATAACACAACACGATTCGTTTGAAGCTTTCAAAAATGACATATGTAGTATATATTCTAAATTTCAATTATCAAGTAATGAACTTGTAACATGAATGTGTAACAAGTAACGAAAGTGAGAATAGATATATTTATGGAAACTAACCAGAGGTAATTTGTGATATTCCTTAATATATAAAATTCCATTGATGTCACAAATGTCTTGCTTGTTTCTTCACAGCAAAAACCTGTTTTTGTTTGATTATCCACAAACTTGGACAACTTTCATTTGTGACCCATGGGACTGAAAATCGTTCTGAAATCTCATACAGATATTTCTGTGTGCTATGGGCAATCATGGCTATTTACAAAATGAACCATGTGGTTGACTTCTCTACCCTTCCACTGTAAAGTGCAATGATTGTTTTTCAACTCCCACAAACGGAAGTAGTAAAATTTTTTAAAAGTTGACTCAACAAACTTTTTTGAAGAGTAAGCAAAGATGTGAATAATTTTAAGTGAACAGACAGTGGCAGACTTTGAAATTTTGTGCAGCAATTTAGGCTGATCAGACATTGCTTTTGATCATTTATGCTTTGATTATTAGTAGATAATGTTAAAGTGGATCTAAACCCTAACTAGATGACATTTAGTTTGTATCATAAACCAGATGCATTTTTTTCATAATTTACTGTTTTAACCATTTTTATGTTTTTCTGTGTGTTTTTATCTCAGAGCCTCTGGCCACTTCCCTTCTAAAAGCAGTTGCTCCAGCATCCACTGCACATCATTACTCTTTACCAGCTTCCTGATGGTGACAACTATGAACAATGGCCGCTTGTGGTCACTACCAAGAACATGTGTGACAGGTTCCCAATGCATGCCAGCAACTGGAAGAGTTGTCAACCTATAACAGGAAATGTCTGAACAAGGACAGACATGGCCAGATAAACAGATATTCTTTTTAATGACAGCTGCATATTTAAAACGATTTAAAATAATTTTTGAGATTACAGAGCTTTAACTGAGTGGTTTTAGATCTACTTTAAGACTGTATTGCAATCTATTCTATGGATGGTCACAGATGGCCATAACTTTCTAAGAAAGACAGATGGAAAGATATCTGTCTGACCTTGAATGAGATATTGGAGCAAAAGATCCACTATGATTCTTGCCTGTACTATAAACTGCACTTCTGATCACTGTAGATGCTCAATACTATGATTCCTCCTGTATTGAATTGTATTGTAAGTGTTCTATATAAATACTGTATTGTAAAATAATTTTTGTGTCTTAGCAGAAAAAACTTAATTATTGAAATGATTCTTAAATTTGGGAACATATCTTTCTATAATCTAGCTACATTTGACAGTCCTAAATTTAAAGAGGAACTACAATCTGCTCATATAATTTGTAATAAAAACATCTTTGCCATTCTGAAGCTTCCCTCCAACCACTTTGCATATTATTTTATATATAGTGTGATTCAGTACTTGCCAAATATCCTGCAGAAATCTGCCTTCGCTAAGTCTGGCTGCAGCCATTTTAACTGTGGGCAGCTGAAGCTGCTGCCTGTTCACTTCCTGGATTTACACAGACACACAGAGGCACACAGACACACAGACACACACACACACAAACACAAAGAGACAGACACTCACACCACTGCTTGCCTGCACATTTCTCCTCTCTCGAATAATTGCGCTAATCTTAAAAAATTAGTATTGAACAACTCAATCTTAATGTGATATGATACACTTAATGCATGAAAAACATCAAAAGGTACAAAGTGTAAAGAATTATAAAACAGTTCCAAATCTGTGCACAGAGTGAATCCTTGTAGTTGGTTTAAAAAGTTTGAAGACAAGCAGGCAGAAAGCTGTCCAACTGAAGGGTGGGCAACACAGTTAATGTTAAAAAGCCAACTACATAAACAGAGAACTGGAGACTGCTTGCAGCTCAACAAGATGCCTGAAGGTCTGAATCGCCACTTGGTAAAACTCATAGAACATGTGAACTGAAGACTATAGGCTTAAATAATGAACTGTCTGAGGCACTTGGAAATGGTGGCGCGAGAAGCTGGTTCCTATTTGCAGGGACCATCCAGAATAACAAAGAGATAGTCAATCTTTCCTAAAGGCATCAGTGGTTATGAAGTATATGCGAACATCACAAATTACATCTAGACGATGAAGGGAAATCTCCTTCTGATGTGTAGGGCCAGATATCAGTACAATCAATGGAAATACAATTTCTTGATGAGGTGAAAAGATGAAACCACCTTTGTAAGGAAGGAGCATCTAGACCTCAACACTACCTTGTCTTTGAACCTAATAGGTTCAATGGGCGTTGTTTTTCAAGTGCCGAAAGAACCTAATTTAAATCCCATGAAGTGGCAGGTGAATGCAATGGCGGGCAATATAAAAGACATATAGTACAAAAGTATTAATCAAAGAATGGCAGTCTCTGGAAGAAGATCGCAAGTGCCGAGATTTGACCCTTGATGGTACTCAGGGCAAATGGGGATCCAGGCCTGATCACAAACAGAATTCATCCTACTGAGTACTTTCTAGGACAAAAGCTTATTTTCTTGCAATAAGAAAATGAATCACTAATTTGGAGAGGCATCTATCCTTTAGGCCTTGGACTTCAACAGTTGTGTCATTAAAACAAGCAACCATAAAGCAGGATGGTTCTTGGGATAGAAGATCCTAAAGATCTAGAAGAACAGATGACATCTCCTTTGGCCAGTTCTATGAGCATCAACAGAATACCCTCCACCTCATTCTTGTGGAGCAGACAAGAAAGGAGCTCTAGTAGAAAAAAAAAGTATAAATAAGGTTATCCAACTGAGCCACCAGAACATTTACTGCTTCTGCCAGGGGACCTCTGTAACTTGCATGAGGGTGCATGAGGGTGCATGTTGGTGTAAATCGTTAGGACACAGGATGGCTAAAAGACGATCATTTGATTAATTTAGAGAAGATTTGACTAAGATCTATATATTATTAGATAGATGAATCACCAGAATCTAAGTTACATTTGAAGTGCAATATTCCAGCGCGCACTCATGAATAAAACAAATGATTTCAGCCCTGTTAAATTCCCTGAGATATGGCCTTCTAACGGATGAAACTCAGGTGCCCTGGATGAATCTGTTTGGAAAAGCACAGAAAACTGAAATCTATCTGAATGTTTCTTGACACTGCTGTAATTGTGAGGCTGCAACAGGGGTTAATCCCCTTCAATAAAAGGAATGACTGGCCCCTACCCTCACTACGTCCAGACGAAGCTACGCCCATTGAAGGAAGCGAAACGCGTTGACGTCACAGCTGTCATGTGACGCCGACACACGTAACATCCCCCGTGCACGGGAAGCAATAGGAACAGCCACAAGATCAGCGCAGCCGCGCTCTATACCAACACGCTCAGCATGACCTAAACCGACGAGTGGTACCGGCTTTGTGGACGAAAGGCGGAATCTTTTTGGAGCTGTCTCTATGATCAGAGACAATGGACACACGGACGGTGTGAGTAAGCAGAGAGTCTGAATAAGACACCTAAGCAATCAACAGGAGCGGTAAGACGCCTACACATTACACAGTTTTGGTACCTGCCCGTGGAACGAGACTTAATAAGGGATGAAACGAAAGCCGGGCAGACCTGTATACTAGTAAGTCTGCCGCTGCAGCAGTCACCAGTGATTGACTCACAAACAAACAGCTGATTAAGTTGCTCTCACTCACTACTGTCTGAACAGCCCACACCTTTGATTCACAAATTTATCGGATACCACGATGTATGGCTGAGATATCAGTGACTTGTCATGGCCAGTGCATCCCAGAGATTTGGTAAAACCCCATCTGCATGTATACTTTAGGAAGGCACCTTATTGCAGTTAGGGGCTCTGTATATCAAGAAACGAGATATATGTGATTGCAAGACAGTCCATCTATCTTCCCCCGGGGGTTACCCGCAGGAAATCAGCACAGCACGGTGAAACTTTTTCCTTGGCAATGCCCAATCACCTTAATTTGGAATTTTCTAAATTGACAATAATCATATTGCTGTCCTTCTTTCTTCTGCGGGTAAACGCTTACTAGTTGATGTCCGGACATTTTGCTGTGTGTGTGTGTGTGTAAGAGGAGTGATCCATCCTCACAAGGATAGTATGGCCGTGTTGTATGTTGACATGTTTGTCTGTGCTTGTATGTAATTTTTATCACCCGGGTAACTCATCAGGAGTATGAGACCCGTAAATCACTTTGCATGGAATTGTATTGTACCTGTAAACACATGATGGTTTATCGCAGTTAAGAATAAATTTTGTAAATTTTTAACCAACTGATTCATAATTTCTGCTGCATAGGTAGCTACTTTTAAGTCGTGGTAGTGTTACCTAGACTTGTGGTGTACATATAAACTTGATACAAACCTGTGAAATTTTTTGTTGAACTTGGATGCCAGGAGGTCTGCTACTGGCATCCCCACCTGTGACACAGGTCCTGAAACACCTCCAATTGCCTGTGTCCAGGCACTGGCAGCTGCAGAAGTCTGTCTGCCAATTGTCTACACCTGGGATGTAAGCAAGAGACAAGGCTGGAACGTGAAGTTCTGCCCAGGACAGAATCCTTTCTCTCTCTCTTACTGAGCAAGACTTCTTGTTCCACTCTGATGGTTGATCTATGCCACAACCGTGGCATTATCTGACTGGAAACAGATCAGATGACCCTGCAATCAGTATCTCCAGTGTTGTACAGACAACCAAGTCACCTGAAGCTCCAGAATGTCGATAGGGAGATGGAATTCCTCTGGTATCCAAGTCCCCTGGACTGATAAGGTGTCTAGGACTCTTCCACAGCCTACCAAGCTGGTATCCAGTGTCAGGGTCCCCCAAGAGATCAGAAGAAAACATTTAAAGGATTGGCAACATGATCTTCTGTAATCTGTAATCAGTTGGTTCAGAGACTGAACCGATTTGTCCCACCATAATAGGATGTTTAGTTGTAGGGGTCTGGAGTGAAACTAGGCAAACAGAATTACCTCAAAGGAGGCTACCATCAGTCCCACTTCTGCAAGTGTAACAAGGCAAGCACGGAATTTAGAATGTTGGTGAGCATATGTGGTGTGGAAGACAGGCCGAATGGCAGACCATGAACTGGAACTGCCAGGTATCCACAACAAAGTAAAAGAATCAATGATGTGCAGGAAAAATAGGGACATGCAAGTACGCGTCCTCGATATCTACAGAAGTCTCTCTTATGATGGAGGCTATAACAGACCTAATAGTTTCTATGTGGAGTTCTTTGGTCAGAATGAAGCCATTCAGGATCTTGAGATCCAAGATGAGAAGGATGACTCCTTTTGGTTTGGAAAATGTGTAATGGGTGTCTTAATATTCTTTTTTCCACAGGAAATAAATATTTTTGAGGTTTAGTTTTGGCATGGTGGCTGTTTCATTGATGAGCTATAATACAGCATTACCATTAGCCATGCACCCCTTAATTTGGTGAATAAAGTAAGGTGCTGGATGGACTGGTCCTCTACAGGTTTAAATATTAATTCTGAAGTGGAAAGTGCTGAGGTAGTTGCAATTTGGCCAATGAAATATTGCATAACTGTGGTAAAATCCTTCTTTAAAACTGAGGAGGAGGGCACATGAAGAGGAGGAATGTAGAGACACAAGTAGAGGCAGCATTGTAGGATGTCAGGCTCTTGAGAAGGGAGCACTGTTGGCAGTCCCAAAATTGTTAGTGAACTGGAGGGATCTGGTACAGCGGGACTGCTCCGTGTGTGTTTTGAATTTGAGGTATTGTACTGCAAGCAGGAACAACATAATACAATATCTTGGGTTCATATGGTGGAACCATGTGTCTCTTGCACAAAGAAGCAGTGGCAGAAAGGTGCTACCTTACGCTGAATGGAGGGAACAAGAGCGCAGAGTATGTGCTTGCAACAGTCCACTTAGTGATACAGCACTCAGCCCTTCAATGTTTTAACCCTTTTCAAAGAAAACCAAAGGAAAATATGAATAATAATAGTGCCCAATGGTTTTAAATAAAGTAGTTCCTGGTGCTCAGGCCACAGAGGTTATTGTTATTATTTATGTTCAGTAAGTCATTGTTATATTGTTATATTTCATAATCTATGGCCACCCTCTGTAAAAATACCACCCTATTTTTGAAGCTACAGTTGGTGGACTTAGTTACCCAAACCCTTGATGGGTAACAGGATAGCTAGGTATAGGTGACTTCACAGGAAACTGGCCCATGCTTAGAGTGCTTAGAAGGCATACAACACCAAGAATTTCTGCCAAGCATTTAACTCCAATGCTGGCCACTTACATGGCAATCATCAGGCAAATACAACCAGCTTTCTATCCCTAAAATATGCAAAAGGATGAACATAGCCCACCACCAACAGTTTCAGTGAACACTGTGAACACTGTGAAATGATATTTCATTGGCAGTAGCCTACCTTGACCAATTGGATGTTTTCCTTTTACTACCAACAGTTTACATATTTACAGTATATCTCTACTGTAGGAATGGTGGTAGGTTGTATATATTTCTAGATGCAATTATAGAATCTGAGCCAGGAAGTATACAACATGTATGAAAGTGTTATCCAGAACATCACATTCTTAAGAAAAACATTGACAGATGATTAGCTCCAAGGCAGCAAGCATGATTACATAGATAATGTGCAGTTCAGCTATTCAAGGACATAGACTGTCATAGGGAGCCAAAGCCTTAACACAAGCTCTCAATTCACTTGCCAATAAATTGTATAGGCATTCCTCTTCAACAGATAGGTGAAAAGCTTACCATTTCTATAGAATAACCTTAACACCACCAATATCCTGTAGAAAACATCTAAGGCTTTTACATTTTTCAATGCAAAAAAAGTCTCTGGGCGCATTTGACTAGTTGTTTTTGTTACTAACAGCCCATCTTTTCTCTTCAACTTTAAAAATCCAAAATTGTTTTAAACTTTATGAAAGAATCAAAGCAAACACATGCAAGAACACTACAATAGAAGCAGCCATGCTCAGACTTTGCCAACAAGTTCTACAGCAGTGAAGTTGAATCATCTATTCTAATTCATTACATGTAAGACCACCAGCTTAGGTCTCATAGGCTTGGAAGCCAAATCAGGAGTGCTATGTACATTCCTATAGCCCACTGAGTGCCCATTGAAACTGGTTCAATTCACTTGAGGTTTAAATATGTCTGCCCATCTAATTACTTATTACCCCTCGGTGTAGTAGCTCTCACACTGGTAAAACTAATTATCTGTAAACATGCTTCTAATGACCAAAGAGCATCATAGCTTCAAAATTGTGTTGCTACTGATGAGGAAACCCAAATTCATGGGTTTCAGTAACATTTTGACTGCTGAAGCCAGATTGAAAAGTGGATGTTATTATTATACAAGCATGCAGGGTTATCTGCATGCAGGGAGAGCAACACAATAATTAATATTGGATTGAATGTTTTTGCTCTGCCAAACTACAGATCTCTAATATAATGTATATATCCTAAAGTCTGTGGGACCTAGCTATCTAACTTTCTTTGAAGTACCATCTGTGTCTTTGGTGGAATTCATTGAGATAGTAATGGTCATTCACACAGGCATGCTACTTCCACCAGATCCATCAGAGAACAAATCTTCAAAAGACATAGAATAATTCCCCAGCTGGAGGTGTAAATTTGCATTCTAACACAAAAACACAAGAAACAAAGATGTTACAGAGCTTCTAAATACAAAATATATGCAACAAATCAAAACGAAATGTCTGATAAGCAAAATGGCTCTTCCAATTTCCCCCTGCAAGGAGCGTGTAAATGCTCCTGTTCTTTGACTGCTGCTGGTCGCATTCCAGCATCCTGATTTTTGCTATGATGCATGCCTATCTGTCCACCTGCACGGTGATTAATGTGGCCAATCACTGGGTGGAGACCAAACCTGATTTAAGCCAGCCAAGCCTGCAGTCTCATGCTTGTAATAGCATGTGTATTACATGTTCCAAGCTCCCTGTTTGTCTGCCTTGCCTGCTAGTTTGGATCCCTTGTTTATGACTTCGAATTGGAACTAGATTTCACCAGAAAGTTCTGTAGATAAAATATGAATATATAGATCCTGCTGTTAGGGTTCTTTGGGAAACAAATACCCCTCCAAATTTTTTCATTGAATACACAATTTTCTTTGCTCTAAAAAAAAAAGTCACCTTTAAAATTGTCCAATGATGTTTAAAATACTCTTATGCCCAAAGGTCTTATGTACAAGGGTATCTAAAGCCAAGAACAAAAATTTAATATTTTACAGATTACCTGTCCTTAGATATGGTAACTGCATTCATTTTCTTTTTTACAGACTTGTTTTTCTTTTTACCTGATGATTCTGCTGGTACCCAGTGTTAATTCTGATGTTTTAGTAATAGTCTTTTGACGTAAGTGCCATTTTAGTTTTAGTTGTATTTTAGTCATCTGAAATGTTTTAGTTTTAATCATATTTTAGTTGACTAAAATCTCCAGTACATTTTAGTCAACTAAAATCTAATGGGTTTAGTTAAATTGTAATGCATTATTTAAACATTTCTCTAGAATTTCTCAATTAATTATATACTCCTGGAGTAAACATCTAACATGTTATTATTTATGATATTAGGGTTTAAACATGCATTACAGACACAGATTAAGCCATTGTGAAATATAATTTTATACTATAACTAAATATTGCTTTTTGACAAACAGCAGTGCAACTTTAAAATACAAAAAAATCTCAAAAAACTGTAAACTCTTATGGCTGTAATGCCATTGCACATATTGCCTGAATATATTACCAACATTAAATATAAGGGAAAAAAAAAAGAAAAGCCTTTTTCTTATTTTTTTCTCTTTCAGCAGCTTCATCGATGCCCCTTACTTATCCCTATGTGGTAGTGCAATCGTGCAATACATGTTTAAACTTTAATGTGCTATTATTATAGGTTCTGGATGGAATTGTGTTGCAGATTTAGAAATGGCCGTCAGAGTAGTGTTAATTTTGATGTCAATTTTTGATTCAGTTTTAGTCATAATCTTATGACTAAAATGTCATTTTAGTTGTCGTCCAATTTTAGTCATCTGAATTGTTTTAGCTTTAGTTATATTTTAGTTGACTAACATAGTATTTAGTCAGCGAAAAAAATTTTAGTAAACAAAATTAACAATGCCGGTAACACAATTGTTGCCCTAGGTTGACAATGCTCACTCACTGCAGAGGAGTAGTGTTACAACCCTAGGATAGGAAGTGTTTTAGGACTACAAAACACCTCGTCTTCTCCTCTTTTCATATGGAGGAGATGCACTTTAATCCACAGAGATAGCTGGAAACAATACCAATGAATATAAGTGCACTAGAGGCAGGGAACACAGGAAAATATCACCTTACTGGATTGTTGGCAGCAGCAACGGGTATTTTTTAAACATTTCAAGCAAATATAGATAAACACTTTCAGCTGTATATTTAATGGATCAAAATGGAGGAAATAAGAGAAATTCATTGTTAGGGTTCGCAAACATTTTCATTTACAGGTGAGACTATCTGTCTCCTTTGTCTCCTTTTTTTCATTTTTGAGTTTCATATGGAAAAATGTATTTTAGGCCCCTCCACAAGCCAATCAAGACTACCTACTGTAGATATACTGAAATCAGTGAGAAATATTTTAATGAATGAAACAAGCTGCTCAGAGATAGCATATCTAATTAAGGTAAATATTGATTAGCTGGCTATGACACATACTGGAGGTACAGACTGCATGCTTTTTCTCATATTGTCTATACTGTGCATCTGCTTCCAAATAAATGTCCTAAAAACTGGCATCGCAATAGATAGCCAACCTTAATAACAGTTACAGTGTTAATAATAATATGAATACTCATACAGCATTATTATTACTGATATTAAAACTATTATTATTTTACTACAGGGACTCATTTTTATTCAAGATTTATCCTAGTCACTGTCACAGGGACTAGGACTGATTTGCCAGCACTAGGGTAGTAGAGGAAAACAAAGCTGGTCTTTAAATCCTGACCCACCAGCATTAAATGGAGACACAGCGTTGAAGTGATTCTAAACCCTAAACATTTTTTACCTTAATACATTCTTGTACATCTGCAGCTCTTCTCTCCCCTCACTTACAGGTCTCACAGGCTTTGCTGAGGCAGCAGGAGCCATTGGCTCGGCTCCCACTGCTGTCAATCTAAGCCAGTGATGAGGGAGCGGGGGTCGGGGCCAAGTCTCTGTTCATTGACACAGACATCGGGGCTCGGGAGCGAGCCCACACGAGTGCCCCAATGGGATGTGGCTTCCTATTGGGGGCACTATTCAGAGAGGAGGAGCCTGGAGCGCCAGCGGGGGAACCGAGCAAAAAGGAGGTTTGTGTTGCTATGTGCAATTGTATTGCACAGAGCAGGTATGTATTGATATGTTTGTTATTTAAAAAATAAATTCCATTACAACCACTACAAAACGATTACAAAACTAGAGAAAAGAAACCGAGAACAAACATAGAGATATTGCCAATAGCAACCAACTAGGTTTCACTTCTCATATTATGAAAAAAATGAAACAAAAATTCTGCTTGGTCTCTATGGACAACTCTACTTTTGTGTTCTTCTTTTGTCCATTTTAAAAGAACTTTCTCTAGCAGAAATGAGCAGAGGTGTTAAATTATGTTGTGCCTTTATAAATAAGCAGGAGGAGCTTCTAGTCCTTTGCTGCTGGTCACATGTTCAAAATAAAAAATAAAAAAACCTTCAAAATACAGAGTAAAAATAAATAAATAACAGTAATTAACTGTTTTAAGGCATACAAATATATATTTGTAATTAAATCCCTATTATTTTGTGGAAATAACATGATGTGGGCGGATTTCTGACAGTCACAGGCTTTGACACACCCCTCCAGCCTGTGTCTTAGTGTCATGGTTATGCAATAGAGTTTTGTCTATCAGCTTACCTGTCTCCATGTGTTCATCTCTAAAGACCAGCTGACTCTCACCTGGCTGCTTTTATTAACTCTCCTCTAGCATGGCTCCACCCCAGCTCCTATCAGAGAACTCTATATTAACCTCTGCACTGCAGGCCAGCCCTGCTGATCAACCTTTGTGTGTTTGGCTTCCTGTTCCTGCCTGCTGTGTGCTCTACGTTTGTTTCTGTTACCGACCTTGGCGTGTTCTCTACTATTCCTGTCTGCTCGTGACCCTGACCTCTGGCATGTCCCCGACTATCCCTGTTTGCCTGTGACCCTGAACCTTGGCGTGAACTCTGTTATCCTTGTCTGCTTGTGGCCCCGACCTTGGCTTATTCCTTTACTATCCCTATCCTCCTGTTGCCTACCATGGGTGTGAGCTGGGGGACCCTGGGGGTCGCAACCTGGAGCCAGTTGCAGCCCAGTCCATCCTCACCACTAGAGGCTCTGGTGAACACCTGCTGGCTCTTAGACTCCAGGGAATCTTATGCTCTAACCCTGGTTGGATCCGTGTTGGTGTTCTAGCAGCCCTGCCTTCCTTACCACCAGGACTCCCATCCGCAGCAGTCAGCCGTAGGGTCCACTGCCTTGTGGTGCACTCCTGATCACAACGGTGTGCATCTGTCACCCAGCCTTAGGTGACCTGACACTTAGAATAAGAGGGAGGTGAAGCCTCCATTAATCTACATGTAATATCCCACCCCTATTGTGTTTAACTGGTTAGTGGGCATGGAGGAGGAGGGAGGGATCGGGCTGTCATTTACCACTGCGTATACACCCACATGTGTGACTCTAAAGTCACATGGGCTGCTCAGATGTGATAGCGAGAAAATGCTCAGCATAGAAACTCACTGAAAACTGAGCATGTGCAGAGTTGCCACCACAGCTGCAAAATCCCTAGCTGGATTTGGGACATGAACAGAAGGTGGAGATAGAGACCAGCAGAATCAACCAGGTTTTTGACAGAATACAGAAAACGAATCTCACAGTGACTGAGAGAGTATGAACAGCATGTATTACACCAGTTATTGATAGTTTTTTATGATGTGGGTTTAGTGACAAGGAAATAAAGCCCTACCATTACCAGGATGGCTGTCTCCAAACAGAGACACAGTGCAGGACAAGGGATGGCTTGTCAGAAATAAATAAAAGTTCAGCTGCAGGAGAACCACAAACAATACTTGTGACTAGTCCTTTGCCCTCTGCCTGCCTTATTTTGGGTGAAGCCTCCAGAGGTTAGTACCTCTTTACCACAAAGGTCCTCAACAGGGAAATAGTCAAAAAGTGTGTGTCAACTGGATTGCACAGCAATATATATCGCTATTAAGCTTAAGTTTACGCCTTTGCATGTTGTGTGGGCCGAGTTTGCGTTGGCACAGCAGTCCATTCATTTGAATGGGCTGCCGTGCCTCGCAAAATGCAGGGAAAAGGTCCCTGTACCTTCCCAGTGCATTTCCCAGTGCGGGTGTAATTTCCAGCATGGGTGGCGTGCCATTAAGATTAATGGTACCCGCAAGCGGTTTCTGCGTTTTGTAAGTGGGTGGCTGCAGCTATGGGACGAAGTGTGGGTCCCGCAGCGGCTTCTGCCCGCACAAATGTGAGCCGAGCCTGAAGAATGATGAGCATATATTGTTACTTACTTTATGTGTGGATACTGCTACAAGAAACTGGGAGTTAGCAACTCACTGTTGTCCATTAGACATGTGCACACTGAAATATTTTGTTTCGGTATTTCGGTTTCATCCGAAAAATGAATTTATTTAGTTACTCCCAAAATACGTTTTTATTTATTTTGTTTCGTAAAAAAATGCATTTGTACGAAAATCCAAATTAATTAAGGTTGAATCTGTCAATTGAAGGCTTATGGTGTCTGTCGGATGTTCTAAGAAGATTTGACGAAGCAGCTAAACTGTGCGACGCCGCGATCATACATTTCCAGTCGAATGCTCCGCCCACAAGCTATAGTAGAATTCTAATGTTGTTTGACTAGTAATAATTATAATTATTAATTATTATTACTAGTCAAACAACATTAGAATTCTTCTATAGCCTATGGACGGAGCATTTGACTGTCCGCTCCCAGTGGTCGTATGTTTTTAGCTGCTTCGCCGAATCTTCATGTTGAACAGTATTTTACATATTTTTGATTGTATCGAATGATACAATACTTGTTTGTTTCTGTTCATGTCGAACGGTCTACCCCAAGAGCCAATGGAATTGCACTGTATCGAAATTCAAGCATATAACTTCCTTCCTGTTCCCTTTGCGCTCCTAACGGTTCTAATACAGTTAGGTTAGGCACATTCCACCGCAGGTTCGATAGACACAGATCGCTATTGTCACCGTCATGTCGAATCTTCTATCCATCTATTTCGGAACTGTCCGAAAATTTATTGAATAGGAAAATAAAGCATATTTTTATTTTGGATCTTTCGGATTCTGCAAGCTTGATATCGTTTTGTTAAAACTAACACGAAAATCCCCAAAATTCGGACGAAAATGCATTTGGACAATAACAAATGCCCATGTCAATTGTCCATACAGTTTGCATCCAAAATAACAGAGGAACAAAATAATTGTATAGTTATGCTAGAACTCACAGTCTATCGATGGTCAAAATGTAAAATCATAACATCCATTTCCACATTGAATTTCAATTATTTCTAGCCTACTTCTATAAATCTGAAAGATTCCCACACATTTATTCCCTTGAAGTCAAGCACTGCTATGTCACAGAATTCACATAGTCTGTCTTCTGAACTACAGAGGAGCTGAGAGGAGGAGCTTCAGGAGGTGGTGTCAGAACAGGAATTACCGCCTGCAGGCAGCAAATTACCATGGAATATGTAGTTCCTAGCAATTGAAAGTAAAAAGCAGAGGAGAAACTGCAAAACATGCAAGGAATCAAGAAGTTGTTTAAAGAGACAGACAGACAGACAGCATTTACAACATGAAAAGTAAATCTTCAAGTAAGCTTATACTAGATTGTCTAAAATAGCTATTGTTTTGTATTGTTATTATAATGCTATTGTTATAAAATGAAAGTGTATTCTGGAATACCTTTAAAGTGTAATTTGTTTGTATTTTCCTGGATAAAGAAGGGTTAGAATCCCTGTCAGGTTTTTAGTTCTGTTTGTGTCCCATCAGGGATATTTGTCCTCTCTATTCTCTCTCTTTCAGTCAGGGAGACTAAAGATGAGTTTGGGTTTGGTCTAACATAATTGACCTAATATGGCCACATGACCATATCAGCTCCATGTCTTCACCTAATATGGCTATGTGGCCATATTAGGTCAATGATGTCAACAGCATCCCCTTTGTCCCTTTGTGTACACATAGCTGTAGGACGGGAATGCTTGAGCCGCAGCTAATTGAGCCAACTCTAATGCCCCGTACACACGGTCGGATTTTCCGATGGAAAATGTGTGATAGGACCCTGTTGTCGGAAATTCCGACTGTTTGTAGGCTCCATCACACATTTTCCATCGGATTTTCCGACACACAAAGTTTGAGAGCAGGCTATAAAATTTTCCGACAACAAAATCCGTTGTCGGAATTTCCGATCGTATGTACACAAAGTGCCACGCATGCTCAAAATAAATAAAGAGATGAAAGCTATTGGCTACTGCCCCATTTATAGTCCCGACGTACGCGTTTTACGTCACCGCGTTCAGAATGATGGGATTTTCCGACAACTTTGTGTGACCGTGTGTATGCAAGACAAGTTTGAGCCAACATCCGTCGGAAAAAATCCTAGGATTTTGTTGTCGGAATGTCCGATCAATGTCCGACCGTGTGTACAGGGCATTACAGCTTACTTGCAAGTTTGTCCAAACATGGGTTTGGACCAAACCCAAGCTCATTCCTACTGGTGATCATTATCAGAGTGAGAAGCATTCCAGAATGTATAGATATTACGAATATGGTAATATGAACATAGATACAGTATACTTAAAGTATAACTGAAGGAAAAACTTTTTTTAAGTTTTGGAGTGGAGAGGAATTTGAACACCTATTAGGTTTTCATTGCTACCACTGCCCCTGTGGGGGAGATTCACCCTCTCTATGTGTCCTGTTTACCATTATAATTGAAAGTAAAAGTAAAAGAAAATCACAAATTTTGGGTTTTCCCCATATAAGTCATAGAGGGCAAATCTTCCAATGGCAACACTAGTTCTGGTGACCTGAGGACCCCAAGGGATTCCTTTAATTTTCAGGGATTTCTTCTCACTGCATACTTTGGCTATGGGCCAGGAAGTAAATGCAAATCTCCCCAATGGGACACAGATGGCAAAAAATAATTTCTGAGGGGTATAACCCTCCCTTACTCTTTCCAGAATGAAAAAAGTTTCTCCTATAGTTCTACTTTTTTTTACTTTAATAAACTTTTTATTAAGGTTTTTTGCATATACATACAAAGAGAGAAAAAAATGTAGGAGGAGATAACCCCATCAGGGATCAAGCTGTATCATGGGGTGAAGGACAGCACCCCCCCCCCCCCCCTTCACGTCCCGTCCACAGCAATCCCCTAATCTTCAGTGTCAACTATAACCTCACTTGTGCAACACCTTTCTTTACATAGTTCTACTTTTAGATTACAAAGATTACAAGTCATCACTGTGTAAAATATCACTTGCTTGTACCGGGTGATAATTGTGAAGGTTCTATGTGGTGTTCTATGTGAGGTTGATGAGATCAGAAAAAAGAACCATCTGAGGTGGAGGTACAGATTTAAGAGAAATAGAGCTTTTCAGTAGATTATTTATCTGACAAAAGTGTAGAGAACTACAATCTGTGGACCAGAAGTAAGATTTACTTTGGATACCCTGTTAGCAGTTGCGTTCAGTCCACATGGGGCACAGGGATTCCGATGGGTTTTTTTTCTTTAGAAGCATGTGATTAGAGCCAGAGGCTCTAATTGCCTTCAAAAAAGGGTGGAATGCATCCCGAGTCCACCCAGTTGTGTGACAATAGCAAAATAATATTCGCTATTATCTTCCTGATTCTCCTCCCCCCGGCCAATCAGAAAGCCAGTTCCGAAACCCGTTTGGGCTGGCTCAGTCTTAGGACTTAGTTTGCCGCACCCCCCCCCCAAAATATTTAGCAAAAGCCACCACTGCCTGTTAGGTATGTAGCATTTTGCCCCATTCACACTGGTGCGACTTGTCTTGCAATTTTATAGGTCCAAATCGCATGACAAGTCGCACCCTATTGTTTGCAATGGAACTGTTAAAATCGGTGTGACGCCGACTTTGCGGTGCCGCACCAATTTGAAAAAAATGTTTCTGCACTATTTTTGTGATTTCAGGTGTGACTTGCATAGACATTGGTGCATGAAGTCACACAGATGTCAACCAAGTCGCACCTAAACTCGCACTGACATGCGGCTTTGAAGTGAAGTCGCACAGTTTCTAAGTCGGATTCGGTGTGCACAGAGGCTTAAGGTACTAGTTATTTAGGAATGTTCATTTGTGCACAAAGGAGAATAGAACACCCAATGCCACACTCCCCTCCAAACTTACAACCTTTATAATGGCTCAGAAAAGTGGCTTCAAAATATTTCTACATTCTGCAAATAGGTGTTGCATAGATGAGCAAAATGAAGCTCCATTAATATTTTCAGTGGTGCAGTAGCTACTTGAAGGGGCTTGTGAAGGGATCTTGTAGCGCAAGGGGAAGAGAAAATGCAGTACAAGACTCTTATAACTCACAGGAACTGTGCTGCCAGCAATTTTTTCATGTTTATTTGGTAAATGGCGTGGGTAAGTGGGACAATCACAACAGAGAGCTTATTAGCATTAAATTTATACGAAGTGCCAACTATTTATTAACCATTCACCTCGTTCATTTTTAGTTTGGTAATTTTAAAATACAGTGGGACATGAAAGAAAACTGAAATATTCAGTTTACTGCATATAATTGTCACTAGGCCAGATTAACTATTAAACACAGTAGATGCAGGCCTCTGGGCTACATGGGAAAAGGTAATTTTTTTTCTGGTCTTCTAGTATAATTATTTGCAACACATTTCATATCATCAATAGGGATGAGCTAATGGTTCGAGTTAAACGTAAGTTCGTCTCGAACCTTGGGTGTTCGTTTGTTCTAAAACAAACCGAACATATGGGGCGTTTGCAGGAAATTCGAGCACCGCGGAAAGCCCCATAATGCACTGCGGTATCGCAGTGCATTGTTGTATGATGATTGACTAAAGCATGCACCTGACCTGCATGCTTTGGCCAATCACAGCGCGCTCTGCTGAGAGAGCCATCATTGGCCAAAGGCAGGGTGCCTTTGGTCAATGATGGCTCAGGGGGACTAAATCCATGCCCCACACTATATAAGGCTGCTCACATAGCGGCTGTGTGTAGTGTTGTTGGTGTGGACAGAGAGATAGCTTGAGTTAGATTAAGCAGGCAGGTTATTCAGTTAGTGGCAGTGTATTTGATATATATATATATATATATATATATATATATATATATATACACAGTCAGTCTAATATATATACCGTATATACTCGAGTATAAGTCGTTCCGAGTATAAGTCGAGGCCCTAATTTACCACAAAAAAAATGGGAAAAACTTATTGACCCGAGTGTGGAAAAGAGGGTCAACAATGCCCATTTGCAGCATCACTGTGCCCATTTGCATGCCTCACTGTGCCCATTTGCAGCCATAGGTCCCCTGAACTACAAACTCGGTAGTTAAGGGTTCCTAGATGCCCCCTAGCTGCAGCCAAAATTTGGGGTCTCTGAACCCAAAGGGTCCCGAAATGACATTGCTGCAGATAGACACAGTTGACCGAATTTGGGGCCCCGTATCTCAAAGCCACTTAGTGCTAAGAACCCCAAATTTGGTGTGCAAACCCAGTGGAACTAGCACCATAAAATTTCCAAAGCCAGGGTTTCTAGCACCAAGTGGCCCCGAGATACAGGGCCCCAAAAATCAGTTCAGAAAATGTCAAGCACTTTTCTGCAGCAGAGAATGACATTTTCCAAACCAGTTTTGGGGCCCCGTATCTCAGGGCCACTTGGTGCTAGGAACCCCAGCTTTGAATATGTTATGGTACCCGTTCCACTGGGTTTGCACACCAGATTTGGGGTTCCTAGCACCAACTGGCCCTGAGATATGGGGCCCCAAAGTCGGTACAGAAAATGTCAAGCACTTTTCTGCAGCAGAGAATGACATTTTCCGAACCGATTTTGGGAACTTCGGAACTTCAGCTTTGGATATGTTGTGGTACCAGGTCCCATGGGTTTGTATACCAAATTTGGGGTTTTTAGCACCACGTGGCCCTGAGATACAGGGCCCCAAATTGGTTCGGGAAATGAAATTTTTTGCTGCAGAAAAGTGCTTGACTCGAGTATAAGTCGAGGGGGGCACTTTCAGCACAAAAAAATGTGCTGAAAAAAACGACTTATACTCGAGTATATACGGTATATATATTTAGCATAGACTTTATATTTATGTTTACTTGTTTACTCTATATTCAGTCAGTGCATGCAGTGTATTAATATATATATACATTCAGTCTAATATATATATATATATATATATACTCTGCATCCAGTGTAGCCTAAATCTACAGTGCATTCGGTGGTGTACTGTTTCTAATACACTTCAGGTGATGTATTTATATATATATATATATATATATATATATATATATATACATATATATATACTCTGCATTCAGTGTATCCTATATCTACAGTGCATTTGGTGCTGTATTGTTTCTAATACACTTCAGGCGGCGTACACAGTATATAATAAAGTGTAGTGTGGTGTTGCAAAACAAAAAATACATCATGTCCAGAAGGCCACCAAGGAGAGGCGCTCACAGGCCACTAAAAGAGAGCAAGCAGCCTCTGTGTCTACAGTCAACAGTGGTGGTTGTGGACATGGTGCATCCTCTGCAGGTGGCCATGGGGCACTCTTGTCCTTTTTTTCTGCTGCTGGCTGTGTTTTTGATCCACAACACGCAGAAGAGTTGGTGGAGTGGATAACAAAGCCATCCTCATCCTCTGTCACCCAGCCTCAGAGTAGTTTGCCTTCCAACGCAACTGCCAAAGCAGCCTATTCCACCGGCTCCTTGTCCACAGTCACTCCTTCCATAGCCCCACCATCATGCACGGAGGAGTCCCCAGAATTATTTGACCACAGTGTCGGTAATATGCTGCTGGAGGATGCGCAACGATTTGAAGGCTCCGATGTTGGTTCACAGGTTGAGGAATGGAGTAACGCTAGCCTAGAGAGAGGGGGTGCCACAGAAGGACAAGAAACTGGCAGTCATGTTCTCCCAGCTGCAGCATACTGCCAAGTTTGCTCCAGTGATGAGGAGGGAGGAGATGATGAGATCATTGACTGTACTTGGGTGCCTGAAAGAAGAGAGGAGGAGGAGGTACAACTCCAATGAGGCAGGATGTCCTCTAGGGGGCAGCTTAAGGGCAGCCATCCTGTTGCATCACAAGACAGAGCTTCGCAGGTGCAGGGCACTGCTGAATCCGATTTTTTAAAAGTTCCTTGGTGTGGGCCTTTTTCGCCACGTGTGCAGCGGATCGCACCGTTGCTGTTTGCAACCTATGTCTGAACCCTACTATACCTCCAGTCCTCTCAAAAACCTGCACTGAGAGGAAAGAAGGTATAGCAATAGGTGTCTCAAGTACTTGCTGCCAATCTGCTAGCAGTACACTACCAATTGATTTTAGCAGGCAAATTTCCCTACCCCAGTTGCTGAACCGTAAAAAAGAAATTCAGTCCCAGCCATCCACATGCTCAGCTTTTAAATGCTAGCTTGGCCAATTTGCTATATTTTTGATATTTTTCATACAATATTTTTGATATAATATTTCACAGCAGGGCCTGTTCCTGTGCCCAACAAGAGTAACTGTGAGTGGTTACAGTGTTCTGGCACCACCAAAACCAAAGGCCCAATTTTTCTGCCCCTGTTTAACCACTTCAATACCAGGCACTTTCGCCCCTTCCTGTCCAGGACACTTTTGAGCTTTCAGTGCTGTCGCATTTTGAATGACAATTGCGCAGTCATACAACACTGTACCCAAACTAAATTTTTATCATTTTCTTCCCACAAATAGAGCTTTCTTTTGGTGGTATTTGAGCACCTCTGCGGTTTTTATTTTCTGCTAAACAAACTAAAAAAGACAGACATTTTTGAAAAAAAAGTGTTTTTCTTCGTTTCTGCTATAAAATTTTGTTTTCTCCTTCACTGACGGGCACTGATGAGTCTGCGCTGATGGACACTGATGAGGCGGCACCGATGGGCACTGGTGAGTTGGCACTGATAAGGTGGCACTGATGAGGAGGCACTGATGAGGAGGCACTGATATGTAGAATTGATGGGCACTGATATGCAGCACTGATGGCACCGATAGGTGGCACGGATATGCAGCACTGATGGGCATTGACAGGTGGCACTGATGGGCACTGACAGGCAGCATTTATGGGCACTGACAGGCGGCACTGATGGGCACTGACTGGTGGCACTGATTGGCACTGATAGGCGGCACTGATTGGCACTGACAGGTGGCATTGATGGACACTAATAGATGGCACTGATGGGCAGCAAAGATTGGCCAGGTACTGACAGGTGTTAATGCTGGGCACTGATTGGCACTGTGATGGACACTGATTGGCACTTTATTTGGCACTGGCATCAGGTTATGATGGGGCACTGACTGGGTACTGATTGGCAGCTTATGGGTACATTTGATGGGGACTGTGCTAATAATTACTGTGCTGATTATCAGCACAGACCTCCCCTCTGACAGGGAGAGCCGCCGACTGGCTCTCCCTGTCAGTGCGAACTGAGGAATGCCGTTTACCGGCACTTCCTGGTTCACACGATGATCAGCTGTGATTGGTCACAGCTGATCACGTGGTAAGCCTCTATCAGAGGCTTCTTATCACGATCGGAGATGCGACGTTTCAGACTGACACGCCGCACTCACTATCTCCGCGCTGCGCGCCTCTGCGGGCGCTCCCCGGCATGTTATGTCATATGACGCCCAGTCAGGATAACAGAACCACTTCCCGGCCGTCAATCTGCTATAGGCGGGGCGGGCTGTGGTTAACAGGGCCATGTAATTACAATTTTTTATATAATATTTAACAGCAAGGCCCGTTCCTGCGGCCAACAAGAGTAACTGTAAGGGGTTACAGTGTTCTGGTGCCACCAAAACCAAAGGCCCAATTTTTCTGCCCCTGTTTAACAGGGCCATGTAATTACAATTTTTTATATAATCTTTAATAGCAGGGCCCGTTCCTGCGCCCAACAAGTGTAACTGTGAGGGGTTACAGTGTTTTGGCACCACCAACACCTAAGGCCCAATATTTCTGCAGAATATATAGGGCAGTATTATAGTATATATACTGCTGTTTAAAGTATATAGTGCCTGGGGCCTGGGGGACCCCCACACCATATTTTTAAAACATTTGGTGCAGGGTTCCCCTTAATATCCATACCAGACCTGAAGGGCCTGGGATGGATTTTGGGGGGGCATCCACGCCATTTTTTTTTGTATTTTTGGCACAGGGTTCCCCCATAATATTCATAACAGACCCAAAGGGCCTGGTAATGGACTGGGGGGGACCCACAACATTTTTTTCAATATTGCCGGGATTTAACAATACATTACAGCCACGAGCCGTTCCTTTAGAAATGTCATTTTGCTGTGGTACTGTTATAAACATGGGAAAGATGCGCTACTTTACAGGCAGACTAAGGAGACCCCCCAGGCACGATATTTAAAGGAATATTTCATTTTTTATTGTTTCACTTTAAACATTATTAAAATCACTGCTCCCGAAAAAACTTCAGTTTTTAAAACTTTTTTTGCATTGATAAATGTCCCCTGGGGCAAGGACCCGGGTCCCCAAACACTTTTTATGGCAAAAACTTGCATATAAGCCTTTAAAATGAGCACTTTTGATTTTTCGCATTTACGTCCTATAGACTTTAATGGTGTTCGCATGTTTGCAGAAATTTTTTGCCTGTTCGCACGTTCTGCTGTAAACCAAACCAGGGGTGTTCGGCTCATCCATAATCATCAGTAGAAATAGTATTCACATTGACTTCTGTTTCACAATATCATAATATTCTAACCCAGGTTAGGACCCAAACCCAGGTTAGGATCCAAAAAGCAAAAAAATATTCTGTTGGGTGATTCTAGCAGAAGGGTATAATTTAGGGCACCAAACTTGTGTCTACAGGGACTGGTGATAAAAATCCAGCCCTGATTTTCCAATTTAGCAGATAGTTATTCCTTTTATTTCTCTCAGCTACAGTACCATACAAGAATGATTGAGACCCTCAGGCAAAAGCCTAATGAGACAGGTACCATATAAACCCTATAGATAAGTGACAGGAATTGTGATGCCGTGAAGAGTCCTAGAGACAGATATTCAGATCATTTAATTGCAGAGAGCCATCACTCATGTGGGTGCTTCAGCATTAGATAAATAGTTCAGTTTATATGTACAGCTCAAGCATAGAGAATGCCCAAATTGTCTAATGATGATCATAGACATGAAATGATTGCCTAGATTTGGATGTAATTTCATGTCTATGGGCACTGACAGACACCTCTAATCTTTGCTGTTTCCCTTGAGATACTCCAAGACAGCACTGGTAGTGATAGCATATGCCTCCCTCCCTCCTTTTTGGTTCATATCATAAGCAAAAGCAGGTTCAAACTACCTGAGCACTTATGCCTGAAGCTAGACCAAGATAGGTCTTCAAAATGGTTGGTTTGTGCCTGAAAGTCTGGACATCCTCTGATGTCTACTACCAGCTTTATTCCTGTGTGGTCTGTTATCCACACCCCATGTTTTAAAGTGCATAAACCATATTTATTACTATTTAATATTATGTTTTCAAATGAATTCAGAAACCAGTGTTTTTATGCCTCATGTGTGGTTTCTTTATTTTGTATTGAGTAGCAATCATAGTGGGAGATGCCAAAGGTTTACCTAATTTGTCAAAAAACATCTGGCAGTGATATTTGACTCTGGGGTTGATTTACTAAAATTGGAGAGTGCAAAGTCTGGTGCAACTGTGCATGGTAGCCAATTAGCTTTTCTAACTTCAGCTTGTTCAATTAAACTTTGACAAAAAAACTGGAAGCTGATTGGTTTATCTGCCGAGCTGCACCAGATTTTGCACTCTCCAGCTTTAGTAAATCAACCCAATGTCTTGCAGCCAGGATGGAAAATGTTGTCATATCATTCCAGAATTTGCCATATCTTGCCCCATCTACATTCCCTGCATGCATTCCATACATCTGACTTACAACCTGAAAGGTTCAGATATGGTTAAATGCAATCATAAATATGGTAAAGCTCTAGCTGATCAATACTCAGATCAACTAGCTAAATCTTTTATTGTGAGCCACATTGAAGACAAGTGTAGGTGGGTGACAGTTGCCCAGGCTGGTTGATTTCGGATCAGATGTAAATTGGCATATCGGCAAGTATGCTTACAGCTCAATAGCCTGAGATATACATGTTTATTGGTTTGACCTTTTGTAAATGTCCCAATGCAGTTTAAAGCAAATGTCACAAGCTTTTTAGTGTACTGAAACTGCAAGACTTGTTGCCAGCCCTGTCCATTTGCTAGTTGTCAAACTACTGAATCCAACCAATTCTCATAATCTCCACAGAATAGGGACTAAAGCTGTCTATACACTGTTTGGATTTTGTCAGGTTCCTGATAAACCAGCCAAAACATAATTAGTGGGTGGCCCGTTTGGCCCCCTTATATCCGACATCCTTAGAAAAAAAATAAAAATGAAAGGAGCCAGGGGAAAAATTGTTGCCCGAACAGGGGCTGCATCCAATCAGGTGCAGTTGCTGTTTGGGTATTCTGATAGCCAGTGGGTTGCCTGTCAGAAAACTGCCACAGCTGTATAGGAAGGAGGAATTGGTAAGCTTTTTTCATTCATCCTGTAGGCCAGCTTTATTATGGAAAAATCAAGGGATCTAGGTGGAAAATGGTTGGCTGAACAGTATCTGTCAAAGTACAAAAGCCACAGTGGGAGATTTGTCCATTCACACCGTATAGCGTGGATGGAGGAATCTGTTAGATATTTTCTTTTAGCCATAGGCTGATTGAAAAAAATCTTTATGTGTACAGCAGGAGGAAGGTATAAACTAGGAGGACTCTGTGAGATGGCATAAAAAGTGTCCATAGGACACAGAGCAGGTATAACAAAACACTTTCAATGGTTTATTTATCAGACCAAAAGGTAAAAAATTAGGAACTTAATTATAAGAGTTTACAAACACTTAAAAAATATATGGCCAATGAACTTTAAATAATTAGAAACAAAAGTCTATTCTTTATTGTGTGGCTTGCCAATGTCTATGGAAGAACCTCTGCAATACCTGCTCAAGTCAAGTTCTCACGACCTGTAGAGGTTCATGGATAAGATGCCAGACTGTTCTGATAGTTTCAGTGAATAGAAACCTCGTAGTAAAATGAATCTTCATGTGAAATTATCTCCAGTAAAAGCTATGATACCTTTTTACCCCTGCTGTGTCACTAAATGTAAACTTGTTTTCCACATGACTGGAAAAATTTAGTGGTACAGCGCTGAACATAATATGGTCAATTATGACATACTGAGAGCAATCATAACAAGGAAGAGATGTTCTTAAATTCCAAAAATATATGGGAAACCCCCTTGGAGAAAATGATAGAGCCACCCACAACCTAATCATGACAGGACATGCAGGGGAGTTGGAAAATTTCTCATCATTGTCACAGTATGGAAATGATGCTCCTGATCAGATAAAAACAATGACTAAAGCAATATAGAGTTTCTGGTTTTGATCCAAGTGAGAAGTCCTTAGCAGCAGCAGCTAACGTCAGACACCACTAGACATCTAGAGCCTATGTAACTCCTCTGCAACTCCCGCAGCATAGATTCAGGCTGGAGATATGCCTTGGCTGTGCTTGTCTCTTCTATAGAGCAAAGAGCACCTGATTTGAGCATAAGTAAATGGATCTGCATACATATACTGTATTATGCAGGAAGGAAGCATCCTGTTTGAAGAAGACACACAGATTTGTCTACCCTGTGTATTTATATTATTGGCGTAAATACATAGTAAACTCCATTGACAAACACCATTAATACACTAGCACACCTGCTCTACACCAGCATACAAATACTGAATCATGACTTATTGGAAAGATCAATATAAAATAGGGAATTTCTTGTCAATATCATAAAAGTACAAGCATTTACAGACCTTTAATGCCATAGATGGATGTAAAGCTACATAGAAAAGCACACACACTAGTGCAGAACCTGATTAATACACCTAGACGTGCCTAACGGGTTACAGATGCAATATCCCAGATAAATGAACCCATTTCAAATCAGAACACACCCAGAGAGATCATACAGAGCTACACATTCACGTGTTACACCTCAAATCAGCATTAAGCTCCCATCACATGAGCACCCACATTCACCCAGCACACAGACTGTAAAAATACAGACACCACTGCTACAAGATCACACACAACATACAGAAGGATCCATAGCATAGAACGCAGAAAATGTAGAAGAAAATAACACAATCCTTCAGTGAACAATTCTAAACACAAAAACTGACTCACATATAAGGAATAAAAAACGATAATAAGTGTGTGTGCCTGCGTGCGTGCATGCATGTATGTATGTATGTGCACATAAACATCAACATATTTCTACATATGTGACTAGTCATGCAGTTTACCAGTGTCTCTGTATCATCAGTCTGTGCCTCTCATCTCTCTGGCATTAAGAATCTGCTCATCCGCTTAGCAACCGGTGTCCCTGTCACTTTCCGTGCTCTTCTTGTCACCGCTGCTCCCCCCTTTACGGTGTCACCAGCAGAGCTGTGTCCCTCGCGGCGCCAGAGACAGGCACCCAGACAGAAATCTTTCCAGATCTCCCCAGCTGTCTTACTCCAACAGATAGGCACCCACACAGCGAGCAAGCGAGGGAGAGCGAGGGAGCGAGAGAGAGAGAGAGAGAAGGAGGGAGGGAGCAAAAGAAGGAGGGGGATAGATAGAAGAACAACTACAGCATAAAAAGAGTGATGGTGCTAAGAGGATGGATGGAAGAAGCCCACAAGAAAACAACTGATCAACATCAACAATTGATCGACGCATAAATTCTAAGCAAAACAACAATAATAGCAATTAGTTGTAGAGGACGGGACTGAAATGGCAGAGAAGATAGCGGGTGTTAAACACCGCACAGGACAAGAGAGATTTCTAGCACATAGAAGGCAGTAGCATGATGGATGAGAGACACACACAGAGCCATAGAGGGATCATAGGAGTGGAGAGAGCATCCTCGCAAAGGGTGATCATACTCAGCCAGTGCAGCACCAGACTGAGCCACAGAGAAGATTATTGTGGGGCAGACCTGAATGAAAGGAGAGAGGAAAAAAATCAGGATGGGGGGGGGGGGGGATGAAGTGTAAGAGATTCTGTGAATCAGGATGGGGAAGAAAAAAGAGAACCAAGAATAATGGAATATGGTGATGATGTAGAAAGAGGGAGCATGAAATCAAGAAGCAGAAAGAGAAGGAAGAGAGCTAGCAGAAGGCAAGAAATGGGGAGCCGGCAGGCTTGTGTGTACAGTAAACTGTACGTGTTAGAAAAGGTGGGGGACTATAGCATTTACAGATGGGAAAATGCAGAGCGAAGAAATAATAGAGGAAAAAAAAAAAAAAACCACATGCACCATACTGAGAAAAAAAGAAAAAAAAAAACGCATAAGAAATAAGAAAAGGAATCAGAAGGGAAAAAGAACATTGAAACAACATATTTGTCTACTTGAATGTATGTCTATATCATATACACTCATGATGAAAGGCCAAAGGACATTTGGTCCACAGCTGTATTACACCTGCCCAAGTCAATTTACTCTTCAGCCATTATGAAGACCCAGCTGTTAAATGACACAGTCATCTCATCCATTGTCTTGTACAACATAGATTTGCTACAACGACATAACAACTCTCAATGTCATTACTTGTCTCACGGTGTTTTTTGATTATGCCGTTATCCCAGGATCCCCAGGATAAGCAGTAAGGATGTCACAGAGTAGAGAGACTGGAGCGCAGCCAAGAGTTTGCTCACAGGGAACTATCCAGTTATCTAGTTTTTTATATTGTTCTGAGGATGTCACTTAGGTGACCGATGAGCCTTCTCCATCCTGCAATGTGTAGGATCTTCTTTGTATAGTCTGAATCACCTTCTACCTAATGAGAAGTGTCAGGCAGATTATGGCCCCCTCAACATGGCTCTATGACCTGCAGATCAATCAATCAAAATTAAATGAGAGGAGAGTAGGAGAGAGTAAAATGTGTAATACAGGAATTATCCTGTGATGGCGAGCCAGCTCCATAGTGGCGAGACACAAATGTATATTTTATACTGAGCCAGATCCCTTGTATTAAGAAAGCAAACTGCTATATAATCCTGAACCAGCTCTGGAAGCTAAAGAATACAATGCTAAGTATATCTCGATTGTTAAAAAATGATTACGCGCATGGTATGTAGGAACATATACTGGAAGGAAAAACCCTTATCACTAACCTGTCGCGTTTCGCATTTAGCCTAAGCTCAAAATCTTAATTGGCTTATCAGAAGCGTTGCTTCTATGCCTTATATAATATAATTCAGAAATATAAATGCAAACAGGAATATGTAAAAATCAAGAGTATTTAAGATTAGGCCCATATAAAGCTATGGTACATTTTAAAACCATGCATATTAAATCTGTGGTCTGACTTTGCTGCAAGGATGCGGTACACAACCTGAAGAAAAACTTTGTTAATAACAGTATAACATTCTTAAAAGAATTTCTAATAATAATACACTTTTAATTGGTTGTAGTATGTTTGCCTGACCTTTATAATACAGATGGTATTCAGGAAATACAGTAGATAGTAAGTATTGTTACCAGACTATCAAAAGCAGCTTTCAGGGAAGCTGAAAGTCATATGAGGCTTCTAAGCCATTGGACTTAAATGATATTTCACCTGCCCTGGCATAGAAAGAAGATGATTCTTCATAAAAAGATCAAATTTTACTTAATGGAATAACTGTTTTAGTCTCCGTCATTTTTGTGCAGAAAAAGCATTATTATGACTTTTACATGTTTTAGCAATAATTTTTGCTGCTACACAGAAAAGGGGTTTTTCAGTTTTGCCCCTGTTTTCAGCAAGTATGTAAGATGACTCCTTTTGGCTAAAGCCATTTATTACAAATTCAATTTTTGCTGACATCACAATGCCAAAATCAGTATGTAAAGCAGAAATCCCTCTATTTTGGGAATATAATCCCTGTTTTTGATGAAGGCAGTGATACCACATATAGTAAGCTTGGCTATCACTTTCTCTGATTAATTGAAACTCATGCTAAGAAAAATATGTGGACCACTAATGCTGACCTTTCCTTGTGATAATTCTAGATACCTGGAAAACCCACTGATTCAATGGACCCAATGCTTGTGGAATATCCCTAAATAAGTATGCAGATCAGGGGTTGTGACGTTACTCTGACTTTACTGACTCCATTCTGGTCAGGGACTGAAAGTACTTCAGCCACAGACAATTAGCATGGCAATATTGGAAGCTGATATTACTAAACTCTGTGTACGGCGTATACTCAACAGTAAATGCTCCACATTGCAGCAGCATAGCCTGCCCCTAGTGTCTATCCAACTGTATCTTCCTTGGTTGGAGCTCTTCCATACAAATGTTCTCTCTAGAATTGTCTAAACTGATGGCTCTTATATGTCTGCTCCCTTCTGCATTCTCCATAAACCCTCTGTTTTGTACACTCTGTGAACCTCCTACATAGGGTTCTTGTTCTAGTGCAAGCAGGGCCAGACCAAATAGGTTTTTATTTAGTGGTCAGCACTGTCAGAGGATTTACTCTTTGTACTTTTTAAAAGGGACCATGTAAAGAAAAAAAAAGTTTTTTTAAAGCGCCCCCGTCCCCGCGTGCTCGCGCAACAACGTAAGTCGCGCAAGCGTAATTTGTTCAAATCACACATGTGAGGTATTGCCATGATCGTTAGAGTGAGAGCAATAATTCTAGCAAAAGACCTCCTCTGTAACTCTAACCTGGTAACCGTAAAAAAAAAATTTAAAGCGGAGGGGGCGGAGCTAGCTGGAGCCTGCGATGGATGCTTGAAAGCGGAGCTCTGGCAGCAGTGGGTAAATAGTGGCTAATAGCAGCCCATCCGAGCCATGAACGGGCACCAAAACACAACGTTTCACCTCCACAGTACAGCGGTAAGCGACATCAGCATGCCCAGACACAAAAAAGAGGAGAATCGTCCCCAGAAGCTGATGGAGTTCTTCACTCCCGGGCCCTGGCAAAATGGCACCGGCGCCATGCTCACATCGGCATCAGGCTCTCGATCTCAGCCAGCTCAACAGGAAAAATCTCAAAAAAGGATCAGCCCTCCTAAATCCCCTAACTCTTCACCACCCACACCTTCATCTGGGAGCCCTGAGAAGTCCAGATTCAGGACGGAGCCATTTCTATAACTCAGGTGATGATACCAGGGAGGACACTAGGGAGCTACCAGACTCCATAGACATGTTCCCCACTAACAATCAGCCAGTATTAGACACTGTTTTAAAAGAGATGCTAGTCTCCCTGAGAAGCTCACTACACTCAGATATGATCTCTTGTATGCATAAGTTCAGCATGGACCTAAACTCTGTATCTGATAGAGTGACGCATGTTGAAAACAAAATTTGGGAATATGCAAATACAATCAATGACTTGGTTGATGCAAATGATGGCAGGGATGAAGAAATTGAGACGATTAAAGCTAAAATGGCGGACATGAAGGACAGAGCTAGGAGGAATAATGTGAAGATAAGGGGAATCCCAGAATCTGTCCAGCAGCATGACCTGCGCAGCTATGTATCCCAGCTCTTTAATGCAATTCTCCCTGACATGTCAGCATTAGACTTTACCATAGACAGGATACACCGTCTGC
This sequence comes from Lithobates clamitans, assembly GCA_037952925.1. NCBI lineage: Eukaryota > Metazoa > Chordata > Amphibia > Anura > Ranidae > Lithobates > Lithobates clamitans. The sequence continues at coordinate 3,726,516 of JBBGZY010000224.1, forward strand.
CTAAGCCCTCCTATCTCTCCGAAAATGTCCCGAGAGATGTGATACTGAGTCTACATTTTTATCAAACCAAGGAGAGACTAATGGCAGTGTCCAGACAAAGAGATTAAATCCCTGCACCATACGCCACTCTGCAATTTTATGCCGACTTATCGCAGTTCACGCTGCAGAAACGCAGAAATCTGAACACGATAACGAAAGCCCTTAGGTATCACAAATTAAGCTACAAATAGGGATTCCCGACAAAGCTAATAGTCACCAAGGAGGGGGAGGATTATGTGATGGAGGCAATGGCGAAAGGAATGGCCCTACTCAACTCTTGGGGGATAATCCCTGAAACACAACCACAAAACTGCCAACCAAGCAACCGCTCCAATCAAGAATAGCGCACAGTCAATCAAAAGTACGCCCGCACTCACAATTAACTCCGATATGGGTATACCATGACACATACTCACCTGCTGTAGAAAAATCTTCACAAAATCTGAAACACTTTTCTAGCTCGTACTTTAACTACCCCATTTTTTCTGAGTGGCCATGTGCCACACTCAACTCTTGTTTCCTCTTGTTTGGCTCAAAGCCTCTGTTATAATATGTTATTGTTCGAAAAAAAATGACTTGTCTTTCTCATCAGTCAGAAATCAACACATCTCTCCAAAGAACACTAAGGATTTCCTAAAAGAAAATTCAGAATTTACACAGCACCACCAGTTGACAAAGCCCTTCCGAACTTGAACATCTATACTGCTAACCGTAAGTGTAACTTATACACCATGCACCACTCAGCACCTTTTTCCAATGGCAGTGAAGTTTTTGTCTATCAATGCTAAGGGTCTAAATCACCCAGCCAAAAGAAGGTCATTATGGAAGGAAGCTATACACCAAAATTGTGACATACTGTGTGTCCAAGAATCTCATTTTCAAAACCAGTCCCCTCGCAAATGCTCTCCTAAGTTTCCCTGCCAATACAATGCTAATGCTGACTCAAAAAAAAAAAGGGTGATGATAGAGATAAGGGACTCAATTGCCTTCAAGTTACATAAGGCCATTACAGACCCACAAGGCTGCTTTCTAATTCTAGTGTGCAATATAAACTCCACCACACAGTGGCAAACATCTATGCGAAACAAGGGTCAGATCTGTTTCTTCCACAAGATTATGAAAAAAATCCAAGCAATAAAGGCATGGTGGTACTGTGTGGAGACTTCAACATCACTCCTGACTTGTAATGAGCTTCGAGTTCGAGTCGAACTTATGTTCGACTCGAACATCGGCTGTTTGCCAGTTCTCCGAACAGCGAACAATTTGGTGTGTTCACGGCAAATTCGAAGGCCGCAGAACACCCTTTAAAAGTCTACGGGAGAAATCAAAAGTGCTAATTTTAAAGGCTTATATGCATGGTATTGTCATAAAAAGTGTTTGGGGACCCGGGTCCTGCCCCAGGGGACATGGATCAATGCAAAAAAAGTTTTAAAAACGGCCGTTTTTTCAGGAGCAGTAATTTTTATAATGCTTAAAGTGAAACAATAAAAGTGTAATATTCCTTTAAATTTCGTACCTGGGGTGTGTCTATAGTATGCCTGTAAAGGGGGCGCATGTTTCCCGTGTTTATAACAGTCTGACAGCAAAATGACATTTCAAAGGAAAAAAAGTCATTTAAAGCTACTCACGGCTATTAATGAATTGCCGGTCCCACAATACACATAAAAGTTCATTGATAAAAACGGCATGGGAATTCCCCACAGGGGAACCCCAAACCAAAATTAAAAAAAAACAAATGACGTGGGGGGTCCCCCTAAATTCCATACCAGGCCCTTCAGGTCTGGTATGGATATTAAGAGAAACCCCGGCCAAAATAAAAAAAAAATGGCGTGGGGTCCCCCTCAAAATCTATACCAGACCCTTCAGGTCTGGTATGGATTTTAAGGGGAACCCCGCGCCAAAATGTAAAAAAAAATAAATGGCGTGGGGTCCCCCAAAAATCCATACCAGACCCTTATCTGAGCACGCAACCTGGCAGGCCGCAGGAAAAGAGTGGGGGATGAGAGAGCGCCCCCCCTCCTGAACCGTACCAGGCCACATGCCCTCAACATTAGGAGGGTGCTTTGGGGTAGCCCCCCAAAACACCTTGTCCCCATGTTGATGGGGACAAGAGCCTCATCCCCACAACCCTTGCCCGGGGGTTGTGGGGGTCTGCGGGCGGGGGGCTTATCGGAATCTGGAAGCCTCCTTTAACAAGGGGACCCCCAGATCCTGGCCCTCCCCCCTGTGTGAAATGGTAAGGGGGTACAAAAGTACCCCTACCATTTCACAGAAAAAGTGTCAAAAATGTTAAAAATGACAAGAGACAGTTTTTGACAATTCCTTTATTTAAATGCTTCTAATTTCTTCTATCTTATATCTTCTATCATCCTTCGGTTTCTTCCTCTATCTTCTTCTGGTTCTTCCTCCGGTGTTCTCGTCTGGCATCTTCCTCTGTGGCGTCTTCTTCACTTCGTCTTCTCGGGCCACTTCGCATCCACCATGATGGGAGGCTCCCGCTGTGTGACGCTTCTCCTCTTCTGACGGTTCTTAAATAAGGACGGGGCCACCCGGTGACCTCACCCCCCTCTGACGCACCGGAACTTGACGGGGACTTCCCTGTGGCATTCCCTGTGACATCAGGGGGGTGGGGTCACCGGGTGGCCCCGCCCTCCGTTATTTAAGAACCGGCAGGAGAGGAAAAGCAGCACACAGCGGGAGCCTCCCATCATGGTGGATGCGGAGCGGCCCGAGAAGATGAAGGGTAGAAGACGGCGCGGAGGAAGATGCCGGACGAGAACACCGGAGGAAGAACCAGAAGAACCAGAAGAAGAAGATGGAGGAAGAAACCGAAGGAAGATAGAAGAAAGGAGATAGAAGATAGAAGAAAGAAGAAGCATTTAAAAAAAGGAATTGTCAAAAACTGTCTCTTGTGATTTTTAACATTTTTTTGTGAAATGGTAGGGGTACCCCTTACCATTTCACACAGCGGGGAGGGCCAGGTCCAGATTCCGATAAGCCCCCCGCCCGCAGACCCCCACAACCACCGGGCAAGGGTTGTGGGGATGAGGCCCTTGTCCCCATCAACATGGGGACAAGGTGTTTTGGGGGGCTACACCAAAGCATTCTCCCAATGTTGAGGGCATGTGGCCTGGTACAGTTCAGGAGGGGGGGGCCGCACTCTCGTTCCCCCCTCTGCGTGCTCGAATAAGGGTCTGGTATGGATTTTTGGGGGGACCCCACGCCATTTTAAAAAAAAAATTTGTGCGGGGTTCCCCTTAAATCCATACCAGACCTGTAGGGTCTATTATAGATTTTGAGGGGGACCCCACGCCATTTTTTTTTTTGGCCGGGGTTCCCCTTAATATTCATACCAGACCTGAAGGGCCTGGTATGGAGTTTAGGGGGACCCCCACATCATTTTTTTTTTTTAAATCTTGGTTCGGGGTTACCCTGTGGGGAATTCTCATGCCGTTTTTATCAATGAATTTTATGTGTATTGTCGGACCGGCAATTCATTAATAGCCGCGAGTAGTTTTAAATGACTTTTTTTCCTGTGAAATGTAATTTTGCTGTCAGACTGTTCTAAACACGGGAAACATGCGCCCCTTTACAGGCATACTATAGACACCCCCCAGGTATGAAATTTAAAGGAATATTATACTTTTATTGTTTCACTTTAAGCATTATTAAAATCACTGCTCCTGAAAAAACGGCCATTTTTAAAACTTTTTTTTGCATTGATCCATGTCCCCTGGGGCAGGACCCAGGTCCCCAAAACATTTTATTACAATACCATGCATATAAGCCTTTAAAATTAGCACTTTTGATTATTCATGTTCGTGTCCCATAGACTTTAACGGTGTTCACGTGTTCAAACAAATTTTTTGCCTGTTCGCATGTTCTGGTGCGAACCAAACAGGGGGGTGTTTGGCTTATCCCTGCTCCTGACCCATCCCTTGATTCCACAGCTACACCGAAACGGTCACCGCCATCCCTTACATCGGCTCTAAGCTCATATGATCTGTATGTTTCCTGGAGATGTCTCAACGCCAATGAGAGGGACTATTCATTTTTCTCCAACAGCCACAGATCTTACAACAGGATTGATTTATTCTTAGTGGATAAGTGGTTAATTGTTTAAATGCAAGGGGGCTAAGATCAATGATACCGCTTGGTCGGATCATGCCTCGGTCACATTAACAGTAGGGGATTCTACTAGCCACAGCCCTACATACATTTGGAGAGCCAATCCCAGACTTTTCCAGGACGATCTGACCAAGTCTAGAATTGATAGTCAAATACGGGAATTCTTTGAAATTAATTGCCATTCAGTGTCTGATCCATTCGTAGTGTGGAACGCCCATAAGGCATATGTAAGAGGCGTCCTGATCCAACAGGGGGTGAGAAACAAGAGGATGAGGCAGCAGCACATGACGCAATTGATATCCACCATAGCAATACTCGAAAAACAAAATATGGCTCTCCCATCCCCACAACTTACAACCCAATTGACACAGCTCCGCACTGATCTAAGACTACTATTTCTGGAGGAGTTTGAAATATTACACAAGTGGTAATAGAGCAGGGAAACTGTTAGCCAACAAACTCAGAGGACACAGACACAAGACCCATACGTAATACAACTCAACACACAAATCAAACAATATCATGGACAAGCCATAGCGGACGCTTTTAGTCAATACTATGGTTCGCTGTATAACCTCAAAAACGATTCCTCTATACCACAACCAAATTCAGTACTCATAGAATCATTCCTTCAAAAAATTGATCTTCCTAAACTCTCTCCTGAACACCCCAATGAACTAAATTCCATCTCCGACACTGAAGTGAGACAAATCATACATAACCTACCTAACAATAAATCCCCGGGACCGGATGGCTTCACGGGAGAATATTTTAAAGCATTCCAAAACACACTCGTCCTACACTTAGTTGAAATCTTTAACTCAGCTGCTGCCTCGTCCGCATTTCCCCCAGAGATGCTTAGGGCCGTGATAGGGGCACTACCTAAACCAGGTAAAGACCCTGGATACACCTCAGAATTTCAGGCCTATTTCTTTACTTAATAATGATATCCAAATACCGTATATACTCGAGTATAAGTCGTTCCGAGTATAAGTCGAGGCCCTAATTTACCACAAAAAAAAATGGGAAAAACTTATTGACCCTGAACCCAAAGGGTCCCGAAATGACATTGCTGCAGATGGACACAGTTGACCGAATTTGGGGCCTCGTATCTCGGGGCCACTTAGTGCTAAGAACCCCAAATTTGGTGTGCAAACCCAGTGGAACTAGCACCATAAAATTTCCAAAGCTGGGATTTTTAGCACCAAGTGGCCCCGAGATACAGGGCCCCAAAAATCAGTTCAGAAAATGTCAAGCACTTTTCTGCAGCAGAGAATGACATTTTCCGAACCGATTTTGGGGCCTCGTATCTCGGGGCCACTTAGGGTTAGGAACTCCAGCTTTGGATATGTTGTGGTACCAGTTCCACTAAGTTTGCACTCCAAAGTCAGTTCGGAAAATGAAATTTTTTGCTGCAGAAAAGTGTTTGATTCGAGTATAAGTCGAGGGGGGCACTTTCAGCACAAAAAAAGTGCTGAAAAATTCGACTTATACTCGAGTATATACGGTATATGCAAAATTATTGGCCACCAGACTGGCGGACATACTGCCTTCACTGATAGATATGGACCAGTCTGGTTTCACCAAAGGACGTCAGACGTCGGATGCTACCGGTCGCCTGATCAATGTGATTCACATGGCCAATAAATGTAAAACGCCTTCTCTGCTGCTAGCGCTGGACGCAATGAAGACGTTTGATAGGATTCACTGGCAATTCCTTTCACAGATACTGGGTAGGTTTGGTTTCATAGGCCCCATCTATTCAGCCATAATGGCACAGTATACTCACCCATCGGCACAAGTGTATATTTCAGGAGCATTATCTACCCCGTTTGATATAACTAATGGGACAAGACAGGGGTACCCTCTTTCCCCACTAATTTTCAATTTATTGATGGAACCCTTGGCCTCCTACCTACACTCACACCCCAATATAACTGGTATATTAGTGGGAAAAAAACAACATGTCATCAGCCTATTCGCTGATGATATAATTCTTATGCTCTCAAATACGGACACCTCTCTCCCAGCAGTCCACCAAGCACTACAAACATTCAATGCAGTATCATACTATAAGGTAAATGAGACACAATCCTACATACTAAACTTAAGCATCCCAGATACAACAGAACACAAACTTAAGCAAAAATTCCCATATACATGGAAAAAAGAAGGTATCAAGTATTTGGATATCGCCTTGACTCCCAAATTAGAAGACCTCCTGCAGGCCAATTATACCCCTTTCCTAGACACACTAGGAGCCAAACTAAATAAACTCACTCTAACCGAATTGTCATAGCTAGGTAGATTAGCAGCCTTCAAGATGCAGGTACTACCCCAATTATTGTACCTTTTTAGGATATTAACGATCACAATACCCAATTCATATTTCAACTCTATACAATCCTTATTGAAAAAATATCTATGGCGAGGTATGAGGGCCAGATGTGCATTCAGCAAGCTTATCAAACATAGGAAAGCGGGGGGGGGGGGGGGGGGGGGGAATAGGACATGTACACCTACAGGACTATTATTTTGCAACTAGCTCAATTGAAATATTGGATATCACCACATTCCAATGCTTTGTGGAAAGAATTGGAACTAGCCCAAATCCCACAGGGAAATCTCCAAGACTTTTTAATGACGGCTCCTCTTAACATGTCATTGAACTCCAAGCTGGCACCCCCTATCCTAGCATTGATAAGAGCATGGATACACCTCAGGAAGAATATCTCCCATGAAACTCCCCCTCACCGCAATAAATCTCCTGATACCTGATATCAACATCAATACATGGGTAGATAAAGGAATCAGTTACTTAGAGGATATGCTAGATGGAACGCAACTCAAACAGTTTAGAACTTTACAGCTCAAACACCAACTACCTCTTAAGGTGCAATATAAACACATACAGATAGATCACCTACTAAAAAAGAATCCACAGCTTCTCACAATCTTACCAGAAAAAATAACACAATATTATCTAAGTACTAGAACCTCAGCTAAAGGCATATCTATCATCTACTCCAGTTTACAAGAAAAAAACATATGTGAAAAATCCCAATCAATAAGAGCATGGGAACAGGTGTAGAATACACGACCCAACACTGGAGAAAAACATTTCACCTCATATACACCTCCACTAAACGCACAAACCTATGGGAAATGCAACTAAAAATAACACTCCAATGGTATCTCACACCATACCGGATCTCTAAAATTTACCCAGAGGCTTCTCCAAAGTGCTGGAGATTATGCGGGGGGCCTGGGCACATTGTACCACGTTTTGTGGTCATGTTCCCAGCTCCGCCTACTATGGTCCCAAGTTGAAAGGATGATACCTATTATCATAGGTACCCAACAAAGGTTAACACCAGGTATGGCAATGTCACTCAACCTGCACGATATACCATTGCCCTACAGAACCGTAGTCTCATATATTATTTTAGCTACGTGTCTTACTATTCTTAGACACTGGAAAACATCAACAGTACCCAAAATCACGGAAGTCATACATACCATACACACGCACGGCACATATGAGGTACTACATTCTTCAACGACAGGGAAATATGAAAAAACCACGAAAGACTGGAGCCCATGGCTAGACTGGTACTATAAGGGAGCAATATTATAACACAAGCTCTCTAAATTATCACTACCTTACTTAGAATTTTAGGAAAAGTATTAATATAACTAGTCAATGGTCAACATCACAAATTTTATTATACCGAAATGAGAAGTTCAATATAGTTTAGTTCTATGTTGTTAATGCTTACAAAGGTTATAACACCACTAAGTGTACAAACTATGGTCAAAATACCACACAGGGAGATGGATCATCACTACCAAGGATCATCCACCGCGACTACATAGAGAGATCGCATGAAGCGGAGCCTAGAGGAAAGGCCTAAATTCGGGTCATTAATCAATCTCTCCTGATGATGTTAAAATATGTAATTTAATGATTGAGAAACATTTGTAATGCATTCTTTGCATTTGTTTGAGTGTAATATGTAAAATTCAAAATAAAAAGTATTGATAATAAAAAAAATTGAAAGCGTCGCCTATGGAGATTTTTAGGTACCATAGTTTGTCGCCATTCCACGAGTGTGCGCAATTTCAAAGCATGACATGTTAGGTATCTATTTACTTGGCATAACATCATCTTTCACATTATACAAAAAAATTGGGCTAACTTTACTGTTTAGTTTTTTTTTAATTCATGAAAGTGTCTTTTCTCCCCAAAAAAATGCGTTTGAAAGACCGCTGCGCAAATACAGCGTGACATAAAATATTGCAACAATCACCATTTTATTCTCTAGTGTCTCTGCTAAAAAATATATATAATGTTTGGGGGTTCTACGTAATTTTCTAGCACAAAAAAATGATTTTAACTTGTAAGCAACAAATGTCAGAGAAATGGGAGATATCCTGATCCAGACCACACCCTCTTCCCATATTCCCATTTGCAATAAACTTGTTTTCTATTTTAAAATTTACTAGTGAATGGTGTCCATTCCTGTACATCCTGAGAAAAGAATTACATCTTCAATGGAATGCTTCTGGGCTTTAGGCTCGGTTTCCAATAGTGCAACTTGTCATGCGACTTGGGATTGCAAAGTCGCATGACAAGTCGTACCCCATGATTTCCAATGAGTACCGTTCATATCTGTGCGACTTCAAGTCGCAGGGACTTCAAAGTAGTCCCTGCACTACTTTGGTCCCACTTTGATGCGACTTGAGGTCCATAGACCTCAAGAATACGTACGCATTGCTTCAAGTCACATCAATATCGCGACAAAAATCCCAGTAAAAAATAGCGGCAAAATCTCGCAACTTTGGGGTTGCAATAGTGAAAACCAAGCCTTATTGCCAAGTAAATGGACCTAGGACATTTCTAATTTAGCTGTCTAATCAGTACAATTAGTGTAATAAATATGTGTATATACTGTGTGTATATATATATATATATATATATATATATATATATATATATATATACACACACACACATACAGTATATATATATATATATATATATATATATATATATATATATATTTGTAAGTGAGTAAGTGAGCAAGGTTTAGTACGGGGAAACACTTTTTAACCGCTACCCGACCGCCTCACGCAGATATACTGCGGCAGAAGTACCTGTGACATACCTGTACGTTACCCTTTAAGTGGTGGCTTGCGAGCGCACGCCCGCCGGGAGCTCCGTGACCATGATCGCGGGTCCCGCAGACTCGATGTCTGCGGGGATACCTGCGATCGTCTCACGGAGAGGAAGAACGGGGGATTGTTAATGTAAACAAGCATCTCCCCGTTCTGCCTAAAAACACTCTCACTGATCACAGCTCTCTATAATCGAGAGCGGTGATCAGTGTCGTGTCACACACAGTCCCTCCCCCCCACAGTTAGAATCACTCCCTAGGACACACTTAACCCCTACAGCGCAACCTAGTGGTTAACCCCTTCACTGTTAGTCACATTTGCACAGTAATCAATGCATTTTTAATTTCACTGATCACTGTATAAATATGAATGATCCTAAAATCGCTCCTAAAGTGTTCGATGTGTCCGCCATAATGTCGCAGTCACGATAAAAATCGCCACCATTACTAGTAAAAAAAAAAAAATCAATAAAAATGCCATAAAACTATCCCCTATTTTGTAGAAGCTATAACTTTTGCGCAAACCAATCAATATACGCTTATTGCGATTTTTTTTACCATAAATATGTAGAAGAATACGTATCGACCTAAACTGACGAAAAAAAATGTTTTTTTATATATTTTTTGGGGATATTTATTATAGCAAAAAGTAAAAAAATAATGCGTTTTTTTATTAAAATTGTCACTATTTTTTTTGTTTATAGCGCAAAAAATAAAAACCACAGAGGTGATTAAATACCACCAAAAGAAAGCTCTATTTGTGGGAAAAAAGGACATCAATTTTGTTTGGGAGCCACATCACACGACCGCCCAATTGTCAGTTAAAGTGACGCAGTGCCGAATCGTAAAAAGTGCTCTGGTCAGGAAGGGGGTAAATTCTTCCGGGGCTGAAGTGGTTAAAAGAGAAATAGTGCATTTTATATACAACTATATAGATCAAACCAAAATGAGGAACAAATGAGAAGGAAAGAGGGACAGAGGGACATTGCTCCAAATCAGGGACAGTCCCTCGAAATCAGGGACAGTTGGGAGCTATGAGAACCAGAAGGAGATACAGTAAGAAACAATGTCTGTCTCTGTCCTTGGCTTTAGCAACTCTGAAATTCAAATGTGCATGTGATTTGGAATTTTTTTTTTTGCCTGGAGTCACACTTTTCGATCTTAATCATTCATTAATTTTTTTTTGATCATCGTCATTCATTGAAAGCATATTTGGCAATCCTGCCATAAAGGTCATTGTTCAAGCACTTCCTGCCATAAGGGGACAACTGTCTTCTAATTGTACTCCTACATACTCACACTGTCACATGTCTGATGTGAGTCAAAATGCAGGCATGGTCCACCATTCTTAAAACCAATGCAGAGCAATAATGTACAGCCAACGTTGGGACAAGTGTGTGGACAGGTGCTGGGCTCCAGTTTGCTTGCCAAACTAAAAGTTATAGTGTGTAATTTCTGTCAGAAAACCAAGACTGACTGAAGGCCAATTTGTCCGCTATTATGGGTTGGAGAGGCTAGCATCCAGGGCCATCTTTAATATCGTTTGGACCCTGGGCAAAAATGTTCTTGGAGCCCCCCCCATGCAATTTGACTCTCCACCTGCTCTGAGACATACAATAAATAGCAGCTAGACTTAAAATCAGTTTACTGTATCAGATCAGGCAGCAATTGCAATTGGTTGGCAGTGGTTACAGCTATCATTACTGCTTACTGACTGGTTGCTAGAGGTTACAGCACACATTACGGCTCACTGATTAGTTGCTAGAGGTTACAGCAAATAATTTCTGCTTGTTAATTGGTTGCTAGAGATTACTGTACAGTAATACTGCTCACTGATTGGTTGCTAGAGGTTACAGCACATCATCTCCTCACTGCAGGGGAGCATGTTATACATATGAATGCCACCTTTATTTACATATCAATGCCACCGGCCGCAGCTATTTACTTAGTAATGCCGCTGCTATTTATATATGAATGCCAGCTATTTACATGTAAACACAGGGTCTGCAGGTAAGTCATCTGTACACAACAATAGGGCAGAGCTGGGCAGCATTAGTACCAGCACTTCACACTGAGATATCGGGACACAGCACGGGACTAAAACTTCAATGGACAAGGGAATTTAAACTGGGATTGTTGGCAAGTATGAGGCAGCTGCTTTGGGCCCCACAACAATGACAGGGCCCAGGGCAGCTGCCCCTATTGCCCTGCCTTAAAGACGGCCCTGCTAGCATCTCTTATTGGATGATGAAATTCCAAACATTTCAGAGGCCATCTTGACACAGTAGTCCATAAATAGGAGTTTCTATATTTGAGAATATAGGACAAATTAAATGATTGTCAATTTTTTTTGTGCATGCTAGTCTCATATCGAAAATGAAGAGGTTGCTCAACTTACGAAATTTCTTGTACAACTATACGAATACGAAGTGATGTGATGTCTTGAATTGTATTGTAATGTATTCTTTTGTTTCCAAGCTTGCGTAGTCTTGTTCTTCTGATTCTTTTCGGATTAAAACTGTACTGATTAAACTAAAATCGTACAATCTGGTATCGTATGAGAAAAATGTTCGTGTTTGTCCCTTTGGATAATTTCGGATAAACTGTTGTGTTCAGCTCTCGAAAGCTGTGCACTAAAGATCAGATTATCGTGCGATCGCTTCAAACTGGGTATTTTTCATCCAAATTTCTGATCGTGTGTACTAGGCTTTAGGAGGAGGTATCTGTAGAAGAAGGAAACAGCAGATTTCCTCTTACAGGGTGTCTCTTCTGCCAGCCTTTTAAAAACTGTCTCCCACCATCTGGCAGGTAAATTAGAAGTACTTTGAGGATCCCAGGATGACCTAGTAATCTGGATAACTCCTCCAATGGTGTCAGGTCACCTAAGGCCAGGTGACAGATGCACACCGATGGGGTCAGGATTGCACCGCTAAGGAAGTGAACCTTACGGCTGACTGCTGTGAATGGAGCTCTGGGTGGCTCAGGAAAGCAGGTCCTCTGGAGCACCAACATGGATCACACTGGGAGCTAGAGCATGAGATTCCCCGGGGTCTAAAGTCTAAAGCCTTGTACACACGGTACAATTGTTGGCCAACGAGTGACTGATTTTTGTCAAAAGGGCGTGTGCCAGGATCTTGGCTTGCATACTAACGGTACACAATTGTGCAACAAACACGAATGTAGTGCCGTACTACAAGGAATTTTAGCTCTTGAGCATCACCCTTTGGGCCCCTTTTGCTAATTTCTTGTTTGGTGAGCATTGATTCCGAGCATACGTGTTTGTACTTTTGACTTTTGTGTGATGGATTTGTGTACTGACCATACGAAAATCTGACGTCAAACCGCTGTCTGCCAAAAATTTGCTAGCCTGCCATCCAACATTTGTTGGCCGAAAGTTGGATAAAAATTGTCAAAAGGAGCATATTTACAGTAAGATTATAGGACAACAGTCTGTCAACAGACAATCCCCTGCCAACAATCGTACCGTGTGTACGAGGCTTTAGAGCCAGCAGGTGCTCACTAGAGCCCCTAGTGGTGGGATGGACCTTGCTGAAACTGGCTCCAGGTTGCGGCCCCCAGGGTCTCCTAGCTCACACTCACGGCAGGTTACTGGAGGATAGAGAGAAAGCAGCAGACCGGGACAACAAGGGATAGTCAGGAGATAAGCCAAAAGGTCAGGGCGACAAGCAGACAGGGGTAGTCAAAGAACACGCCAAAGGTCAGGGTATGAAGCAGACAAGGATAGTCAAGAATAAGCCAAGGTCAGTAAACAGAGTCAGATGTAGAGCACACGGCAAGAAGCACACAGGAAGCCAAACACACAATATTGATCAGCGAGGCTTGGCTGCAATGCACAGGTTAATATAGTGTTCCCTGTTAGAGGCTGGGGTGGACCCATGCTTGAGGGAAGATTACATAAGCAGACAGGTGAACAGGGGTCAGTCTCTAAACTGAAGACAACAGAGAGGTAAGCAGACAGACATGAACATTACTGCAGACTCACGACAAATGGAAATGGTCTTAAGGCATTCTGTGGTCTATAAGCTCATAAACATGACATTTTAGCTTGAAGAAGTGGGTAACCTACAAAGTATGTAGTGCTTTTTCTGTAAAGTATCTTATTGCTCTGATTATTTAATTTCTACAAAGTTACATTTCAATACCCACATGTGTTGACTCCTCCCACTATTCGGGTAGACTGGTTAAATTCTGCCCACAAGTGCATATCAATCATAAGTGGCTGAAAGAGGCTTGAGGAAATCAGCAGCATTGAAATGCAAAATAGGATGAAAAAAGTGAAAGCCTTACGTGATTACATGAAAAATATGGCAAATGGTAAAGTGTATCTATGATCAAAATGTAAAATTGTATATTCATTTCCACATGGTATCTCAATTATTTCTAACATTCACCTTTAAATCTGAACAACCATGCAGTTTGTGAAAATCCCCACATATTTCTTTCCTGGAATCCTGTGACACATGTTCACTATATCCTGTGAGAAAGCACTCCTGTGTCACACATTTCACAGAGCCTGCCTTCTGAGCTACAGAGGTGCTGAAAGGAGGAGTTTTAGTGAGTGGAGTCAGTACTGGAATCACTACTTGCAAGGAGCAAGGTACCATGGGATATGTAGTTCTTAGAAACTGAAAGTAAACAGGAGAGGAGAAGCTGCAAAGCATGCAAGAATCCATGAAATTGTGGAAAGAGAAGGCCAACAGAGAGGCAGAACTCACAGCATGAAAGGACATTTTCAAGTAAGCTTATTTTGGATTGTCAAAAATAACTATTGTATGTAATGTTATTACAATGCTGATGTTATAAAAAGAATGTGTATGCTGTGACCTTAGATCCTATTTATTGAAAAATTATGTTTTAACAAACTAAATGCCATCCACTTGGGGTTTAACTAACTTAAAAGAGAAGTATGGCCAAAGCTTTGTTCGTTCTGCACTCCTGCGATTCGTTTTCAGCTGACTGTGGGCTGAAGCCTGCTGTCGGCTGATGTCACAGAGCTGGCCAAGCTCTGAAAAAATCATGTCTGTAAGGTTTGTATCCAACCCAGAGGCCTGGACCAGCACCTGGCTCAGTCTCTCAGCGATCAGCCGAGAGCCTGACCCAGCCCCTCCCATCCCCTCCACGGCCCAGCTCTACTGTGAGCACTGGAGGTCCGAGCAGAGAGATGCTGACTGACAGTCACGGCTCTCTGCTCAGAGCGGATAGGAGAACTGAGTGATCAGCAGTGTTTGATCTCTCAGTTCTCCCTACAGAGCTGGCGGGGGACAAATGCAGAATTTGATTGATGCTGCATCTACCTAGTTAAGTATAAATGTTTGTTTTTTTAAAACCCTGAACTTCTCTTTTAAATGTTGAACACGCACTTTCATACACAATAAATATCAGTACTAAGATGTTTTTCACAGCCACCAATTAGATTCAAATTTGATGATGCAGAATGGAAAAAGAGTAGATGATTTACTGTACAAGCTTTACAATGGGGCCAGTTATTGCTCTCCTACTGACCCTGTGAAGGGGCTTGCGTGTGCTGTGACAGCCGTGGATAATGCAGACCAGTCATTTTGCTCTTTTACGGCCAGTAGCAGGTTTTCTTAATAACCCTCTCTACCCATATTTTATTTCCCCACCACCCCATTTATCTGTGTAAAAATTCTGTGTAAGCTCAGTGTCAGCTTGGTTCCAATCTTAGACTGGGCTACGGATTCTCTCCCTGACACCACTTGACAGTGCTCAGGTCTGGTGTTTGGTTGCTGAGGCATCTAGCATTGCATTATAGGGAGGAGAATCTAGAAGTGGCAGGTATTTTACAGGTTGTCGGCTGGAAGGGGAATTTGGGAAAGGTAAGCACATACAATTGAGGGTGGACTATCAAGCCATCACTAATATCTATAAATACAGTCACTGTTGACCAGTAGCTTGCCTTCCCCATACCTCCCAACATTTTGAGATGGGAATGAGGGACACCTACTAGCAAATGTATGTAGGCATAGGACACACCCCCTACCACATCCCCTTAAAGGAGAATTAACAACAAAAAAAGGATAATTAAATCCACATGTGCTTTTTTTTTACCACTACCATTCCTTTACATTGGCTTTTTAAAATTTACAAATGCAGCAATTTATAAATTGTATGAAAGGTTTAGCACAGGGAAACACTTTTTGACAGATAAAAAGTGCATTTTATATACAGCTTTATAGTTCAGACCAAAATGAGGGACAAATGAGGGGGCAAGAGGGACAGAGGGACATTGCTCGAAATCAGGGACAGTCCCTCGAAATCAGGGATAGTTGGGAACAATGCTTCCCACGCCTGTGCACGGATGTCCCATAGACTTGAATGGAATGTACCAGTACTGCAGGAGCAACGTCCTATTAAAGTCTGTGGGATAGTAAAGCACTGCATGAGCAGCATGGATCTAGAACTTTACCAACCAGGCTTCAGACAATGTAGAAGGGCATCGCACAAGAGTAGGCGAGTAAGCAACTGCGACAGGAGAAGGGTTATCTTTCAACTATATATGTTTAGGGCACTAGGGAGGAGGCCTGGGAGTTTTCTTTTTACAATCTGAACTTGTCCTTTAATGTGTTTGACTACCCAAGATTAAGTTGGACCTCTTATTAGAACTGGCTATACGCAAATTTTGGTCAGTGGATGATTCCATCAGCACTACTGTGTCTTAAATCCTTCCATTGAATTGAAGGTGCCAGGGGGAAAAGTGTCAGTCAACCAGAGCCAATCAGAAACAGACACTGTCCAGATATTCTGACAGCAGTTGGAAGATTTGTCCATTTGCCCTGTTTAGTGTGGATGGAGAAAACTATGCTGTTTGTTTAAAAACCGTTTACACCACAGTGGATTGTTTTCCAGAAGATGGTACAGCAGCGGCTTTCAGGTGTACAGTTGATTATACTATTACCTCCTAAATGCTTTTTTTTTTTTTATTCAATGACGATTTTGAATGGAACTAACATGCTACAACCGCAAACCAAACATTTGCAGTGGCGGCCCGTCCATAGAGGGCCCCAGCAGTAAAAATAAATAAATAAATAAATAATAATACATTTTTTTTAAAAGGCCCTTGGCGCTCGCAGTCCACTCAGCTGTGTTAGGAAAGCGAATGATTTTTCAGTTTCCCAACACTGAACCGCCTCTCCGCCAATCAGGTGCTCGGTTCTGTTACCTGTCACCTGATTGGCTGAAATGACAGGCGCCGTAATTGGACGCCTATCAGGAGGCAGGAGATGAGTTTGATGAGCACAGTGGCTGCGTTTGATGGCATAGTGGCTGCGTTTGATAGGCACAGTGGCTGCGTTTGATGGGCACAGTGGCTGCGTTTGATGGGCATAGTGGCTGCGTTTGATGGGCACAGTGGCTGCGTTTGATGGGCACAGTGGCTGCGTTTGATGGGCACAGTGGATGCGTTTTAAGGCATAGTGGCTGCAATTGATGTTTTTTTTTTTTCAGTTTGTTTGTGCCCCCCAAAAAATTTTGAACACCAGTCGCCACTGAACATTTGGCTCATGGTAATGCTGTGGTCACATTGACTTCAGTGGAAAAGTTAAACAGGAGGTGACATGGCATGTCTACTACCACCCCTGTTAGCTGCCTTGTTAGGCTTTTGTTTGGACAGTCGGTGGACCAAAAAAACATGGCCAAACTGCCTGTTTTTACTGTGATTAAGGCCTTACAGTGTTTAGAAAAGTTGCCCCCTCAGCCTAAGTTCACACTGGTGCGGTGCAGGGAACTTCATGTGATTCGGCCACGAATCGCACCGCATTTCTGTTCAAATCATATGCGATTTTTTGCAGGACGGTTTAAGTCTATCCATTTTGTATGGCTGAAGTTGCACTATACCTGCATGAAAAAGGTGCAAGAACCTTTTTTTTGGCTGCACTGAAATCGGATTGCATGGGTGTTCATGCCTATGCAATCCGAATCTGCCAATCACACTACGTTTTGCAAACCGTTTCTGGGGTGTTGTTAAGTTAACGTTGACACCCGCAGCGATTTGCATGATCAGTGTAAGATTGTGATGCTGTGCGGGAAACGCACAGGAGTCCCTGCGAATCCTGCACCGCATCAATGTGAACTGAGACTGAAACTCATTATTAGAAGCCCAAAATAATAAGAGAACTTTCCTGTCATAAAAATCAAACGTGAAAGTCATTAGGGTATGCTTTCTTTATAGCTATTATCAGGGTGAATAAAAATCTATGATTTTTTTTTTTTTATATCAATGTATCTATTATATTATATTATATATTATGTATCTATTATATTATATTATATTATATTATGAATGTATCTATTTAAGATACATTAATAATTTAGTTTATTCAGCATGAAATGGAGGTTAGTTATGTAGCATGAGCCTGTATATTCTGCAATATTTACATTTTTAGTAACATGCACTGCATTGATGCATTCACACTATTTCTCAGTAACCAAGAGATAAACAAAATTCAGGAATATTACTTTATCCCGTTGTTTTGCAGAGCTATGTACAGGTACACTGCAAACTGTATGATTGTTTGAAGAGAAATGCATCTGTACCAGGGTCTAAATGTGAGGAGGAAGGGCAAGCAGTTATTCCTCCCTTGAGGAGCAAAATGGCAGCAGGCCGTAAAAGAGACCCGGTTTGGGAATATTTTAATGATGTTTCCCTACTTATGGGTAAAGCAGTTATTTGTGCAAAATGCAAGCAATGCAACAAAGCGGTGCAAGGCCTGGTGGCCCTAATGAAACAACTTCATGAGAAGACGTGCTGTGATGAAAGGATCGTGTTTGAAGCTTTTTTTATGTGGACCCAGCTGATATGTTTAGTTTAAGTTCTTTTGTTTGTTTTTTCAATTTTCATTTTGTTTATGCACTTCAGTTACTAAACCTTGATGTTTAAGCAAATACCAGAATATGTTATGTAATGTTTTTGTTTTAATTAAATAAAAGAATTTTAGTAGTTCTCCAACTGTGTGATTAACCTATTAACCTAAAATTGGTTCTGTTATCGTTTTTTTACTAACCTGACAGCTTATTAGTCTAAATAGGAAACCTTCATTTTGTTTGCAAATATTAAAGATTCTAACTACCAGCAAGAATGAGTCCTTACATTTAAAGAGCACCTGTCATTTCAGATCCATCATGACAGCGCCTGTTAGCGGGCATCCACTCACCTGCTGCTGCCACGTCCCTCACCTTGTTGTGTCACTTCCGCATTACCAGCCGTCCCATCAAAGTGAAAGAGACTGTCGGTGAGTCAACAGCGGGTCAGAGGAGAAGCTGCTGCGGGACAGAGATGACAGTTGCTCTTTAAAAATTATGATTTAAATCAAGTCTTTTTACTAGTCATTTAAATCATTATTTAAATTGTGATTTAAATTTACTTAATTTAATCACTTGCCGTCCGCCATATAGCAAAATGACGGCGGCAAAGTGGTTTCAATATCCTGACCGGACGTCATATGACATCCAGCAGGGTACCAAACCGCTGCGCGCCCCCAGGGGTACGCATCGCGGAGAGTGATGTTGCGGTGTGCCAGCCTGACACACTGCAACTCCGATCTAGGTAAAGAGTCTCTGATGGAGACTCTTTATCACGTGATCAGCCCTGTCCAATTACAGCTGATCACAGTGTAAACAGGAAGAGCCGGTAATCGGCTTTTCCTCACTCGCGTCTGTCAGACGCGAGTAGAAGAGAGCCGATCAGCTGCAGCTCTGACAGGGGGGGTCTGTGCTGATTGATTATCAGCACAGCCCCCCCCCCTGGATGCCCACACTGGACCACCAGGGACGCCACCAGGACCACCAGTGATGCCACCACTAGTCACCACCAGGTATGCCACACTAGACCACCAGGGATGCCAATCAGTGCCCACAATGGGCATTACTGATTGGCAGGCATTATTGTTTGGCACTGATTGGCATCCATCAGTACCGTTTATTAGTGTACAGTGCCACCTATCAGTGCCTATCCATGCCCATCTGTGCCACCTATCAGTGCCCATCTGTGCCGCATTTCAGTGCCCATCAGTGCTGCATATCAGTGCCACCTATCAGTGCCCATCAGTGCTACCTCATCAGTGCTACCTCATCAGTGCCACCTCAACAGTGCCCATCAGTGCTGCCTTATCAGTACCCATCAGTGCAGCCCCATCAGTACCCATCAGTGAAGGAGAAAACCTACTTATTAAGTTTTGTAACAGAAACAAAAAAAACATTATTTTTTCAAAATGTTCGGTCTTTTTTCATTTGTTTAGCAGAAAATAAAAATCCCAGAGGTGATCAAATACCATCAAAAGAAATCTCTATTTGTGAGAACAAAATGATAAAAATGTAGTTTGGGTACAGTGTAGCATGACCGCCCAATTGTCATTCAAAATGCGACAGCACTGAAAGCTGAAAATTGGTCTGGGCAGGAAGGTGTATAAGTGGCCAGTATTGAAGTGGTTAAATCAAATCCACCTTGGCTATTATCACAAAAATATTTAGTGAAGTTGTTTAAGTTTCCTGGCTTCTCTTATGCAAAAAACCTAAAGCACCCATTGTATACAGCTTTCTGGCATTTGGTAGAAAGCCTAGTTAAAGAGGTTCTTCAGAAAACAAATAAACTTGTTTTACTCACCCAGGGAAGCTGTTCAGATTACACTCTTCAGTTCATTAACTTCCTTGGAAGCACTTCCATGGAAGCACTGAGTTTTGGCTGAAGTCTCATCCTCTATCTGACATCATCTGTCCTAAGAAGGTCTGGTTGTTAGGAAGAGGTGCTCCTATAGATACCTATAGAACTGAACAGGTATCTTTGGCACTCACTTCCTCTAAGGATTATGAGCTGAGTATTGAAATCATGTGCATGAAGCTTGTTGTATGCAGAGGATAGCTTTACTTTCATGGAGGATATCTTTATCATGTCTTTATAATAGAACAGGAAACAGGTGGCTACAAGTACATACACTGAACATAGAAAGAACATCCTGTGATCACATTACCATAGAATGACACACTATAATACTGCAGTGCCACCTGCTGCATAGATAGGTATAATGCATACAGTATCTAGTTCACAGTATAGAAAGCTTCCATATATACTCGAGTATAAGTCGACCCGAATATAAGCCGAGGCACCTAATTTTACCACAAAAAACTGGGAAAACTTATTGACTCAAGTATAAGCCTAGGGTGAGAAATGCGCAGCTACTTTAAGTGGAAAAGAGGGTCAACAATGCCCATTTGCAGCCTCACTGTGCCCATTTGCATGCCTCACTGTGCCCATTTGCAACCATAGGTCCCCCAAATGTCAAACTCAGTAGTTAAGGGTTCCTAGATGCCCCCTAGCTGCAGCCAAAATTTGGGGTCTCTGGACCCAAAGGGTCCCGAAATGACATTGCTGCAGATGGACACAGTTGACTGACTTTGGGGCCCTGTATCTCGGGGCCACTTAGTGCTAGGAACCCCAACTTTGGTGTGTGAACCCAGTGATACAGGGCCCCAAAAATCAGTTCAGAAAATGTAATTGACAAATGACATTTTGGCCGCTGTGTGTGATCCAGGAAATGGTGAGGCTGCAATTGGTAGGCACAGAGGCAGCAATGGCTGGTACACAGAGGCTGCAATGGTGGGCACAAAGAGGCTGCAATGGCTGGCGCACAGAGGCTGCAATGGCTGGCACACAGGGGCTGCAATGGTGGGCACACAGAGGCTGCAATGGCTGGCACATAGAGTCTGTAATGGCAGGCACACAGAGGCTGCAATGTTGGGCACACAGAGGCTGCAATGGCTGGCACACAGAGGCTGCAATGGTGTGCACACAGGGGCTGCAATGGCTTGCACACAGAGGCTGCAATGGTGGGCACACAGAGGCTACAATGGTGGGCACACTAACTAAGTATTACAAGTGTAGCTCTAAAGTGGAAAACAAATGTGAAAGAGAAAAAAATATATAATATATGTAAGGGTGTAGGATAGAGGGTAGTCAATTCACATTTAAAGGAATAAGTACCTCGTCTGATCCTAGACCTGAAGAATATGTATACTAAATAGTGAAAAAAATATACAGGTGTAAAATTAAATATCACCACATCTATAAGCACGTGAGACGCTCTTTCTTCTCAGAAAAGGCACAAACAATCACTAGCAAAATATATAGTAAGTTATAACGAGGAATTCTTGACTGAAAAGTCCAAATTTTTGGGAGTGAAGAAATACATAAATAATATCAAAAGTGTCCACAATGTTGATGGGGAGATATGACTCCCAGGTAAACGACATAAACATGAGAGATTAGTCCATATAATGCATACTGTAGTTGACTCAAATTGAATCCAAGGCAGGTACCATCACAATAAACATCCAAATCAGAGTAAGGGATGAAATACTCTTACCGACTTCGGTGGACTCACAGGCCGTGGGCGGTGAGTCAAATAGGCTTGTATTGTCTTAGGATGGATGACAGTGTGAGAATGGCTTGTACACCGGAAGATTTCCTCCTCAAATGGGGGGCCAGGAACCTGCCCAGAAGATCTGCGCGGTCACCGTCTTTGTCAGCAAGCATGGACCATGTATAAAGAAAAAACAGGGAGCCTCCACATGGTGTAAATCCAAAGATTATTTTTCAAATGGTGTTTATTAGATCACTCAAGATCATCAAACAATCCATAAAGAATAAAATGGTAGAATTGATTCAAATAATAAAAAGTAAATATAAAAACAGTAAGCGTGGTGTAGGTGGCTGGGTACAGCAAGAGAACCCGACCGGTTTCGTCCACAAAGACTTCGGCTGGGGTATATGCCATCCCGCCACCTCCACGCTTTTATACATACATTGTAATAATCAACTATGAACAGCTGTTACAGCATAATGCACACTGACTTCCTGAACCGATAGCGTGCGCTCCATTCAGGGTCATGTGTTACCTAAATTTACCAATGGGGGGATGAAATAATAGATCCGCCTCTATTAACCAAGCCTCGATGTGGATGCCATCTCAGCGTGCGCACTCATTGGATGGAAGAGTGCGTTCCTCAGTTATTCACCCAATGTGGGCCGCCGCCGTGTGACGTACATGTGACGAACATCACGTGATGGCGCCTGACGTGCCCATAGGTGTACATCATTGCATTCAGCCGGAAGTGTAACCACATAACTGAGGCTGTTGGAACGCAACTGCGTTCCAAGCGGGTCATTAAGGAAGGAAGTGAATGAAATATAAACAGAAACGAAGTACGGCAATCATTATAGTCCGCCGTAATATTAAGTGTATGAACCCAATTTAGATTTAATCATATAAACCTTTTATTTACACTTTAATGTTCAATCGGGAAGTCAGTAGGCATTGCAGCCATATCACAATCACTAAGGACAGAAAAAACTATGTATCAAATGACCCTTCTTGTTCATTAAATGTATACATATATTAATGTCCCTTAAAAGAAGGTGGCCATGCTAGAATACACTCTTGACGGCAATTCCATCATTTAATTGGGAAAAAAATTAATTAATTAAAATTAAATGGAATCTGAGAATAATGTTAAAAATAATATTAAAAATAGGACCTAATATTGAGCAAAATAATAATTATAGAATTAATCCTTATAGATAGGATGCCAACTTGCCCTATTGATCAAGAACTGAGCTCAAATATGCCTTCGAACAAATTGGGCTTACTTTTACTATAAATATTGTAAATGTGACTGGGAACGAAATTGGTGAAGGGAAAGGTGGGCACACAGAGGCTGCAGTGTCTGGCACACATAAGCTGCAATGGTGGGCTTACATAGGCTGCAATTGTGGGCACACAGAGGCTGCAATGGCTGGCACACATAGGCTGCAATGGCTGGCACACAGAGGCTGCAATGGCTGGCACACAAAGGCTGAAATGACTGGCACACAGAGGCTGCAATGGCTGGCACACAGAGGCTGCAATGGCTGGCACACAGAGGCTGAAATGGCGGGCATATAGAGGCTGCAATGGTGTGCACACAGAGGCTGCAATGGCTGGCACACAGAGGCTGCAATGGTGTGCACACAGAGGCTGCAATTGTGGGCACACAGAGGCTGCAATGGCTGGCACACAGAGGCTGCAATGGTGGGCACACAGAGGCTGCATTGGTGGGCATGGTGAGGCTGCATTGGTGGGCACAGTAAGGCTGCATTGATGGGCACAGCGAGGCTGCAATTATGGGCACAGTGTGGCTGCAATTATGGGCACAGTGAGGCTGCAATGATGGGCACAGTGAGGCTGAATTGATGGACACCATTAAGCTGCATTTGATGGGCACCATAAAGCTGCATTTGATGGGCACATTGAGGCTGAAATGATGGGCACAGTGAGGCTGAAATGATGGGCACAGTGAGGCTGCATTGATGGGCACAGTGAAGCTGCATTTGATGGGCACTGATGAGGCTGCATTGATCTCTTGTACCATGTTTGCAGTCTCTGGCCAACTCTTGTACCATGTCTACAGCCTCTGGCCATCTTTTGTACTATGTCTGCAGTCTCTGGCCATCTTTAGTATGATGTCCTCAGTCTCTAACCATCTCTTATACCATGCCCGCAGCCTCTGACACCTACTGTATCATGTCTGCAGCCTCTGACATCTACTGTATCATGCTTGCAGCCTCTGACCATCTCTTGTATCATGTCTGCAACCTCTGACCATCTCTTGTATCATGTTCTCAGTCACTAGCCATCTCTTGTATTATGTACTCAGTATCCAGCCATCTCTTGTATCATGTCCTCAGTCTCTAGCCATCTCTTGTATCATGTCCTCAGTCTCTAGCCATCTCTTATATCATGTCCTCAGTCTCTAGCCATCTCTTATATCATGTCCTCAGTCTCTGACCATCTCTTGTATCCTGTCCTCAGTCTCTGACCATCTCTTGTATCATGTCCTCAGTCTCTAGCCATCTCTTGTATCATGTCCACAGTCTCTAGCCATCTCTTGTGTCATGTCCTCAGTCTCTAGCCATCTCTTATATCATGTCCTCGGTCTCTAACCATCTCTTGTACCATGTTCGCAACCGCTGACCATCTCTTCTCCTATATCATGTCTGCAGTCTCTGAGGGCGAGTCTGGAGAGGAGTCAAGAGTGGGAGTGCCGCCAGGATGGGGGTTATGGGAGAAGTAAAACGTCTGTAGAGAGGAGACTATGGGATAAAACCAACCTGGAGCCGTCTAACTGAGCCCTGCACGGTGTACTTGAGAGGGGGTCAGTGACAGCGCCGCCAAGCTAGTCTGGGGGGGGAGTGAATACAATAATATAAGGGGGCACTGATATAAAGGTTTCCCCCTTATATCAGGAACCCCCCCATTCTTTCTGTGGAAGGTGGTCTCTGGAAACCAGACCCCCCCCCACGTTCCTGGGGTGCCCCTTGACGATAGACCAATTTTACCACCTTTAACTGGAATTTGCTTATATATATATATATATATTTATATGTATATATATATATATATATATATATATATATATATATATATATATATATATATATATATATATAAAGCCCTATGTGCTTTTATATCTGCCGTTTATATATATATATATATATATATATACATATATAAAAAACTCTTCAAATGTGCTTTAAAATGCATGGTTTTCCCTTTCACAAACAAGGAAATATTGACGTTATGATGGTTTTGATGTTGGGCTGGTATAATAATGCTATGGGGCTGGTATGACATTTTTTCCATGGCTGGCTTTTATTCCCAGTCCGACCCTGTTTATCACCCTGGAACTTAACTGTAATGCCGCGTACACACGGTCGGACTTTTCGTCTACAAAAGTCCGACGGACGCCGATGGACAAATCACGGCTGACAATCCGATAGTGTGTGGGCTTCCCCGGACTTTCAGCGGACTTTTCCAGCCGCAAATCTGATGGACTTTAGATTTGAAACATGCTTCAAATCTTTACGTCGTAACTACGCCGGACCCAGAAATCTGCTTGCTTGTGTGCTAGTCCGACGGACAAAAACCCACTCTAGGGCAGCTATTGGCTACTGGCTATCAACTTCCTTATTTTAGTCCGGTGTACGTCATCACGTACGAATCCGTCGGACTTTTGTGTGATCGTATGTAGGCAAGTCCGTTCGTTAGAAAGTCTGCCGCAAGTCCGCCAAAAGTCCGTCGAAAGTCTGTCGGACAGGCTGTCGGACTTTTGTAGCCGAAAAGTCCAACCGTGTGTACGCGGCATTAGACCGTTGTTTGCAAGACTTTTCACTGATTAAAGACTGTCTTCTAGTTCTGAGCATACAGCACTTTCTTTACAAAGGTTTGCCTTGTGGTGTAATGCAGTTCAGGAAGCCCTGGTCTTTACTTTCGGAAGTGATGCTTTTCTCGTTTGTTAGGAAAACTTTGTCTTTTGCACTGTAATCAATGTTTATGAAGAAGGTCTCATCACTAGTCATGTGGCTTGTCGCTCCTGAGTCTATGCACCAGCCACGTGGCTTGCCGCTCTTTTGTCACTTTAAAGGTGCCACTCCATGATCTGTCTTCAGTTTCCTTTGTGGCTACTTTGACTCTTTTTTTTTGGATAGCTCTAACTTTTGCTGCTCGGCTTTCCAGATAGAACAGTCATTTTTTAAGTGATCGGTCCTTTTACAGTGAAAACAGGCTCTGCTTTCTTTGTTGTGATTTGTGCCTTTGTACATCTTAGGAGCTTTGTCATCATGGTGCGTATTTTCTTTCCTTCTCTCATATTCGTCAATTAATTTCCCTTTGACATATTCCAGTGTCAGCTCCTGCTCGGGTCTGGTTTCTAAAGCGTTAATGAGAGCAGTATATGTCTCTGGAAGGCTTCAGAGGAGCAGGGCAACAATATGGTTATCTTTGATGTCCTCTCCGATGGCGCGTAGCTGCTCTATGATCTCTAGCATAGCATTCACATGGTCACATATTTGCTTGTCTTCTTTTAGGCTTGTCTTATAAAACTTTCTTAGCAAAAACAGTTTACTGTAGAGGCTTGAATGCTCATGCAGTTTTTGTAATGAAGTCCACATACCTTTGGCAGCTTTCTCTGTTCTTATGTGGATAAGCTGGTCATCTTCCACTAGCAAGCTTATAATCACTTTTGCTTGTCTATCCTTTCTATCCTAGTCCTCCGTCTCTCTGTCTGTGGGTCTGTCTGTAGTCAGCACTTGCTAAAAGTCATCCTTGCTGAGAAACAATTCTATTTCAAATTTTCACAGCTGGTAATTGGCATTGTTAGCTTTGCAAACTTCACATTTGAACCACTTGCCATGTTTCAGTAGCTTGTATACAATATTCACTGACTTGCTGTACTCACTGAGTATTCTTTCCAGTGCCTGGGTGCTGCTGGGTGCCTGGGATATCCTCTCCAATGCCTGGGTGCCTGGGACCTATAACCTATTAGCTGAGTATTGAAATCATGCGCAAGAAGCGTGTTGTATGCAGAGGATAGCTTTACTTTCATGAAGGATATCTTTATCATGTCTTTATCATAGAACAGGAAAGAGGAGGATACAAGTACATACACTGAACATAGACAGAACATCCTGTGATCACATTACCATAGAATAACACACTATAATACTTCAGCGCCACCTGCTGCATAGATAGGTATAATGCATACAACATTTAGTTCACAGTATAGAAAGCTGCTTGCTGTTGCTTCTTCCAACAAGGTTTAGTATTCACAGATAATTTGAGATAAGCAGACTTTAAGCAGTTCACAACTTGTGTGTGCAAGTTAAAGTATATGTAAACCATGGCTTGAGTCCTGCAGGCACGCATAGGAATGGCGTTCCTGCACTTTTCCCACAGCAGGAATGCCGATCCCATTAACAGCCATGTCCTGCAGGACTAGCCTTTAAAGTATGTGAGTTGAGGCAGGGGGGGGGGCAAAGCACAAGTGGCACTGTCCGCTTGCTGCCTCCCTGGGCATGGCACACTGTGATGCCCAGGATCAGCCCTGCTGTGGGTGTACGGGAAGGGGAGGACATCCGCCCCGGGTGACAAACATGGTGCATCCGTCCTCCCCTCACTCAGTCCTCTTCCTCCAGCGGCTGCTGTAACAAAGTCCCGCCTCCTAGACCAGCTCCAGTGATAGGTGGAACACTGATCCAATACTGGCAAATTGAATCAGTGTGACGGGTATTATAGGAGCCAGTCTAGGAGGCAGGACCTTGAAACAGCTACCGCTGGAGGAAGAGGACCGAGAAAGGGGAGGACGGGCGGACCGGGATATTCAAATGCAAGATCCACGACTCAGTGGGAGATCGCCGCTGTGTGTTATCCATCCAGACACTGATGGGCTGCATTGCTGGGCATTGGTAAGGCTGCATTGCTGGTCACTAGTAAGGCTGCATTGCTGAGCACTGGGAGGGCTGCAATTCTGGGCACTGGTAATGCTGCATTGCTGAGCACTGGTAAGGCTGCATTGCTGGGCACTGATCAGGCTGCCTTGCTGGGCACTGGTAAGGCTGCCTTGCAGGGGAATTGGTAAGGCTGCATTGCTGGGCACAGGGAGGGCTGCATTACTAGGGACTGGTAAGGCTGCATTGCTGGGCACTGTTAATGCTGCATTGCTGGGCACTGGTAAGGCTGCATTGCTGAGCACTGGTCAGGCTGCATTGCTGGGCACTGGTAAGGCTGCATTGCTGGGCACTGGTAAGGCTGCATTGCTGGGCACTGATGAGGCTGCATTTGCTGTGCACTGGTGAGGCTGCATTGATGAGCACTGGTAAGGCTGCATTGATAAAAACTGGTCAGGCTACATTGATGGGCACTGGTAAGGCCGCGTTGATAGGCACTGGTGAGGCTGTGTTGATGGGCACTGGTTAGGCCACATTGCTGGGCACTGGTAAGGCCACATTTGATAGGCACTGGTAAGGCCGCATTTGATGGGCACTGGTAAGGCTGCATTTGTTGGGCACTGATCAGGCTGCATTTGATGGGCATTGATCAGGCTGCATTTGATGGGCACTGGTAAGGCTGCATTTGATGGGCACTAGCAAGGCTACAATGATGGGCACTGGTAAGGATGCATTTGATGGGCACTGATAAGGTTGCATTGATTGGCACTGATCAGGTTGCATTTGATGGGCACTGGTAAGGCTGCATTTGATGGGCACTGATCAGGCTGCATTTGATGGGCACTGGTAAGGCTGCATTGATTGGCACTGATCAGGCTGCATTGATGGACACTGAGGAGTGAGTGGCCTGGGCCCCACTTTGCACATTCAATACAGGCAGCCGGAGGAGAGGGGCCCCGGGCCGGCACACTTAGCACTCCCGGCTTCACTCCTCTGCACAGACCAACACATGTGTGTGGACACCTTGGGGCAGGAGGGGCCCCACATATCGGAGCCTGCATAGAATCATAGTGCAGGAGGGGCCCCCAGACCTCAGAAAGACCCTGCATAGAGACATAGTGCAGAAGGGTCCCCCAGTCATTGCAACTTGTTTTAGAATATCCCTGCGAGGGAACCATTATCACACATTGTGGTGTTTTTTTTGTTACTATAGCATCCAGATATAAATTATTTTGTTGTTACATCTGTTCTATATTTATTTGTTTAATGCATGTGAATTTTGGAAGTGTCCTCGTAAACTGGCACTTTACAATACATGTTGCACTTTATTTGTTAAAAAAGGAGTACGTATTTTATATATATATATATACACAATACGTACTCCTTTTTTAACAAATAAAGTGCAACATGTATTGTAAAGTGCCAGTTTACGAGGACACTTCCAAAATTCACATGCATTAAACAAATAAATATAGAACATATGTAACAACAAAATAATTTAATCTGGATGCTATACTAACACAAAAAAAACACCACAATGGGCACTGGTAAGGGGTATGAATAGGCACTGTATATACAGTGCCTATTCATACCCCTTGAACTTTTCCACATTTTGTCATCTTACAGCCAAAAACGTAAATGTATTTTATTGGGATTTTATGTGACAGACCAACACAAAGTGGCACATAATTGGGAAGTGGAAGGAAAGTGATAAATGGTTTTGCAAATGAATATCTGAAAAGTGTGGTGTGCATTTGTATTCAGCCCCTTTTACTCTGATATCCCTAACTAAAATCGAGTGAAACCAATTGCCTTCAGAAGTCACCTAATTAGTAAATAGAGTCCACCTGTGTGTAAATTAATCTCAGTATAAATACAGCTGTTCTTTGAAGCCCTCAGAGGCCATCTCCAGCTTTGAACATCTCACGGAGCACTGTTCAATCCATCTTCTGGAAATGGAAAGAGTATGGCACAACTGCAAACCTACCAAGACATGGCCATCCACCTAAAGTGACAGGCCAAGCAGGGAGAGCATTCATCAGAGAAGCAGCCAAGAGGCCCATGGTAACTGGAGGAGCTGCAGATCCACAGCTCAGGTGGGAGAATCTGTCCACAGGACAACTATTAGTCGTGCACTTCACAAATCTGGCTTTTATGGAAGAGTGGCCAGAAGAAAGCCATTGTTGAAAGAAAGCCATAAAAAGTCCCATTTGCAGTTTGCGAGAAGCGGACACAGCAAACATGTGGAAGAAGGTACTATGGTCAGATGAGACCAAGATTGAACTTTTTGGCCTAAAAGCAAAACGCTATGTGTGGCGGAAAACTAACACTGCACATCACTCTGAACACACCATCCCTACCGTGAAACACGGTGGTGGCAGCATCATGTTGTGGGGATGTTTTTCTTCAGCAGGGACAGGGGAGCTGGTCAGAGTTGATGGGAAGATGGATGGCGCCAAATACAGGGCAATCTTAGAAGAAAACCTGTTAGAGTCTGTAAAAGATTTGAGACTGGGGTGGAGGTTCACCTTCCAGCAGGACAACGACCCTAAAGATACAGCCAGAGCTACAATGGAATGGTTTAGATCAAAGCATATTCATGTGTTAGAATGCCCCAGTCAAAGTCCAGACCTAAGTCCAATTGAGAATCTGTGGTCAGACTTGAAAATTGCTGTTTACAGATGCTCTCCATTCAATCTGACAGAGCTTGAGCTATTTTGCAAATGATAGGCAAAAATGTCACTCTCTAGATGTGCAAAACTGGTAATGTCGCAGTCCCGCTAAAAATCACTGATCGCCATTACTAGGAAAAAATAAAAATAAATATAAATGCTATAAAAATATCCCATAATTTGTAGATGCTATAAATTTTGCACAAACCAATCAATATACATTTATTGGGATTTTTTTTACCAAAAATATATAGCAGAATACATATTGGCCTAAATTGATGAAAAAATTAGATTTTTTTACATTTTTTTATTGGGTGTGTTTTATAGCAGAAAGTAAAAAATGTTGTTTTTATTTCAAAATTGTCGCTCTTTTTTTTTGTTTATATAAAAATATATATAAAAATAAAAACCGCAGAGGTGTTCACATATCACCAAAAGAAAGCTCTATTTGTGGGAGAAAATGGACATCAATTTTATTTGGGTACAGCGTCACACGACCGCACAATTGTTGGTTAAAATAACGCAGTGCCATATTGCAAAAAATGGTCTGGTCATTTAGGGGGTAAAGCCTTCCGGGGCTGAAGTGGTTAATACACTGATATTCCCAGTGAAAGGCTGTGCAGGTGCGGGTGGACGAGGGGGAGTCTGGACAAACAAGTAAAAGGATTGAGCCGGCAACTCTAGTCCATATAGCGATTTTAATAGTTGGTTACAAAAAGTGACAAGCAAACCACTGACGCGTTTCGGCAACAGCCTAATGCCCTGTCCAACATGGTCGGACATTGATCGGACATTCCAACAACAAAATCCATGGATTTTTTCCGACGAATGTTGGCTCGAACTTGTCTTGCATACACACGGTCACACAAAGTTGTCGGAAAATCCAATCGTTCTGAACGTGGTGACGATAAACACGTACATCCGGACCTTAAAACCAGGGCAGTAGCCAATAGCTTTCGTCTCTTAATTTATTCTGAGCATGCATGGCACTATGTGTGTCGGATTTGTGTACACACAATCGGAATTTCCGACAACGGATTTTGTTGTCGGAAAATTTTATAGCCTGCTCTCAAACTTTGTGTGTCGGAAATTCCTATGGAAAATGTGTGATGGAGTCTACACATGGTTGGAATTTCCAACAACAAGGTCCTATCACACATTTTCCATCGGAAAATCCTATCGTGTGTACAGGGCATTAGTCCTAGCAGCTGTTTTGCTTGTCACTTTTTGTAACCAGCTATTAAAATCGCTATATGGACTACAGAGTTGCTGGCTCAATCCTATTACTCGTTTCTGCTGTAGTGTGTAAGGACACACTGAGACTGAGCACCTGAAAGAGGAACTTGCAAATTGGACTGGAAGTTCCCCCTTGTGTGCGCTGTCTCTCTTCAAACTTACCTGATGGTGTCAGGTCAAGTCTGATCATTGGAGGAGAGCAAGCTGAGTTCCCAGCATAGCTAGAGAACTGACCACAGTGTGTTCTCCTGCTTAGTGTGGTCAGTTTTTAACATTTTAGTACCACGCTATAGTCCAAAGACAGCTACAGCGTGGGCCTCTGGGGGCCCCTGGGGTGCGCATTGGGCGTGCTTTGTGACCGGTGTGTCCAATCACAGCCAGGGCACTGATCACCAGTGCCCTGGTGATCAGTGCTGCCCCATCAGTGCCGCCTATCAGTGCCCATTAGTGCTGCCTCATCAATGCAGCCTCATTAGTGCCTCTTCATCAGTGCCCATCAGTGCAAGTTATTAGTACCCATCAGTGCTGCCTCATCAATGCAGCCTCATCAGTGCACATCAGTGCAGCCTCATCAGTGCCCATAAGTGCTGCCTCATCAGTACAGCCTCATCAGTGCCCATCAGTGCAGCCTCATCAGTTCCCATCAGTGCAGCCTCATCAGCATACATCAGTCAATAAGAAAAATTACTTATTTGCAAAATGTTATAAGAGAAACTAAAAAAAAACATTTTTTCAACATTTTTAGTATTTTTTCATTTGTTTAGCAGAAAAAAAAGACAGTGGTAATTAATTACCACCAAAAGAAAGCTCTCTCTGTCTCAAAAAAAATGCTAAGAATTTTGGGTACAGTGTTGCATGACCATGTAATTGTCACGCAAAGTGTGACAGCACTGAAAATTGGCCTGGGCAGGAAGTGGATGAAAGTGTTAAGTGTTGAAGTGGTTAATAGGAAAGCAGAGGGATTGGCAGGAACACCCGGGATATTACACAAGGACAGCAATACAAAGAGAACAGGATACTTTTTCATACAAGTACAGTACATGCAGGGCCGGATTAACATAGGGGCTGATGGAGCTGCAGCTTCAGGCCCCTGCCTTAAAATCGGCCCTCCCAGTCAGCAGTAAAAGGCCGATTTTCTCCTGCCCATAAACTTCTATGGGACAGGAGAAGCTGTGTGTAAATGTAGGGGTGTCTGGCTGCATCTGTGTTGGCTTACTGTGGTTATTAGTGTCACAGTGCACAGTTCCCCCCCTACACAAATGGCTCTGCCTTCCCCCTCCCCTCTCTCTTCTCTCTCTGTGTGCAGTGAAGGAGCCGTGTGGGTTGGGAAATTATGAACAGACAGAGCAGCCGGCAGATAGAAGGTGATTGAACTGAACACATATGTGAGTGATGAGCTTCTGACCATCCAAGTGTGAGCTCAGTGACTGGACTCTTATCTCCCTTCTCTCCCCCTCTTTTACCTTTATCTTCAGCAATGGCTCTTATAACTGCAGCCAATATGTAGATTTGGCTCTTTGTGCTTTTAGGTGGGTTCACACTGCTTTGCTGTGTTTTGGCCCATTGCTGGTGTATCCGCAGTTTTCCTGCGTTTTACCCACAGTCCTATTGATTTCTATTAGGTTGCATGTTTTTTCTGAAAGCGCACCAAAATTCCTGCGTGCTGCATTTTATCTTTGGCGCACTGTCAGAAAATGCGGCAAAAATATGCAACCTGATATAAAACAATAGGTCTGCAGCTAAAACTGCAGATACACAAGCAGTGCGCCCAAACTGCAGCACACCAGTGTGAGCCCAAAGGCTTGTACACACAACCCTCTATAGAACTTGGTCTGATCAATACTGCTGGCATTCAATTTACACACAACCATACCATCCCAGATGAGGAGGGGTGGGGGCTCCAGGAATTTGTTTGACTATGCAGGCCCTGTCCCTTCTTTCCATTCTGGAAGAGTCCTGGAGGGAGTGGCAGGCTGCGGGTGGCAAGTGGCACATTGCATCTGATGGCAAGTTGCACACTGTATGTGGTGGCACGCTGCTAGTGGCAGGCTGCTGGTGGCAAGTGACATGCTGTATCTGGTGACAGGCTGTCAGTGGCAAGTGGCACACTGTATCTGGTGAAAGGCTGCTGGTGGCACACTGTATCTGGTGGCAGGCTGCAGGTGACAAGTGGCACACTGTATCTAGTGGCAGGCTGCTGGTGGCAAGTGGCACACTGTATCTGGTGGCAGGCTGCTGGTGGCAAGTGGCACACTATCTGGTGGCAGGCTGCTTGTGGCAAGTGGCACACTGTATCTGGTGGCAGGCTGTGGTTGGCAAGTGGCACACTGTATCTGATGGAAGGCTGCTGGTGACAAGTGGCACACTGTATCTGGTGGCAGGGTGCTGGTGGCAAGTGGCACACTGTATCTGGTGGCAAGTGGCACACTGTATCTGGTGGCAGGGTGCTGGTGGCAAGTGGCACACTGTATCTGGTGGCAAGTGACACACTGTATCTGGTGGCAGGCTGCTGGTAGCAAGTGGCACTCTGTATCTGGTGAAAGGCTGCTGGTGGCAAGTGGCACACTGTATATGGTGGCAAGTGGCACACTATCTGGTGGCAGGCTGCTGGTAGCAAGTGGCACACTGTATCTGATGAAAGGCTGCTGGTGGCAAGTGGCACACTGTATCTGGTGGCAGGCTGCAGGTGACAAGTGGCACACTGTATCTGGTGGCAGGCTGCTAGTGGAAAGTGGCACACTGTATCTGGTGGCAGGCTGCTGGTGGCAAGTGGCACACTATCTGGTGGCAGGCTGCTGGTGGCAAGTGGCACACTGTATCTGGTGGAAGGCTGCTGGTGGCAAGTGACACTGTATCTGGTGGCAGGCTGCTGGTGGCAAGTGGCACACTGTATCTGGTGGCAGGGTGCTGGGGGCAAGTGACACATTGTATCTGGTGGCAGGCTGCTGGTGGCAAGTGGCACACTGTATCTGGTGGCAAGTGGCACAATGTATATGGTGACAGGCTGGTGGTGGCATGTGAAACACTGTATCTGGTGGCAGGCGGCACACTGTATCTGGTGGCAAGTGGCACAATGTATCTGGTGACAGGCTGCTGGTGGCAAGTGACACACTGTATCTGGTGGCAGGCTGCTGGTGGCAAGTGGCACAATGTATCTGGTGACAGGCTGTCGGTAGCAAGTGGCACACTGTATCTGGTGGCAGGCTGTGGTTGGCAAGTGGCGCACTGTATCTGGTGAAAGGCTGCTGGTGGCAAGGGGCCCACTGTATCTGGTGGCATGCTGCTGGTGTCAAGTGGCCCACTGTATCTGATGGCTGGCTGCTAGTGGCAAGTGGCACACTGTATCTGGTGGCTGGCTGCTAGTGGCAAGTGGCACACTGTATCTGGTGGCTGGCTGCTAGTGGCAAGTGGCACACTGTATCTGGTGGAAAGTGGCACATTGTATCTGGTGGCAGGCTGCTGGTGGCAAGTGGCACACTGTATCTGTGGCAGGCTGTGGGTAGCAAGTGGCACACTGTATCTGTGGCAGGCTGTGGGTAGCAAGTGGCACACTGTATCTGGTGGCAAGTGGCATGCTGTATCTGGTGGCAGGCTGCTAGTGGCAAGTAGCACACTGTATCTGTGGCAGGCTGTGGGTAGCAAGTGGCACACTGTATCTGTGGCAGGCTGTGGGTAGCAAGTGGCACACTGTATCTGGTTGCAAGTGGCACACTGTATCTGGTGGCAGGCTGCTGGTGGCAAGTGACATGCTGCATCTAGCGGCAGGCAACTGTGGAAAGTGATACTCTACATCTGGTGGCAGGCTATGGGTGGCAAGTGACAAGCTGCATCTGGTGGCAAGTGACAAGCTCAGGTTCCCACTGATTCTGCATGATGGTGAGTTGAACTATTTCACTATATATTACAATGTAGTAACTGAAATAATGGAATTTGATCATCCTGACACCATATCAAGCATGGTGTCAGGATGATTGATTTTAAGTACTAACACCAGCCATTTGCCTGACAAATCACCTCCACTGCCGATTTCCCTGCCAACCCCGAGACTACATCCTCCACCCTCATCCTTTTTTGGGAAGAGGGGGTTGTCCCTAAATGACAGTTTGGAAATGTGGTCTCCCTATCTTGCTGCTGGTGAGACACCGCATAGCAGGTGGTATTGCTGCTGCTCAGAGGCTGCACGGCTGGTATTACTGGTGAGAGTAAATTTAATTCATTTTAGCGAAAAATTGTTTGCATTTTCATTTTGTTTCCATAAAAAGGCCCACCGAAATTCTCAGCACCAGGCCCATGATGCTCTTAATCTGGCCCTGAGTACATGATACAGCAGGCACATATCAGGAATATGAAATGTTGGGTTTACATATTTAATAAGTAGAGGGTTAAATCACTAACGTGCTACTTCTAAATGTTTGTGTCAAAAAGTTTAACTCTTTCTTCTCTGAGAATCTCTTGAAAAGCATGGGTAGTTTAATGTGCAGGAATAAGCATGTAATACATTTCTGAGAAACATCAGCTGTAAAATAGCTGTAAATGTGCATAGAAGTAATCCATACCTTATATGGCCCTTCACAGTCATTATACTGAAATGCGACAGATGGACAAAATTGCACAATGGCAGGGTGAGCTTGTACCTGTCAGTACATGAGATATTTGTATACTTTGTTATTGGTGTAAAATGAGAGTAAATTAGAAATATTTTTTTATAAATATAATATACCATAAGCATGACATATGTTTCATTGTATGTTGTCTGCTCAAACAGTTATATTATGTGCAGTTGTGTGGGGGTGGTAGGCACCCTTTAATTATTTTGAGGAAGGCTGCATTGCTATGGCTACCTGCCAAGTTCTCTTACAATGAATGGGGTGGGGGTAAGTGCTTTACTACTGTCTTTTCAAGCTTCGTGGATGCATTCTGACACATTTATTTTTTTCCTTGGGAATGCTGTAGAAAGAATCTGGCTGTGTTTAATCTAATTCCTCTATTAAAGCCATTTTTTAGAGATAAATTGGCCATACACTTTGCAAATTTTGACTGGTTCCTGAAGAACCATCAAAATTGTGCTTTGTAGGTGGATCTCTTGCCCCCTCCCGCCTGACATCTTTAAATTGCAAAATCAAAGGAGCCAGGTGGAAAAGTATCAGCTGAACAGTACCTCCATCCAATGCTGTATAGCGTGGATAGAGGAATGCGTTCGATATAGGCTGAATTTTAAAACATCTATTGGTGTATGGCCAGCTATATATGTTCATGTAAACTGTATGCACATTACATACTGTATGTCTAAGTGTAACACTTGCAGGTATTTACTAGTTCTCAAAGAGGTCAAAGTTCCCCCCTTACAATGCAATTGTCTTCTTTTTTTCCCCAGAAGAGTGGGGCCATCTTTACTTAGGCTTCATGCAGGGTCAGCATTTATGACGCGCTCTTCCCAGACACCTTCCAATCAGAGAGGAGGAGCTCTATTACCAACC
The DNA here is from genome assembly GCA_037952925.1 of Lithobates clamitans. NCBI lineage: Eukaryota > Metazoa > Chordata > Amphibia > Anura > Ranidae > Lithobates > Lithobates clamitans. The sequence goes on from JBBGZY010000224.1 coordinate 3,763,537, forward strand.
ATGATGGGAGAAACAGGCACAGTTCTTGTAAGGACCTCTAATCCTCTACTTCATTGATGCTGCAGGTAGGAACATACACTATATTACCAAAAGTATTGGGACACCTGCCTTTACACGCACATGAACTTTAATGGAATCCCAGTCTAATGCCCCGTACACACAAGCGGAATTTCCGTCGGAAAAATCTTGGATGGTTTTTCCAATTGAATTTCCCTCAAGCTTGGCTTGCATACACAGGGTCACACAAAAGTTCTCTGAACTTTCAAGAACGCGGTGACGTACAACACTACGACGAGCCAAGAAAATAAAGCTCAATGCTTCCGAGCATGGGTCGAATTGTTTCCGAGCATGCCTGATTTTTCGCGCGTCCAAATTGCATACAGACGATCGCATTTTCAGATAGGAACTTTTCCCGACCGAAAAATAGAGAACATGCGCTCAATCTTTTGCTGGCTGGAAATCCTGCCAGCAAAAGTCAGATGGAGCATACACACGGTCGCATTTTCCAACCAAAAGCTCTCATCGGAGTTTTGCTGGTGGCATTTCTGATCGTGTGTACGCGGCATTAGTCTGTAGGGTTCAATATTGAGTTGGCCCACCCTTTGCAGCTATAACAGTTTCAACTCAGTTCTGACTGGCCTGCACAAAGTATTGACCTCAACCCAATAGAACACCTTTGGGATGAATTAGAGTAGAGACTGCGCTCCAGGCTTTCTCATCCACAGTGGCTGACACCTCACAAATGCGCTTCTAGAAGATTGGTAAAAAATTCCCATAGACACACTCCTAAACCTTATGGGCAGTCTTCCCAGAAGAGTTGAAGCTGTTATAGCTGCAAAGGGTGGGCCAACTCAGCATTGAACTCTACAGACCAAGATTGGGATGCCTTTAAAGTATATGTGCATTTAAAGGCACACGTCCCAATACTTTGGTAATATAGTGAAGGTACACCTAACTGGCATTGTCATTTTGTACTATCTCTTCAGAACCGCCCCCTACAATTGCTCAGTTTAGACCAAAATATCCACTGGTAACCAAAAGAAACTAAATGGGAACATGTTATCAGAATTTGAATGTTTTCCACGCCCTCTCAACCTGCTGCCCTAGGTACTTGCTATGACTACCATAGTGGCAAGTGCAGACCTGATTCAGTCATGTAAAATCTGTTGAAGGGGGTTTACGGACCAGTCATGTTGTCTGAGACATCTCCCCTCTGCAAGTTCCTCTCACCTTCTGAGTGAAAAGTTTTAATTTTACAAATAGAGGGAAGAATTTGTAATTTTTTTTTCTAGCTTGCAATAGGGTGACCACATTCATCCAAAGATTGGACATCAAAGACTGCTTTGTAATAAAAAAAAAATATTTTTAAACTATATTATATCTGTATGTTGTGACATGTCAGTAATTATGTATGCATATCCGTAAAGTTATCAATAAATCTACTTAAAATAGTACTTAAACTAGTAATCCAATAATATACAAGATAATATTTATATCAAGATTTGTCAGCATCGGTGCATTTTAAATAGCAACTCATGGCAACAATTGCAATCATTCAATGAACTGTTGATGCAACCCCCATCCCATCAATTATGCTAAAGTCAGCAAGTTGAGTCAGTTTATCTTAATCTGGTTTTTCTAAAGTCCACTGCAGGCAGATTTGGTAGGCTTTTCACACTCGTCATCACGTTATCCTGTGCTGCTTAACCTTCATCTGTGAAAATTACAAAAGGCAGTATTCTGACACAATAAACACTCTAACTTGCATTTAACCACTTCAGCCCCGGAAGGATTTACTCCCTTCCTGACCAGAGCACTTTTTGCGATTTGGCACTGCGTCGCTTTAACTGACAATTGCGCGGTCGTGCGACATTACACCAAAACAAAATTCCTTTTTTTCCCCACAAATAGAGCTTTCTTTTGGTGATATTTGATCACCTCTATGGCTTTTAGTTTTTGCGTTATAAACAAAAAAAAGCGACAAAAAAGCAATATTTTTTTACATTTTGCTATAATAAATATCCCCCAAAACATATAAAAAAACCACATTTTTTCCCTAGTTTAGGCCGATATGTATTCTTCTACATATTTGGTAAATAAAATCGCAATAAGCGTATATTGATTGGTTTGCACAAAAGTTATAGAGTCTACAAAATAGGGGATAGATTTATGGCATTTTTATTATTAATTTTTTTTATTAGTAATGGCGACGATCTGCGATTTTTATCGGGACTGTGACATTGGATACATCGGACACTTTTAAAAATATTTTGGGACCATTGTCATTTATACAGCGATCAGTGCTATAAAAATGCACTGATTACTGTGTAAATGACACTAGCAAGGAAGGGGTTAAACACCAGGGGGCGATGAAGAGGTTAAGGGTGTCCTATGGAGTAATTCTAACTGTGGGGGGATTGTCTCACTAGAGCATGACAGAGATCACTGCTCCCGATGACGGAGCAGTAGATATTTGTCATGTTGCTAGGCAGAACAGCGAAATGCCTTGTGGCATCTCCCCATTCTGCTGCTCCGTGCCACGAACGCGGTACACCGGCGGACATCGAGTCCGTGGGACCCGTGGGCATGGTCACGCAGTATGCGGCAGGCGCGCGCGCCCACTATCCCGATAATTAAAGGGAACGTACAGGTACGCCCATTTGCCCACCGCTGCCATTGTGCCGATGTATATCGGCGTGCGTCAGTCGGCAAGTGGTTAAACAGATTTAGATTCAGGGCTATGCTAAACAATAACAATATACTAACCTGAGCAATTTAGCAAGCAGGACAGCCAGCTCGACATGATCAATTCCATGATGAAAATTAAATCTTAATTATAGGCAGATATAAAAGACAGATATTTAATTCAGCTATGTATTCACATAAATAATATACATTTAAGTTGTGCCTCAATCTATTGTTTGGTTCTTATGTAACTCCCCTTTAAAACCTCCTTCAATTCCCTATTCAACAGGACTAGGAGAGGAAGAGATGGAGAACTGTAAGCCAATTGGCTTCTACAGCACAGTGCTAGCAATCTAAAAACAGACACATTATTAATAGGATGAGAGAGAAGAGTGTTGACCCTTTCAGTGTGCTTGCTGCATTTTCACTCTCCAGTACAGGAAGAGGCAGGTATTTGACCAAGCTGTATTGCTTTAACTGTGGTGGAGAAAAGTGAGGTCAGAGATTTGTCTATGGTGTCCTGCAGAGGTGAGTGCATTTCCACATAAGCTGAACAGAATTACAAATCTTACGATTTGTGAAATAATTACCACTTGATTTCAGTTGTGCGTTAACCTGTTTAGCTTTAGTTCTGTTTTAAAATCGTCTTAATATACTGTATTAAATATGGCTGTTTAGGGTGGATTCCCAGCTGTGATGTGCTTATTGCAATTAACATGTTTTGCATCTTTTGTAATAAAATAGTGAAATAATCCAGCTGTACCAGAGTGGCAAATAAATCTGTCAGATAACCTGTTGCAATCAGTTTGACAAAATATAATGTGTGTCCTTGTGAAAACAGACTTTTATGTAATGATTTATTCTGAGTTGCGTACTCCCATTGCTCCTATTAGATCAGTGGCCTCCAAACTGTGCCCCGGGGGCCAGATACTGCCCTTTGCATGCTTTTATCTGGCCCTTGGGGCACCGTTTAATCCACTGATACCAACAATGGGGCTTATTTCCCCCAACTAATGCCTATGAAGGGGTACAATTCCTCCTAATGATGGGGCACAAGTCCTCCCAACGATGCCAACAATGGAGCCTAATAACACCAATGATGGGGTACAGTTCCTCCGACCGACATCAATAATGAGGCATTATTTTTCCCCACTGATACTAGGACATTTTCTACTCCCAATGGCCACAGTCCGGCCCCCTTAAAGTCTGAAGGACAGAAAACGGTCCCTTTGCTTAGAAAGTTTGGAGACCCCTGTATTAGACCATAGAGGAATGCAGGTAACAGCAGAAAAATTCCCAGATATTTTTATTTGTATTCTCTGTATGTGTATGTGTTGTCTGTGCTGTCTGTATGTGTATGTTTGTCTTGTTCTTATTTGTATTTTTTTTCTTTTTCCTGCTTTCTCTCATTCTTTACCTTTATGGAGTAGTTCTTAATCCAAGGGGAACACTCGATAGCACAATATAGAGGCTATGGAAGAACAGGTAGAAATACGCACCTATACTCATTCTATTTCAAACGTGTACAAATTGATTTAGAGGTTGTTTTATTCACTGTTTTTTTAAAAAAAATAAAGATAAATGGGAATATGTTGTTCCTGGTTATGTGCTTTGTGTGTAACTCTGTAAAAGTTCTAATAAAATCTAATATATATATATATATATATATATATATATATATATATATATATATATATATATATAAACAGCAGAAAAGTGAATTTTGAAGGATAGAGAGAGTTCAGAGACAGTTCAGTTTTGGAAAAGAACAGAAGTGAGGAGGACCTAGGGCTAGACTCAACCAGTTGGTAAACTTCAGATGGCAATTAATGAATTTATTGTCAACCCCCCCCCCCCCCCAGTTTGTTAGCGTTAACTTACCCCACTAGTGTTGCTGTAAAAAGTAAAATAATCTTTCTTTCACCCACTTATTTTAGTGTAGTACGTGGAATATAGTGTTCAAATGCTAGAAAAAAGGAATAAGCCCTGATGTGTAAATTTCCATTTATTTATTTAAAGTAGATGTAAACTTGCCAGGACCATTAAAAAAAAAAAACTCAATTAGACATCCCAATGGTGCTGATCTCCTGCAGCCATTTTCTGTCTACATACCGTACATGCATTTTAGATACAGCTGCACAGCATTTTATAGAACAGGTTTACAGATTTTGACAACAGTGGGCAATGCCTGCATAATGTGTGTTGAAACACACCCACGGTTTCCATCAGAAGCCCATGTGACAAGTTGGTAATGCAGGAGCATAAAAATAAGACTTAGGCGCTGAGCGTTGTCACCCTATAACAGGAAGTGCTGAACAAGATGAACAAGAACCTTCATGGCAAAATCACCAAGTATTATTTTAATTGGAGGCTGCAGATTTGAAAATACTGAACATTATTATACAGGATTTATATAGCGCCAACAGTTTGCACAGCACTTCACAATATAAAGGGAGATAATACAGCAACAATACAATTCAGCCCTGCTCCTGCAAGCTTACAGTCTAATAGGGTTATTTTTGAAATGACAAAAGCCTGATAAACCCTACGTATTTAATAGTTTAGTGATTGGGTTCACATATTCTTCAACAATGGGAATGCTTTATATTCGAATGACGGAAAACAACATTTTATGAACGTGAGTTTCCATTTACAACTGTTAGGGCACAATCTACAACAGAGGTGTTCGAAGACCTGGCATCCCTGCCAGTACTTTGCATGACCGCAGGAATTCGCACTGGCGCATAAAAAATGCGCACTGGCGAACATCTGCCTGCACGCAAACAGGTACGCGTACAATCATGCAAGCTCCCAGCTTAGTTTTGCTCCAAACAGCCTTTATAAGGAAGCCTGTCAGTATCTACAGTTGCTGGTTTATCTTCGGCTCCTCCAGTGCGTTTTTCCTGTGATTTCCTGTTACAGACTTGGTTTAACCTGAACTGCCTCCTGACCTGACCTTGGCTTGATTAACAGATCTTCTCTTCTCGCTCTCCTGTGGTTTGTTGGCTGAGTATTTTAATCATGCGCTGGAAGCTTCTTATATACAGCAATACACTTTACTTTCATGGAGGAATATCAGAAAATGTCTTACATCGTGAGAAACATGGAACATAATACAGACAAGTAGACATTTAGATACAGACGGTACTTCCTGTTATTACTTCGTATCATAGAATACACACTATAATACATACAGTATTTATAGTTCACAGTACTTTACATTGCACGCTGTTGCTCTTTCAACACCCCTTCTCAACAGCATGTGCTTTGTCAAATTATGTTCAGCTTGTGAACTATTTGATTATAATCCCCATCTTGTTCAAAAAAAGTTATTATGTCATCAACATAGATGAGGATATTTATCCATCTGTCTTCTTGATTCTTGGAGTAGAGACAGGGGTCTGCTTTACTTCTTGAAAATCCCTCTCTGGTAAGCACTTCATTCACTTTTTCATTCCGCATCCTTGCAGATTGCTTAAGATCATAGATGCTTTTTTGAAGTTTACACACGAGGTTGTCTCCTTGCTCAAACCCTGGCGGTTGCTCCATGAAGAGATCTTCCTTAATGTCTCCATATAGGAAAGCAGTTTTCACATCCAGGTGTTTGACTTGCAAGCCCTTTCTGGCTGCAACGATAAGAAGCGCTCTAATGGTGGAGTGTTTTACGAGAGGAGCAAATGTTTCATCATATTTGTGGATATTCCCTTCTGCGTCTGACTTTGAAAGTCCGCTTACTTCCTATAGTTTTGCGGTTAGGAAGGAGCTCTGTGAGTGTCCAGGTTTCATTTTCTCAAAGTGACTTTAATTCTTCTTCTGCTGCCTTTCTCCATTTATTGGCTTCACATTTTGGCAGTTTTTCTATGTCTTCCCAGGATGTTGGGTCAAGTATGCTGTGTGTTTTGACAGTGTATGGCAGCTTGCGGGGTGGTATCCCCTTTGTGGTCCGAGTACATCTTCTGACTTCAGACAGTTCAGCAGGATCTGGTGGAGAACTTAATTTATTCATTGTGAGTTCCGCCTCTTGTTCTGACTCCTGCACAGGTTCGCTTTGATCAAACTTTTCTTTTGGTTTGCTGGGCATATTTACTTTACAGCCTTCAGAGATTGGTGTTTCTGGTAATGGGCTTTCATCAAAATAAACACTATTGCTTATTGTCACTTTGTCAGTCTTTGGGTGAAGAATTCTGTAACCCTTAGTTTGGTCGCTGTAGCCTACTAGTATCTATGGCTCTGTTCTCCAGCTTGGATCGCTTTTCACTTGGAATATAGGCATATGCTTTACATTCAAACACTTTGATGTGCCCTATGCCAGGCTTTGATCAATGCTACATTTGGAATGGAGTACTTTTAATGGCTCATGAGGGTAGTCTGTTCTGTAGGTAGGTAGCAGTCATGACTGCTTCTCCTCAGTACTTGTGAGGTAGGTTGGCATCTGACAACATGCACCTGGCCATTTCTATAAGAGTGCAATTTTTCCTTTCTGCTACACCGTTTTGTTCACAAGTGTATGGTGTGGTTGTCTGGTGTACTATTCCTTGTCTCTTTATATTTGAGGCCACTTCTATGCTTATGTATTCTCCCCAATTATCGGTGCGTATTATTCCTGGTTTCTGTTGGAATTTATTGCTAGACAAGGCAGTGAACTCTTGAAGTTTCTCCAATGTTTCATTCTTGTGTTTCATCAGATAAGTAGTTGTGTACCTGGAATAATCATCAATGAAAGTCAGTAGATATCTGTTCCCGCCTGACGTGGGAGTTTTCATTGGACCGCATACATCACTGTGTATGAGCTGCATGGGGTAGGTGTTTTTTCTTTGAGATGTGTGGTTTTTGCTTCTTTACAGCATTTGCATATCATGATTGTCAAATCTTCTGATAAGCCTCTCTTTATAATGTCCTGTATAGCTTCTAGACCTCTGTGCCCCAGCCACCTGTGCCATAAGTGAAGAGACCGCGTGAGACCGTTGTTTGCAAGACTTTTCACTGATAAAAGGCTGGAACTTACAGCACTTTCTTTACAAGGATACTGTGGTGACCTCCTTGTGGTGTAATGCAGTTCAGAAAGCCATTGCCTTTACCTTCTGAAGTGATTCTTTTCCACTCCACTGCCACTCCATGATGTGTTTTCAGTTTTCTTTGAGTTTGCTTTGACTTTCTTTTGTGGATAGCTCTAGCTTTCTCTGCTCGGCTTTGCAGATAGAACATTCCTTTTTTAAGTGACCGGTCCTTTTACAGCGAAAACAGGCTCTGCTTTCTTTTTTGTGCTTTATGTCTTTGTACATCTTAAGAGCTTTGTCATCATGGTGCCTATTTTCTTTCCTTCTGTCATATTCATCAATTAATTTGCCTTTGATATATCCTAATGTTAGCTCCTGCTCAGGTCTGGTTTCTAAAGCGTTAATAAGAGCAGTATATATCTCTAGAAGGCTGCAGGGGAGCAGGGCAACAATATGGTTATCTTTGATGTCCTCTCCAATGGCACGAAGCTGCTCTATGATCTCTAGCATAGCTTTCACGTAGTTACACATTTGCAGGCCTTCTTGTAGTCTTACCTTATATAATTTTCTTAGTAGAAAGAGCTTGCTGTTTAGGCTTGAATACTCATGCAGTTTTTGTAATGAAGTCCACATACCTTTTGTCATTTTCTCTGTTCTTATGTGGATAAGTCATCCTTGTTCAGAAGCATTTCTAGTTTCAACTGCCACGCTGGAAATTGGCATTGTTCAGCTACTGCAAACTTCACATCTGAACCACTTGCTATCCTTCAGTAGCTTGTATACAGTACTCACTGTACTCACTGAGTTGCAGAGTTCTCTTTCCAGTGCCTGCTGAGTACGCTAGGTGCCTGGGGTATCCTCTCCAATGCTTGGGTGCCTGGAGCCCATAATCTGTTGACTGAGTATTTAAATCATGCACTGGAAGCTTCTTATATACAGCAATGGAGGAATATCAGAACATGTCTTACATCATAAGAAACATGAAACAGGAACAGGATACAAACAAGTACACATTTAGATATAGACAGTACATCCTGTCATTACTTTGTATCATAGAATACACACTACTATACCGCAGTGTCGCCTGCTGGATTGATAGGTTTAATGCATGCAGTATATATAGTTCACAGTACTTTACATTACATGCTGTTGCTCTGTCAACATGTTTGACCCCGGCTGCTCTGAAACCCACCTGGCACCCGAACCGGACTTCGAACCAACTTCTCTCCAGTCTCTGTGTTACCAAAGACCTGTTACATCTCACGGGTGCCAGTGTCTGCAGACTTCACTCCAGCACATCAGTTGTACCTCTGAGTTCTCCTGCAAGCAGTCACTCAGGCAACCCGTGCTACTTTGGGCCTAACTCCTCCTGTTTCACCTTTAGGGGAGTCTGAAACGTAGCCGCAAGGATAGCCCTCTCTCCATAGTTCACAATACTTTACATTACATGCTGTTGCTCTGCCAACATGTTTGACCCCGGCTGCTCTGAAACCCACCTGGCACCCGAACCTGACTTCGAACCAACTTCTCTCCAGTCTCTGTGTTACCAAAGACCTGTTACATCTCATGGGCGCCAGTGTCTGCAGACTTCACTCCAGCACATCAGCTGTACTTCTGAGTTCCCCTGCAAGCAGTCACTCAGGCAACCCCTTGCTACTTTGGGCCTGACTCCTCCTGTTTCACCTTCAGGGGAGTCTGGAACTTAGCCGCAAGGATAGCCCTCTCTCCATTGGCCTCCAGCACCAGGTACATGATAACAACGTAATATGAGGAGCCGTGATGGGCTTGTGAAGCATGGGGAATGGATAGTCTTAGTTGGGCCTCATTAATTCTCCTGCCTAAATGTGCTTGCATTACCTACACCATTATTGTTTTAACAAAGATTTTATAGTTCTCACTTAACCTGCTTATTAATAAACAAATCAGAACACTATGGCCGTCGTAGAGCAGAAGATGAATAGCCGGCTGGGTCTAATGTCCTGAGTTTAAATCCAGAGTGGAGTAAAACAAATTCTTGACATAGCCATGAATTAGCCAATCACATGCTAAGGTCCATCTTCCCCTGATATAAACACAAATCAGTTGAAAGTGTCTGCATAGAGACTATGGCTGCATTGACTTGCCGGACACAGAAAGGGTTACTGCAGCTGCGCTGCTAAAGCGTAGCTGTGACCCACTTGCACAGATGAGAATGGGTTATTTGGAAAAAGAACAAGAGACCAGATGCAAGAATGGTGAAAGGGAGCTTATGAGAAATAAAGGAAGCTTAGAAGAAACAGAAGTGGCTATGATGAAGTCTAAAGGATGAGAAGTGAACGTACAAAACAAGCAAAGAAATGTGATGGGCAAAAAGACACCAAATACAGCGTGTTAAGAGTTGAAATGATGGCATGAGATGGAGGAAGAGGAATAAAAATACTAAGTGCTTGGGTAGGGCCAGGGTAGCAGACGGCTCCTACATTAGAGAGGGCCACTCTCCCCAGCTATCTTTAATCTTTTAATCTTTTCTATTTTAATCGCTTGCCACTGCATTGTGTATAAAACAAAATAAATAAATTAATCATGCAGCCAATGGCAGAAGAAAAGTGTGGAATGGAATATCTGGCAAAACATGGGCATACTTCATGTGCTAATATTGAAAATGTGTCTTTTTTTTTTGTGACATCCCTATCTGCATTCCCGATTTGACATGTTTATGCATTTGTTCACTGATAAAAGCAAATCTCTACTAAACACTGATTGTATCTAAAATCACCACATTTGCATATAACCATAAAATGTAACATTTTCTGTAAATAAAAACAAAATGACCCTGAGTGCCGGTTCACACTGGGGCGACTTGTCAGGTGACCTAGTCGCCTGACAAGTCGCCTCCTGTTCTGTACAATGGAACCGTTCTAATAGGAGCGACGCAAGTCGCTCCGACTTAGAAAAAGGTTCCTGTACTTCTTTTGGGGCGACTTGAGGCGACTTGCATAGACTTCTATACAGAAGTCGTTTTGCAAGTCGCCGTGGATGTCGTGTGCAGGTTGCCTCGGTGAGGCGACCTGCAAGTCGTGCAGCCCCTAGTGTGAACCGACCCTAAACAGTAGATATACCCCATACCATAAATCTTGGTAAGTTTGTATAAGTGTAAGGCTGACCGCTGGTCAGCCTGTGTTTGTGGGAGGAGTTAGGCTGCTTAAAGCCTCCCCTCCGTCCCTCCTTCCCTGTCGGCGGTGGCTCTTGTAGGTGTCATTTCTGGGCGACATTGACATCACTTCTGGTTCTCCAGGGAGATCATATGGTCGCTTCTCCTACTCTCTTGTGTAGGACAGCGGCGTCCTCTCTATCTGGTTAGGGGCCTCGGGCGGTACGGAGCAAGTAAGAGGGGGATGTATCTTCCCTCCGGTCCTTGGCTCAGCAGTCCTCCCACTACCGAGAACATCCGAGCATGTATTCACCGCATCCCCTCCTCCATTTCGTCATCCGTGGACTCTAGGCATTGCTAGGCTTTAGGCTGGGGGGAGACACGGGTGGGCCGCACTGTTACCTAGTCAAACGGAGAATCCCCGCCCCTAATCTCCACCTAAACACTCTGCACGGATTGAAATGTGGATGGAGGTCCCGCCCCCTGCTGTGCGGTGGGATGTGTAATGGCAGACAGAGCTGGTGTTGGTTTACAGGGAGGTCACGTGGTAGAGCCAAGGAGACGCAGGGAGCAGAGGTGCTCTGTGATATCCTCGGCCGACTTTTTCTCCTTTCTCGATCCTGCAGGGCTCCAAGGTTAACACTTAACTGACCTCATGTTAACACAAGCGACTTCTTAAAACTGAACCTGCTGTTGGTAAAATGTGATTGTTTCAGTGCATGTCATTTATAGGTTAGGCTTCATTTACAAGGTCAAAAAAAGGTAAGTATTGTTTTCTGAGCAGGGGTGGTTTTTATTCAGGGGGAATGTTTTCATTTCAGGGGATATGTTGCATGTTCGGTTGGCTCGGCCCCACTCTGATGCTGAGTCTCATTTCTCCTGCTGCGTTACAGAAGTTATGTTCCAGCATGGTTACTTTTCAGGCTACGGCCAGCAGGGCACACCTTTTCAGGTCAGGGGATCATATAAGCATGCGTGTTTTTTCACGAAATACGTAGGGTAGAGGAATCCTGGTCCTAGATTGATCGCTTTCATATTGCACGTATTCTTACTAAATGGTAGTTTGTATGCTTATGTCCCTTTTTCCCATAGTTGGTTTTTCTACACATCAACAGGATGCAAAGTGTTATTTTTTGAAGTTTCAGACACTTTTCAGGTAGGTATCGTTTGTTATGCTCTTGATGGATTTTCAGGGGTGGTTATTTTCATTTCTCGAACCCGACTCGGTACGTACGTGTTGTGTTAAGTAGTAGTTTCTTTCCATATTGGTGTTACTTCATTTCAACATATTTTCTGAGTTTTTGTCTTGTTTTCTTCCCGGTTCAGTTAATTTCAAGTTGGTCTTGCACCAAACGGCCTTACACCACTGTACATCTATAGGTGCTAACGAATTGAGGTGATCGTTTTTAATTGGCTTGTACAGTGCCAAGTCTCCTCATCCGTTTTACGTTGCTTACGGTTAGGTTTTCTCACACTGATGTCGCGTACAGACGATCGGAATTTCCGACAACCAAATCGTGGATTTATTTCTGACGGATGTTGGCTCAAACTTGCATACACACGGTCGCACAAATGTTGTCGGAAATTCTGATCGCCAAAAATGCGCTGACATACAAAGCGTACGACGGCACTATAAAAAGGGGGTTCAGTACCAAGTGCGCCACCCTTTGGGCTCCTTCTGCTAATCTCGTGTTAGTAGAAGTTTGGTGAGAGACAATTCGTGCTTTTCAGCCTCGTGCTTTTCAGTCCGTTACTGTTCTTCAGTTTGTGCTTGTGGGTTCATATCTGCTTTTCAGTGCATGTAGTCAGTTCGTATCTGTTTTTCAGTGCGTTCTTGTCCGCTCATTTCTGATTTTCAGCTCGCTCTTCTCAGACCTTTCTGATTTTCAGTGCGTTCTATTAGTTTGTTCTGACCAGCCGACCGTTTTGAAGCCATGTTGTGGTTACATACTGGTCATAGAGTTCGTGCTATGCAGGGGCTTGATGTTGGGGTTCTTACTTTGACCCAAGTCCAGTCCATGAACAGGGGGAGGAGGAGTTCATGGACCAAGAATTGGTTGCTCCAGCTTGACCAATTCTTGCACATGCCTTTGTTGTGGGAGATCCAGGAGAATAATCCTAAGGATTTCAGGAATTATCTCCGGATGACGGACCCCGTTTTTCCCCATTTGTTGCCTTTGCTGTCCCCTTATATTACCAAGCAGGACACCTGCATGCGGCAAGCCATCATTTCAGAACAAAGGCTCGTCGCCACCTTGCGGTACTTGGCAACGGGGAGAAGTCTGCAGGACATCAAGTTCTCGACAGGCATCTCCCCCAGGCTCTGGGAATCATTATTCCAGAGACTTGTTTTGCCATCATACAGGTCCTGCAGAAGGACTATATTAAGGTAAGTTTTATCCTTTAACATCACATTCTATGTATTTAAGGTTTGCTAATGTATTGGATTTATGTCATCATTCCCTAATTACCATGATTGTAATATGCTGTGAATGTCCTCTTTGTCCTCATGCATGCTGGAAGCTTTTAATGCTCCTTTTTTGTCCTTCATGCATATTTGCCTTCACTAACCTCTTCAGCATGCTGTCCTGGGCCCATACACACCTAGCCTAGTCACTTAACAATGTATTTCTTTATCGTACATCATAGGACACAGAGCCTTAAGTAATTCCTTAATGGGTTATAGGCCACCTTCAGGTGATGGACACTGGTATACCCAATCCAAGAAGTTCACTCTCTATATAACCCCTCCTCCTTCCAGGAGCACATACGTTTTTCGCCAGTGACTAAGGTGTTGGTCACAAGTGAAGATGTGCTCTGAAGACCTCCACTGGAGGGATCCATGCTGGATTTAAATAGCCTCCATAAAGACCAGATTCATCCAAGGTGCCACTAATGCCTACAAGCATGGTACCTGGGGCCTCGTATCTGAAGCATAAGGTTTTGCCTGTAATGCCTCTCTTTGAAGGGCTGGACCCCAGGAACCCAGGGCTTTGGTCTTGTTACATTACCTAGTTTTCCTAGTGGGGTACTTTTACAGGTCTAAGGGAGTTGGAACCCTGTTTTAGGGACCCGGTCCTTTAAAGTTTTGCTAAACGCAGCCCGCCGTGATGGGTGAAGGTTGGATCGTCTGTTAATTCAGCAATTCCAAAGGCGGGGATAAGGTAAGGGAAGAAACTCAGGTATTAAAAACACCCTATGTATTTCTTCCATTAGGGAAAAAAATGTCATGCCTTAAATCTCCACTACAGGGAGTCTATGCACATACCTTACCCTGTTGTCTTCACTGTAAAGCTCAGTTTGTGTCTGGTTGCAGCAGCGTGTGGAGGGGGATTTTTTCAAAGTAAACGAAATCTGCAAAAAATGTTTTCTTTCTCCCCCTAATGGGACCAGCAGCGCTGTACCCCTCTTACATTACCCCCCTCGCCACGGGGGGGGGGGGGGTGCGGAGGTCCCATTAAGACCGCTGATTGTTTTACTGTGGCTGATTTCACTGTTGTTTGTGCCTGCTGCTAGATGGGTCCCTGCTTCCCCCCTTGTGTTGGGTCGGGGGACCCAAAAACGCTGAGCACAAACGCGGGAACATTTTAAATGTAAAAAGGTCAGGTTTTTTTTCTCAGAGGGGGCGGGGCCTAAGTGTGCTGCCATGAATGTCCACAAGGTCACACGGTGGGCTAAAAAAAATACAACACAGCTGTGACAGTCTCTCCTCAGCTGACGAGGATAAAACAAGCAGCCTGCAACACAAGGACACAAGAGCTGTGGGACATGTGAGGGTTGCAAATTGGCGTTCCTGATACAAGAACGTCACCTAGGCTGAATTTTACATAGTGGCTTTAAATGTCACTATTTTCAGCGATTAAGTGCAATTTGTATAGTGCCTCTGTTTTATGTTTGTCATTATAAATATCATTTTTTTGGTTGAACCGGCATGTTTAAAACCATAACATGCACAACTCAGGAACTTACAAAGTTCAACTTTGAAAAAGTGAAGGCAATATCAGACATTAGTATGTCCAAACTGTGTTGATCTTGCCTTCATTAGATGGGGTGATGTCACCCCTGTAAAAGCCAAATTTTAAAGATGCACACAAATTGGGAGTCAAATGTGGATTTCCCTCCTGATCCCATGCCTAATGTCAACATGTGCTAGCTCCCATCATGGGGGATCAATGGATGTGTTTCAGGGGTGCAACCCCTTCCTCTCACCAACTTGAGTTGGGAGGAAGGGGTTGCACCCCCAAAACGCGTACCTTGATATCCCGTGATGGCAGATAGCACATGTTGACACACTGTGTGCATCTTCAAAATTTGGCTTTTAAAATACTTTAGAACTTGATTTAAAATAAAAAAGTCCTCGACAAAACGGTACAATTTGTGTGTGTTTTAGATTCTGCCTAAAACATCAATGATGTTCTTCATTTTTTGTTGAACATCATTGATGTTTTCCTTTTATCTTTTCTAAATCACTATTGCACACCATGATCTCCCCGATGAGGACGTGTGCACTTGCACTGTTGAAATGAGTTTCTTCTTCTGCAACATCCACATCACCTAAAAAGAATAAAACACACCATGTAGTATAAATATGCAGGCATACATCTATTACCTGAAGCTCAGACACTAACCTGTTGTGATCACTATTTCAACCACGTCATGAACCTCTCCCTCCACATCCTCAGGTTGTGGTGACCTCCCCTTCTTTAGGAGGTTGGGGGTCCCTGGTGGGGGTCCCTGGTGTCCTCAGATGTCCTCAGATGTCTCGAGTCTTTTCTCCCCTATGTGATAACAAAAAGGTATACTTAGCACACAGATATTTGAGGCAAGAAATAGGAATATGAAACATTGCTTGGAAGTGTCGTACAATTGTCAATTTTGGCAGAGTTCCAAGCTGAAGACATGCTTTTTTCCCTTTCTTAAAGCTGGAATACTTACCTTTTTTGGTAAAGTATCACACATGGAGAGACCCCTAGTATTAACTGGAGCACCTGTGTGGGACACCCTAAAAAGGGCTCCTGCATGCAGATGTGTAAACAGCCGCTGAATGTTCTCTCCTTACACTGAATCAAGTTTACATTTCATTCTAGTTACAAACTCATCTAGACAACAAACTTCTTTTGATACAAATAGGCATGAACAAATGTAGTTAACCTGCATCTGCCAAAAACATCATTTAGTGAGAAAACAAACGATGTTTCCTATGAACGATTACTGTGCTCACGAACCTGAAACTTGCCATTTTAAAGGCCATTTTTAACTGTACAACAGTAAAGAAAAGCACATGGAGCAGCACGAAAGTAATAATAATAATAGAAGCACACGACAAATACTTACTTTTTTGCAGCACTCTCTTAAATTCTTCTGTACTGATTGTTCTCCCTCAATTTGAGGTCTGATCGTTTCCTCAGTTGATCCTTGGATCACCGTACTCCAAAATTCTTCTGCAGACTTTTCACAACTTTACTCATGATTTTGGCCTTTCTCACATTTGGGTTTCTGTACCGTCCATATTTCCCATCATAGTGGGCCCTCTTCAAGATGTCCACCATCCCCACCATCTCCACAAAGGACATATTTGAGGCCTGAAATCTCCTGGATTGTGACTCCGGGCTTTCCTCGTCGTTGCTGCTCTCCTCTGCATGCACCTGCTCTGTCTCCGCCATGTGCTCTCCCACTGCGCCGAAAGAGAAGGGGCGGGAAATATACTAGAAAGAAGGTCAGGGGTGGGCGGAGTTTCACGCATGCGCAGTGTATATAAAGCGTAACACGTGTGCGTCGTACTTACAATTTGTGAGCGGAGGACGGAGTAGCATAAGCGCCAATCGTGCTAACGAAGGTACAGTTTTAACTTGGGGCATCAGTGGCCTATACTGCTTATAGATTGAGGCCTATATTGGGACAAGATTAGGAGAGTTTAGCCTGACATTAGGGTTTGTCTTGTGTTGTGTCTTTCAGATAAAATGGATAGATTCAACGATGATGACTGTCTGTGGCAAGTGAAACACCCATTTTGTAATAATAAAATAAAGAGGAAGTCAGCGCTGGATCAATTGCTGGAATTGGTGAAGCTGGGGATTCCCAGGGCAACCATTTGAAGTCAAAATTGGTGGCCTGAGGAGCACATATAAAAGGGAATGCAAAAGGTCCAGGATTCCATGAGATCAGGAGCAGCAGCAGATGACTTATATGTTCCCAGGCTCTGGTACTACGACAGACTACGGTTTTTGTCAGACCAGACTGAAAGCAGGCCATCACTCTCAACCCTTCCTTCCACTCTACCTTCCACATCAGATGAGGCTTCTGACATACAACCTGGGCCTTCCACCCAGGAAGATGTGGAGGAGCCCAGCTTGAGTCAGGTATAGCATTGTTCAACATATTTTTTGTCACAAAATTAATGATGATAACTAGATGTTATAATTGATCACTAATTTCTAATTTAACAAAGTGGTTTACATATCAATAGACAGTAGTAGCCAAAAATGATTGGGACAAGAATGAAAAATGCTGAGGTCAGAATGATAGTCTTTTCTATTTGTTAACATTGAATTTGCAACAGTCATGAGCTCAAAATTGTGTGTGATTGATGACCAAAAAACTAAAACTATGTCCCATTGTCATACACAGCAAAGTCTTAGCCAGGAGGAGGCCATGGAAAGTCTCAGCCAGGAGGAGGCGGGGGAAAATGGCAGCCAGGAGGTGGCCGTGGAAAGTGGCAGCCAGGAGGTGGCCGTGCCCAGTTGCCTGACCAAATTGCAGGTTCCTCCCCTCTGCCTTCCAACAAAAAGGCCCAGGAAGGGGAGTAACGTGGAGGAGTCAGGGCTTTCTTTGATTCGGCAGGCTACTGCAGCCCTCAGAACCACCTCCAATCTTCAAGAGGCCTATGCCTGCATGACAGCCAGCAAAATGCAGGAAATGGAGGTGGGCCAATGCCTCATTTGTGAGGAAGTCATCTATCAGGCCCTAAATAAGGGGGTGATGTGTGAACTCACAAAAAAAGTCACGTATGTGAGTTGGACCATACTCCTCCTCCACCTCCTGCCACAACTCCAACACCACAGCCACAGTCTGGAAGGAAGCTTGCAAGAAAGTCTTGAGAGTGATGACCTTGGTTCGGTCTGGTCTGGCAAAGATGCAGGCTGTTGTAAGACAAAAGCCTCAGATATGTCACCTGCTGCTGCTCCCGATCTCTCAGAGTCCTGGACCGGATTGTGCTCCCTATTAAATGGACTCCTCAGGCTACCAATTTCGCCAATTTAAACAGTTTCTCCAGCGTTGCCTTCCTCTTTATTTTGTTATGACCCCTAATAAATGTCTATTTTTTCACAAATACTTGGCTATGTGTTTTACTTCAAAAACGACAGTTTGTTTGTGAGTAGGCAGGTACATTTCAAAAATACAAGGTCAAATTAAAATTACCAAGGGACACCAACACCAACCAATCTCCTTGAGGTTAAGAAATATAAGATAATAATGGTGTTGTGGTAACTTGACACACAAAACTACAAAAAAAAATGGAGATCACTAGAAAAAAAACATAAAAAAAAAATAGGGAGATTAAAAAAAAAAGTAGATCACTATAAAAAAAAATTCTAAACATTATTCTGGAGATCTGGCGAAAAAAAAATATAAAGATTATTCAGGAGATAACGAGAAATAATAAAGAAATCAGTTTGTCAGAACTATGTGTTAATATCAGCAGCAAAACAACTTCATTATTCTAGCATTATAAAGAAGGAGAGAATGCGCTGCATTAAAAGATTAACAAATTTGCAGTGTGACGAATGTGCTATCTCCATTCCGAACGCTAGTTTTACCAGACCGTGCGCTTCCGTCTCGTACTTGATTCAGAGCATGCGTGGAATTTTGTGCATCGGAATTGTCTACACACGCTCGAAAGTTACGACAACGGAAAATTTGAGATCCAGCTCTCAAACATCTCTTGTCGGAAATTCCGACACGAAATGTACGATGGAGCCTACACACGGTCGGAGCTTCCGTCAACAAGCTCACATCAAGCATTTGTAGTCGGAAATTCCGATCATCTGTACTCCGCATAACACATTTCACTACGCTTGTCATTTTGGCTGGGCTCGTTTCAGGCTCCTCGGGCTTGAATTCACGTTGGGTGACCTGCTAGGCCTCAGGTGGTAACAAAGCAGACATGTTAGTCCTGTTACACATACTTCCCAGCTTTTGGTTCTCTTGTATTTTCTGTTTTCTGTTTTAACTATCATGTTAGCAGCACATCTTCATGATTAGGTCATGGCGTCACCACTGCAGCACTACCACTATCACGTTTATAGGTACGCACAGATTGAGATGGTCGTTTCTAATTGACTTGAGCGCTGGCAAGTCTCGTCATCTGTACTCACGCTACGATTATTTCTACTCACTTCGGTAGCCTGACATGTTTTCAGGTTCAAAGGCCTCAGTTCTTGTTATTAATTTGCCTGATTACGCCTTAGGTAACTCGGCCTGGTGAATTCACGAGGCTGACACATTTTCAGTCCCGTTTAAACGTTCCTTTATCATTTCACTGGAAAAAAAATAAAAGGGGGGAGGGGCAGCCAGGATGGTCCAAGGTAAGTAATGGGTACGGTTGATGTTTTCTTGACTTTGTTTGTCATGTCACAGGCTGCAGACATCGAGGACTTTGCATCCATCCCCCCTTCTTTGGCTAGGAGTTCGGAACATGGTAGCACACCCTCCTTGAGAACCTGGACCATCCCTAGACTCGTGGCTGAACTGCAGCGCAGGGGTAGCTCATACCCGGCTTCAGCACGCAAGGCTGAGCTGTTCAGACTACTGTTCCCCTGTGCTTTAGGCTGTAGCGCAGAGCAAGTTACACTCCGGACTGTCGTTTCATCCCTTTCTCAAATCCACGCTACGCTGAGTTGCCTGGCCTCTTCCTGCCAAGAATTGCGTGCAAGGGTGGAGGTGTTGGAGGCTCAGCCGAGCCCAGTGTCAGGACTATCTGCCACTCCAGGGAGTGGCCCCGTACCCATAGGCCCAGGTAATGGTATGGGTGTTCCTACTATTACACCGGCTCTTTTTATTCCCGTTAACATCAGGAAGGATATACTGGAGGGCAAAGATGTTAATTTAGCATCACTATTGATAACTGCTCATGATGTTGCCGATAACAGGTCATACGCTTGTGGCGATGTTTCAGTGGTGGTTAAGACTAGGAATCATAGGCTCAGCCACAAACTTTCTATCCCGGAGTTTGTCCTAGCCTTAAGCTTATACAGAGAAGTCATTTGCTCAGTGAGTCCGTTCAGGAGGGAAGAGCTGGATAATTACATTCACACATCGCTCATTTTTGGCCAAGGCCGCTGCCTGCTTTGCTTAGTTCCAAGTGGTGACGGTGTGGAGTAACATAGGCACTGAGTTGTTTTGCCGGCATTTTGCTGGGCTTAGGTCACCAGTTTGTGCTACTTGTCAGTCATCCACTCACACCGCGTACTGGTTCCCCAATTAAGAACTTCCCCTGCTACCAGAGACGTCCAGGAGTTCAGGCACTACACTCCCGACCCCAGTCCATCCCGTACCTTGTGACAAGTTGGGCCGGCCCATTCATTTTCTGGGCAAATCTCAAATCCGCAATAATTTTAACCTTGGTTCATGCAATTACAGCTAGTGCCGTCTGTTACACATCTGTACCAGTTGTTTCAGGGCTCGCCCCAAGTCGGCCTGTACACTGAGACAGTTCAAGTCCATGTGATTAAGTCGCATCAATGTGCCTTTTTTACAGGATTGTTTAGCCTCCCATCCATCACCATTGTTGAGCAAATTTTTGGTGGAATGTTTCATGGGGGGATTCCACACTGGGTTCGTTTCCCTGCCAATAGGCACTTTTGGAGGAATCTGAGGTCATCTACCATAGATGTGGAGGTGGTAGATGTGTTACATCCCCTTTCCAGGTTTGGAGGGTCAACGCCCTGGGCCTTGTCAAAGGTAAATTTTCCAATAAATTTAGGTTAATTTATGATATATCAGCCCCTCATTGTTCATAGGTGCCTAGCCTTAACTTGTTAATACCATCCGAGGAGTTCTCACTTAAATATGCATTGGTGGAATAAGCAATTCAGTGTATCATTGGGGCAGGTGTGGGCGCTTGGCTGTCCAAAGCTGACATCATGGATGCCTTTAAACTTCTCCCAATTCTGCCTTCACTCTGGCAGTGGCATGGTATTACGTGGAGAGGGTTTTTATTATTTTGCCACCAAACTCACCTTTGGCTCCAAAAGTAGTCCCTGGCTGTTTGATTGCTTTGCACAAACACTCAGTTGGATCCTCACACACAGAGAAAGTTGTCAGGAAGTGATACATTATTTGGCCGATTTTATCCTCATTGACATTTATTGACCTCCGACCTTCAAAAACTTTTTTGCGGCGTTAGACATCCCACTGGCAGTCAAGAAAATAGAAGGCCCTGTTACTAGACTCACCTTCCTGGGGATCGTGCTGGATACTCAGTCCATGTAGGCCAGTCTTCCCGTAGACAAACTGATAAGGATCAGGGAATGCATATATGCGTTCACCATCTCCCAAGTTTGTACTAGGGCTGAGTTACAGTCTCTGCTGGGAATGCTGAATTTCGTGATGAGGATCATCCCCCAGGGGTGGTCTTTCATTTCTAGGTTATTGTCTTTGTTACCTGCAGCTCCCGACTCTGATTCTCGTATCAGATTGGATCCTTCCGCTTTATCAGATCTATACATGTGGGATGAGTTCCTGCAACATTGGAATGGTGTTACCATGTTTGTCAGCGTTTTCCCCTCAGGTTTTTACAGACGCAGCAGCCACAAATGGCTTTGCGGCTTTTTGTGGCTCACACTGGCTGACGGGGCCTTGGCCAGACAAAGTTTTGTCTATTCAAGGGTTCACAGAGACGTCAGCCTTGTTCGAAATCTACTCCATTGATGCGGCTGCACAGGTGGGGGGTCATTTTGGGCAGGTCAGACTGTGTTTTTTTCCACGGATAATCAAGCCACGGCTGAGATCGTCAACAAGGGCATATCTAGGTCTTTACTTATGTCTTTCGTGCACAGGCTCATTTGGCTCTCCCTCTGATTTAATTTCCACATACACTGCGGATTCATCAATGGTGTAGACAATGAAGCGGCAGATGCACTGTTCCGGTTTAATTACACACTGTTTTTCCAGCAGGTCCCAGACGCTGACGTTAGCGCCACTCCGGCCCCACACTTTCTTCAGTTATTGATGGACCTAATACCCACTGGACCGTTGATTGATAAATCATTGTCAGTGAACACCAGGAAGGCATATGTCACGGCCTGTAATGTTTTCCAGACCTTCCAGGCACGGTATTCTGAGGTTGATGGCTACAGTGTTCAGTATTTACTAGCGTTAACTGCCTTTTGCTACTGTCAGCTTAAGCTGGCCCAATTGCACCATCAGGACTTACTGTATTTAGCAGGTATTCAGCACTTTTTGGTCTATGGGACCCCAGCAGGCTATCCATTTTTTCAGCACACTTCATTAAAGCGGTCCTCAAAGGGATTCAGAAGAGTAGCCCTCCTGCTGTATCTAGCAGGCTGCCCATCACGGGACAGATGTTCCGGGGCATGTCGGATTTACTCGCTAGGTCTCCCTTTGGGTTGCTGCCTAGCTTAGTGCTTAAGGTGGCCCGGTTTTGGTCTTAGACCAGCTTGTAAGGGCAACGGTGGACAAGCCTAGGGACAGTCCACTATTGCCTTTCCCTTGTGCTCCGCTCTCTACTGCTCAGTTTGTGAGTCATTGCCGCACCCTTCTGGCCAATTTGGGTTTGAACCCCAAGGCTTTTTCGGGCCATTTTTTTAGAATTAGGGCAGCTTCCGCAGCCTCTCGCCAAGGGGTCCCGGTTCATGTAATAAAAAAATTAGGTAGATGGAAGTCATTTTGCTTCTCTAGATATATCCCGGATCCTCTGGTCGAGGTGTCACAGGCATTTGTTGTTTTGACTGATTAATTGTTACATTTCAGTTTTGCAATACATTTTTGATGAGCTTCATCCTACTGACTTTATTTTTGCCCCCTTTTAGGCATACTGACCACGTGACCATGGCACACCCAAGGTCTATTTTCCGTAGCTTCTTCCTTTTCCTAAACAATCCATAAGGAGACTCTGAGTACAAGTGTAAGGCCTGTGTTTGTGGGAGGAGTCAGGCTGCATAAAGCCTCCCCTCCGTCCCTCCTTCCCTGTCGGCGGTGGCTCTCGTATCCCATCCACCCATTCTCTTTCTTTCTTTTACTTTACTCCACGTGACCACGGCACACCCCAGGTCTATTTTCCATAGCTTCTTCCTTTTCCTAAACAATCCATAAGGAGACAAATGTGAGTTTTTTGTTACTATTAATGTTATTATCCTTAAAGAGCAAATTCACGTTAAATAATTGCCCCCCCCCTGAGTACAGTTCACCTGGTAACATATTTACCTGAATTCCCGATCCAACAATGTTTGTTGTGTGCTCAGCATTGCACAGGTTTTGCAAAGTCAACTTTTGTACAGTGGAGTACAGCCACCTTAAAGAATGAAGTGGGCCGTAGTACACATGCACAAGAAGGAAAGTCTGATGAAAGTTGTCTGTGTGAAGCAGGGATGTTTTCTAAAAGCAGTAGGCCTGTGTGCAAAATGATAAGTTGAGCCCCCTGGCCTGTGAACAAGAAAATGTGGCACACACGGCCAAAAGTGGGCTTGTTTCTAAGTTGACTTACATAGAATAGTATGAGACAGTGTTGATTAGGGAATGTACAGCACAGTATCCTAACATTGGGGCACCTGTTCAGGGGTGAGTTGTAAATGAATTACTACTGACCTCTGAACTCTGCATCACTTACTACTGACCCCTGAACTCAGTGTCACTTACCACTGAACTGTGTGCTGCTTACTACTGACCTCAGCACTCTGCATTACTTACTACTGACCACTGAACTCTGTGTCATTTACTACAGACCTATGAACTCTGCATCATTTACTACTGACTCCTGAACTCCGTGTCACTTACCACTGAACTGTGTGCTGCTTACTACTGACCTCTGCACTCTGCATCACTTACTACTGCCTTCTGCATCACTTACTGCTGACCACTGAACTCTGGGGTCAAGGGTAAGCTATGATAAGTTCAGGGATCAAGAGTAAATAATGTAGAGTTCAGAGGTCAGTAGCAACTGATGCAGTATTAAGAAGTCAGAAGTAGGTGATGCAGCATTCAGGGTTCAGTAGTGACACAGAGTGCAGAATGCAGTAGTAACTATCTGTCCCACAGTGCAGTCAAACACCCCACCCCACCTTGCACAACTTACCTCTGTTCTCCCTCTTCCTGGACTCATTGTACTGCAGCTCCAGCTCTCTTCCTCCACCTCTTCCCCTAGTAAGTTGGGCTAAATCACAGCCATGCAACAAGGGTCCACCCCAAAGAGCAAAGAAGAGAGCGAAGAAGAAAGCGAACGAGAGAGCAAAGAAGAAAGACATGGAGACATGAAAAATGATCATTAGGGCATTGTTTTAAAGTTTATTTACTGCTTGTTAACAATTTAGTAATACTTGAATTTCCATAACCTGGCCACAGGTTCACTTTACAATTTATTTTGTGATATGTTAAAGAGGGATTTCCAATTCAAAAAGCAACTCTGCCAAAAACTATTTCTCTGTTTTGAGGGGAGTAAAATATAGTTATATCCTCAGTGTTTCTTAGCTGTTTATTTGTAGCCACAATATAATATTATTCCTTCAGTCTCTTATTGTGTTGGCATCTTAAGCCTGGTTTGTTAGCTTTGTTATGATTGTCTCCTTCATATATTCTCTATATCTGTTTGTAAGGAGAATCCACTAGAGGAAAGGTGATACAACATTTTAGATTATTCGTAGAAATATACAAATAAGTCTAAACAGGGCTTTTTTTTTCCGACAATAGGTGCAGGAACTCTCCTTTTCTTCGCCCCTAGCCACCTCTGAGCACCCTTCCTTGGTTCCATCCCCTACCCACCTCCCAGTACTGCCCATTTTAGACAATACAGAACCAAGTATCATTTTGTGGTGCTAAGTAATTTGTATGGAATTTGGTAATGATATTAAGAAAAGCAGTAAAATGGATCCCATTCAACCAACAATAGATCCCCCTAACAACAATGTACCACCCACAACAAAATCCACCCCCCCCAGCAACAACAGTAGATCTCCTTCAGCAACAACTGACCCCCCAGCAACATAAGACCTACCGCTAGCAACAAAAGGTCCCCCACCAGCAACAATAGATCTCCTTCAGCAACAATAGACCCTCCTGCAAAAATAGATCCCCTCCAGCTTGAATAGATCCCCCAGCAGTGAGCATCAATACCCTGCAGCGCACCCCAGCACCCCTTGCCATTACATACAGTCAGTCCTGGAGGTGCCGGAACTGTGTTCCTGCTGAAAAAAAGCCCCGAGTCTAAGCCATAACATAAGCCTTACAGGCAGGAAGGAAGGAAGCTAGAACTACCCAATGGAGTGTCTGAAAGCTTTGACGATCTTACTCAGACTCTGCTGTGCTCCATCCCTCTTTTATTTACCCTTTAAATTAAAAACCCATATCAATTTGAAACCATTGTGTACAAAAATATGGTTACCAATCTCCCAAACCCTGCTTGTAATCATAAATGGACCTGTTTCAGTTAAGGTACTTGGCAGTTTCGAGGTTAGCCATTCAGACCCTGCCCTCATCAGCTTCATTGGTTCTAAGCATTTGATTTTACAAATCTAAAGGAAGAGAGGATTTCTATGTAAAATGGGCATCCAATTTAATATGGCTTACAATGATTTGGCGAATGCAAGTAAACATGCAGTACTAGAATACATGAAGAATAAAAGACAGATACCCAGTGGTGCAATGTGTCTAAGGGATTACATCAAGATTAGTAAAAGTGAATGCTCTGCTCTTGACACTTATGTGTGGAGAACCAGAGATGCTTTTGTTGTAACTCAGCAGTCAGTTGTCTAGTGGCTTGGGTGAGTACACAGCTCCTATTGTTCAGCTGTATGACAGTCTCATGCCGCGTACACACGGTCGGATTTTCCGATGGGAAATGTTCGATGGGAGCTCGTTGACGGAAATTCCGACTGTCTGTAGGCTCCATCGGACATTTTCCGTCTGAATTTCCGAGAAACAAAATTTGAGATCTGGATCTCAAATTTTCCGACAACATAATCTGTTGTCATAAATTCTGATCATGTGTACACAATTCTGTTGCACAAAGTTCCACGCATGCTTGGAACCAAGCAGAAAAGCCGCACTGGCTATAGAACTTTATTTTTCTCGGCTCGTCATACGCGTTGTATGTCACCGCGTTCTTGGCGTTCGGAATTTTCGACAAGATTTGTGTGGTCGTGTGTATGCAAGACAAGTTTGAGCCAACATCCGTCGGAAAAAAAAACATGGATTTTATTGTCGGAATGTGCGATCGTGTGCACGTGGCATAACAGTTTCTTGCAAGTTTTAAATAATGTCAGCTGCTGGGAAGGGTTATTGCCTCCATGACAAACCTACCCCAGAAACTGCTAACGTGTGCAGTTATATAGCAGAAGCCTCATGGGGCAATTTCAGCCCCTTTAAAGTGGACCTAGACTAAAACATATCGCTCAGTGTAAAGCATATCTATAGACAGACATCCCCACCGAAATAATAATACAGACATTAGGGGGAGATTGCCAGTGACACCCCCATCCCTCCACCACCACCATGGACATCCCTATGGGGTGACATCTCCCTGCCTGCAGGAAATAATAAAATAGACGCAAGGGGGGGATCGCCATTGATATCCTACTGAGGGAGAATGACAGCCCCCCATCCCCCACCTACCACTATGGACATCCCTATTCAATACATACCCATTGCACTCTATGGGGTGACTCCCCCCCACCACCACGTAATACAGACATGGGGGGGTGATTGCCCATGACAGATTACTCCCTTCATAGAGATGTGGGGGGGGCTGTGATCACCAGAGCCCCCCCCCCTCACATTGCAAGGGGATCTCTGCAGACCCTAATGTAGAGAGTAACTCTGATGTAAGAGGGAAGACTGCGGACCCTAATGTAAAGGGGGGGGCTTTGGTGAACAGAAACCACCTTACATCAGAGTTCTCCTTTACATTATGGTCCGCAGTGGCCCCTCTTGCACTGTAAGGGGGAACCCTGCAGATTCTGTTGTAGAGGAGAACTCTGAGGACTCTACTCTGATATATGGGGAACTCTGGGGACTCTTGTGTAAGGTTCTGGTGACCTCCTTACATCAGAGTTCCCTTTACATCAAACTATGCAGCGTTCCCCTTTACATCAAATACTGCAGCATTCCCCTTGACACATATAAAAATATTTATATAAAAATATGTTATCAAGGAAAAAAAAAAGTCAGTTTTACAGTTTTTTTTTTTTTTTTGGAGGGGGGCACTTCAGAATTCTTTGCCTATAAGCACCTTAGATGTAAATCTGGCCCTGCCTATTATAGTGCTTACTTTAAGCATTGTTGTTGCTTTGTACCCACTTAGGGAAGTCTCCCTCCCTGCAATAATACTGGTCTTCTTGTTTTTAGCAGACATTGCAGTAATAACTTTGTTTTTTTTTTTTCTGCTCAAAAACTTTTCTAAAGGTCCAGCCTCTTCTCATGTCATTTCCCCTAACATCAATGTCTATCATATTTGGTACTGCTTAACCCCCTACTTCATTCAGTTACATAACTTATAACAAGAGGGATAGATTGGGCAGTTTCAGTTTTCCTCTAGGGAAATGAAGGGCATCTTTGCCCTGTAATATCTTGAGTAGATTACCACATTTCTGGTAATGCGCATGCACTCATAGTAACACACGGAATGGTAGCGTTGTTGCTTGCATGCATAGTCAATTTTTAAGAACAAGAAGAAATTGCTCAGATGAGATATTATTTCAAAAAGAAGCCAATATTTTGCAAAAAAAAAACTTCTGGAGAGAGTAATACAAAATCATGCCCCAAAAAAGCATATCAGAGGGCAATAGAAAATACTAGTAGTGATTTACTATATGGCACTAAGAAAGGTAAAAAAGATGGATGACACTACTAGGATAATAATTAGGTATTCTAACCAACACACAAAATTACAAAATATCATACATAAGTATTGGCATCTACTATCCATGTAACCTAATGTGGGTAGACTTATATCTAAAAACTCCATACCATAACCTTTAGACGTGCCACTACGATCATATCATCCTAAGTGAATTTAAATGGGAGGAAAGACATGATCCCTGTCTCAAAGGGACATATACATGTGGAAGCTGCAATCATTGCAGATATATATATATACGTGGGTCCCTCATGCAATTTGCCCAATGGTCAAATTTTTAGGGCACAGCACTTGCCAACTGTAAAACATATGGTGTGGTCTATTTAATGTTATGTGACTGTGACTCTTTTTTTTTCCAAGATAACGTTTATTGAATTGTCAAAACAAACATATAGAAACAGCAGCATCACATGTGAGCTAGGTTAACAGAAAATCAAATAATATTTGTTCAAATTTTGTTCAAATCTAATGCATTAGTTCATACACAATTATAAGTTCATTTAAAAATAGAGAGGAAGCCTGGGGGGCCATGCAGTATGGAAAGGGAGAATCACCCTTTGTAAAACTTATCCAGTTCGAAGGATACTCCATATCAGTAAGATTAATATTTATTACACCAAAGTGCCTTGCGTTGTTCAGATATTCCTTTTCTGGTGACTATGTTATGTTGAAAAGTCCTACTGAGTATCCTTTTGTTGTTAGTGGATATCCTCTGAATAGGAGTGATGATGATTTAGTGTTCTTAATTTTTCTTTTATGGTATAATGAACTTGGTGTATCAATATGTCGGGTATTTGAACTTTATCTTTTCTGTAGCTAATAGTTTATACTGTGTAGTTGACCAAGGCCCACCAAGGTCCTATCTGTGTATGGTTAGCCGGGTTGTGGCCTTCGGACCTCTAGCAATCACGAAAGATAACTGGAGTGCGACTGATAGCAGTTCAAAATAATTGGGCCATCAGTTGTGCGAGGTGATGTAAATCCCTTACACGTAAAGGTAAAGGGAATATGTCTTCCCTGTGCGTGTATTGTCAATTCCGAGGGCGTATGGTGTGGGGGGGGGGAGTTGGGCTGGGTGCACAGGGCACATCCCTGGAACTGTTCCTGAACCCTTATATGATGGTGTATGGTTAGGGTTTCAGTCTCAATTTGTGTTTGGTTTTTGAGGGGTACCGTTGGGTTGTACATATACGGCAGGGTAATGGTATGTGTCTGATCGGGATAACCAATAAGGAAATGAGAAAGTAGAGTCAAACAAGCAACTATCTGTCTTTTCCCTACGCCCCCTCCTTGTGCTACAATCTTAAGTACTGTTTAGAAGCGTGGTGTATTTGGACGTTGTTCGGAAATGTTGCCAGCAAGCCCATGTTTTCCAAAAAGTAGTGGATGTGTCATGGGCTTGGTGTACTAGGTCCTCCATTTCAGCTACCTTGTTCACTCTCTTAATCCACTCCCTTATTGTAGGTGTGTGGGGAGACTTCCAATGGACTGGAATACACATTTTCTCAGCATTAAGTAGGTGTAGGGCTAAAGAACGACGGTAAGTTTTCTCAGGTAAGATTTGAAACAAGAGAATCTGGATGCCGCACACTGGATAAAGTTGAAAATTCTTCTTTATTATAAAATCAGGATCATCAAAGATACAGGACAATCAGGCAGATGGTACAGACACAGCTGACGCGTTTCGCACTCTAATTTGAGTGCTTACTCATAGCTATGAGTAAGCACTCAAATTAGAGTGCGAAACGCGTCAGCTGTGTCTGTACCATCTGCCTGATTGTCCTGTATCTTTGATGATCCTGATTTTATAATAAAGAAGAATTTTCAACTTTATCCAGTGTGCGGCATCCGATTCTCTTGTTTCAAATCTTGCCTCAATTTGCATTTAGCCAGCACCTGGGACTCCCCTCCTCTGAAGGATCTACTAAACACACACCTGGGAGCAAGTCTACCTGAGCGGTGAATCACCTTCCAAGTTTTCTCAGGTAGTGTGGAGTGGTGGAGAAGCATTTGGGCTGGTAGGAGGTCTATTTGGAGTGTTGTAATACGTGTTGTAAGGCGGTGGATCTCTGTCCAGAAATGAGAGATCGAGGGACAATCCCACCAGATGTGGAGAAGCGAGCCTTCCTTAGCATGGCATCTTCAACATGTGGGTGGAATCGCAGGCTTAAGTTTGTGTAGCTTGAGGGGTGTTTTGTACTATCTGGAAAATAGTTTGAAGCCATTTTCTTGGGCAGATACAATAATCTAACCTTTGTGTATATTTTCCCCAATTCTACTTCTGAAAGGTTGATGGAGAGGTCTCTTTCCCAATGTATGCTTGCTATATTAGATTTAGCACTGTGTTCATCAAATCGGATTGCATAAATGATAGAGATCAAGTAACGTTGAGGTACAGTGTTGGTACAGAGCGACTCGAATTGTGAGTGTTGTCTCGAAAATGCTGGGTGTGTCCGAGCTTCGGTAAGAAAATGGCGAAGTTGCATGTATGACCAGAACGAGATATGTTGATCTAGCGTCTGTGCTGTGAGTGTGGATAGTGGTAAAAAGATATCTCCAGTGTGTGGCTTTAGTTCTGAAAGGAAGGTATCGTCATTACCCGGTGGGAAATTAAATTGGTGACACGTTTTATTGAAAATTTGCAGCATGTTGCCAATTAATGGGTGCTGTTTGCATTGTTGTGGAATGTGGCTCGTGGCGATCCAGGGTATTTGTCTAAGTGGTAAATGTGAGAAAGCATGTTCTATGGAGATCCAAGCTTTCGTGTGTGCATGGATATTCCAGTCTACAACTCTGGTTAGTTGACACGCCCAATAATATTTGTGAATGTCTGGTAGTGCTAGACCACCTTTCAGTTTGGGTAGAGTTAGTCTTGTAAAGCTCAATCTGGGTCTTGATTTACCCCAAATGAAATCTGAACAGGATTTGCGAATTGAAGCAAAGAATGACTGTGAAAATTTTACAGGGACCGTCTGTAGGACGTAGAGTAATTTTGGTAGGATATTCAGTTTATTAATAGATGTTCTACCAAACCATGAAAATAGTCCTGGCGACTAGCATTTGAGATCTTTCTGAATATTTTGAAGAATAGGTTTATAGTTCTTGCTATATAAGTCCGATAACTGGGCCAGTATTTGAATTCCAAGGTACGTAATTTAATTTGGTTGCCATTTGAACGGGAAATTTGTTTGGCATTGTGCTTGGATCTCTTTTGTCAATGATATATTTAATGCTTCTCATTTAGTGCAGTTGATTCGTAGGTTGGCCAAGGTGTCAAATAACATCAAGTCTTTGAGGAGATTGGGTAACGTGGTGTGCAGGTCTTTTAAGAATAAGAGAATGTCATCCGTGAATGCCGCAAGCTTGTAAGTGTTCTCTGCTATTGAGATATCTTTGATGTCCTGGTTATCTTTGATACGTATGAGGAAAGGTTCTAGAGTGAGCACAAAAATTAGCGGGGAGAGTGGGCAGCCCTGACGTGTCCCATAGCAGATGGAGAAGGCACTCAACAGGTGGCCATTGACTCGAACCCTAGCTGTCTGACCCGAGTATAATGTCAGTATTAATTGTAACATACGTTCACGCTTGCCAATCGCTTTGAGAACTTCTGCTATGTAATCCCATGCCACCCTGTCGAATGCCTTCTCCGCATCCAAGGAAAGAAAAAATCCATGTTGGTGTGTTGAAGTCAGCCATTTATGTGTATTAATTGCTTTCAGGGTATTATCTCTCGCCTCTCTCCTTGGTATAAAGCCTACTTCGTCTAGAGAAATACGATTGGGTAGTAGGGGCAAGAGTCTGTTAGCTAAAATTTTGTGTAAATTTTGAGGTTTACATTCAATAATGAGATTAGTCCATAATTGGAAACTGGTGTCGGGTCTTTGTTAGGTTTTGGGAGTAAAGTAATATGTGCTGTTAAAAGGTCTCTGGGAGGAGGGTTGTCTGCAGAAAGGGTGTTAAATGCGTTAAGGAAATGAGGATGCAGCGCGTATCTATGTAGTACCCCACCGTCAGGCCGTCCAGGCCTGGGCTCTTGCCTGGTTTTAATTGTTTGAGTTCGGTCCTGGCTTGGGTAAGTTCCTGGAGAGTGGAGATTGCTTTAGACATTTTGTGCTCTCTTTCTAGCTCATGAATGCGGTTTGAAAGTCTTGATGTGTGGGCTTGTCTCTGTTGTCTTCTTTTAGTGGTAATAGCAATTAATTCCCCTTGTATAGAACATTTATGGGCTTCCCATTTAGTCATGGGGAAATTTCTGGGGCATTATTATCTTGGAAGTATTGAATAAGTCGGTCATGAATTGTAGACGCTATCAGGGTGTCTGTAAGTACGGATGGGTCCAAGCGCCATATCGGGGAGTGAGGCTGGGCTGTCATAAAATCAATGGACATGGTAATAGGATGATGGTCCAATATGAACATTGGCTCATTGGTGACTTTGAGGAGCATGGGAAGATCTCTTTGAGATAGAAAAAGGTAGTCTAGTCTGGAATATTGGTTATGTGGGTTAGAGTAAAAGGTGTAATCTTTTTCCATAGGATTTAGTGTGCGCCAGAAATCGTGCAGTGTTAATTCTTGCAGCTGTTTATTGATTGCATGCAACGCAGTAAAGGGTAACTACCGGAAGATGTATCTAGAAGTGGATTCAGTGGGATATTAAATTCTCCACCTACTATCAGTGTACCCTCCTGAAAAGATGCAAGTTTTTGTAGGGTGTGTCTGAAAAAGGCACTTGTTTGACATTAGGCACATATAAATTAGCTAGGGTAAGGTGTTTACCCCACAATGAACCTTTGATGAACGGGAAATGCCCCTCTTCATCCAAGAGGGAGTATATTATTTGGAAAGGACAATTTTTTGAAAAAAGGATAGAGACCCCTTTTGCTTTGGATTCCCTATTAGTGTGTAATACTGTTGGGAAATGGCGTGAGGGATTATGTAGACCAGCTAAATCTGGAACTACCCTGACACCACTGTGTGGGAGGTTTGGTTGACTCTGGCATGAATAGATAACCTTTTAGAATGGGACGTGTCCCACTATGTGAGGATGGTTTGTATGAGGCTTGTGAACCTTATTAATTGGGAATTCATGTATGTTTTACAAAAGAATGTGCTGTAAGAATTATGCCCCGTACACACGGTCGGATTTTCCGACGGAAAATTTGTGATAGGACCTTGTTGTCGGAAATTCCGACCGTGTGTAGGCTCCATCACACATTTTCCATCGAATTTTCCGACACACAAAGTTTGAGAGCAGGCTATAAAATTTTCCGACAACAAAATCCGTTGTCGGAATTTCCGATCCTGTGTACACAAATCCGACGCACAAAGTGCCACGCATGCTCAGAATAAATAAAGAGATGAAAGCTATTGGCTACTGCCCCGTTTATAGTCCCGACGTACGTGATTTACGTCACTGCGTTCAGAATGATCTGATTTTCCGACAACTTTGTGTGACCGTGTGTATGCAAGACAAGTTTGAGCCAACATCTGTCGGAAAAAATTCTAGGATTTTGTTGTCGGAATGTCCGATCAATGTCTGACCGTGTGTACGGGGCATTAGAGTTCTCCTATATGAGTGTTTATAGTGTGGATCGTAATTAAGAGAGGGAAGAAGAAATGGGGTGATGTGATGTGAGCATGTGCCTCAGAACCTCCGGATTGTTGTCAGAGAGATTTAGTCTGATTTAGTCTCAGCATTCTCCGTATGGTTCTATTAACCTACGGTCTCGTTCAGTGGAGAACTTGGTATATTGAGCGCTTTTATGAGCAAAGGGAAAAGCTCTGAGCAACCAGGAACAATATAACAAAGAACATAAAACCTGATAATCGTAAAACCTTAGAAATCTAAAAATTCAAAAAGCATTTGATATATAACATGCAAAACCTGAACTACCCCTAGTGAAAACTACGAGGCTCGTGTAGACATTATGTGGTGAGCATATTGCGCTTATTCACCTAATGGGTGCGTGTAAACTGAGTATCATCTAAAGGTGAACAGGAAGATGATGGATAAGACAAGCTGGATAGTTATCACCTTATGATGATAGGGCCGGAATCCAAAGAAGTTTCCAGTGGCACTTGACTTCTGAGCTAGACATCCTTGTACTTCTCTGGAGATTGTATTGCCTAATGATAAATAAGGCTGTGGTTGGCCGTTCTGGTCAGAGAAAGCTTGGTAGAGAAAGGAGTTCTTCCTATCTCTCGGTCATATATACAGTGATCGGTAAGCGAACCTGAGATCAATTCTCACGTGTATGACTTCTAGGTACTATTATAAGGGTTTACCAGCATGTCAATTTTAGAAATGACGTGGGTTAGAGACGAGTTCGGACACGTATGAAAGTGTTGGCTGTCGGTCTAAATCTTTAACAGTAGCTCAGACCTTGCCCATAGGGATATGGTGAAGGCAGCTTGCAGTGCGGCTCTCCCTTTCATCAGAATGCAAGAACAGTAACCTTATCCCCCTAAGGAAGAAAATCGTGGCTGTGGCCTATCATCCCGGTACTTAGTCAGGACCTAAGTCAGCCTAAGCTCTGAATGAGTATGCTATAGCACAGGCAACAATGAAGGTTGAAGCGTAACCCCTTTCAACCTTTTGCAGTTCACAGAAGGAGGAGCTTGTGGGACCAACCGCTCTGAAAGTATGTTAATCACGTGGGGTGGGTTGGAGCTATGTCTAATCTGTAGAAGTATTACTGTTAGCCGCAAGGATTAGGGAATTACAGTGTAATTGCTCTGGAGCCGCACAATCGATCCCTATTAATGACTATATCTTATTCCTTCATCCGAAAGGGGTGACTAGTAGTGTAAGTTGCTACTCTATGACAGAACAATGAGCGGTTAGTCCCCCGAGCTCCTTCCTCCTACACAATAACATTTTCAGTTCAGTTCAAACTGTAAAAAATAATAACCACATTTGCAGGAACGTAAGGCTATGGTTCCTGACAATCCATCATAGAGAGAGTTGGGGTTATGGTAGTGTCGGCAGTCCAGATTGCTATTACTGTAAATAGTAAAAAGGATACGTCCCTGATCAATGCAGGTATACGGCCCTTAAGAAAAAGGAGGACTTTAGTGTAATTAGACCCAAGGAGTCTCTGATGTCAGGTGTAGGAAGTCTTTTATCAAGGACCAGAAGTGCGGTGACTAGTAATGTTCAATTAGCGACCATACAAGTTTTCTTTCCCGTCAGGGATATACGTGAAGGTGTCGTAGTCACTCTGAACCATGACAACGGATGGCCTTAGTATAGCAGGGGTATCTATTTGGCAATTGGTTGAAAAACGGAGCCTGTGTAAATTATGCAGTGTAGGGGTAAGAAACAACTTAACTGTTTAAAGAATACTGTGCGATGCTCCTTTGGAGGGTCAGGTTATCTAGCGATCCCTTCTGGCTCTGCGTGTATGCAGAGATTTAGTTGGGCTGTTGAGTGAAGAAGGATGTGAGCCTGGGTATTGCGACCTAGCAAATGAGGGTGGTGATAAATGGGAGTACTCAGAATTGTCAGGGGTGGGTAGTGGGCTCCCCCAGGGTTCTGTGCTGGGACCAATCCTATTTAATTTGTTCATAAACGACCTGGAGGATGGAGTAAACAGTTCAATCTCTGTATTTGCGGACGATATTAAGCTAAGCAGGGCAATAACTTCTCTGCAGGATGTGGAAACCTTGCAAAAAGATCTGAACAAATTAATGGGGTGGGCAAACATGGCAAATGAGGTTCAATGTAGAAAAATTTAAAATGATGCATTTGGGTGGCAAAAATATGAATGCAAGCTATACACTGGGGGTATCTCTGGAGGAATCTAGAATGTAAAAGGACCTGGGGGTCCTAGTAGATGACAAGCTCAGCAATGGCATGCAATGCCAAGCTGCTGCTAACAAAGCAACCAGAATATTGGCATGCATTAAAAAGGGTATCAACTCCAGAGATAAAACAATAATTCTCCCGCTCTACAAGACTCTTGTCTGGCCGTACCTAGAGTATGCTGTCCAGTTCTGGGCACCAGTCCTCAGGAAGGATGTACTGGAAATGGAGCAAGTTCAAAGAAGGGCAACAAAGCTTATAAAGGGTCTGGAGGATATTAGTTATGAGGAAAGTTTGCGAGCACTGAACGTATTCTCTCTGAAGAAGAGACGCTTGAGAGGAGATATGATTTTAATATACAAATAACGCACTGGTGACCCCACAATAGGAATAAAACTTTTTTTCAGAAGAGAGTTTAACAAGACTCGTGGCCACTCATTAAAATTAGAAGAAAAGAGTTTTAACCTCAAACTACGTAGAGGGTTAGAGCGGCAAGGATGTGCAATTTCCTTCCACAGGCGGTGGTCTCAGCGGGGGTATTGATAGTTTCAAGCAACTATTAGATAAGCACCTGAATGACCGCAACATACAGGGATATACAATGTAATACTGACATATAATCACACACATAGTTTGGACTTGATTAGGGATGAGCTTCGAGTTCGAGTCGAACTCATGTTCGACTCGAACATCGGCTGTTCGCCGGTTCATCGAACAGCGAACAATTTGGGGTGTTCGCGGCAAATTCGAATGCCATGGAACACCCTTTAAAAGTCTATGGGAGAAACCAAAAGTGCTAATTTTAAAGGCTTATATTCATGGTATTGTCATAAAAAGTGTTTGGGGACCTGGGTCCTGCCCCAGGGGACATGGATCAATGCAAACATTTTTTTTTAAAACGGCCATTTTTTGGGAGCAGTGATTTTAATAATGCTTAAAGTGAAACAATAAAAGTGTAATATCCCTTTAAATTTTGTACCTGGGGGGTGTCTATAGTATGCCTGTAAAGGGGCGCATGTTTCCCGTGTTTAGAACAGTCTGACAGCAAAATGACATTTCAAAGGAAAAAAAGTCATTTAAAACTACTCGCGGCTATTAATGAATTGCCGGTCCGACAATATACATAAAAGTTAATTGATAAAAACAGCATGGGAATTCCACACAGGGGAACCCCGAACCAAAATTAAAAAAAAAATGATGTGGGGGTCCCCCTAAATTCCATACCAGGCCCTTCAGGTCTGATATGGATATTAAGGGGAACCCCGGCCAAATTTTTTTTTAAAAATGGCGTGGGGTCCCCCTCAAAATCTATACCAGACCCTTCAGGTCTGGTATGGATTTTAAGGGGAACCCCGCACCAAAATAAAAAAAAAAATGGCGTGGGGTCCCCCATACCCCCAAAATCCATACCAGACCCTTATCCGAGCACGCAACCTGGCAGGCCACAGGAAAAGAGGGGGGACGAGAGAGCGCCCCCCCTCCTGAACCGTACCAGGCCACATGCCCTCAACATTGGGAGGGTGCTTTGGGGTAGCCCCCCAAAACACCTTGTCCCCATGTTGATGGGGACAAGGGCCTCATCCCCACAACCCTTGTGGTTGTGGGGGTCTGCGGGTGGGGGGCTTATCGGTATCTGGAAGCCCCCTTTAACAAGGGGACCCCCAGGTCCCGGCCCTCCCCCCTGTGTGAAATGGTAAGGGGGTACAAAAGTACCCCTACCATTTCACAAAAAAACTGTCAAAAATGTTAAAAATTACAAGAGACAGTTTTTGACAATTCCTTTATTTAAATGCTTCTTCTTTCTTCTATCTTCTTCCTTCTATCTTCTATCCTCTATCTTCCTTCGGTTTCTTCCTCCATTTTCTTCTTCTGGTTCTTCTGGTTCTTCCTCCAGTGTTCTCGTCCGGCATCTTCCTCCGCGGCGCCTTCTTATCTTCTTCTCCTCGGGCCACTTTGCATCCATGATGGCATGGAGGGAGGCTGCCGCTGTGTGACGCTTCTCCTCTTCTGACGGTTCTTAAATAACCGAGGGACGGGGCTACCCGGCGACCCCGCCCCCCTCTGACGCACGGGGACTTGACGGGGACTTCCCTGTGGCATTCCCCTTGACGTCAGAAGGGGCGGGGTCACCCGTTATATAACCCCGCCCCTTTCTGACGTCACAGGGAATGCCACAGGGAAGTCCCC
Organism: Lithobates clamitans; assembly: GCA_037952925.1. NCBI lineage: Eukaryota > Metazoa > Chordata > Amphibia > Anura > Ranidae > Lithobates > Lithobates clamitans. The sequence continues at coordinate 3,801,425 of JBBGZY010000224.1, forward strand.
ATCAAGTCCCCGTGCGTCAGAGGGGGGCGGGGTCACTGGGTGGCTCCGCCCCCGTTATTTAACCAGTTACCAACCGGTGTTCTGCCGAGAAAGTTCCCCCCAGCGGATAAGGACCCCCCTGTACTGCGCAGGCACAGCGCTTGCACAGTACGAACCAGCAGAAATAGCCGAAGCCGAATAGTTGTAAATCAACTGTACACAGCGCCTGTAAGAAGCCTGTAAGCGCCGTGTACAGCTGATTGAAGGTTTTCAGCTTTGGCTATTTTCAGCGGCTCCTTAGTCGTTTGTACTACGCAAGTGCTGCGCCTGCGCAATACAGGGGGGTCCTTATCCGCCGGGGGAACTTTCTCGGCAAGACACCGGCCCATAGCCAAATGACGGCTTCAGGGCGGTTGGATAACTCTGGGAGCACGTCATATGACGTGATCCCAGAAAACCGCTCCCGTGCGCCCCCTGGGGCGCGCACACGAGAACATCTGTGACCGCCGGGTCCAGAGGACCCGGTGCATCACGGATCACGGTAAACGGCCGCTGATCACGGCCGTTTACCATGTGATCACTCCGTCAAATGACGGAGCGATCACATGTAAACAAACCGGCGTTATGTCATGGTGCCGGTTCCTCTCTCCCCTCTCTGAATCGATCGGTACAGAGGGGGAGGGATTGGATGGGAGCAGCGCTGTGGGCTGGATGTGAAGTGTCCACAGCGCTGCTCAGTGACATGTGCAGTCACAGCCATCCATCCCTCCATGCTCAGCCATCCCCCCCAAGCAATACCCAGCACTACTCTGCAATACTCTGCAATTCCCTGTGCAATACTCTGCAATTCCGTGTGCAATACTCTGCAATACTCTGCAACTCCCTGTGCAATACTCTGCAATACCATGCAATGCTCTGCAATGCCCCGCAATACCCTGCAATGCTCCGCTATACTCTGCAATGCCCCGCAATACTCTGCAATGCCCCGCAATATTTTGCAATGCCCCGCCATACCCCGTAATACTCTGCAATACTCTGTAATGCCCTGCAATACTCTGCAATGCCCGCAATACTCTGCAATGCCCCGCAATACTCTGCAAAGCCCCGCAATACTCTGCAATACCCTGCAATACTCTGCAATGCCCCATAATACTCTCCAATACCCCGCAATACTCTGCAATACTCTGCAATACCCCGCAATACTCTGCAATACTCTGTAATACTCTGCAATATTCTGCAATACCCTACAATACCCCGCAATACTCTGCAATACCCAGTAATACCCCACAATACTCTGTAATACCCCACAATACTCTGCAATACTCTGCAATGCCCTGCAATACTCTGCAATACCCCGCAATACTCTGCAATACTCTGCAATAGCCCGCAATACTCTGCAATGCCCCGCAATACCCCGCAATACTCTGCAATACTCTGCAATATTCTGCAATACCCTGCAATACCCCACAATACCCCGCAATACTCTGCAATACCCCGCAATACTCTGCAATACCCAGTAATACCCCGCAATACTCTGCAATACCCTGCAATACTCTGCAATACCCTGCAATACTCTGCAATTCCCCGCCACACCCAGCCATACTCTGCCATACCCGGCCATACTCTGCCATACCCAGCCATACTCTGCAATACTCGGTGATACCCAGCCATACTTTGCCATGCTCAGCCATACTTTGCCATGCTCAGCCATACCCAGCCATACTCTGCCATACTCGGCTGTACTCGGCCTCTGTATGTGGCCAGGCTGTGGAAGTCTCACACATGTGGTATCACCGTACTCAGGAGGAGTAGGAGAATCTATTTTGGGGTGTCATTTTTGGTATGTACATGCTATGTGTTAGAAATATTGTATAAATGAACAACTTTGTGTTAAAAAGAAAATGTGTTTCAACCACTTCCTGCCCGCCGGCCATCATACGACATCCTTGACTTTGTGCGGGGATATCTGAAAGATGGGTGCAGCTACAGGCATCATTCAGATATCAGCTTTTTCAGCCGGCGATTCCCTACACCATGAGTATGATCATAGCGGCTGTTCCGCTGCTTGATCGTTCTTACGGGAGGCGAGAGGGGACATCTCCCCCCTCCCGCCGCCCTCAGGTGCTTCTACTCACTCACCGCTACGATCGAAGCCAGGATCTTTTTTTTTTTTAATTTCAGGCTTCACAGCCTAGAGATGAGATGTGGGGTCTTATTGACCCCATATCTCACTGTAAAGAGGACCTGTCAAGCCATATTCCTATTACAAGGGATGTTTACATTCCCTGTAATAGGAATAAAAGTGATCAAAAAATGTATTTTTTGGAAAAAAGTGTCAAACTAAAATAAATAAAGTAAAATGAACAATAAAAAAAAAAAAAATGTTTTTCCCCGTGTCCCTGTATGCTCGCATGCGGAAGTGAACGCATACGTAACTCCCGCCCACATATGAAAATGGTGTTCAAACCACACATGTGAGGTATCGCTGCGATCGGCAGAGCAAGAGCAATAATTTTGGTCCTAGACCTCCTCTGTAACTCACAACATGTAACCAGTAAAAAATATTAAAGCATCTCCTATGGGGATTTTTAAGTAGCGAAGTTTGGCGCCATTCCACGAGCGTGTGCAATTTTGAAGGGTGACATGTTAGGTATCTATTTATTTGGCATAACTTCATCTTTCACATTATGCGAAAACATTGGGCTAACTTTACTCTTTTTTTTTTTAAAGCACAAAACTGTTTAAAAAAAAAAAAAACACGCGTTTGAAAAATTGCTGCGCAAATACCATGCAAGATAAAAAGTTGCAACGAAGGCCATTGTATTTTCTAGGGTTTTTGCTAAAAAAAACTTATATAATGTTTTGGGGTTCTATGTAATTTTCTAGCAAATAAATTATGATTTTTATATGTAGGAGAGAAATGTCAGAATTGGCCTGGGTGCTCCAGAACGCCTGAAGGTGCTCCGTGCATGTTGGGCCTCTGTATGTGGCCACGCTGTGTAAAAGTCTCACACATGTGGTATCACCGTACTCGGGAGTAATAGCAGAATGTGTTTTGGGGTGTAATTTGTGGTATGCATATGCTGTGTGTGAGAAATAACCCGCTAATATGACAATTTTGTGAAAAAAAAAAAGAAGAAAAAATCTTGATTTTGCAAAGAATTGTGGGAAAAAATGACAACTTCAAAAAACTCATCATGCATCTTTCTAAATACCTTGGAATGTCTTCTTTCCAAAAAGGGGTCATTTGGGGGGTATTTGTACTTTTCTGGCATGTTAGGGTCTCAAGAAATGAGATAGGCCGTCAGTACTTCAGGTGTGATCAATTTTCAGAGATTGGCACCATAGCTTGTGGACTCTATAATTTTCACAAAGACTAAATTTATCTACACCGATTTGGGTTATTTTTACCAAAGATATGTAGCGGTATAAATTTTGGCCAAAATATATGAAGAAAAAATCACTAATTTGCAAAATTTTATAACAGAAACGAAGAAAAATGCATTTTTTTACAGAATTTTTGGTCTTTTTTCTTTTATAGCGCAAAAAATAAAGAACCCAGCAGTGATTAAATACCACCAAAAGAAAGCTCTATTTGTGTGAAAAAAAGGACAAACATTTCATTTGGGTACAGTGTTGCATGACTGAGTAATTGTCATTCAAAGTGTGAGAGCACCTAAAGCTGAAAATTGGTCTGGTTATTAAGGGGGTTTAAGTGCCCAGTGGTCAAGTGGTTAAGAACCGTCAGAAGAGGAGAAGCGTCACACAGCGGGAGCCTCCCTCCATGCCATCATGGATGCGGAGCGGCCCGAGGAGAAGAAGATAAGAAGACGTTGCGGAGGAAGATGCCGGACGAGAACACCGGAGGAAGAACCAGAAGAACCAGAAGAAGAAGAAGATGGAGGAAGACACCGAAGGAAGATAGAAGATAGAAGATAGAAGAAAGAAGATAGAAGAAAGAAGAAGCATTTAAATAAAGGAATTGTCAAAAACTGTCTCTTGTCATTTTTACCATTTTTGAGTGAAATGGTAGGTACCCTCTTACCATTTCACACGGGGGGAGGGCTGGCATCTGGGGGTCTCCTTGTTAAAGGGGGCTTCCAGATTCCTATAAGCCCCCTGCCCGGCAGACCCCCACAACCACTGGGCAAGGGTTGTGGGGATGAGGCCCTTGTCCCCATCAACATGGGGACAAGGTGTTTTGGGGGGCTACCCCAAAGCACCCTCCCAATATTGAGGGCATGTGGCCTGGTATGGTTCAGGAGGGGGGGCGCTCTCTCGTCCCCCCTCTTTTCCTGCGGCCTGCCAGGTTGCGTGCTCGGATAAGGCTCTGGTATGGATTTTTGGAGGGACCCCACGCCGTTTTTTTTTTTTAATTTTGGCGCGGGGTTCCCCTTAAAATCCATGCCAGACCTGAAGGGTCTGGTATAGAATTTGAGGGGGACCCCACGCCATTTTAAAAAAAAAATTTTGGCCGGGGTTCCCCTTAATATCCATACCAGATCTGAAAGGCCTGGTATGGAATTTAGGGGGACCCCCCACGTCATTTTTTTTTAAATTTTGGTTCAGGGTTCCCCTGTGGGGAATTCCCATGCCGTTTTTATCAATGAACTTTTATGTATATTGTCGGACCGGCAATTCATTAATAGCCGCGAGTAGTTTTAAATGACTTTTTTTCCTTTGAAATTTCATTTTGCTGTCAGACTGTTCTAAACATGGGAAACATGCGCCCCTTTACAGGCATACTATAGACACCCCCCAGGTATGAAATTTAAAGGGATATTACACTTTTATTGTTTCACTTTAAGCATTATTAAAATCACTGCTCCCGAAAAAAACGGCCGTTTTTAAAACTTTTTTTTGCATTGATCCTTGTCCCCTGGGGCAGGACCCAGGTCCCCAAACACTTTTTATGACAATAACTTGCATATAAGCCTTTAAAATTAGCACTTTTGATTATTCATGTTCGTGTCCCATAGACTTTAACAGTGTTTGCGTGTTCGAACAAATTTTTTGCCTGTTCGCAAGTTCTGGTGCAAACCGAACAGGGGGGTGTTCGGCTCATCCCTAGACTTGATGGACTTGTGTCTTCTTTCAACCTTATCTGCTATGTAACTATGTAATTATGTAACTTCCGAGGGTGATCGGTGTCTGCGATAGTGGACATCTTGGGTCTCCATCGGTTCAGCTCTGGAATGAGGCGCGTGAGACATAGGGGGGTGAAACTCCGCATACCACTCAGGGACCTCCGTGAGCGGGATCTCCAGCGTCTCACAGAAATGTTGGAGGTCTTCTGGGACTCTGAGGAGAGCGGAGCGGCCATGTGTTGTAGCAGCGAGGCTGAAGGGAAATTTCCAACGATAGGTGATCCCTTTGGTGCAGATAACTTCCAGTAGGGCTCTCAGTACCCTCCTGCGCTGAAGTGTTATATTTAAAAGATCCTGGAATATGCGAATCTCCATGCCGTTGTGAAGTAATGGAGCCAAAATACAGGCTTTCCTCAGTAGCTCCTCTTTGAGGCAATAATCCACTATGCAGCATACCACATCCCTAGGAGGATCCTCATCCTTTCCCTTTGGTCTCAGTGCACGGTGTGCAATCAACACGTTCCATGTTGATTGGTGTATCCCTGGGTCTCTCCAGCATGTTATTAAAGAGGCTTGTGACTTAAGCCTGTAAGTGTTCCGCATCGATGTTCTCCGATAAGCCCCTCAAATGGAGATTGTGGCGTCGGCCACGATTATCCAAATCTTCTAGATGGCGGTCTATATCTCTTAGTTGCCTGGTGAGTGTATCCAAAATCTGGTGATTTCTTCGGATCGCTGTGGAGTGCAGTGCAGCTGTTTTCTCCACCGCCTGTCTTCTGCCTGTGATAGCCCGAATGTCAATCCGCAGGTTCGTGATGGCCGCCGCCAAGGTGTCCTTTATGTCTGCTGCCACAGATCAAAGATCGTTTAAGCTGGGCTGTTGAGGGGTGAGAACAATCCCTCCATTAGCGGTATCATTCTGTGAGGTAGCCCCATTAGTGCCATTCGCTTGTCTCTGGGAGCCTTGTGAAGAATGAGAAGGCGCCATATTGCCCGTCTGGGACCAAAACATCTCCGGGATGTTTTGACTTGGTCTTCCAGTCAAATCACGGGGTGAACCAGACCGAGAAGCCAAGGAGCTCCTAGAAGCTGTTCCCATATTTTCCTGATATGTGGGTGCTCGGTAACCCTTCGTTGTAGGCAGATATCTATCCCTGTCAGCGGGAGCTCTGGAGTTAGGCAGCCATCTTCCACAAGGTCAAGCCACGCCCCCCTACTGTGACTCTTTTTATGTGGGCAAGATGAAGGTTGAATTCCGTACCAGGATATCCAAACATGTCTGGAGTATGAAGGGATGTAGTCCTGATCTACCTTTGGGTAAACATGTGACTACCCTGCATAACGGACAATTTCCCAAGATCCAGTTTCTGGCCCTCGATAGGGTACATCCCAACCCGAGAGGAGGGCATTGGAACAAACTCCTCCTTCAGAAAGAGCTTAACTGGATCTATCTCCTTAAGGCAACATGTTTCCCAGGTTTCAATGAGGTAGTCAATTAGAAACCCTTTTAGAGGGATTCACCTCTGGGGGTATGGAAAAATAATTGGATCCCTTGGAATTCCACCTCTGTCCTTTCAGCCCACTTTCCCTCTTTGTTCTGTTCTATATATGGACATACACCATTATACGCCCTAACTATGTAATTCTTTATCAATCTACCATACATGTATGTTTTATGCCCATGAGATGTTCAATCTTCAGATGTAAACTTTGTATGTGATCGTGCAATTCACCACAGTGCCCATTTTCCATGCTTCTACTAGTTGGCCACACCTACATTCTCTCCCCCTTTCTCTGGTTCCCCTCTTTCTCTTTTTCTCACCCATAGCTCTGTTCTCATTCTAGGTCTCATTTGGGTGGGCCCAGTCTTGTGTATGTCCGGCACGCATGTGCCGTTTTGGCCCACGGTTCGGGGGTGGCTGACATCCTCTGTCTATCCCAGGACTTCTGGCCAATCAGCCTTCCTTATGCTGGTCCTCCAGGATGTGGATGCTTTAGGAGCTCAGCTCCTTTCCTTTCCAACTCCCCCCATACAACCCTCCTACGTCCTCCCGTTGGTTTGCTGGGCTGCCATGTACGGCCCCGTACTCGCATTTCGGCAGGAACGTGACGCATGACGTCACTCCGCCGGCACCACCATCTTGGTTGTGGGCATGGGGTGATGCTGTGTGCTGCACATCCGGGGGACCTCCCATTATAGCGGATCCAGGAAGCTCCTTGCTTCCACACTTTGAGTCCATTCTCCACCTCTGTTGGGGGAGGTCTCTTCCACCTGGTAACAGCCATATACAGTGCCTTGAAAAAGTATTCATACCCCCTTGAAATTTTCCACATTTTCTCATGTTACAATCAAGAATGTAAATGTATTTTATTGGGGTTTTATGTGATAGACCAACACAAAGTGGCACATAATTGTGAAGTGAAAGGAAATTGCTAAATGTTTTTCATTTTTTTTTTTTACAAATAAATATCTGATATTTATTTGCTGTCAGCCCCCTTTACGCTGATACCCATAACTAGAATCTAATGGAATCATATGCCTTCAGAAGTCAGACTAATTAGTAAATAGAGTCCACCTGTGTGTAATTTAATCTCTGTATAAATACAGCTGTGCTGTGAAGCCCTCAGAGATTTGTTAAAGAACCTTAGTGAACAAACAGCATCATGAAGGCCAAGGAACAAACCAGACAGATGAGATATAAAATTGTGGAGAAGTTTAAAGCAGGGTTAGGTTATAAAAAATATCCCAAGCTTTGAACATCTCACGGAGCACTGTTCAATCCAGCATCCGAAAATGGAAAGAGTATGGCACAACTGCAAACCTACCAAGACATGGCCTTCCACTTAAACTGACAGGCCGGGCAAGAAGAGCATTAATCAGAGAAGCAGCCAAGAGGCCCATGGTAACTCTGGAGGAGCTGCAGAGATCCACAGCTAAGGTGGGGGAATCTGTCCACAGCACAACTATTAGTCGTGCACGCCACAAATCTGGCTTTTATGGAAGAGTGGCAAGAAGAAAGCCTCTGTTATTAGAAAGCCATAAGAAGTCCTGTGTGCAGTTTGCGAAAAGCCATGTGGGGGCCACAGTAAACATGTGGAAGAATGTGCTCTGGTCAGATGAGGCCAAAAAACAAAATGCTATGTGTGGTGGAAAACTGACACTGCACATCACCCTGAACACACCATCCCCACAGTGAAACATGGTGGTGGCAGAATCATGTTGTAGGAATGCTTCTCTTCAACAGGGACAGGGAAGCTGGTCAGAGTTGACGGGAAGGTGGATGAAGTCAAATACAGGGCAATCTTAGAAGAAAATCTGTTAGAGTCTGCAAAAGACTTGAGACCGGGGCGTAGGTTCGCCTTCCAGGAGGACAACGACCCTAAACATACAGCCAGAGTGCAGTCTATGCAGACCCCCATTCAATTCTAAACTATGTTGATGTCATGGTTATGCAGTAGAGTTTTCTCTGTCAGCTTACCTGTCTCCATGTGTTCATCTCTAAAGACCAGCTGCCTCCCACCTAACTGGTTTTATAACCTCTCCTCTAAGCATGGCCCCACCCCAGGCCCTATCAGGGAACCCTATATTAACCTGTGCACTGCAAGCCAGCAGTGCTGATCAACCATTGTGTGTTAGCCTCCGTGTGTACTTGCTGTGTTTCCTACGTCTGATTCCTGTTACCGACTTTTGCCTGTTCTTGACTCTTCCTGTCTGCTTGTTACCCTGACCTTTGGCATGTTATGTTTATCATTGTCTGCTAGTCGCCCTGACCTTTGGCTTACCCCTTACTTCCCTGTTGTTCCAGCCTGCTGCCTCCTTCCTCTTCTCCTGTAGTCTACGGTGAGCGTGAGCTGTGAGACCCTGGGGGCCGCGACCTGGAGCCAGACTGCAGCGCAGTCCATCCTTACCACTAGAGGCTCAGGTGAACACCCGCTGGCTCTTAGACTCCGCTCCCTGGGGAATCTATGCTCTAGCTCCCACTGGGATCCATGTTAGTTATCCTGTAGACCTGCTTCCTGAACCTTCCAGGGTTCAATCCGCAGCAGTCAGTCCTAGGGTCCACTACCTTAGCGGTGCACTTCTGGCTCCTACAGAGTGCATCTGTCACCTGGTCCCAGGTGACCTGACAATTGATCTCATGCCGTGAGACACATGGTTCAATTTTGTTATTCCATTGTGTGTTCAGTCTTGCTATTCCATTATTGATATCTCAGCACTTTTAGTTTAATTTGTCTTTATACATTTTTGTCTTATTATATGTATTTTTGATACTATTTTATACTATTTTGCTACACGCCTGTGCATTAAAAGTCCAATTTTTTAGGGGAAACATTGTTTTTCATTTTTTAACCAATTTAACCTGGTTGAGCACAGTAAAAAATGCATTTACCAAATACACAAAGCAGAATGCGTTCTGACCTCACAGGAGGAATGCAAATATTTTATTTTGATGGCTTTTAATATGCCACAAATATTCAGCTGTAATCAGCAAGGATAAATACAAGATAAACCCAGCTTTAAGATGTTATGCCCAGCATAGACCACTTTTCCTCACCACCTTTATGACCACAGATGTCTGTTCCTGCATAGTTCTATGCAACTGATATAAAATACCTAAAAATTAGCATGTAATGAAATATTAATTCCTTACTTTGTCATCCTTGTAAGCTTACATAAGAAGGAATGTGATAAGAATAGTGTAAAAGTATTTTCCATAAATCCAGATTTTAGCATGCTTCTTTCACATCAAACATTTTGTTGAGGGGGATTTATTAGTATTTTAAGATGTATATGGAAAGGTACACGGACAACAAAAAAGGCAAGCTGTTTATTTACTGTTTAAGAAATTCACAATAAAATAACATTTTGTTTTTCCAATATGTTTAATAGAACTACTAGAAGGTTGTCAAGTTTTCCACCCTTGGTTAGTTTTTATCTATATGCTTTTTAATTGGCTTGTTTTTCACCCATCTGTGGCTGTAGTTACTGTACAATTATATCTATGTGTAGACAGAGTAGTGGCTAGAGATTAGAAAACCATTATAAATCTGATGGGTCCTTGACCTGTGAATTGGGGTGTAAACTGGGTTTCTCTGGAGCACGTTAAAATTCATGCAAATTTGTTTACTTATGACATTATTAAACAATATCAACTAGTGTAGTATTTCCCAGATATTATTTGGTTGGATAGCACTATCATGAACTTTTCTTTTTTAGGTGCTTTGCAGAACAGGTTTAGAGAATATGTGCTAACTACATATTAGCTGGCAGCTGTTTCAATCAGCTTTAGCTGCTAACGGCACCATTTCAGTCCCTGACTAAGTGGGACTATGTTGCTGATCTCATGCAATGCCTGCTCACCTGTTGAGTAAACTAGCACTTAATCAAGACACTGTTCTTTCCAAAATGATAACCAGAGCACATAGTAGTGAATTCTTGGAGTACACAGTTGAATTTGAAGTATAGAGATTCTGCCTTAAGCTGCAGTGTCCCTATGCGAATGTAGTGTTTGCAATTAGGCGGTAGCAAGCCTGAGCTTTTTATATGTTTCTCTTAAGCCCTAGGACAATGCATAGAGTGAGAACAATGGATCGAGTTATGAATATTGATTCTGCCTTGGCCAATTTTTGAGGGGTTTGTGCCAGTAATGTTGGCTAAAAAAGGACAAATATACGGAGAGACCTTCTAGAACAGTGATTCTCAACCTCAGTCCTTAAGGGCATGTTTTAGGAACATTTTAGGAACGTCCCTTACATAAAATAGCTCTTATCAATACCATGCCATTGATATTGATTTAAAGCAGCTGTGCAAGTTAAAGGAAAACCTGAAAACATGGCCCATTGGGGGTACTTTAGGACTGAGGTTGAGAACCACTGTTCTAGAAGAGCCCTTGCCTCCCAGGCTGTGCCTGTTGAGGATGTGAGTGTAGCAGAGTCCAGTCCTTCAGTCTTCTTCATTCAGGGGGCATGTCCTGAATGGCATGTGAGAAGCAGCTTCCTCACAGAGCTCCCGCTTGTAACCCTGCATCGATCCTGTTCCCGGCATCCATACAGAACTTGAAAGCCACCAGCAGACTGCAGAACAGAGAGGGAACCCGTTGAGGTACCTGTTTTGCCAGAACCTATGATGGTTTTGAGAGGAAAAGGCACACAAGACGGGCATTGGCTCGGAAATCCAAGATGGCACCCCTGGGGGTCTGCAGCAGCAGGAACAGCGCGGTGCTGATAAACCTAAAGATTCTGCGAGTAAACCCCTTAAAACTCCAAAGCACACTGGCGGTGACCCCCTCACCAAAGACATTCGATTTTATGCCCAAAAACTGGCAGGCTCCCTGACTCTGGAGGAACCGACCAAGGGGGGAAAGAGACTGAGGGGGAACCCACAGCACAGGGCATGATGGAGGACGCTGTTCCAGGGTGTACAAACCACAGCACCACAGCAGCCCATGCAGAAGGGATGGAGGAGAACAGTGAGGAAGAGCAGGCACAACCCACACTCAGACGTGAAGGTCCGGGGTAACAGGGAGAAATATAGTTCACAGGAATTCCGGAATGTGCGAAACTTCTTGCGATTTCCGGAGAATCGCTCAGGCATAGGCATCCTGGGTTCAGGAACGGAAGCAACCTCATGGAAAAAGCTGGGCTATGTTTAGGTATATGAATTAGAGACCAAAAGCGGAGCACAGGCCAATGTGACATTCTCATCGTAGGGAAATCGCTCTTCCATGCGACTCAGATTTTCTTGTAACTTCTGCACAATATTGGATAGTACAGAAATAGATCTGTAAATGTCCTCTGGTAGAGAGGCCTCCCTTTCAGACTCCAATTGTGGCTGCTCGATACTGTCACGTATCTGGTAGGAGTCTGGAATGATAAGGTCAGCCTCTCTTGTATCTCCAATCCAAGCCCCACTGGAGGTGGAACAGATGGTGGCTAGGATCAGGAGGAACACGAGTGCCTGTGAAGGCTGCGTGCAGAACTTGCAGGAAGTGTTGCAGACTAGGAAGTTCAGGCAAGGTTTCTGGTGAAAAACTGGAACTAGCAAAGCTGAGAGGATGGACGACCCGCACAGGTACTCGGAAACAGCGTGGAGCCAAACAGGAGACAGGAGCAAGGTCATCAGGTAAGCCGGGTTCAGCAATGGGCGGGCAGCGAGGTACCAAGGCATAAACAGGAGCAAGGTCAAACAGGAAGCCAGGATCAGGAACCGGTAATCAGAGTAATCAGAGTCCAGAAACAGGGTCAGGAAAGCCAGGGTTCAGCAACAGGAAATCAAGTAGACAAACAGGGTTTCAGAATGTCAGGATACAGCTGAAGATCAAGCAGCACTTGTCAGAAGTCAGAGCAACCCTTAAATAGGCTGTCTGGCACCAATTGTGGCCAGAGGTGTGCTCCTGCGGGTGCACGCAGTGCGACGCACACACGCATGTGCATTGGTGTGCAAGGGAATGCGCACCAATGAATGCGCGCATGTGCACGTGTGCACGCCGGGCGCATTCTAACAGTTCTCTTACACTGCGCTTCACAGTACAGATGGACAATGAACCAAAGCATACTGCGAAAGCAACCAAAGAGTTTTTTAAGAGAAAGAAGTGGAATGTTATGCAATGGCCAAGTCAATCACCTGACCTGAATCCGATTGAGCATGCATTTTACTTGCTGAAGACAAAACTGAAGGGAAAATGCCCCAAGAACAAGCAGGAACTGAAGACAGTTGCAGTAGAGGCCTGGCAGAGCATCACCAGGGGTGAAACCCAGTATCTGGTGATGTCTATGCGTTCCAGACTTCAGGCTTCAATTGACTGCAAAGGATTTGAAACCAAGTATTAAAAAGTGAAAGTTTGATGGATGATTGTTAATCTGTCCAATTACTTTTGGTTCCTTAAAAAGTGGGAGGCACATATACAAACTGTTGTAATTCCTACACCGTTCACCTGATTTGGATGTAAATACCCTCAAATTAAAGCTGAAAGTCTGCAGTTAAAGAACATCATGTTTGTTTCATTTCAAATCCATTGTGGTGGTGTATAGAGCCAAAAAGATTAGAATTGTGGCAATGTCCCAATATTTATGGACCTGACTGTATGTACTGCCTGGTCCTATTACCACCTGCCTTGCACAAAGCCCCAATTTCCTTTTTTTAGTTCTTATTGACCCAGGGATGGAGAGCACATATTACTATATGTATGCCTCATTTAAAGTCCCATTTGTTTTCCCCTTGTCCTTTCCATGGCTAAGAGGAGAAGCGACCGTATTGGCCACCAAGGAGGAGGAGAGGCAGGAAGGATCTGAATCTGCCTGCAACCTAGATGGGGTAAGTGCTGGGCTGGTGGGTGGACGAACGAGCGGTGCGGGGGGGGGGGATAGTTGGGTGGCAGTTGTTCCGTTTACCAACCCCCCCCACCAAAAAAATGGAGCACCAGCCACCACTGATGGGGGCACTCGTGCAGGCTCACATCTGAGCAACATTATGTGTATCCATTGGGCCCTCTGCTCCCTCCTCACTGGCTTTGATTGACAGCAGCGGGAGCCAGGATAAGCATTTGTTATAAAGGCTAGGTTTTCTGTGGTAATAAACATGTTAAATCTGTTAATATTCTGTAGAATGGATAAGCAATACTTCAATATGATGGGTTGTCTCACTGGCTAATAGGAATGCACAGGAGGCAGAAAGGAGCAGTCAAACTTCATCGCTATTCGGGAGAAATTAAGCTTTGCCTGTCAGATAACATCATCTTTAGAAACATGATAGTGGATAAAAACTATGCATGACCAGTGTAGTCCAAATGTCCCCATGTTATTATCACTGTTATCCACTTATACTCCAACCCATTTCCTACCCACCTAAAATGATTAGACCACACCTGGAGTAAAATGGCCATAACAGCCATTTTATTAAATTGTTTATTAAACAATCCAAATAAATAACTCCAATCAAAAAAAAAAAAAAAAAATATATATATATATATATATATATATATACATAACAAATATATATAACATCCATAACACAACTTGTTAACCCCAGTCTGGTGGTTTTCCACATTCAACCACATATACCACCAATGCACTGCGGGACCTTTTCCAACCTGATAGGCCTCCAGCTGTAACCGCTCAGAGGCAACCCCCTTCCCGCAGCGCAACCATTACAGTATTCCATCAACCTTTTTGCTGGAATACACCGGAGGGGCACATACTACCGATGAGCGCCCCACCCCTTTTTCATCACCTCCGTTCACTGCCATCGTCAAAGACCAACAGAAAACACAGCCACCGCCCCAAAGGGCCCACCCAAGCTGTCATGACGACCTCCTTCGCTCTCCTGAAAGAAAGAAAAACAAACACACAAACAAACACACACCAAACATATAGGGAGGGAGGGTGGGAAAAACGGCCTTCTCCTTCAGCTTCTTCCTCACACTGTCCAGCCTGGCTCCGCCTCTCCCTTAAATATATCCACTCCCCCCTGAACTAAACTTCTCTCTAACCCCTCCCTCTCTACACTCCCATTACCTCTTCTCCACGTTAACCCCTTAGACACACTGTCATGCCTGGCCTTACACTATCCCTCCTTACAGTCGCTTCCGTTCCGGGCCTCACTATATGAGAAGCTGGAATCTTTTTGCAATATTTAGACAACACCCATTGGAAAGATATCTGGTCACTTCCTGTTGAATCCACAGTACAGAGAGTGAAGGAAAACTAGCCTAATAAGATGGCAAATATATATATATATATATATATATATATATATATCTTTTTTTCCCTACTGCCTTCACTGTCCAAAATATAAAAAATACTTCAAGCATTATGTGAATGCTGCATGCTCACCTAAGAATTGTTGATCACTATGTGAACTCCTTATAGTGTATCCAAACCCAAGAAAAAAAAGGCATTTATTGCAGCCTTCTACTACTTAGATGCTGTGATGGCATTTGGTTTCTTTTTTCAGGGTTCCTTTTCATTCTTTATTTAGGACTCATAACAAAAACATACTGGGGTTGATTTACTCATAGGAATTAGGGCTGCACAGGTTATTGCATAACCTCTGTCTGTAGTGTGAGATCAGACACGTCCTATGAAGAAACTACATATCCCACAATCTCTAGTCCCTAAGGCTGGATTCACACCTATGCATTTTTAGTGGTTTTTGCATTTTGCAGATATGCACTACAGAACGCGTTCCATAGGAAACCGTGTTAAATGGACTGTAGTGCAAATCTGCAAAATGCAAAAAACACTAAAAATGCATAAGTGTGAATCAGGCCTTAGTCTAGCACTGGTGCAGGTGCAGTAATTAGATCTGACACAGACACAAACAGGCAGAATTTTCACAGATAGATCACCATGCTGGGAGGGATGTGTTATCAGACTAGCACTCCCACAGTTTGTGATGCATTAATTTGATGCTGTATGACCCAGGAACAAAAAGTTGTCTAGGGACAAACTAGGTGAATCAATACATGAATATAAAGGAATCAATTAGCCATGACACTATAAACTGCAGGCACAATATGTGAGCATATCATTAAATGTAAGACAAACAAATGGCATAAGGAATACAACCAAACTAAAACCTTGTCAAAACAGCAAAAACATGTGAAAGAGTACAATGCCTTCAATGCGGTAATAAATCCCAAACCAAAAGTGTAATATATTGCAGATTACCAGTCATTAGATGTGGCGGCTGCATTTGTTTTCTTTTTCCCCCTTGATTTTACCTGGTGATCTGGACAGTAACCTACCTCCTTTATTAGAGAGAGACAACTCTGGAAGAATGAGAACAAGGGGCATAGTAGACAGCAGCTTTGTCAGTCTGGGGGGGGGGGGGGGAGTGTTAAATGTATTAGCAGATTTGTCCAAACAAATTGAAGCCAAACTCTAGCTCACATTTTATAATCATTTTGTTAATTTTGGGATAAAGGTTTTACATGACTAAATAAAAGCTGATTATTATTTTAAAAACCCCTGCCAGTGTTAAGTGGTTTGTCTCATCCATGTAAACTGATGCATTCTGCTGGAGAGCTTGAGCTTATGAAAAACAGCAGATTTACTGGCCATATCACCAGATAAAAATAGAGGAAATAAAGCCTAAAGAAAACAAATACAGTACCCTCCAGCCAGTAACAGCTGGTGCTCTATTTTTGCGGGGAGCGGCAAACAAGCCACCTGCCTAACCCCCCCCCCCGGTCGGATGGTCAGTCCACCCCCGTCCCTTGCTCATCCGTCCGCCCACCAGCCCCGCACTTACCCCGTCTAGGTCAGGGGCAGCTTCGGATCCTTCCTGTGTCTCCTCCTCTTCGGGGGCTTTGCGGCAGCTTCCCCTGCGTCTCCTCCTCCTCGACAGCTTCCTCCTCGGTGGCCAACACAGTCACTTCTCCTCTCGGCCAGTTGGGTCTCAGGACCTGTTTCATGATTGGTCTGGAGGAGAATAATAATTCACTATTGCCACACAGCTGGGTGGGCTCAGGGCGCAGTGCTCTGTGCCACAAGACCACCCTTTTTGTTGAAGTCACGTGCTTCGCAAAAAAAACCCCAAAAAACCTTGGAATGCATGCGTCCGGCGCCCTGTATGTAGATTAGGGGCCAGACGCATAGATTAGGGGAGGCGGCGCTCCTGCACCCCGTATGGACTGGCCACCACTGCCCCTAGCTTATACCCAGCTATGCCAGCACACGAGTAGGAGGGCAGAAAGCAGGTTTTCTCACAGAGAGAAAAGGTATTTCCAAGGAAAAAAAACATTATCACCAATCAAAACCTACAGTGGCAAAGGACTATAAAAAGATAAAAATGGGAGAGACAATTGTGGTTTAAAGTTTAGAGGTAAGCCTTAGATCAGATTTTCCACTAAAGGCCTATGGGGTTCCTAAAATCTGATTCATCTTGATTGTTCCAGATCAAATCAAGATGCATCAAGATCCTTGTGGATAGGTTTCCTCATCTGTAGTATTCACATTCCCATGCTGTAAACCATGCTTAGTAAACAACCCCCTAATTATATCCTCTGGAGTCCCTGCCAGCAATCAGTAACAGAAGAGGAGATCAGTAATAGAAAAGGAGATTGGATCTGAATAAGGAGAAAGGATACAGGAGCTTCCCAACAGTAAAATAAAGGTTGACCTATTTTTCACTGCCACATTTACCAGATGTCTGCATTTCACTCTTTTTCCTCCTGTTAATATTTGTCTGCCTTCTGTACATCTCCGTTTCTTTCCAACTGTCAATTTACCTGTCCTACCTACCTGCAGCTCTGTGTTCCCTTTTTACTTACTAAGCCTCAAGCTTATTTTAGAATTATTTTACTCTCATTTTAAATTAAGCAAATTGAGTTTGACAAATAATAGAAAATGTCAAAAGCACCATATTTTATGGTTTTTTTTTTTTAACAGAAAATTTTATTAAACAAATCAGCATTACTTTACGGAGTGATTTAAGACATTCAAAGTATAGAAGAAAATGACATTAAAATCAACCTTCAACCTGTAGTCATTGCCTATCAGATATTCCAATTGTGCAAATATCAGAAGTATCACTTAACAGTACACCTTAATACATTATAATATTATAGCATCGTAGATAAACTTACATAAGTAACCATTTTCAATCCAACCTGATAGGGAGGAGGAAGGGGGGGGGGGAGGGGAAGGAGGGGGAAAGGGGAGGGGGGGAAGGGGGGGGAAGAGGGAGGGGAAGAAGAACGAAGGAAAGGTAAGGGGGGGAAGAGGGAACAGGCAGCGGGAGAGCAGTCAAAGAGACACTAGATTTCCTCCAACCAGTTTCATAGCATAATAATTATGCGAGAGGGGGTTCCGGGGCCCCAGAGGCATCTACCCAAGAGGACCAGATCTTATCAAACTTTCCTGGACATTGCCTACTTTCATATGTCAATCTATACAGGGGAAGTACCATGTTCACTGACCTTTTCCATGATGCCAAAGTAGGAGGCTCTGCCTTTTTCCATACCATTAATATTTCACGCCTAGCATAATATAATGCGAAGGTAAGACACAGTTTACTATATCTGTCTCCCTCAATATCCTCCAAATGGCTAAGCAATAGTATCTGAGGGTCAACCGGTACATTCAAACCTGTGACATCGCTCAGTGTGGTGGCCACTGCTAACCAAAAGGGTTTGAGTTTGGGACAGGACCAGACCATGTGCCAAAAGGTGCCCACTTCCTGCCTACATCTCTGACAATTGGGGTCCCTTTGATCATAAATGCGTGCCAGTCTCTGTGGGGTGAAATACGCTCTGTGTAGGAACTTAAATTGTATGAACCTATCTTTCGCCGCTATCATGGAAGGAATGTAGGAAATTAAACACTCCTTCCATTCCTCTTCATCCAAGGAAGGGATATCGACCCTCCATTTTTCCCATGTCTTGGTTAGTTTGGTGTCATACTCTACTGTGAGGTATAGATATAACGTAGAAAGTGGCTTCCCCATCACGCTAGAAATCAGGAGCCGTTCAATGGAGTCTGGTTCCAAAATAAGGGGGGCAGGGAACTGAGCCTCAAAAGCGTGCTTTAGCTGCCAGTATCTAAATTGGAAGGAGGAAGGGATAGAAAATGATTGCCTCAGGGCCTGAAAAGACTTAAGCCTACCATCCTGAACTATATGTTTTAGTGTGAGGATACCCTTTTTTGCCCAGATAGAGGGGTCTGGTATACTATAAAGGTGAGGGAGCATGGGATTGCCCCATAAGGGCATATGAGGTGAGATATGATTGGGTTTCCCATATATCCTCCTGGCCTCCTGCCAGACCCTTACAGTGGTTCGCATCAGAGTTGTCATGGACTGACTAGCCCGAAGTCCACGAAACGGAAGGTTGCTCAGGGCTGCAAAAGAACCCAAAATGGCTGCTTCAAGAGTAACAGCAGGATTCTGTGCGGGCTGGGAGAACCACCACCGAACCGTAACAAGAACAGCTGCCCAGTAATAAATTTGAAAGTTCGGTAGTGCCAGTCCCCCCCCGGATAATGGGAGATATAGGATCTGCTTGGCTACTCTGGGTGGCCTCCCAGCCCACACAAAGTGTATCAGCAGACCCTCCAATCTCTGGAAAAAGGCCCTTGGGATATGGATGGGTGTGTTGCGAAAAAAGTATAAGTATTTGGGAAGGTAAATCATTTTTAGCAGATTTACTCTGCCAACCGGGGTCAGTGGGAGGGAACGCCAAGAAGCACACCTAGCCGTTAGTTGTGTCATAAGTGGTCGCAGATTATCGTCCATATAATCCTGGACTTTACCACTAATCTTAATCCCTAGGTACTTGAAGTCCTCTACCCATTTAAGCTGCACGTGTGGGATCCTAGGGGTCGACTGATGGAGCGGGAACAGTATCGACTTATCCCAATTAATACGGATCCCCGAGTACCCGCCGAATCGGTTAATTAGACCTAGTGCAGTCTGCAGGGAGGACGACGCGTCCGCCAAATAGAGCAGAGCGTCATCCGCATACAGCGAAATCTTCTCCTCGATTGGGCCCACCTGAAGCCCCCTCACCCCGGGGTCAGCCCGCAGCAGTATAGCCAGGGGCTCCATCGCCAGGGCAAATAAGCCCGGGGAGAGGGGACACCCCTGTCTCGTACCCCGAAACAATTTAAACTTCTCCGATAGACAACCATTGGTGCGTATTCTGGCTGAAGGACTATGATATAGCATGCGGAGCCATTTTGTGAAGCCCGGGCCAAACCCAAAACGCGAGAGCACCTCCCATAAGTAGCCCCACTCGACGGAATCAAAAGCCTTCTCTGCGTCGAGTGAGGCCACCACTCCTCCGGACTCCCCATCCGCCCTGTCTATATGAGTATAAAGACGCCTAATGTTGATGTCAGTACCTCTCCCGGGCATGAAGCCTGTTTGATCTCTGTGGATCAGGGCAGTGATGACAAGGTTAAGCCTATTGGCCAGTACTTTTGCCAGGACCTTTGCGTCCACATTCAGGAGAGATATGGGGCGATACGAGGAGCATAAAGTAGGGTCCTTCCCGGGCTTGGGGATCACCACTATAATCGCTTCACTCATTGTATCCGGGAGTCTCTCGAGGCGCATCGACGCAGAGAAGAGGTCCTGAAGCTTGTCTACTAGTTCTGCAGCGTATTGTTTGTAAAATTCTATAGGGATTCCATCGGGTCCCGGTGTTTTCCCTGTCTGCATTGATTTGAGTGCCCGGAGTATTTCCAAGGATGTAATTGGAGCATCAAGCTTATCACGATATGTTACCGTAAGGGTTGGGACATCAATACTGTCTAAGTATGCCACCAGGTCCTCCTCCCTATAGTCTGCCCTGGACATGTAGAGAGATTTATAGAATTCCGCGAAACAGCTATTGATCTCTTCCGGTGTGTGGACTATCTGTCCCGAAGGGTCTCTGATGTGGGAGATGCTCATCCCCCCCGCCTGCTCCCTGGAGAGCCAGGCCAACAAGCGACCCGCTCGCTCCCCCTGCTCAAAAATCCGTTGGGATTGAGCCAGCATTTTTTTCTGGGTAAGAGTGGTACGAAGACGAACCACCTCCGATGTCATAAATTGTAAATGTGAGTAGTGTATAGGGTCCCGGGTACGAACAAAGAGGATCTCTGCACAACTCGCCTCTCTCTCAGCCCTTACCAACTCTGCCCTGCGCTCCCTACGAACTCTGGCTATAATGGTCTGGTATTGTCCCCTTGTCGTGGCCTTGAATGCATCCCAGACAACTGTGGGGTCAGCCGAGCCCACATTTACCACCCAGAAGTCAAGCAACTCCGTTCTGAATTGAGAGTCTACGGCCGTGTCTGAAATCCAAAACCTCGAGAGCCTCCATATCTTGTCTACAGGGCCCAGTGAAAGGTCCAATGACAACAGCAGGGGAGCGTGGTCAGAAATTCCTCTAGGGAGTATTTGTATATCTGTAACCCGTGGGAGGACCGGACTTCCCGCGAAGACTAAGTCTATCCGGGAGAACGTCCTGTGAGAGGCCGAGTGGCATGTGTATGCCCTGGTCTGGGGGTGTCTCCACCTCCACACATCAGTCAGGCCATACGTGTCCGCCCACTCAGTCAACCCAGGATGGTGATACCCCGCAGACGCCAGTCTATCAAGATCCGGATCAGGGACTAGATTGAAATCACCCAATATAATATTGTTATCAGATGCAAATTCAGCTATCTTACCGGTGATCTGGTTGAGCACCAGTAGTGAAGCCGGAGGAGGCAAATATAAACCCACAATGGTCCACGTTAGAGAATATATTTTAGCATGTATGATGACATAACGACCATCAGGGTCCAGGGCCAAATCCAGGAGCCGGAAAGGAAGGGATTTCAATATCAGAATAGTGACACCCCTGGAAAAACTGGAGTGCGTGGAGTGGTAGTGATAACCCACCCACGGTTTTTTGAGGGCCAAAACTCTACTTCCTATCAAATGCGTCTCCTGGAGCACACATATATGTGGGTTGTAAGCTTTAAGGAATTGGAACACCAGGGAACGCTTAACCGGGGAGTTCAGTCCCCTAGTGTTCCAGGAAACAATATTAAGGGAGGACATGGTTACTCAGAATGATAATAATGTTAGGATCAATGTAGGTCGTGGCTCCCGAACTGGACCCCCGGACCCATAATGGACATACCTGAAAACATTGCAATGCTGATGAGTCAATTTTTTTAAAAAAACCATTGTAAAACAAAAACAGAACCAAACTGAAAACAGTCCAACTTCTAACATAAATTAGAACAGCCCCATTAGGGGAACTTTCCCCACCCCCCACCCCACCCAGCCCCCCCAAACTGAGGCGGGTTTCAATCCCAAACCAATTCAGCTCGCCGGCTGCAGCAAGGGGTCCGTGGAAGAGGCGAGCCCGACCCCCCTAAATTGCACACGGGGGGGCAAGCAAGAGTTCAAGCGGCCCTTCGAGTGTGAGAACTCCGCTAATGGATTATAACAGGCTGTGGGGTATTAGAAGTCAAATAGAGAAGAAGTAAATCGTGTTGTGACCCCACAGTGAAGTCGATCCATCACTAAGAGGATACAGGTATGCAGGTAACATGAAGCCTCATAGCTCAACAGTCTCCTGACCAAATGCTTAGACAGGGGCATTAACTTAGAGTTTTCCTGAAAGGGGATAGTTGGTTACCCCCCTCAAGTCTGAACACATCATGGGGATGAACTGGGCACAACCTGTGCAACAAAACTAAGTCATCCATGGAGCAGTTCGTATGTGAATTCAGACTTGGGCCCAGGTTGTTACAAGTAAAGAATAAAGAGGAGATTCGGTGTGTACCGATCGGTCGGTCAACGGATCTGTGGCAGAGAATCCAGCCAGGCAGAGGCCTCCCTTGGTGTGGTGAAAAATCGAGTCGTCTCGCCATCCTGGACCCTCAAGCGAGCAGGGAAGAGTACACTATAGCGAATGTTGCGTGATCTCAGTGCGGCCTTAACCTGGTCAAACGATTTCCTGAGTTTTTGGGTCTCTACCGAATAGTCAGGGAAAATCATCAGTTTAGTGTTCTGAAATCTTAGGTCCCCAACATTTCTGGAGGCACGAAGAACTTCATCCCTGTCTCTGAAATTAAGGAGACGGAGTATGAAGGTGCGAGGAGGGGATCCAGGAGGCCCTGGCTTAGGCGGTATACGGTGTGCCCTCTCAACTGTGTAGTAGGGCGACCAACGGGCTTCCGGTAGGAGGTCTCGCAGCAGGCCCTCTATGAAGGAGGTAGGATTGTTCCCCTCCGCCCCCTCCGGTAAACCGATAATACGAAGATTATTGCGCCGGTTTCTGTTCTCCGCATCTTCAGCTCTGTATTCTAAGGCCTTTACTTTGGTCTGGAGCGTACGGAGTGTTGCTCCATGTTCCGCAACGGTATCTTCAGTGTTACTCAATCTTTGTTCCGTCTCGGTAACTCGCGACCTAATTTTGTCTATGTCTTGACGGATTAGACCCATATCCAGCTGAACAGCCTCTATTTTTGTTGTTAATGTGGATTGGCAAGTTGCTATGGCCGCCATGACGTCCGCCAGCCAAGGGGGACGAGAGTCATCCGGCTCCATGATGCTTGTCTGTGAGGCTCTATGTGTGCTGCGTGTGGTATGGGCCTCCGGAGTGGGACAGGTGGGCGTCTGGGGGAGGTCCGACTGTGGTGGAAAGGCCAACCTTTTGCCCCCCTTGCTATATTTTGTACTAGAAGATCTGCGCCTCATTCAGATTAGCAAGGCCCCGGACTGGGCAGTAATTAGTGGCTGGCTGTGGGAGACTATCAGGGGGGGGGGGTTCAGGGGTATGCAGTCAGTATATTTAGAGCTGTACGTGCCCCCCAGAGAGTTTGCCCCCTCACCTGCAGGCTGAGTAGAATCGGGGCTGTCCTCGGACTTCCACAGGCCTACAGGGACTTTCTGTGTGTCTCTCTCAGGGTGTCAGGGAAGGAGATGGTCCAGGGCCTGCTCCACAATCCAGATGGAGACCCTCAGCTTTCCTGGGCTCTCCCCCTCCAGATCCCTGGGGTCAGTGTCACCCTCAGCTGTTCCGGCGGCCTCAGATCTTCAGGGAAGGCCGCGGATGCGGCCTAGCTGTTCGTAGGGCCTGAGGATACAATCCGGGCCGATTCCGCGGCCGTGGCTAGGCCCGAGCTTTTATCTGAGGCCCGTGGTGGGCCGTGATGTTTCCGGAGGCTCCGACCGCGCCAGGGGTCATCCGGATCGCGGCGCGGCCCGCCAGGAAAGTCCGCGGCTGCGGCCTAGTGCCTCGAGGTAGGCCGGAGCGTCCGGCGGACCCGATCGCGGCCCCGGATCAAAAAAATTTTCCTCCCCCTCAAGAGATAGAGGGTCTGTGAGCCCCCCAGAGACAGTAGGGATGTGTCCGGAAGATTTGGAAGCCAGATGGATCCGGATTATGCCGGCGATGCGCGGAGCTCTCTGAGAAGCAGCCGCTCACATCGCCATCTTGGCCACGCCCCCATATTTTATGGTTTACTGGAATCTATTGTATGTTCTGTGCTCATCTTGATTAGGTGAGTTTTGGCATTATGTCAGAAAAAATATATACCTTCTGTTTTTTCAGTGCACTGGCTTGAGATTTTCCTTTTTTGTTGTCATACTTTGTTTTCTTTAGTTGTGGACAGCGCAGGTATCAGAAAACCTTGTCAGGTTTATTTTTTACTGTATGTGCCCACTGGGAGATTTCATCCACTTCCTGTTCCAGAGACGCCAGGAAGTTGTACGGAACAATCTCCATACAGATGAGAATGTTCCTCTCTTATGCCCTGTACCCACGACTGGTTTTCCCATCGGAATAAACTCTGAAGGTTTTTCCGATGGAGTTCCGACGGAATTACGCTCAAGCTGTCTTGCATACACACGGTCACACCAAATTCTGGCCGTCCAGCACGCGCTGACGTACAACACGTACGACCGGGACTAGAAAACGGAAGTTCAATAGCCAGTAGCCAATAGTTTCCATCAATGCTGTATCCTGGCTTAGGCCGAAAAGGCCCAGTCCTAGGGCAGCAGTTTGCAGGGGGGCAGCACAGAAAGAGCTTGTTAGTGTAGCACCAGTCCTATGGGGCAGACTGGGCTGAGAGGCAAATTAGTCTAGTGCCCCCATAAAGCGGCCTCACTACTTCCGGTATGCGGGCGGGCGGCATTCCGCAACTGTGGGGGGGGGGGGCGCCGCTTCTAATTTTGATTGTCCTATCATCCTGGACCACAAACCTTCCTCACTGTGCTATGTTTTCTGCTGCACCATTGACATGGTTATATCTTCTTAGTCCTCTCCATAAAATTATCAGAAATTTGTGTTTAAAGTAGAACTATAGGCAACACTTTTTTTCTTCATTTTGGATAGAGAAAGGGAGGGTTATAACCCCTGTTAGTTTATTTTTTACCATCCCTGTCCCATTGCAGAGATTTCCCTTCACTTTCTGCCCCATAGCCAAACAGGAAGTGAGAGGAAATCTATGCAAATTAAGGGAATCCATTGCCCCCCACTCCCACGCCCTCAGAACTAGTGTCCTCACTTGAAAATTTCAGGGCGGGTCTTATTTAAATTAGGGGGTGCATGAAAATTTAGAACATGTTCTCTTTCTAGGTCTGTCAGAATTTTCGACGTAAAAAGTCTGATGGGGCATACACACGATTAGAATATACGATGAAAACCTCCCGTCTGACGTTTTCTGTCGGACATTCCGCTCGTGTGTACACGGCATTACACAACTTTGACCGGAATAAATGTCCCCACTGTAAAGTGTCCTTTTACCTTCTGTTCTGGTCACAACAGTAAAATGTTGGATTTTCCACCACTTTCTGTCCTGGTGGCAATGGTCACAAACAGAAAAAGAGTAATTCTACCCAGCAGGCACACAAACACCTCACAAAGGCTTACATTCCTTTCCCACTCTACAACGTTAAAAAAATAACTTTAGAAATAATTTAAATATACACACAAAATGTTTTTGATACACTGATTTTAATTTATTTAAACACTGATAATTGTTTGGTAGGAACCAGGTGACAGAGCTAAACAAATCCATTCCTTTTCTGGGTACCATTTCCTTTAAAGGGATTTTTTTCAAAATATTTCAAAATTTCTGATATAGGCTTGATAAAGTGTTTACCAATGGATCAATTAAAAAAAACTATGTTCTATTACAATCATTCATTATGCCAATCACAGCTCCAGCATAAAGTTTTAATGCTGGATTGTAACGCATAGCTCTAGCAGACAGGCAGAGTGGTCCAATGGCAGTCCTGGATTCAGCGCAGGCAGCGTTTATAGAGTAGTCTGGGTCAAATCTATGGTCTGAAGGCAGGCAGAGTTCAGAGAGTAGTCCAAAGTAAAATCTGAGGTCAATAACAAGAAAATCCAAACTAGCTGGCAGGGCAGGGATCGGGCGAAGGCAAGGTCAAGGTATGGAAACAAGGTAGGGAAATAGGGATCTTGAAGCACGTGTTGCAAACACTATCACAAGCACTACACTAAGGGCTTAGCAGGCTTAAAACAGGCTTGGACTCCACCCAGAGCCTATGTCTACATCAATCACCCTGCCGGCCAATGGCTCCTGCTGCTGCTAAAAGCCAATCAGGAGAGAGAGACCTGTATAAGCAAGGCTCTTGTGGACATTGCTGGATCGAGAGGGGGCTTAGGTAAGTATTAGGGGTGCTGGGGGGGGGGGGGCGCTGCATAGAAAAGGTTTGGGTTTTTTTACCTTCATGCATAGAATGCATAAAGGTAAAAAACCTTGTGCCTTTACAACCACTTTAAGTTGGAGTTTGGTGTTTTATAAACCCCCTGGGATTACCGTTAACTTTTTTATTAGAAACTTTGGGAAAGGATTTTAAAATTGAGAAAATATTTTTAAAGGAAGGGTAGGAAAGCTGCATATCATCCTATTTTTTCAACCTTCCAGCACCTCCTCCACGTCTGTAAGGAAACTAAACTGTATCTGAGCACCAGAGACTGAAAATGTTACTTAAAGAGGAGGGCCAGTCAAAAAAAAAAAAAAAATTAAAAGTCAGCAGCTACAAATACTGCAGCTGCTGACTTTTAATTGGACACTTACCTGTCCCAGGTTCCAGCGTTGCGGGGGATCGAAGCCCCGCTCGTCTCCCCCTCTGTTCAGCGGCGCCGGCATTGCAACTGTGGATGCCGGGTTGTGGCTTCACAGCCTGGCACCCACTGCGCATGCGTGAGTGGCACCGCGCACCGTGATTGGCCGCTCAGTCACCTGGGACCTGTAATGGGTCCCAGATGATTGACAGGAGGGAGGGAGCAGAGCTGAGCCCTTCCTGTGCCGAGACGGAAGTGATGTCACCAGCCCAGGCACTGAAAGAGGCAGACTACGAGGGACCCCCTAGCAACAGGCATTTAAAGGTGAGTAAAAAAAATATATATATCCAAATGTTTTTTTGTATTTTTTTTTTTAGAATTTTCCATGTAGTTTTTTTTTTTTTTGGGTGGAACCCCACTTTAATTCATTTTTAATATTCAGAGCAAGCTCATCTATCCGCCCATGTCTCCATGCCTTATTTTGTTGAGAAATCACCTTGGAAAATACCCACCTACATAGATGTGCGCAGGGGGTGTGCCAGGTGTGCCTGGGTGCACCCTAACCACTCTGTGCTGTGCCGATTTCCCCTATTGCCCTGGCTTCCCCCTGTGTTGCCAACTAACCCACCACCACCATACTGTTGCTTTCCCTCACATCCCCTTGGCTAGTGCAGGGGATGTTTCAGGATGGAGATCGGGGAAAATGGCTAGTCAATATGTAATTTACTGGCCCCTTCCTTTTCAAAATGAACACAGTGAACACTCACTCACTGTGTTCATTCATAACTGAAGCATAGTAAACTGTGTTTACTATGCTTTGGTTCGTGAGAGAACAGGAGGCCCTTTTAGCACAGATCACTTCCCATTCATTCCCTGTCCCGTGTTGCTGAGGCCGCAGAGAAAGGCATGTGTGTTTGAGCTTTGGGGTGCACACCCTAATGCAATGGGCTGCGCACACCTATGCCCACCTAGCATTTCTAGCTGCAGCAAAGTTGAGTAATGGTAGATGATTCTTGAAGCATTTACTTTCATGGAATCCATCTGACCTTAGTTCAGGCATACAGTCAGGAGGGTGTGCTTAGCTGAGAAAACCCCTCCTCCCCTCTTTCAGATGGAAGGAAAAAAATGCCCATGAAGATTCATGGGATGTATGACATCATTTTGGACTAGGCAAGAATCCAGGAAGCAAATGAAGAAATGTTAAAAAAAAAAAAAAGTTTAAACAAATAAATATAATACAACTTCCTGTATATTTACTATCTATAGCAGCATAAGGATTAAAAATAGTTAATGTTAATTAAGAACGTTTAGTTCTACTTTAAGCAACCATCCTGTGCTGAAGATGTATGTGCTTTTTTGCTTTGAAGATGCCAACCTTTACTCATGGTGTACAGGAATGGTATTATTCATAGGTTGGTGCATCCTTTTTTTAATTACAAAAAAAAAAAAAAATGGTATTTCCAGAGGATTGGCTAATTGTTTGTGAATATCTAAGCTCTTTGAACCAGCCCCAGCTGAGTTTCAAATGGCTGCCTCGTGGTAGGCATGCTGGTATTCCCATTGATTGGAAAATAAGCCACAATTTGCCACCTCAATAGTAGCCTGTGAATTCTACATACAGTATCTCACAAAAGTGAGTACACCCCTCACATTTTTGTAAATATTTGAATACAGTAGGTGACCGTGATATTGTGTCAATCTCGCCGTTGTTATCGGCGAGATTTGACACCTGTGAGCCCCATAGCGGGAGCCAGCGCCGAGCTGTCTTGCTCATCGGGAAAGGAAAACTTCTTTTTCCTTTTGCGATGAGCGACAGGCAGTGCTGACAGCTGTCTGGTATGAATCATGAGGGGGAACGCCACGCCAAATTTTAAATAAAAAACCCGGCATGGGTTCCCCCCCAGGGGCATACCAGGCCATTAGGTCTGGTATGGATTTTAAGAGGAATCCCCTACGCCAAAAAAACGGAGTGGGGTCCCCCCCTAAATCCATACCAGACCCTTATCCGAGCATGCAGAGTGGCCGGTCAGGAAAGGGGGTGGGGATGAGCGAACGCCCCCCCTCCTGAAACGTACCAGGCTGCATGCCCTCAACATGGGAAGAAGACCCCCTGAAGTCAGAAGAAGACCCCCCCAAGTTGGTAGAAGACCCCCGGAGCTGCCTAATAAATTACTTTAAAAGCCTGTGTAGTGTGTTTTTTTATTGACACTTTTTCCCCCAGGTGAATGGGTAGGGGTACGATGTACCCCTACCCCCTGATGCCCTG
The DNA here is from genome assembly GCA_037952925.1 of Lithobates clamitans. Classification (NCBI taxonomy): domain Eukaryota; kingdom Metazoa; phylum Chordata; class Amphibia; order Anura; family Ranidae; genus Lithobates; species Lithobates clamitans. The sequence goes on from JBBGZY010000224.1 coordinate 3,830,278, forward strand.
CGGCCCCCCCACCCCAAAGCACCTTGTCCCCATGTTGATGAGGACCAGGGCCTCTTCCCGACAACCCGTTGGCCGTTGGTTGTCGGGGTCTGCGAGCGGAGGACTTATCAGAATCCGGGAGCCCCCTTTAATAAGGGGATCCCCAGATCCTGGCCCCCCACCCTATGTGAATGAGTATGGGGTACATCGTACCCCTACCCATTCACCTGGGGGAAAAAGTGTCAATAAAAAAACACACTACACAGGCTTTTAAAGTAATTTATTAGGCAGCTCCGGGGGTCTTCTACCGACTTGGGGGGTCTTCTTCTGACTTCAGGGGGTCTTCTTCCGACTTCTCCGCTCTCTCCAGCCTCTTCTCCCGGTGTCCGGTTCTTCTCCCGCTCCCCGGCCTCTTCTCCCGGTGTCCGGATCTTCTGCCAGGCTCCTCCACTATCTTCTGCTCTTTTGCCGCTCTTTTTCCGGTCTTCTCCTCTGTCTTGTTCCTTCTTCTCTTCTTCCGATGCTGACACAACGCTCTCTCCTGCTGTAATGCTGTGTGAGCGGTGCGCGATGACTTATATAGGCATGGGGCGTGGTCACCGGGTAATGTCATGGCGATGGGATGGCGCTGGAAACACATTCTCACGGTCAGGTACTGTATGGTATATCTTTTCATGTGACAACACTGAAGAAATGACACTTTGCTACAATGTAAAGTTGTGAGTGTACAGCTTGTATAACAGTGTAAATTTGCTGTCCCCTCAAAATAACTCAACACACAGCCATTAATGTCTAAACTGCTGGCAACAAAAGTGAGTACATCCCTAAGTGAAAATGTCCATATTGGGCCCGAAAGTGTCAATATTTTGTGTGGCCACCATTATTTTCCAGGACTGCCTTAACCCTCTTGGGCATGGAGTTCACCAGAGCTTCACAGGTTGTTACTGGAGTCCTCTTCTACTCCCCTATGATGACATCACAGAGCTGGTGGATGTTAGAGACCTTGTGCTGATCCACCTTCTATTTGAGGATGTCCCACAGAGGCTCAATAGGGTTTAGGTCTGGAGACATGATTGGCCAGTCCATCATCTTTACCCTCAGCTTCTTTAGCAAGGCAGTGGTCATCTTGGAGGTGTGTTTTGGGTCCTTATCATGTTAGAATACTGCCCTGCGGCCCAGTCTCTGAAGGGTGGGGATCATGCTCTGCTTCAGTATGCCACAGTACATGTTGGCATTCATGGTTCCCTCAATGAACTGTAGCTCCCCTGTTCCGGCAGCACTCGTGCAGCCTCAGACCATGACACTACCACCACCATGCTTGACTGTAGGCAAGACACACTTGTCTTTGTACTCCTCACCTGGTTGTCGCCACACACGCTTAATAACATCTGAACCAAATAAGTTTATCTTGGTCTCATCAGACCACAGGACATGGTACCAGTAATCCATGTCCTTAGTCTGCTTGTCTTCAGCTAACTGTTTGCGGGCCCCTTGTGCATCATCTTTAGAAGAGGCTTCCTTCTGGGACGACAGCTATGCAGACCAATTTGATGCAGTGTGCGGCGTATGGTCTGAGCACTGACAGGCTGGCCTTCCACCCCTTCAACCTCTGCAGCAATGCTGGCAGCACCCATACGTCTATTTCCCAAAAGACAACGTCTGGATATGACGCTGAGCACGTGCACTCAACTTCTTTGGTCGACCATGGGGAGGTCTGTTCTGAGTGGAACCTGTCCTGTTAAACCGCTGTATGGTCTTGGCCACCATGCAGCTCAGTTTCAGGGTCTTGGCAATCTTCTTATAGCCTAGGCCATCTTTATGTAGAGCAAAAATTCTTTTTTTCAGATCCTCAGAGAGTTCTTTGCCATGAGGTGCCATGTTGAACTTCCGGTGACCAGTATGAGACAGTGAGAGCGATAACACCAAATTTAACAAACCTGCTCCCCATTCACACCTAAGACCTTTTAACATTAACGAGTCGCATGATACCTGGGAGGGAAAATGGCTAATTGGGCCCAATTTGGACATTTTTACTTAGGGGTGTACTCCCTTTTGTTGCCAGCAATTTAGACATTAACGGCTGTCTGTTGAGTTATTTTTTGGGGACAGCAAATTTACACTGTTATACAAGCTGTACACTCACTATTTTACATTGTAGCAAAGTGTCATTTCTTCAGTGTTGTCACATGAAAAGATAGAATAAAATATTTACAAAAATGTGAAGGGGTGTACTCACTTTTGTGAGATACTGTATATTTGCAAATTTTTTAAGTTTTGTAACAGAGACCTCAGTTTTTGACAATATTTTAGAAATACCATAAGTTCTTAGTAGGTGGGACATTTGCAAATGTGGTTTTAGCACTTGTATGTCCCTGGTAGGGATATTAGGCAGTATGTTTATTCGTAGAGCTCCAAAGCGCAAGCAATGGACTGACTTGGGTAGCCCAGTGTTCTCTGTGTTTCAGAATATGTTGGCACAAATAAAATGTATACATTAAAAATAACCAATCAAGTACACACCCATTTCCACAGTATGGCCAGCTTTGCAAGCATGGAAGCAGAGAAGACTAATTTGATTGCAACCTCCTTAGCACAACACATGCCCCTTGTGAGCATTCACACCTAATGCTAATTTGTCGACTCCCTTCATGTAAATATAAATCTAGATAATGGTGTGTTTGTGAGCGTCAGGCCAGCCCCCGGTCATTTCACCACAGCGGGAGGGCGGGGGAACCTCGATTAAAGTAATTAGGCAGAAATAATCCTTTTCGGTGAAAAGCAAATGAAAGGCATACAGGGGGATTGAATTAACCACATCATGGCTAGAGCTAAAATGTTGGTATTGCTTTGTGTGCATGGAATACAAGGCAGGAATGAGTGGGCTGTGATAAGAGGCTACTATTAAATGTACCTTAACTGTTTGCCTTCCAGCCTACTCTAATGAGGATCATCAACCTACTGTCACAGCAGGTGGAACCACTCAACCCTATAGGCTAGGTGGCATTCTATATTCAGCGCAATTAGCAGCTTGCCATCAAGCTGATCGTGCACGTCTTCAATAGATTTATTGAATGTGTCTAAAAATATTGCATTGGTCATTAACAGTGCTTCTTTTCTAATGGGGTATTACCATGGTTTAACTCAAATATGTTTTTTTCACCGTCAATACATTATACAAGAGACATGACAACAACAGGCAAAGCCTCTAACTGTTATAATTGCTCTATATACAGAGTGAGGGGCTGCTCATTTGAGTACCCTTCTATTTGCAGCATGTAGTCTCCAGCTGAGAGGCCAATAGCCTGGTTAACATGATAGGATAAGGACCGTATTCTAAGTGTTGCTGCTGTAATTATGCTAATCAGCACAGCTGCCTACCAAGTAAGCTGACATTATTTAAAATTATGTCTTGGTAGAAAATTGATGTAAGATATGTAACTTCCATGCAAGTTATTTTATTGTTTATCCTGTTGCCTTAGACACCATTCATGTTTGCAATCAGTCCTGAGTCAGCGGACTCCAGTAGGGAGTAGCAGGTGGCATCATCTTATCATTAAATAATAACTCTGGCCAAACATGTGTATATTTGCGGTCTGGTTGAATGCAGGTGTAACTATACATTAAATGCATATTGAGATCTATGCCATTATAGTCAATAGAACTGGCATTGCTATTGACTATACTGACTATATTTTCCATGCATTTTACTGGACCAAAATGCTCATGAACAGGGTCTTGAGACTATTTATATGACCAATGTACTTTATAAAAATATACAGTATTTCCCTTGATTTTTCTCTCCACCGAGGATCCCTGTATGTATGTTTTTCTGCATTCGCACAATGGGGGGTACCTTTCAATGGCGCTCTGATGTCTTGGACATCTAACTGATGAGATCTGATGCTGCCTTCTGGGATATGTACAGCCTAATGTGGTTGTATTTACTGAATGTATAGTGTCCTGCATTTTTAACTACTTCCCTATTACACCAATTCTGACACTTCTCACATACAGTACATGTAAATATCAGCATTTTTTTGCAGGAAAAGTACTTAGAACCCTCAAAACATTCTATTTTTTTAAGAAGAGGCCCTAGAGAATAAAATAGTGGGTGTTGCAATTTTTTTATTTAGTACTTGGGAGCGTTTTTTTAAACTGAAATTTTTGGGAAAAATACACTTTAATGATTTTTTTTTTAACACAAACACAATATAATACCCAGATTAGATTATATTTGAGTAAATAGTAAATAGATACCTAACATGTCATGCTTTAAAATTGTGTACGCCCGTGGAACGGCAGCAAACTACAGTACCTAGAACTGGCCATAGGTGATGCTTTAAAAGCAGGTGACAAAGCCCTGGGAAATGTGTAGAGGAATACTAATCTGTTCTAATGAAGGACAACAAATGTCAAGCAGAACTTTGTTGCTTCATGTTGGATACATTGTTATTTATAGGCAAAGTTGGTTCATATATGATGGTTAAAGAGGAGTGGCCTGTGTTTGTTTTAAACATCTATTTCATAGCTGCTCTTTTTTAACAATTGTGTTTGAATTAAAATTATACGAGGGGTGTGTATTCCTCTATATTTTAATTATTTTGTATCTTGTGGCTTTTCTGGGGCACCTCAAAAGTCTGCTTTGTAATAGAAGAATATGGTCCCTCAAGAACCAGTTCTGGCCAGCTCAGTAGATTGTTTCTAAAAAGAGCTGGATGCATTCCCAATTGCACAAGATATAACATTTACAGGGGTAGTTGATCGACTGAATATCTGGTTGTTTCCTGGGAGATCACTAAGGAATTTTTTTTTCCCTCATTGGAGCAAATTGGATCAAGCATATTGTTTTTTTTTCCTCCTTCTGGATCAAGTGTGGGTATAGGACTCTGTAGATGGAGGTTTTCTGTTTTTTTCTAATGGTTGAACTAGATGGTCTTGTGCTTTTTTTTAACCTAACTAACCATGTAACTATATAACATTGGTTTAGCTTAGACCAATGTAACCAATCATTAATCATACCTGGTTGATGCCCCTGAAGGCTGGAAATCACTGAAGTAGACACCGCTAATTCAATGATCTCTACTTGCTTCCAGGTCCAGCGCTGATCAGCTGCCCGCTGCTTACTGAACACAGGAGGTCAGCCGCTCAACACGGGTACCATTCTGAGAATGTTTTGTATATTGTGAATTAAAGCAAAACATTCTCTGATTGGATGAGGTGAAGGGCGTGATGTCACCAGCCCACCTCATCAAATCAGTGAGCACTTTACATTAATTCAGAAAATGCACAGAGTGCTCTGAATGACACCTGCACTGAGTGGCTGACCTCCTGTGTTAAGAATAACGTGCAATCTGCCACTCAAAGCAGTATTCGGAAGCGGAGATCACTGGAGTAGTACTGTCTACTTCAGTGAATTTCAAGTTCCAGGGGCTTTGGTAAATTAAGGTAGACTCATGGAGGTATATTTACTAAAGGCAAGTCCACTGTGCACTACAAGTGCAGTCGCTGTAGATCTGAGGGGGACATGCAAGGAAAATAACATGATTGGGTGATAAAATCAACAGAGCTTCCCTTCATTTCAGATCTGCCGCTCAGATCTACAGCGACTGCAATTGCAAGTGCAAGTGGATTTGCCTTTAGTAAATCAACCCCATAGTTACATTGGTCCAAGTTGGACCAATGTAACTATGTGGCTGTATAAAATATACATACCTGGAGTTCCTCTTTAATCAAACATACCAATGCAGTTTTCAGAATTGTTTTTGTTCACATTCTGCCTATTAGGTCATGCACAGTGTATGCTACATTCAAGGCATGCCTCTGGTGATAACTGTCACCGTTGCCAGTGTAAAGTACTAAGGTCAGCTCCCAGCCACTCTCTCAAGCCTTCAAATGGCTGATGTCTTGGCTGATCATATATGCAGCACCATGACAACTACAGATCTAGAAGCTAAGACGGCACTATCCCCGGCGGATGGAAGGGTTTAGTTCCACTTTAACTAAAATGTTGTTTTGAATGAAGTATTATAAAATAAAAAAAGTAAAACAATAACGTTTCATAAAACATTTTGTAAACCACATAACTTATGCCCCTTGAACTAACATTAACCATACCATTCTGAATTAGCCATTCAAGGAATGGGTACTCTTTGTTAGTTGTTATTAAATATTGCATTTCTATTTCAATCTGCAGCTGTCAGTGTATTTCTTTAACTGCCAAACAAAATTCAAATTTCTCTTCTCTGCACTATGTCATCTGTAACTTGCTTACTTACTCTCTCACAAAAAAGCTGTTCATAGACCATAAGGTTAAGTTATGTGCAGTCTGCTCTGTGAGATATGGCAACCTCAGCATGTCTTTAGATAATATTAAATTAGTTAGGAGTTGTCAGTGCAATTAGATTTTCCATTGAACAACTTCCAGTCAAGTCTATGAAGATATCCACTGACATGGGACAACAGTATCCTGATCCACATGTTTTGTACCGCAGACAATCAAGGGTTATACAGAGGAACAGGACCAGAAAGGTTGGAAAAACGAGTTGAACCCATGTTCGGCTCAAACATCATCTGTTCGGTCGTTCGCCGAATTGCGAACGATATGGGCCGTTCGCGCCAAATTCGAGTGACGCATCACAGCCCATAATTCACTGTGGCATTGCAGTGCATTGCTGGCTGATGATTGGCCAAGCATGCACTATGACCTGCATGCTTGGCCAATCACAGCGCCGTCTGTACAGAGAGCTGTAATTGGCCAAAGCCAGGGTGGCCCAAGTCCCAAGTGTTGTATATATATATATATATATATATATATATATATATATATATATATATATATATATACACACTGTATTCAGTTTAGCTAGATCCGCTCCTGTTATTATCTTCCTACTGACAGGCAGGCAGGTGTTGTTACAGTATTTACAGCTACCTGAAGAAAATTGCTGGTGTTCTTCTGATCCTATTAGTACCAAAGTCAGGCAGCTACAGTATTTACAGTGCACAGTGTTCAGCTAAAGCTACAAGTTAGTGTAATGTGACCTCTGCACAGTGTTCAGCTAAAGATACAAGTTAGTGTAGTGCAACCTCTGCACAGTGTTCAGCTAAAGCTACAAGTTAGTGTAGTGCGGCCTCTGCACAGTGTTCAGCTAAACCTACAAGTTAGTGTACTGCAAACTCTGCACAGTGCTCAGCTAAAGCTACAAGTTAGTGTAGTGCGACCTCTGCACAGTGTTCAACTAAAGCTACCTATAGAAGATTGGTGGTGTTTTTCTGATCCTATCACTACCGCAGGCAGCTACAATATTTACACGTTAGTGTAGTGCGACCTTGGCACAGTGTTCAGCCAAAGCTACAAGTTAGTGTAGTGTGACCTCTGCACAGTGTTCAGCTAAAGCTACAAGTTAGTTTAGTGCAACCTCTGCACAGTGTTTAGCTAAAGCTACAAGTTAGAGTAGTGCAACCTCTGCACAGTGTTCAGCTAAAGCTACAACTTAGTGTAGTGCAACCTCTGTACAGTGTTCAGCTAAAGCTACAAGTTTGTGTAGTGCGACCTCTGCACAGTGTTCAGCTAAAGCTACAAGTTAGTGTAGTGTGAACTCTGCACAGTGCTCAGCTAAAGCTACAAGTTAGTGTAGTGTGACCTCTGCACATTGTTCAGCTAAAGCTACCTGTAGAAGATTGGTGGTGTTTTTCTGATCCTATCACTACCGCAGGCAGTGATTGGTGGTGTTTTTCTGATCCTATCACTACCGCAGGCAGCTACATTGTTTACACGCTAGTGTAGTGTGACCTCGGCACAGTGTTCAGCTAAAGCTACAAGTTAGTGTAGTGCGACCTCTGCACAGTGTTCAGCTAAAGCTACAGGTTAGTGTAGTGTGACCTCTGCACAGTGTTCAGCTAAAGCTACCTGTAGAAGATTGGTGGTGTTTTTCTGATCCTATCACTACCGCAGGCAGCTACATTATTTACACGTTAGTGTAGTGTGACCTCGGCACAGTGTTCAGCTAAAGCTACAAGTTAGTGTAATGCGACCTCTGCACAGTGTTCAGCTAAAGCTACAAGTTAGTGTAGTGCGGCCTATGCACAGTGTTCAGCTAAAGCTACAAGTTAGTGTAGTTTGACCTCTGAACAGTGCTCAGCTAAAGCTACAAGTTAGTGTAGGGCGACCTCTGCACAGTGTTCAGCTAAAGCTACAAGTTAGTGTAGTGCGACCTCTGCACAGTGTTCAGCTAAAGCTACAAGTTAGTGTAGTGCGACCTCTGCACAGTGTTCAGCTAAAATGACCTGTAGAAGATTGGTGGTGTTTTTCTGATCCTATCACTACTGCAGGCAGCTACATTATTTACATGTTAGTGTAGTGCAACCTCGGCACAGTGTTCAGCTAAAGCTATAAGTTAGTGTAGTGCAACCTCTACACAGTGTTCAGCTAAAGCTAAAAGTTAGTGTAGTGCGACCTCTGCACAGTGTTCAGCTAAAGCTACAAGTTAGTGTAGTTTGACCTCTGCACAGTGCTCAGCTAAAGCTACAAGTTAGTGTAGTGCGACCTCTGCACAGTGTTCAGCTAAAGCTACCTGTAGAAGATTGGTGGTGTTTTTCTGATCCTATCACTACCGCAGGCAGCTACATTATTTACATGTTAGTGTAGTGCGACCTTGGCACAGTGTTCAGCTAAAGCTACAAGTTTGCGACCTCTGCACAGTGTTCAGCTAAAGCTACAAGTTAGTGTAGTGCGACCTCTGCACAGTGTTCAGCTAAAGCTACAAGTTAGTGTAGTGCGACCTCTGCACAGTGTTCAGCTAAAGCTACAAGTTAGTGTAGTGGGACCTCTGCACAGTGTTCAGCTAAAGCTACAAGTTAGTGTAGTGTGACCTCTGCACAGTGTTCAGATAAAGCTACAAGTTAGTGTAGTTTGACCTCTGCACAGTGCTCAGCTAAAGCTACAAGTTATTGTAGTGCGACCTCTGCACAGTGTTCAGCTAAAGCTACCTGTAGAAGATGAGGCAGGATATCCTCCAGAGGCAGCCATCATGGAAGAGTAGAGAGCAGCCACCCTATTCCATCAGATTGTAGAGCTATTATCTCCCGGTCCACTTTCCACAGCTCAGCTGTGTAGGCTTTTTTTTAGCACGTGTGCATTTGATCACACTGTTGCAATTTGCAATCTCTGCTACAAGCAGATCAAGCGTGGCAAAACACCAGCCGTTTGGGTACCATATGCTTGACAAGGGATTTAACCTCCCACCACTCAGCCCTTGGAAAGAGCACCTGAAAGCCACACACAAGGGACATAATTCTTCTCCTCCTCACTACTCCTCAACTTTCATGTCTACCCCCTGTCAGAAAAGAGCCTGTCAACATCGGAAGGTTCCTGTGCGTTTGCGCGGCGGAGCCGCGCTTCGGTGCATGCGCGTTAGCAAAGTAGCGGCACACACGGGTTCACTACACGGCGTAACGGCGTGATGGCGTACGAACGTTCGCTCGTCAACGTCACGCCCCCTTTCTGGCCTATATAAGGACTGACTTGTGCCCTGTTTAATTGCTGGTTTGTCTTTCAGCTTCCAGTGTTCCGTTCCTGATTCCTGCTTCTTGTGTTTACCTGTTTGACCCGGATTTGCCTGACCTACCTTGTCTCTCTCCAGCATTTTGACCTCGGCTTGTTTAAAGGGCTTCCCCACGATCTGCTTCCAGTGTTTGACCCTCTGCCTGTCTCCGGATTCTCCTGCCTTCTCGTGTATGACCCCGGCTTGTTTTAACGGACTTCTCTGCTGACATCTCCAATCCCCTACCTCTGGCTTGCCTTCAGGATTCCTCTACTTACCATCTGCTGTGTTTGACCCTCGGCCTGTTTCAAGGACTTCCTCATCTACCAGTCTCCAGTATTAGTTATCGGTCTGCATCATAGACTCTCCACTACTGGGTTCTCTGTGCCTGATCTCCTGCACTTCTCCCAGCTCCCATTGTGTTTGCGGGTTAGAACCCCGGCCGGGTCTTCTTCTCCAGCTCCGGGTCAGAGCCACCATTGCTCTCATCTCTGCGTGACTGAAGTCCTCCTCTCAAGAGCTTCCTGCCTGCAGGCGACCCGTGCCTCTCTGTGCCCTACACCCTCTGTACCACTACCAGGGGTGTAGTGCGCTTAGCCGCAAGGGAAGCCACTCCCAGCATCTCGGCCTCGGTGAGTACCCGTGATAGTACAAACCAGCCAGATGTCTGAGGCCGACAGAGTGGGTTCCCCTCTCGAAGCTCTATGCCAGCAGGTAACGACCCTTACGCAAGCCGTCCAGAGGCTACAAGATGGCTATTTCCAACTAGAAGGTCGTCTCCAGCACCTAATCTTATCTCCCGGGGATGCAACTTCCACATCCCCCAGTGGGGCCGGCTCTTCACAAGATCACTCCAGTGCAGCTCCTGCAGTTGTTATGACTCTCCCAGAACCTAGGGTGCCCACACCCGAACGATTTTCCGGAAATCGGAAGAGGTTTAGAGCATTTAAAAATGCCTGCTTATTATACCTGGCTCTCCAACCTAAGACTTTCAGCTCTGAGACAGTAAAAGTAGGGTTCATTATTTCCTTGTTGTCCGAAAAACCCCAAGCTTGGGCTCACAACCTCCTGGAGCAGAAAAGTCCCTTACTAAACTCAGTGGAAACCTTTGAATCCATGGGAAGATTATATGATGATCCCCAACGCATAGCCACGGCCGAGTCCATCTTACATACCTTAGTCCAGGGAAAAAGACCGGTGGAGGACTGTACGGTCGAATTTCGGAAATGGTCAGGGGACACTGGATGGAATGAGGCGGCTCTCAAATACCAGTACCGCCAGGGACTCTCAGAGACTCTCAAAGATGAATTGGCACGTGTTGATTCTCCTTCCACCCTGGAGGAGTTGATCCAGCTAGCCATAAAACTAGACCGACGTCTACGGGAACGACGTTCTGAACGTCTTCAATCTCCTCGGCCTACATGGATGCTACCCAGGGTCCCCACAGGTCATCCTCTTCCTGCAGTCCCTTCCTCCTCTACCTTGGAGAGCGAGCCAATGCAACTGGGACTGATCTGGGCTCCACTTACACCTGATGAGAAACAACGCCGGCGGGAGGCCAATCTCTGCCTATACTGTGGAGGGTCAGGCCACTTTTTGCGCAACTGTCCTATAAGACCCAGTAAGTCCCAATTACAAACAGCTATGAACTTTCAAGTCAATGGTTCAAGTTCAACTCATCTTGTCCTTCCTGTCTCCCTACAGGTGGCAGGTGAGGAGATCCGGCTACCAGCCATTATTGATTCTGGCGCCTGCAGCTGCTTCCTGGATACATCCCTAGCTCGATGTTTACGCATTCCTCTGCAAAATAAAAGACAAAGGCTCCAAATCCACCTGGCCGATGGATCATCCCCCTGTTCCGGGCCTGTTACCCAAGAAACTAAACCCATTCTCACCATCACAGATTCAGGACATCAAGAATTTCTGTGCTTTGACATCATCTGCTCCCCCATGTTCCCTATCATCCTGGGACTTCCATGGCTGCAAACTCACGACCCCCATATCAATTGGAGTGAGAAGAAGATCTCCTTCTCTTCGGCTTACTGCTCCCAGCACTGCTTCACCTCTGGTCCTGTCTGCACAGCTTCCTGTCTAACTGTCCAGCCAGTTCCTGATCACCTTCAGCACGTCCCTGCAGCCTACCATGAATTCATGGACATTTTTGACAAAAGGAGAGCTGACAGTTTGCCTCCTCACCGACCATACGACTGTCCCATTGATCTCTTACCTGGCTCCGAGATTCCTTTTGGTCGTATATTCCCTCTATCAGAAAAGGAGTTGGAGGCTCTGCGGTCCTACATCAACGAAAACCTTGAAAAGGGATTCATTCGTCCTTCCTCTTCTCCGGCTGGAGCAGGGATTTTCTTCGTTGAAAAAAAAGATGGTACTTTGAGGCCTTGTGTGGACTACAGGGAAATCAACAAGATCACCATCAAGAACCGTTATCCACTTCCCCTCATCCCAGAACTGTTCCAACGGTTTCGAACCGCACGAGTTTTCTCTAAACTTGACCTAAGGAGCGCCTACAACTTGGTGCGGATACGCCCAGGGGATGAGTGGAAAACGGCTTTTAGGTCTAGGTTCGGACATTTTGAATATGTAGTGATGCCATTCGGTCTGTGCAATGCCCCAGCTACATTCCAACACCTAGTAAATGATATTTTTCGTGAATACTTAGATGACTTTGTGATTGTTTACCTTGACGATATTCTGATTTTCTCTACAACCATTGAGCAGCACCAAGTCCATGTGAAGAAGGTACTCACGATCCTCAGGAAGCACGGACTTTACCTAAAGGGAGAGAAATGCGAATTTGAAAAAACAGTAGTCCAATTCCTAGGGTTCATTATCTCCACTGAAGGGGTCTCAATGGATCCTCAGAAAGTGAAGTCTATCCAAGAATGGCCAGCCCCTACAGACAAAAAGGGGGTCCAACGATTTGTGGGCTTTGCCAACTTTTATCGCAGGTTCATAAAAGGATTTTCATCGATCATTTCTCCCATAACCCAACTGACTCGCCAGCAAAGTCGATTCCAGTGGTCCTCAGAAACTCAGGAAGCATTTGATAAACTGAAGAATCTATTTACTTCTGCCCCGGTACTACTGCATCCAGACCCTGCTTTTCCCTATGTGTTGGAAGTAGACGCCTCAGAATCCGCTTTAGGACCAATTCTATCCCAAAGACGAGGCCAGAAGGCCCTTCTTCATCCTGTGGCATTTGCCTCCCGGAAACTGTCCCCGCCAGAAAGGAACTACGACGTGGGGGAGCGTGAACTACTGGCCATCAAATTTGCTCTTGAGGAGTGGAGATATCTTTTGGAGGGCGCTTCTCACCCCATTATGATCTTCACAGATCACAAGAACCTGGAGTACCTTAGAACAGCAAAACGCCTCAGACCCCGGCAAGCCCGCTGGGCTTTGTTCTTCTCCAGGTTCAACTTTCACATTTCCTATCGGCCTGGTTCCAAGAATGGGAAAGCGGACGCCCTATCTCGAATGTTCCCAGAAACCTCTCAAACAGCAGAACCTGGTACTATTCTATCCTCACAGAATTTTCTTTGTTCAATCCAGCCAGATCTAAGAACTGCCATTGAACAGGCCTCCAGCCAATGCTTAAACCCTGAAGTACCCACACTGAGGAAACAGAATGGTTTACTATGGGTCCAAAACAAAATATTTGTTCCAGCGCAAGTAAGACCCTTGGTACTAAAAACATTTCATGATAACAAATTTGCAGGACATTTCGGGGTACAAAAGACCTCGGAACTAATACATCGTTCCTTCTGGTGGCCAGGGTGGAGTCAGGACTGTAAGAACTACGTAAACTCTTGTATTATTTGCCAACGCAGCAAGGGATCCAATGCAAAAGCCTGGGGTCTATTAAGACCATTACCCATTCCAGAGCAACCCTGGAAGGAAGTGGCTATGGACTTTATCGTTGACCTACCACCTGCTGAGGGATTCTCCACCATTCTGGTAGTAGTCGACCGCCTTTCAAAAATGGCCCACTTCTTACCCATGAAGGGCACACCCTCTGCCTCAGATACCGCGGATATATTCATCAAGGAAGTGGTTAGGCTACATGGAGTACCCGTTAGCATTGTGTCTGACAGAGGAGTCCAGTTCACCTCAAAATTTTGGAGAGACCTTTGTAAATCCCTGGAAATCAAGGTATGCCTATCCTCAGCATATCATCCTCAAAGTAATGGCCAAACAGAGAGGACGAACCAAACGCTGGAACAATATCTGCGCTGTTTCTGCTCATGCTCTCAAGACAACTGGGTTTCACTCCTCCCCTGTGCAGAATTTGCCTATAATAATTCCATACATACAGCAACCAATCAAACTCCTTTCTGGGCTAATTATGGATTTCACCCCTCTTTTTTGCCTAATTCTTTTTCAGAAGTATCAGTTCCTGCGGTGCAAGACCGAATAAATTCCATTCAAGCCAATTTTCAAATAATTCAGGAAACTATGAAGAAGGCTCAGGACAGCTACAAGAAATACTATGACAGGGGGAGGAGGAGCAACCCAATTTTTAAGATTGGGGATGAAGTCTGGCTATCTGCAACAAACCTCAAACTTTCTTGTCCTTCACGCAAATTAGGTCCAAAATTTATTGGTCCCTTCAAGATAAAGAGAGTAGTGAACCCCGTGGCCTTTGAACTCTCTTTACCCAGCTCTTACAGAATTCATCCTGTCTTTCATACTTCCCTTTTGAAACCAGTAACTCCCAGTTCTTTCCCAGGAAGGGAGGAGTTGCCACCTCCTCCAATTAATATTGAAGGCGAAGATGAATTCGAGGTTGAGGCTATAATGGACTGTAGAAGGAGGGGGGGTCATATCCAGTACCTGGTCAAGTGGAAGGGGTACCCCCCAGAAGATAATTCTTGGGAACCCTCCTCCAATATACACGCCCCACGGTTAATACAAACATTCCACAAGAAATATCCGGGAGTACTGGCCAGATTGGGCACCCGGAGGTTGCCCTTTGGGGGGGGGCACTGTCAGAAAAGAGCCTGTCAACATCGGAAGGTTCCTGTGCGTTTGCGCGGCGGAGTCGCGCTTCGGCGCATGCGCGTTAGCAAAGTAGCGGCACACACGGGTTCACTACACGGCGTAACGGCGTAACGGCGTGATGGCGTACGAACGTTCGCTCGTCAACGTCACGCCCCCTTTCTGGCCTATATAAGGACTGACTTGTGCCCTGTTTAATTGCTGGTTTGTCTTTCAGCTTCCAGTGTTCCGTTCCTGATTCCTGCTTCTTGTGTTTACCTGTTTGACCCGGATTTGCCTGACCTACCTTGTCTCTCTCCAGCATTTTGACCTCGGCTTGTTTAAAGGACTTCCCCACGATCTGCTTCCAGTGTTTGACCCTCTGCCTGTCTCCGGATTCTCCTGCCTTCTCGTGTATGACCCCGGCTTGTTTTAACGGACTTCTCTGCTGACATCTCCAATCCCCTACCTCTGGCTTGCCTTCAGGATTCCTCTACTTACCATCAGCTGTGTTTGACCCTCGGCCTGTTTCAAGGACTTCCTCATCTACCAGTCTCCAGTATTAGTTATCGGTCTGCATCATAGACTCTCCACTACTGGGTTCTCTGTGCCTGATCTCCTGCACTTCTCCCAGCTCCCATTGTGTTTGCGGGTTAGAACCCCGGCCGGGTCTTCTTCTCCAGCTCCGGGTCAGAGCCACCGTTGCTCTCATCTCTGCGTGACTGAAGTCCTCCTCTCAAGAGCTTCCTGCCTGCAGGCGACCCGTGCCTCTCTGTGCCCTACACCCTCTGTACCACTACCAGGGGTGTAGTGCGCTTAGCCGCAAGGGAAGCCACTCCCAGCATCTCGGCCTCGGTGAGTACCCGTGATACCCCCGCTATATCTCATGACCTCTCAGCAGCCTCCACTGGCAGGGATGATGGGATAGCAAAGGGTGTCACAGGTCCTTGCAACACATCTGCCAGCAGCACACCACCAGCTGTAGAGTATAGCAAATTTATCTGCCCCAGCTGCTGCAGCGAAAAAAAAAAACACTCCCTGCCACCCACATGCCCGGCATCTAAATTCCTGCTTGTCCAAATTGCTGGCTTTATCTGCCTTTTCATCTGGTGGATTCTGCCCCTTTCTGTGAATTAGCAGAATGTGCTGTACCACAATAGCAGGTTCCCAGTCGCTATTTCTTTGCACGTAAGGCCATTCCAGCTCTGTACCATCACATGAAAGGCAATGTTTTGGCATCTTTGGGCAAGGCAGTCTACATTACTGCTGACACGTGGTCCAGCAAGCATGGTCTGGGACAATATATTTTGTTCACAGCACACTGGGTAATTCTGTTTGCGACAGGGCTTAGTGCTGAAACTTGTTTTGCCGTCACGTCTTCATACAGCTTGTGGTGATGAGGCAAGATCTGTCAGCTCCACCCTCTCCTTCTCCATGCCCTCCTCTGCTGGATTGTCCTATGAACCACCACCAGTACCCCCTAAGCATTCAGCTGGTCTGCCTTAGGGGATAGGAGCTACATCTGAGCAGAGATTCTTTCAGCTCTGCAGGTGTAGGCCCAGAGGTCGTTCATGCCATGGAAGCTTGAGCCAGGAAAGGTGGTGTGCGATAATGCCATTAACTTTGAGTCCACCCTTCAACAGGGAAAGCTGACACATGTGCCATGCCTGGCACATGTCCTTCATTTGGTTGTGCAGTGTTTCTTGAACAGGTACCCAGGTTTGCAAGATCTTCTAAGGCAGGCCAGAAGATTCTGTAGCCATTTCAGGCGGTCATACAAAGTTAGTGCTCGGTTGGCTGAAATTCAGCTGGAATTCTACAGGCCTGTAAACTGCCTGATTTGTCAATGCTGCAGAAGCTGCACATGGAGCAGAGGGCTGTCAATGAGTACCTGTGTGAGTATGGCACAAGGGAAGGCTCAGGGCAGCTGAGCTTTTTTTTCCCCATGCCAATGGCTGCTGATAAAAGATGCATGCACTGTACTGTCACCATTTGAGGACGTGACAAGCATAGTGAGCCGTGGCAATGCATGCATCAGTGGCATAATCCCTGTTGTGTTCCTGCTAGAGATTTCTCTGCATGCCATTATGGACAAGGCAGTCGAGGCAGAGGAGTGGGAGGAAGAGTAATTCCTTTCCTCTCAACGCCCGCTTTATGCAGACACCATTCTTGCGATGCCACAGAACACACAAGAGGAGAGGGAGGAGAGATGGTTTTCAGTCCCTAGAAACCTTGGGAGTAGTACTTGGCTGGGAGGAGGCAGTTCCAGATACTGTAATCCTCAGTGACCCTGAGGACTCTGCTTCTCATGCCTCCGCAAACTTGCGGTGCATGGGCTCCCTTATTCTTCAAAGTCTGCAAAAGGATCCGAGAATACATGGTATCAAGGATAAAGATCATTATTGGTGAACTAGCTATGGAGTCTGAGACTTCCCCAGATGTGGCTCTCCCTGCCCCCTCCTCCCAGGATAGCATGGCAGTGATCCTGGCTGCCATTGAACAGAGCAAAACCTCCATGCTGGTGAGAATCAATCGCCTTGCAGAAGAATGTAATCTCATTAGAAACGACCTAGATAAGATCAGAGGTAGACTGACTGAATTGGAATCCAGACTTTCTGCCACTAAAGACCTTACGGCTACTCACACTAACACCATAGCAGACTACAACTGCTTGCCGCCAAATCTGATGACGCAGAAAATAGGGCAAGACGGAACAATGTCCGAGTTTTGGGTCTCGAGGGGGGCGATCGCCCAGCCGAGTTCGCGGAAGAGTTCTTCAGGAAACTGCTAGGTCTCACGGATGTCTCCCCAACCATGTCGTTGAGCGCGCCCACCGTGTACCCACAGGACGCACTAAACCTGGTGCAAATCCCCTTACCCACGGTAACTTCAGAGACCGTGACAGGATCCTTTCCGAAGCCCGCAAACACCCCTCACTTCTATACGGCAACTCCTCTTACAGATTACAGTACTGTATGGAATTATTTCACATCCCTTTTGTACCCAGTGCTTTGGCCCATGCCCTGCATGCAGTTTTATGTGATATATACTGTTCTTTCTGCCTGGAAACTGGAGATTGTCCATAGCAACCAAAAAGTGTCCTTTTACGTCAAAAGTGGTTTCAGACCAGCTAGAAAACAGCAATAGTAAATTAGAACACTTGCAGAATTGAGCAATAGTGAATCGTGGGGAAATTTATTTTATTACTATTTTTTTGTGTTTCAAACTTTATCATACCCGGGATATCTACTAGACTCTTGTTTGGATAGATTTAAGTGTGTTATTGTTAAGAATTACAGACCTACAATAAAAAAAGCCAAATTTCCATGCAAAATAATTGTACCGCTTTCAGCACCTAAAATCCGAAATAATCATACCGCCAGGGAGGTTAATGAGGTCCGTAGGCGCCTATGTGAAAAGGACATTAAATACAGCATGTTGTACCTCAGCCGTCTCCGGGTCCCTCACAATGGCTCGGTCAGGTTCTTAGACTCCCCGGCCGATACGCATAACTGGCTGGACACCCTGCGGTAGGCAAGGTAAGCTGTTCCTCACTACAAGTTGCTTTAAGAAAGTTACAGGGCACTTATACACCTTCCTGCCCAGACCAATTTTCAGCTTTCAGCCCTGTCGCAGTTTGAATGACAATTGCGCGGTCATCCATCACTGTACCCAAACTAAATTTTTATCATTTTGTTCCCAAAAATAGAGCTTTCTTTTGGTGGTATTTGATCACCTCTGCAGTTTTTATTTTTTGCTAAACAAATAAAGAAAGACAGAAAATTTTGAAAAAAATAAAAGTTTTGCTTTTGTTTCTGTTAAAAAATTGTGTAAATAAGTAAGTTTTTTCTTTCACTGATGGGCACTGATAAGGTGGCACTGACAGGCACTGATAGGGCGGCACCGATGAGGTGGCACCAATGAGCGGGCACTGAAGATGGGCACTGATATGCGGCACTGATGGGCACTGGTAGGCGGCACTGATGGGTAGCACTGATATGCAGTACTGATGGGCATTGATAGGCGGCACTGATGGTCACTCATGGGTGGCACTGGTTGGCACTGTTGGGCACTGATGGGCACTGATAGGTGACACTGATGGGCACTGAAAGGCTGCAAAGATGGGTTCTTATGGGTGGCACTGATGGGCGCTGATAGGCGGCACTGATGGGCACTGATACGTGGCACTGCTGGGCACTGATACGCGGCACTGATAAGCAGCACTGATAGGCATCCCTGGTGGCACTGGCAGTGGTAGGCATTGTGAGTGGGCACTGATTGGCAGCTGCCTAGGCACAGATTGGTATTTCCCTGGGGGTCTAGGGGGCATACCTGGTGGTCCAGTGTGGATTAACACTATATCTCTTGTCTGTTAATATATTGACCCAACTACTCTCATGTTGCATTATCCTGTTGGTACCAATTTGAGCACAGATTCTCCTGACCTGAACCTCTCCCCACATTGGGGTTATAGTATAAGTTAGTGTGTTTATGTTGTATGTTGTACCATGTTGCAGTATTATTAGTTCTCACAAAGGGAGTATAGGATGAAAAATCTTGAGGAGACTTTAAGGAGGAGTTTACGTAATGCCTTTCCAGAATCCGGTAGGTTACAGTCTCATGGAAAAGCTAGTTTTTAGGCTTCTGTCGGTCATAGGAGAAGCGGTGGAGAAGGGGGCCGCCGCAGTGATGCATTTAAAAAATGTTTAGTCCTTGGCGCCCTGAGCTGTCAGCTTCAAGATCCCATCAGCAGCATCTGCATCATATGGTGGAAGATTATCTAGGGGCGAAAACAGACAAGGAGAGCTTTCCAGTAGACGATCCACTGGGTTTCTGGGCCATGAGATAAGACCACTGGCCAGAACTTGCCCAGTATGCAATTGAGTTGCTGGACTGCCCTGCATCCAGCGTACTTTCCGAATAGGCATTTAGTACTGCTGAAAGTTTTGTGACATATAAAAGAGCACGTCTATCCACCGTTGACCGGCTGACATTTATCAAAATGTATCAGTCTTGGATTAGCAGCTATCAAGCCCCTGATGCCAATGTCACTGATTAAGTGTTATTGGGATCTCAGATCTGATCAGATCGCAAGACTGTCTAGGCTGCCTGGCTTTGTGGGTGTTGATTTTATCTTGAAGTGATTTTTGGTATAGGTTTCATGGGCACAATTAACATCCAAGGACCAATTTTTCAGAACCTGTTGACAGGTGCATCAAATTAAATTTTTTGACAGTAATTTTGTAATTACTGTCATTACTGTAATGTAATTTTGTATTTAAGAACTGATATTTAATATGATCCAGCCTGTTCTATAGAGGCCATGATATAGGTCATTCAGGCCAATGATTTTCTGGATTGTCATGCCAGAATATAATTGGCAGCCCTGCTTTACAGTACCAATGTTACCATACCTTAAAAACTAGTATTGTTTGCGTTTATGCAAAAACAGTCTTGATTTACAGTGTACAATTTGAGTGTACAGTCTTGATTTATTTGTGCATGTTTACCTCTGTAATGTTTGTATTTGCCCTACTTATTTAGATATACTTGCTTTATCTAAAATGAATTCTTCAGCTTCAGTATCAAAAGTATCTGCAGTCTCAGGGTTGCCGCCCTGTCAACTGCCTAAACCCTTTTACCATCTCCCTACTTCTTACAATGGCTTACAACCTCTTAACTACAACTATTTACCTTTCCTAAAACACTTCTTATACTACTATAACTATAACTTTAGAAGCCAGGGTGTTTTTATATACACGAAGAGAAAAGGTTTAAAAACATGTTTTCACTAATGAAGATGGTAAATGGTAATAGATGTAATGCACCAACTGTCATTTTTTGGACCTAAGTATTTTCCATGCGTACAACAAGCTCTGTGGGTGGTTTTGAGTGACTCAGTGACCATGTCCTGTAAACAGCTAGCCACATAGAATGAAAATTGAAGGAAAATTGACCATATCTAGCAAAAACTGCATGAAACTGTATTCTTCTTATGCTGCCTTCTACAGTACAAAATGACAAGTCATTTAACAAGTGTAGCTCTACCCTCTAAAGAGCCACTTGATAGATGGGTCCTTTTGCCACCCCTAGTGTGGTGACCTGCCCTAACTGAACCCCATCTTACAGACACTCCGGTAGCATGAATTGGGCTTTATTATAGGCACAGTGGATACAATGCTTCCTCATTATACTCAAACAAAAAAAAGCCTACCAGCTGGGCTACACTAGCTATTAGCATAATAGAAAAGACATTGCTTAAAGTGTTTCTTGCAATAAAATGCAAGGTCCACTCATTGGGCCCAGCCCCCCCTGTCAATTAATTGCCTTATTGTACTGCAAATATGTACTCCTAGTACTGCAAAAAGGATGATCATATGCTTATCTTAACCCCCCCTTCTACCTGTGCCTAGATAATAGTGATGTCACGCTCTTTTTTAAGACATAATGCTGGAATGCAGAGCAGCCCTAATCTTGTAAGCAGATGCTTTTGCACAAGATCTAGGCTGCTCTGCTCTAGACTACTCTACTCCCTGGGTATCTCACCAAAGGATGTTGATTGCCACACCTAGTGATATGGAAAACAGAGGTAAGATAAGTATATAATCAAATTATTTTCATTACAGGTACATTTTTGCAGGCAACCATTTTACAGTGGTAGGAGGCCTAGACCTTATTCTGTAAAGTGCAATGCCAAGCTGCTGCTAACAAAGCAAACAGAATATTGGCATGCATTAAAAAGGGGATTAATTCCAGAGATAAAACAATAATTCTCCCACTCTACAAAACTCTGGTCCAGCCGCACCTAGAGTATGCTGTCCAGTTCTGGGCACCAGTCCTCAGGAAGGATGTACTGGCAATGGAGCGAGTACAAAGAAGGGCAACAAAGCTAATAAATGGTCTGGAGGATATTAGTTATGAGGAAAGGTTGCGAACACTGAACTTATTCTCTCTGGAGAAGAGACGCTTGAGAGGGGATATGATTTCAATATACAAATACTGTACTGGTGACCCCACAGTAGGGATAAAACTTTTTCGCGGAAGGGAGTTTAACAAGACACATGGACACTCATTAAAATTAGAAGAAAAGAGGTTTAACCTTAAACTACGTAGAGGGTTTTTTACTGTAAGAGCGGCAAGGATGTGGAATTCTCTTCCAATGGCGGTGTCACGAAGATCCTGCCAGTAACCGGCGTCCCAGGCGCACGGGAACCCGGCCACGGGTCCCATTGCGCATGCGCGCGCATTCACGGGTGCGGTCACGCACGGGCACGCGCACGCGCACTCCCGCTGGTGTCCGGCGGGCTATTTAAACCTGCCTGTCACACTCCATCCCTGCTGTCTGCTCTACAGCGTTCTGTGAGTGTTACCTGATCTGATCTGTGTTTCCTGTTATCTGACCCGGCTTCCTGTTCGACGATCCTGCTATCTGCCTGCACCAGACTCTCTTGGCTTGCCTGACCATCCCTCTGCATTACCCCTGGTACCTCTGCTGTCCGAACGTTACTGACCACCGGCTTGTTGACCCTCCGCTGTGTTTCATCAGCTTCCAGTCTGCTATTACCTGCTGTTGTTCCTGGTTCCAGTCCAGCTTCCAGTCTGCTATTACCTGCTGTTGTTCCTGGCTCCAGTCCAGCATTCCAGGCTACCTTCTGCTGTGTTCCAGCCCAGCGTTCCAGGCTACCTTCTGCTGTGTTCCAGCCCAGCGTTCCAGGCTATCTTCTGCTGTGTTCCAGTCCAGCGTTCCAGTCTACTACCTGCTGTTGTTCCTGGTTCCAGTCCAGCGTTCCAGGCTACCTTCTGCTGTGTTCCAGCCCGGCGTTCCAGGCTACCTTCTGCTGTGTTCCAGTCCAGTGTTCCAGGCTATCTTCTGCTGTTGTTCCAGTCCAGCTTCCAGTCTGCTATTATCTGCTGTTGTTCCTGGTTGCAGTCCTGCATTCCAGTCTCTGTCCTCAGTCTACTCCTCAGGCTACTGACTCCAGAGGGTGCCACCACTACTGGACTTTCAGCAACTGTTGATCCTGCCAGGCACCCATACCACTCTTCACTCCTGGCCCTCTGTCTCCATTCCAGGGGAACGGGAGTGGGAGCTGTAAGGGAGGTCTTTTCCTGCACTTCAGGCTCTCAACCTACCAGGTACGTGACAGTAGCAGACAGCCATGTCTGAGCCTGAGCAGGGAACGTCTCCCATGGAGGAACTCTGTGCACACCTGGCAGGATTGACTGAAGCAGTCAAAAATCTGCAGCAAGGATACACCAGACTGGAGGAACGAGTGTTAACCCTGTCTAACCCCATTGGGGCCCAGGGAGCTTCCTCTGCTCCTGCTCCTTCAGTTGGGCCTTCCTCAAAGGTTCCCACACCTGAGCGTTTCTTTGGAGACCGCCATAAGTTCAGAGCCTTCCGCAATTCCTGCGAACTATTTTTTGCTCTTCAGCCACGTACCTTTTCCCTGAAGGCTACAAAGGTGGGCTACGTGATTTCTCTGCTCTCTGGTGACCCCCAAACCTGGGCCCATCGCCTCTTAGAGCAAAAGGACATATCTCTGTCCAACCTCTCCACTTTCTTTGACGCACTAGGCCAGTTATATGATGACCCCCAGCTATCTGTAACTGCAGAAGCGGCTCTACACACCCTTCAACAAGGTCGCAGAGCAGCAGAGGATTATGTGACTGAATTCAGGAAGTGGAGTGCGGATACTAACTGGAACGATGCGGCTCTCCGTTATCAATTTCGGTTGGGACTTTCTGATCCTCTGAAGGATGAACTGGCCAGGGTGGGTACACCACAGACTTTAAATGCTTTAATCGATCTAGCTATCCAGATCGATCGACGCCTACGAGAGCGCAGGTCGGAGAGAGCTATGGGGTCTTCTCGTCCAACTTGGGTTACCCCTAAGGTTCCACATCACCCATCATCAACACCACCTACCTCCACGCTTAACTTACCTGAGCCAATGCAACTGGGTGCCTTGCGACCTTCACTCACCCCAGAGGAACGACAACGTCGTCGTGCAAATAACTTGTGCCTGTATTGTGGGGAACCCAGGCACTACGTCAGGAACTGTCCTCTTAAACTCCGTAAGTGTTTATCCCTATCTACTGACTATGTGACATCTCTGGTTAAAAATACCACTCACCTTGCTCTTCCTCTTCTGCTACAGCTTCCAGGGAAGGATCTACAAATCACCGCCATTATTGATTCAGGAGCTTGCAGCTGTTTCATGGACTCTCATTTTGCCATCCAACACCAAATACCCTTGTCACCTAAAGCCCATAGACTTTCTATCCATCTAGCTGATGGAACCGCTATCAAGTCTGGACCTGTCACCCAAGAGACTATGCCAATACCCGTTTTCGTTTCCAACGGGCATCAGGAACAGCTGCGCCTGGACATTATCGCTTCACCCCTGTTCCCCATAATACTTGGCATGCCATGGTTACAGGCCCATAATCCGGACATAAATTGGATCACGGGTGAGGTGACCTTTCCCTCTCCTTACTGCCAACAGTTTTGCAGAACCCAGAACATCCAGGAGAACTCTACTCTGTTATGCCTAGATACAGATCCTAGCCTGCTTCAATCCATTCCTTCCGCCTATCATGATTTCCTGGACGTATTTAGTAAACAGAGGGCAGAGGTGTTACCCCCTCACCGGGCCTATGACTGTCCCATTGAGTTACTTCCTGGTGCTGAAATTCCTTTTGGAAGAATATTTCCCCTGACTGAGGTGGAGCAAGGGGCATTGAAGGAATACATTGATGAAAACCTCAAAAGAGGCTTCATTCGTCCATCCACGTCCCCCGCAGGTGCAGGCATCTTCTTCGTGCAGAAAAAAGATAAAACCCTCAGGCCGTGTGTGGATTACCGCGAACTAAACAAGATTACTGTGAAGAATCGGTACCCTCTCCCCTTAGTACCAGAGTTGTTTCAGAGACTGGGGACGGCTACCATATTCACCAAACTTGATCTCCATGGGGCCTACAATTTAGTTCGTATCAGGGATGGAGACGAATGGAAGACGGCTTTTCGTACCCGTTATGGGCATTTTGAGTACCTCGTGATGCCTTTCGGCCTGTGTAATGCCCCTGCCACATCTCAATACTTTATTAATGATGTGTTACGTGACTTTCTAGACCTGTTTGTCATCGTCTATTTAGACGACATATTGATTTTCTCTTGTTCCCTTGAATCCCATCGCAGGCACGTCAGAAGTGTATTGGGCCGACTTCGACAACACGGTCTATATGCAAAGGCTGAAAAATGTGAATTCGAACAGGAAAGTATTCCATTTTTAGGGTTGGTCATCTCCAGTAAGGGCATTAAAATGGACCCCCAGAAGGTCACGGCTGTTCTAGATTGGCCAGTCCCGACTGATAAGAAAGGAATCCAGCGATTCGTTGGATTCGCTAATTTTTACCGCAAATTTATTAAGGGGTTCTCAGCTATCATTGCACCCATCACACAGCTTACCAAACAGGGTACACGCTTCCATTGGTCGGCCGAGGCTCAAAAGGCTTTTGAGACTCTCAGGGGCCTTTTTACCTCCGCCTCTGTACTGAAGCATCCAGATTCCTCTCTGCCATTTATTCTAGAAGTGGATGCATCTGAAATTGCTGTGGGAGCAGTATTATCCCAAAGACAAGGAACCAAAGCCCTGCTGCATCCTGTGGCTTTCTTTTCTCGTAAATTATCCACGGCAGAGAGAAATTATGATGTAGGTGACAGAGAGTTGTTGGCAATCAAGTCAGCATTGGAGGAGTGGCGCTATCTGTTGGAGGGTGCCGCTCATCCAGTTCTAATCTTTACAGATCATAAGAACCTGGAGTATTTGAGGTCTGCAAAGAGGTTGAAACCACGTCAGGCCAGGTGGGCTCTCTTTTTCTCCAGGTTCTCCTTCCATGTCACTTACCGTCCTGGCTCTAAGAATACCAAACCTGACGCCCTGTCTAGGATGTTCCACAAACCTCAAGAGATTTCCCCTCCAGACACCATTTTGTCTCCAGGGAACTTTCTTCTACTTCAGGGAAACCTGCTTTCCCAGATTAAACAGGCCTCCGCAGAAATAGAATCTTCCATTAAGACAGAACTCCAGGTTAAGGATGGGTTATTGTGGCATGAGGATAGGATCTTTATACCTGAAACACTACGAGTTCCAGTACTAGAGCTCTGTCACGATCATGCGCTGGCTGGGCATTTTGGTGTGGCTAAGACCACTGATTTGGTTCAGCGCACCTTCTGGTGGCCTCAGCTGTGCAAAGATTGTAAGGAGTTTGTAGAGTCCTGTACCACCTGCCTTAGGAACAAAGGGCACAAAACAAAGGCATGGGGTCTACTAAAACCCTTGCCTGTCCCAGATAGACCCTGGAAAATGCTCTCAATAGATTTTATTGTAGAACTACCCCCGGCCGGGGGCTTCACTTCAATCTTTGTCATAGTGGACCGGTTGTCGAAGATGGCGCACTTTGTCCCAATGAAGGGTACCCCTTCAGCTACAGAAACAGCACAAGCATTCATTAAAGAGGTCGTCAGGCTCCATGGGGTACCAGTTAACATCGTTTCAGATCGGGGGGTACAATTTACCTCTCGATTCTGGAGGGCTCTGTGTAAAACCTTGGACATTGAACTCTCATTTTCCTCGGCTTATCACCCCCAGACTAATGGGCAAACAGAAAGAACAAACCAGACCCTTGAACAATATTTGCGCTGTTTTTCTTCCTTTGCCCAAGATAATTGGATTGCTGTTTTACCATTGGCCGAATTCGCTTATAACAATTCCATTCATTCTGCTATCAAGCAAACTCCGTTTTTTGCGAATTATGGTTTCCACCCCTCATTTTTACCAAACTCTCTTCCAGAATGCACAGTACCCGCAGTCCAGGAGAAATTGGATTTTTTTACCTCTAACAACCAAGTTTTACAGGACACCATGACCAGAACCCAGGAGTACAACAAAGCAACCTTCGATAAAAAGAGGCGAGGTGAGCTCTTACTTGCACCTGGGGATCAGGTATGGTTGTCCACCATAAACCTCAGGTTGGCCTGCCCTTCCAAGAAATTGGGTCCCAAATTTCTTGGACCATTCCCTGTTAAACGGAAAATTAATGAAGTTGCATATGAACTTGAACTCCCGGATTCACTAAAGGTACATCCAGTTTTTCACGTGTCCTTGCTTAAACCATCTATTACTAACCCATTTCCAGGTCGAAGTACGGATCCTCCTGATCCAATCCTGGTAGATGGGGAAGAGGAATTCGAGGTGGAGGCTATCATGGACCACAGGAAAAGAGGTAACCAAAACCAATTCTTAATAAAGTGGAAGGGGTTTGGCCCAGAGGAGAATTCTTGGGAACCAGAGGATAATATTCATGCTGAAGACCTGTTACAAGCCTTTAAAACAGCTCATCCAGAGAAATTTTTTCAAAGGGGCATCCGGAGGCTGCCCCTTGGGGGGGGGGCAATGTCACGAAGATCCTGCCAGTAACCGGCGTCCCAGGCGCACGGGAACTCGGCCACGGGTGCGGTCACGCACGGGCACGCGCGCGCGCACTCCCGCTGGTGTCCGGCGGGCTATTTAAACCTGCCTGTCACACTCCATCCCTGCTGTCTGCTCTACAGCGTTCTGTGAGTGTTACCTGATCTGATCTGTGTTTCCTGTTATCTGACCCGGCTTCCTGTTCGACGATCCTGCTATCTGCCTGCACCAGACTCTCTTGGCTTGCCTGACCATCCCTCTGCATTACCCCTGGTACCTCTGCTGTCCGAACGTTACTGACCACCGGCTTGTTGACCCTCCGCTGTGTTTCATCAGCTTCCAGTCTGCTATTACCTGCTGTTGTTCCTGGTTCCAGTCCAGCTTCCAGTCTGCTATTACCTGCTGTTGTTCCTGGCTCCAGTCCAGCGTTCCAGGCTACCTTCTGCTGTGTTCCAGCCCAGCGTTCCAGGCTACCTTCTGCTGTGTTCCAGCCCAGCGTTCCAGGCTACCTTCTGCTGTGTTCCAGCCCAGCGTTCCAGGCTATCTTCTGCTGTGTTCCAGTCCAGCGTTCCAGTCTACTACCTGCTGTTGTTCCTGGTTCCAGTCCAGCGTTCCAGGCTACCTTCTGCTGTGTTCCAGCCCGGCGTTCCAGGCTACCTTCTGCTGTGTTCCAGTCCAGTGTTCCAGGCTATCTTCTGCTGTTGTTCCAGTCCAGCTTCCAGTCTGCTATTATCTGCTGTTGTTCCTGGTTCCAGTCCTGCATTCCAGTCTCTGTCCTCAGTCTACTCCTCAGGCTACTGACTCCAGAGGGTGCCACCACTACTGGACTTTCAGCAACTGTTGATCCTGCCAGGCACCCATACCACTCTTCACTCCTGGCCCTCTGTCTCCATTCCAGGGGAACGGGAGTGGGAGCTGTAAGGGAGGTCTTTTCCTGCACTTCAGGCTCACAACCTACCAGGTACGTGACAGGCGGTGGTCTCAGCGGGGGGCATCGATAGTTTCAAAAAACTATTAGATAAGCACCTGAATGACCGCAACATACAGGCATATACAATGTAATACTGACCTATAATCACACACATAAGTTGGATTTGATGGACTTATGTCTTTTTTCATAGAACTTAAAGTGGTAATAAACCAAGTAACAAAAAAAGTAAAATATTGCAGCCTACCAATCGATGTAGTGGCTGCATTACTCTTCCTTTATTAGCATTTTTTCCTTTATTTTACCTGGTGTTCTAGCCAGTAACACATTTCCTATATTAAGATGTCCACTTAAGATCTCCACTCTGGATGAAGAAGTTAAAGGATAAGTTCAACTGTTAAAGAGGTTGTAAACCCTGGCAAGAAAAAAAAAAGAAAAAAAAACCCCTATAAGACAAAGGCATACTGAGCTAGTATGCATCGCATGCTAGCTCATTATGAAATACTTACCTTAGAACGAAGCTGTTGCAGCGGTGCCCGCACACCGCTGAGACGGCTGACATTTTCCCTAGGGTTTTTCCTTGGTTCACAGGCTCCGGTGCTGTAATTGGTCGGTCTGCCTTGTTTACATAGGCAGACCGCCGTTCTGCCTCTCTATGAACGATCACTGGGTTTCAAAGAGCAGAAGACAAGAATCGCATACAGGAATGTTTAATTTGCGCTAAAGGGCCACCCTACCACAGTAGATGTACGTGTTGTGGTCCTTAAGTGGTTAAATTAATAAATAAAAGCCAACCATTGAAAGCACCCCTGTCAACGTTAAATGGTTTGTCTCAACTAGGGATGAGCCAAACACCCCCCCCCCTCCGGTTCGGTTCGCACCAGAGCTTGCGAACAGGCAATTTGTACGAACATGCAAACACTATTAAAGTATATGGCACACGAACATGAAAAATCAAAAGTGCTCATTTTAAAGGCTTATATGCAAGTTATTGCCATAAAAAGTGTTTAGGAACTGGGGTCCTGCCCCAGGGGACAATTATCAATGCAAAAAAAGTTTTAAAAAAATTTCGGGAGCAGTGATTTTAATAATGCTTAAAGTGAAACAATAAAAATGAAATATTCCTTTAAATATCGTGTCTGGGGGGTGTCCTTAGTATGCCTGTAAAGTAGCACATTTTTTAAAAAATGGCGTAGGGGTCCCCCCAAAATCCATACCAGACCCTTATCCGAGCACGCATCCTGGAAGGCCGCAGGAAAAGGGGGGAACGAGAGAGCACCCCCCTCCTGAACTGTACCAGGCCACATGCCCTCAACACGGGGAGGATGCTTTGAGGTCCCCCCAAAGCACCTTGTCCCCATGTTGATGTTATATAGCTGAGGGTGGGGACACCCGGTGATGTAAACAGGTGACCCCACCCCCTCTGACATTATGTGAAGTCACATAACGTTAGAAGGGGGTGCAGGGTTCCCCTTAATATCCATACCAGACTTGAAGGGCCTGGTATGGATTTTGGGGGGACCCCCACGCAAATTTTTTATTTTATTTGAGTGCAGGGTTCCCTTTAATATCCATACCAGACCCAAAGGACCTGGTAATAGACTGGGGGGGAACCCATGCTGTTTTTTCAATTATTTTTATCTATATTGTTGAGACCCGACAATTCATTACAGCCGCGATCAGTTTTAAATTTTTTTCCTTTAGAAATGTCATTTTGCTTTGGTATTGTTCTAAACACAGGAAAAATGCGCTACTTCAGGCATACTAAGGACACCAACCCCCCCCCCCCCCCCCCCCCCAGGCACGGTATTTAAAGGAATATTCCATTATTATTGTTTCAATGTAGGCATTATTAAAATCACTACTCCTGAAAAAACGTCTGTTTTTAAAACTTTTTTTTGCATTGATACATGTCCCCTGGGGTAGGACCCGGGTTCCCATACACTTTTTATGGCAATAACTTGCATATAAGCCTTTAAAATGAGCACTTTTGGTTTTTCATGTTAGTATCCCATAGACTTTAACAGCGTCTTGCGGGTTTCGAATTTGCCGCGAACACCGCATATTGTTCGCTGTTCGGCGAACGGGCAAACACCCGATGTTCAAGTTGAACTTACGTTCGACTTGAACATCGGGCTCATCCCTAGTCTCAACCCTCTAACTGCTACATCTGCAGGCCAGCTGGTAAAATACAAGACTTTTGGGCCAGGTCACCAGGTAATAATAAATGAAAAAAGCCTAAAGAAAATGAATGCATCAAACAGATCAAAGACTTGTTAAAGGGGTTGTAAAGTCAGAAGGGTTTTTAGCTTAATGAATTCTATGCATTAAGATAAAAAGTCTTCTGTGTGCAGAAGCCCCCCTAAAACTTACCTGAGCCTCCTCTCTGTCCAGAGATGTCCACGAGTGTTTCAGCCACCTGGGACTCTCCCTCCTGATTGGCTGGGACACAGCAGTGGCGCCATTGGCTCCTACTGCTGTCAATCAAAGTCAGTTAGCCAATCAGGAGAGAGAGGAGGCAGGGTGGAACCACAGATCTGTGTCTGAATGGACACGCAGAGCTGCAGCTTGGTTTGGGTGCCCTTATAGCAAGCTGCTTGCTGTGGGGGCAGGAGGCAGGAGGAAAGGGCCAGGAGTAAAGAGCAGGTAAGTATAACATGTTTGTTGTTTTTTTTTTATTAAACAAGACTTTACAATCACTTTAAGCTGCAATTTATTACATTTTTGGAGGTCTAAAACCATTTTTATAAGGAAAAATAAGTTCTGCCTGGTATTTCAGATTTAGTATGACATTGTGTGTAAAAATTAAATACTCTCCTACTCTCTATTTTAATCTCTATGTTATACCGAGAAAGAGCCCTGGTACATAGTCAGCCATTTACACCCATGTATGTACAGTAATAGTTTTGAATGTACAGAGCAGCACAGTGGATAAGTTGTTAGCATTTTCACCTAGCAGTACTAGGGTCATCGGGTCAACTCCCAGTTACGGCACTACCTGCCTGGAGCTTGCATGTTCTCCATGTGCCCTCGTGAGTTTCCTCCCACACTCCAAAGACATGTTGGTAGGTTAATTGGCTCTTGTCTAATTTGTCCCTAGTATATGAGTTAGGGACCTTAAATTGTAAGCTCCTTGAGAGCAGAGACTGATGTGAATGTATAATATACCGGTATATGTAAAGCGCTGGGTAAATTGATGGTGTTATATAAATACTGTATGTTTTAACCACTTCAGCTGAGGAAGGATTTGCCCCCATAATGACCAGAGCATTTTTTGCGACATGGCACTGTGTCGCTTCAACTGACAATTGCGCAGTCTTGCGACGCTGTAACAAACAAAATTGAAGTTCTTTTTTCCCCACAAATAGAGCTTTCTTTTGGTGGTATTTGATTACCTCTGCGTTTTTTTTTTTTTTTTTTTGCTCTATAAACAAAAAAGAGTGTCAATTTTTAAAAAAAGATTTTTTTTTATACTTTCTGCTATAATACATATCCAAAAAATATATATATTCTTCTATATATTTTTGGTAAAAAAATTTGCAAGAGGTGTATATTGATTGGTTTGCGCAAAAGTTATTGTGTTTACAAACTACAGAACCGATTTAGGGATTTTAATTTAATTTTAAATTGTTTTTACTGGTAATGGAGGTGATCTGCAATTTTTTTGCACAACTGTGACATTGCGGTGGACAAATCTGACCCCAAATTACACTTTTTGGGGACCAGTGACATTATTACATTGATCAGTGAAAAATGCACTGATCAATGTAAAAATTACACTGGCAGGGAAGGGGTTAACACTAGGGGGCGATCAAGGGGTTAAGTCTGTTCCCTCAGCGTGTTCTAACTGTAGGAGGGGTGGGCTTACTGAAACATGACAGAGATCACTGCTCTCAATCACTGTAACGGAGAAATGCCTTGTTTACGCGCCCGCTATCTTGCTTTCATGGACTGACGTGCAGGTACGTCAGTTTGCACAGGAGAGCCATTGTGCTGACGTATATATCGGCGTGTGCCGGTCGGCAAGTGGTTAATATAATTTTGATGCTTGTTGATGTGCATTGTGGGTGTGTTTTGCTAGGAAAATAACCTGTAACACTAATACGTTGTTATGTATAATAAGTTCTTTCAAAATGGTCTTAAATGGGTTTTAGTGTGCCAAGAATGTGTATGAATTGTTTTCAAATTTTCCACTGATTAGCTAATTCTGACAGCAGCAGGTGACAGTGTCAAAATACACTATCCCAGCGGGTAGAGGGATTCCTCCATCCATCCCATTTCTATGTGTATGGCCAGCCTTAGAGAGTAACAATCTGAAAGTAATCAGTATCTGCTGCACTCTCTTTAAAACAAAACCCTAAAGCTCTGTGAAACGGCAACATAAATTAACCTTGTATTATTTTATTTTTTTTAAGTAAAGATTCTATATAAAGCAGTTTAAGAACAAACTGTAAACAATCAAATAAACTGACCTAATAAAAAAGTAAAAGCTATGTTTTAGGCCCCTTTTACATGGGGCGGATCCGCTCAGCGGGCTCCGCTAGCTCAGCAGGAGATCGATCCTTTGATCTCCACCGAGCCGGTGATGACCGGTCTGTCTCTGCTCACTGAGCAGGGAGGGACCTGTCAGAGCCCCGCTGATTTCTATGGGAAGTTTGGACAAAAACGGACAGCATGTCTGTTTTTATCAGCTCCCATCCGATACATTCGCCATACGTCTGGCGGATCGGATCGCCAAACGTCTGTCTTGAGCAGATCAGATAGCAGACGGGTGTCAGTGGACACATCTCCGCTGACATCCTCCTGCCCATAGGTGTCAATGGGTTGCCCACTTGGATCCGCCTGAAAAATGGATGGGCTTATCATGTGAAAGGAGCCTAAAGAATGCCTATTACATTACCTTATGTATGAATCTGTGATGATCCAATTTGATCCAGTTAAGTAGAATATTTAGGCAAATGTGTGTATTGTTAGTTGCTGATCCTAGTATGCTCAGGCTAGACCAGCAAAAATGCTGCTGTGCATTATACTGTGGCACACTTGCCTTCTTTGAAATACTCTGCTATCCCAGTTCCTTTATTGACTCTTGTTAGCTCCAGGAGTAAAGAGTACCTGCATTTCTTAGAGGCACGTTATGCTCAGTTACTGAAGGATGAAAATATTTAGCATGTTTTATTCGACCTAACACTCGTTTGAGACAAAAGCAACTCTTAAGTCGGCCATACTGTACCTAGATCGAAATTCGGCCAGTTCAGCAGGGACTTGCCTAATTTCAATCCATATATGGACAGGCTGATTGTACCCAAGTTGATCCATTGATCGACTTGGGTGCAACCAGCATGTCCGATTTTGCTACATACTGTTACTGCCAGCGCCTATAGCCACTAGCAGTAACCATTGTATTCTGCTGGCTGGGCATGCACCCTGAGGACCCCTGCTGGCAGAATAGCATAGCGCAGTGGGGGAAGAAAGAAGAAAATTGTATCATCTATGTCTAGGCTTTGGTAAGCAACTCATAATAAAAGGCTTAAAGAATATCTAAACCCAAGAACATCTGTTTCACACCCCCCCCTTTCTTTTTCTTCCCTCCATCTAGGGCCTTTTATGCCCCTCCAGCAATTAATTACCTCATTGTGTTGTACATGTATGTTCTCCTTTGTAAGATGTACTGGTGAAGTACACTTCATGTCATTCTGTGCAACTGCGATAGTGCTCTTTGTCATATATCTTTATTATTGCGTAAGTATATCTGATGTGCAATTTTCAATAAAGTTTTCCACTTGTTAGAAAAAAACAAGAACAAAAATGCAATATATGGCAGCTTACCAGTTCTTAGATGCTGTGGCTGAATTGTTTTATTATCTGTCAGGCTAAGAACATTGGCCCCAAACTAATACATTTCCAGAGCCTTGGAGAAAGGGGTGCCCAAAAGCCCTTGCAATGCATTGACTGAACCTTTTTTTTTGTTACAAATAAATTAATAAATGGACTTTTCAAAGTTTTTGTGGTGCTCTTCTCTCCATTTTTTTTCTTTGTTTTGCTCACCTTGTGACTTGGCAGTTTTCATTAATCTATATATTGATTTATAATTTAACTTTAGATTAGGAACTTTTTGTTCATAGATATCTATATGCGCTATAGATATTTTAGATGAGGATAAGCCCCCAAATACAAACCTACATTGTACTGTATGTATAGTGCCTTGAAAAAGTATTTACACCTCTTGAAATTTTCCACATTTTGTCATGTTAAAACCAAAAACGTAAATGTATTTATTTTTTTGTGCTCTTCAGGTTCTTAGACTAGTTGCATTTACAAAACACATTTAATGTAATGGATTAAGAAACTTGATTATTTGTGTATTTTTTTATCCACGCAGAGTTCAGCTTGGAAAGGACTTCTTCTCACTTCCTGTTCTATCTGATGCCTATAAAATAAACAGGAAAGCTCTTCAGAGGGGACACAGATAGCAATAAAAACTTGACGGGGGTATTTATCTATAACAAGCAAATATATAACATCAGTTGTAGATATTATTGCTTATAAAAAATTGTGATTTAATGTATGTTACAGTGCCTTGAAAAAATATTCATACCCCTTGAAAATTTCCACATTTTGTCATGTTACAACCAAAAACGTAAATATATTTTATTGAGATTTTATGTGATAGACCAACACAAAGTGGCACATAATTGTGAAGTGGAAGGAAAATGATAAATGGTTTTCAAAATATTTTACAAATTAATATATGAAAAGTGTGGCGTGCATTTTTTATTCAGCCCCCCTGAGTCAATACTTTGTAGAACCACCTTTCATTGCAATTACAGCTGCAAGTCTTTTTGGGGATGTCTCTATCAGCTTTTCACATCTGGAGAGTGACATTTTTGCCCATTCTTCTTTGCAAATAGCTCAAGCTCAGTCAGATTGTGTCAGGAACCATGAATCAGACTGAGACAGAAGTACAGTTAAATTACACTTGTTTAATAATAATGAAAAAAGGTTAACACAGTAAACGTAGTCAAAACATAGCCAGAGTTCAGGAACCGTTACGGATAGTCAGACAAGCCAAAAAGTCAGGGAGCCAGAGATGAGCGTAGTGAACAGCAAGCAGGAACTGGAGCCAGAAGAAATGTCAGCCAAGCAAGTCTTTAACAGGAACACAAGAGAGCGTCTCTAGAGATGTGACCAAAAATGGAAGCCAGTTCCTTAGAGGTGTGCAACTTCTTAAGTGGAATAAAATGGGACATTTTCGAGAACCGGTCAAACACCATAAGGATAACTGTGTTGCCCTGGGAGTTGGGTAACTCCACAATGAAATCCATAGACAGGTGGGTCCAGGCCTTCTCTCCACTGGCTATGGGTTGTAGGTGACCCACTGGAAGGTGTCGTGGAGTCTTACTCTGAGCACACACGGAACAGGCAGCTATGAAGGCAGTTACATCAGCACGTAGACTAGGCCACCAGAATTGTTGGGAAATGGCCCAAAAGAGTTGATTCTTCCCAGAGTGACCAGCAGCCTTGGGAGAATGGTAAGTCTGCAGCACGACAGTGCAGAGACTCTCTGGGACAAAGCAGCTGTCACAAGGTTTCTCAGGAGGAGCATGGACCTGAGCAGCAAGAATTTTGTCACCCAAAGGAGAAGTGAGACTGGTGCGAACCGTAGCCAGAATACGATCAGGATGAATCACAGGAACCGGAACCGACTCCATCTTGGAAGTGGAGGAAAATTGTCGTGACAAAGCGTCAGCCCTTACATTAGGCCTGTGCAATTCATTTCATATCAAATCGAAATTCGGCCGAATTTTGCATCTTTCGGACATTCGGATGCATCCGAATCTCCGAATAAAAAAATAACGAATTTCAACTAATACTAATACTAACAACTTTCCAAACTACGAATCATTATCACAAATCAATATACATACATAAATATCGAATTTCAACTAATACAAAATAAATGATAGTGGATACGAATTAATTTGACATGATTTGATAATTCGTTAAGGATCTAATGAAACAAAAGGTCAACTCAACATAAGTCTTACAGTCCAATCATCTGATTAATTTTGTGCTGGAGGTTGGATTACTGGCAAAATGCATTCCTGAGAAATGAGTGAGAAGGGTGTTGTATTGTATTTGAGCAGAGGAGAAGAGATATTATCATTGTGTGTGTTAAAAGATTCAATAAACAAACGACTTTCCAAACTACGAATCATTATCACAAATATATATATACATACATAAATATCGAATTTCAATTAATACGAACAAAATTATAGCGCATATAACTAATGAATTCAACATGATTCGAGATTCAGTATAAGGAATATCGACACTCTACAGAAATAACGAATTATCCGAAAAAGTATTGACTTAACATAACGAATATATCAGAACGAAATTATGTATTTTAAGAATGACAATGAACCGAACCTAAACTAAATTTTTCGTTGTGCACAAGTCTAACTTACATTCTTAGTACCGGGTAAGAATGAGACAATGTAATTGAAACTAGATAAGAAAAGAACCCATCGCGCCCTTCTGGGAGAGAGGCGTTTAGCCTCAGACAAGAATGTGAGATTCTTATGGTCAGTAAGAATGAGAAACGGCACAGTGGTACCTTCGAGGAGATATCTCCATTCTTTCAGGGCTAAAATGATCGCTAACAGCTCTCTGTCACCAATCTCGTAATTGCACTCCGCAGGTGAGAATTTCTTGGAAAAGTAGCCACAAGGATGCATTGCGCTCTCAGAGGTAGGACGTTGAGACAGAAGGGCGCCAACTCCAGTCTCAGAAGCATCAACCTCAGGGATAAAAGGTAACGTAGGATCAGGATGTGTCAACACAGGAGCAGAAACAAAGGCAGCCTTGAGACTCTCAAAGGCCTTAATGGACTCCGGAGACCAACTCTGTGGGTAACCGTCCTCTCTGGTCATATCAGTCAGGGGCTTGACCAGAGACGGGAAGTTACGAATAAACTTCTGATAATAGTTGGCAAAGCCAAGAAAACGCTGCAGAGGACGTAAACCCACGGGTTGGGGCCACTGTAGGACTGCTGAAAGTTTCTCTGGGTCCATCGAAAAACCAGCAGTGGAAATGACATAACCCAGGAATTTAACCTGTTCACGATGGAATTTGCACTTCTCCAATTTACAATAGAGATTGTTCTCTCTTAGTTTCTGAAGAACACGACAGACATCTGTGTGGTGGCTCTCCACGGACTTGGAAAATATGAGGATATTGTCGAGATAAACCATCAAACATAACGGCAACAAATCTCGGAGGACATCGTTAATAAATTACTGGAAACCTGCCGGGGCGTTACAAAGGCCAAAAGGCATTATGATGTACTCATAATGGCCTGTTCTGGTATTAACAACTTCAGCCCCGGACCATTTGGTTGGCAAAAGACAAGAGCACTTTTTGTGATTCGGCACTGCATTGCATTAACTGACAATTGCGCGGTCGTGCGACGTGGCTCCCAAAGAAAATTGAAGTCCTTTTTTCCCCACAAATAGAGCTTTCTTTTGGTGGTATTTGATCACCTCTGCGGTTTTTACTATAAACAAAATAAGAGTGAAAATTTTGAAGAAAACGCATTATTTTTTTTTTTTTGCTATAAAAATATAAAAAAAATATAAAAAATGTTTTTTCCTCAGTTTAGGCCGATACTTATTCTTCTACATATTTTTGGTAAAAAAAAAAATCGCAATAAGCTTTTATTGATTGGTTTGCACAAAAGTTATAGCATCTACAAAATAGGGGATAGTTTTATGGCATTTTTATTAATAATTATTTTTTTACTAGTAATGGCGGTGGTCAGCGATTTGTATCCTGACTACGACATTATGGCGGATAGATCAGACACTTTTGGCGCTATTTTGGGACCATTCACATTTATACAGCGATCAGTGCGATTAAAAATGCATTGATTACTGTGTAAATGTGACTGGCAGTGAAAAGGTTAACCAGGAGGGGGCGCTGTAGGGGTAAGTGTGTCCTAGGGATGTGTTCTAACTGTGGGGGGGTGGGCTATGTGTGACATGACACTGATCACCGCTCCCGATTACAGGGAGCGGTGATCAGTGTCAGTGTCATTAGGCAGAACATCGGGAAAATTCTTGTTTACATCAGCATTTCCACGTTCTTCCTCTCCGTGAGACGATCGCGGGTGTCCCCGCGGACATTGAGACATGGAGCTCGTGGCGGATGTGCATCCACAAGCTGTGTCTTAAAGGGCAACGTACAGGTACGTTAATATGCCTGTATGTGCCCTTCTGCCGACGTATATCGGCGTGAGCCAGTCGGCAATCGGTTAAACGCAATTTTCCACTCGTTGCCCTCCTTAATCCTCACGAGATTGTATGCCCCTTTCAAATCAAGCTTTGTGAAAACCCTTGTTCCCTTGAGGCGCTCAAATAACTTCGTAATCAAGGGAATCGGATAGGCATTCTTAATCGTGAAATGATTGAGACCCCTATAATCAATACAAGGTCTCAGTTCACCACTCTTCTTCTTCACAAAGAAGAAACTTGAAACAGCAGGAGACGAGAATTTGCAGATGAAACTTCGAGAAAGTGCGTCTGCAACATACTCTGAGTCCTCCATGGCCTTATCCTTCAAGACCGACAAAGGGTAAACCCGGCCACGAGGGGGTATGGCACCAGGTTGAAGGTCAATTGCGCAATCATACAACCGGTGTGGAGGCAAACTACCGGTTTGACCTTTGTCAAAGACATCCCTAAAATCGCAGTACTCCTCCAGCAGGGAGGAGAGTGAAGAGGTGCACAGGACATTGGCTACCTTCTGGAAGCATGTCTTACTGAATTGTGGCGAACAGGAGAGAACCTCAGAATGGATCCAATCAAAAGAGGGGTTGTGCCTCTGTAATCATGGATAACCAAAAACCAGCGGAAACTTAGGTGAGGAAATAACTTGGAATTGGATTATCTCATGGTGAAGAGCCCATACGGCCATGGACAACGGAACAGTCTCATGAGTCACATGGGCAGGCTGTAGAGGTCTCCCGTCAAGAGCCCCAAAGGCAAGTGGAGTGTCACCCAGCTGCAGCGGAATTGAGTGCTTTGATACAAAGGCAGCATCAATGAACAGACCTGCAGCCCCAGAGTCAATTAGAGCCTGTATCTCGAGTGACGACTCAGCCCAAGAAAGGGTAACCGAAACCAGGGGCTTATCCTTTTGGATAACTGGGGATGAAACAACGCCACCTAAGGTCTGTCCATAACAGGACCTCAAGGTTCAGGTGTTCCCTGGACGGGTAGGACAAGACTTCAAAAAGTGACCTGCATGGCCACAATAAGACACAATCTCTCCCTCCTCCTAAGGGTTCTCTCATCCACAGAGAGACGCGTGAAGCCCAAGTGCATGGGTTCATCTTCACAGACCGAGCAAGCGCTTCTTAAAAGGGAGTCTTTCTCTGAGTCTGGAGTCAATGAGGATGGCAAACGTGATCAACTTCTCCAGCTCAGTGGGTATATCTCGGGCTGCTATCTCATCCTTGATGGTATCCGAGAGACCATGAGAAAAAGCAGCCATGGGGGTCCCATTGTTCCAAGCAACCTCTGCTGCCAGAGTACGGAATTCAATGGCATAATCGGCAACAGTTCTCATGCTCTGTTTGATGGACATGAGGCACTGGGCAGCAGAAGCGGAACATGCGGGAACGTCAAATACTCAGGGTAACTCAAGACAACAGGTTTTTGTGTCTCCCATTGAGGGTTTGCCCAGGCCAAGACTCTCTCAGAAAGCAAAGATATCACAAAACCTACTTTGCTTCTGTCTGTGGGAAAAGCCTGGGGCAGCATCTCAAAGTATATCTCAACCTGGTTGAGAAACCCTCTACCCTCTATTTGACTGGATCGCCCCCAAATCACTGGGGAACTGGAGCAAAACCAGACATACCACTTATAGCGGTAATACTCGAGGCTGCTGCCTGCACAGAGACTGGAGCAGCAGCAGGGACGGCCTGCAACACAGGTTGTACTGGAGCAGCCACAGTGGGAGAATCCAGGTGAGCCGTGTGACTCAGGAGGGTTTGTAACGCCATGGCAAACTGATCCATGCGGTGATCCTGCTCATCCAATCTGGAAAAAATATTACCAACAAGTGGATTGACTGCATCTTCCGAATTCATGGCCTTCGCCTACTGTCAGGAAACATAAATCAAACTGAGACAGAAGTACAGTTAAATCACACTTGTTTAATAATAATAAAAAAGGTAAACAGAGTAAATGTAGTCAAAACATAGCCAGAGTTCAGGAACCGATAGTCAGACAAGCCAAAACGTCAGGGAGCCAGAGATGAGCGTAGTAGAACAGCAAGCAGGATCTGGAGCCAGAAGCAAGTCTTTAACAGGAACACAGGAGAGCGTCTCTAGAGATGTGACCAAGGTGAAGGCAGAGATCATCTGGATTGGATGGCTCAAGTAGGCAGGACTGACGACCAGGATATCATCAACAGGTGAATCACTGTGGAGAGATAGGAGCTAGCAATTAGCCGACAGCTGAGCGGCCAGGTTTGAGAAGAAAGGGCTGGGCCCAGCCCTGACAGATTGGATGGAGAACATCTGTGAACAGCAATTTTTAAGTCTTGCCACAGATTCTCAATTGAATTTAAGTCTGGACTGGGCCATTCTAACACATGAATATGCCAGTGTTTCTCAACTCCAGTCCTCAAGACGCCCCAACAGGTCATGTTTTTAGGCCTTCCATTTTTTTTCACAGGTGATTTGATCAGTTTTACTGCCTTAGTATTTACCACAGCCATTTCATCTGAGGGAAATCCTGAAAACATGACCTGTTGGGGCGCCTTGAGGACTGGAGTTGAGAAACACTGGAATATGCTTTGATCTACATGAATCTACCATCCCACTGTAGCTCTGGCTATATGTTTAGGGTCGTTGTCCTGCTGGAAGGTCAATCTCCACCCCAGTCTCAAGTGTTGCAGACTCTAATGCCTCATACACATGGTCGGAATTTCCGACAGAAAAAGTCCGATGGGAGCTTTTCATCGTATATTCCTACCATGTGTATGCCCCATCGGACTTTTAACGTTGAAAATTCAGACGGACTAAGATAGAGAACATGTTCTTTATTTTTCAGACGGAAAAAATTCCTATCGGGAAAACCGCTCGTCTGTATGCTGTTCCGACACACCAAAAATGACGCATGCTCTGAAGCAAGTACGAGATGGAAGCGCTCGGTCTGGTAAAACTAGCGTTCATAATGGAGATAGCACTTTCCTCATGCTGCAAATTCTGTGATCTTTTAATGTAGCGCATTCTTTTGTTCTTTTTAATGCTAGAATAATGAAGTTGTTTTGCTGCTGATATTCACAAACTCACACTCATTGTTTATTATTAAGTTATTTCTTTATTATTTCTGGTGATCTCATGAATAATCTTTTATTTTTAAAAGCCAGATCTCCATAATAATGTTTAAAATTATTTTTTATAGT
The DNA here is from genome assembly GCA_037952925.1 of Lithobates clamitans. Classification (NCBI taxonomy): domain Eukaryota; kingdom Metazoa; phylum Chordata; class Amphibia; order Anura; family Ranidae; genus Lithobates; species Lithobates clamitans. The sequence goes on from JBBGZY010000224.1 coordinate 3,871,671, forward strand.
CATCTTTTTTTTTTTATTTCATCAAGATCTCCTTTTTTTGGATTATTGAAAAATTATTTTCAATAATGTGTCAAGTTACCACAATAACATTATTATTTTGTATTTTTTAACCTCAAGGAGGTTGGTGTCCCTTGTTAATTTGACATTGTCTTTTTGAAATGCACCTGCCTACTCACAAACAAACTGTCCTTTTTGTAGAAAAACACATATCCATTTATTCTGAGTAACAACATAAAGAGGAAGGCAATGCTGGAGAAACTTTTGGAATTTGCAAAGCCTTTTGGCCCTCAGGGCACACATCAATTCTGTGGAAAATAAAATTGTTAGCTTGGGGAGTCCATATAATTTTGAGCCCAATCTGGTCCAGGACTCCCAGAGATTAGGACCAGCAGCAGATGACATATATGTCCCAAGGCTGTGGTACTACACCAGCCTGCGTCTTCTGTCAGACCAGACTGAACCCAGACCATCACTTTCTTCTCTTTACTGCAGCCTTCCTTCCACGCTTCCTTGCAGCCTTCCCTGCAGTCTTCCTTGGAGGCTGTGGCTCGGACTTGTGGCAGGAGGAGGAGGAGGAGGATGGGCGAGCTCACATACGTGGCTGTTCTCAGTCAGCTGGCCCCTCAACCCCTTCTGAAGGACCTGAGCAAAAATTCCCTCACATTCCCTCCAATTTCTGCAATCTAGTGGCTAGATAGCGGCCATAGGCCTCTTCAGCATCGGGGGGGCTTCTGAGGACATCACTTGCCTCCCTAATGAGGCCCAGTGCTGCCTCCTCCGTCATTGTCCCCTTCCTGGGCCTTTTTGTTGTAAGACAGAGGGGAGGCACCTGTGATTGGGTGAGGCCACTGGGCCTGCCCACCTCCTGGCTGACACTGGGCCTGCCCAACTCCTGGCTGACACTGGGCACGGCCACCTCCTGGCTGACACTTTTCAGACCCTCCTCCTGGCTGAGCTCATCCTGTGTATAAAAAAGAGACCTAGTTTTAGTTTTTGGTTCATCAATCACACACAATTTTCAGCTCATGACTTGCAAATTGAATGTTAATAAATAGAAAAGACTATCATTCTGACCCCAGCATTTTTCATTCTTGTCCCAAACATTTTTGGCCCCTACTGTCTATTGATATGTAAATCACTTTTTTTTTAATCCTTAATTTGTTATCAATTATAACAATTAGTTAACATTATTAATATTAGGACAATACATATGTATAAAAATAATATATCTGACTCCAGCTGGGCGCATCCACTTCTTCCAGGATGGAAGGCCCAGGTTGTTCTTCGTCAGCCTCTGGGAAGGGAAGGGTGGAGGGAACGGTAGAAAGTGATTCCCTGGCTTCAGTCTGGTCATCCAGAAACCGCAGTTTGTTGAAGTACCGCAGCCTAGGTACATACACTTGCGCAGCTGCTGCTCCTGATCTGAGTGATTTCTGGATCCTATTATGCTCCTTCTTATACATGTTTCTCAAGATCCCAATTTTCTTTTCCAAGAACATGATCGGGGACCCGAGTCTTCACAAATTCCAGAAGTTTCTCCAGCTTTGACCTCCTAGCTTGTTTATTATAATATAAGCTGTGTTTCACCTCCCACAAATTCCTCATCTCCCTGTATTTGTCTATGAAACTGGCCACGAATTCTGGGTCCTTAAAGTGATTCATATTTGCTGTAAGACAATACACAAGACAAAAACACTAATGTCAGCAATAAACTCTCATAATCTTATCCCAATGTAGGACTCAATCTTAAAGCAGTATAGGCCACTGATGTACCAAGGTTAAGATGTTACCTTCATTAGACCGAATTGCGAACAATATGGGCCGTTCGTGCCAAATTCGTGTGGCGCATCATGGCCCATAATTCACTGCGGCATCGCAGTGCATTGCTGGCTGATGATTGGCCAAGCATGCACTATGACTTGGCTTGGCCAATAACAGCGCCGTCTGAACAGAGAGCTGTAATTGGCCAAAACCACGGAGGCTTTGACCAATTATGGCTCAGGGGATTTAGTACAGGCCCCACACTATATAAGGCCGCCTGCACAGCGGCCCTGTGTAGTGTGTGTTCCGGCGTGGAGATAGATAGATAGAGAGACAGTGTCATTCGATTTAGGTTAGATAGATTAGGCAGGACAGTCAGTGAGTTAGCTGCACTTACAGTGTATTGTGTATATATATGCATCCCAGGTGTTGTATGTATATATATATATCTGTATTCAGTTTAGCTAGATCCGTTCCTGTTATCTTGCTACTGACAGGCAGGCTTGTCTTGTTACAGTATTTACAGCTACCTGAAGAAAATTGCTGGTGTTCTTTTGATCCTATTAGTACCACAGACAGGCAGCTAGACTATTTACAGTTAGTGTAGTGCGTCCTCCTCACAGTGTTCAGTTAAAGCTACAAGTTAGTTTAGTGTGACCTCTGCACAGTGTTCAGCTAAAACTACAAGTTAATGTAGTGTGTCCTCCTCACAGTGTTCAGCTAAAGCTACAAGTTAGTGTAGTGCATCCTCCTCACAGTGTTCAGCTAAAACTACAAGTTAGTGTAGTGCGACCTCTGCACAGTGTTCAGCTAAAGCTACAAGTTAGTGTTGTACATCCTCCTCACAGTGTTCAGCTAAAACTACAAGTTAGTGTAGTGCAACCTCTGCACAGTGTTCAGCTAAAGCTACAAGTTAGTGTAGTGCGTCCTCCTCACAGTGTTCAGCTAAAACTAAAAGTTGGTGTAGTGCAACCTCTGGACAGTGTTCAGCTAAAGCTACAAGTTAGTGTAATGCGTCCTCTGAACAGTGTTCAGCTAAAGCTACAAGTTAGTGTAGTGCATCCTCCTCACAGTGTTCAGCTAAAACTACAAGTTACTGTAGTGCGACCTCTGCACAGTGTTCAGCTAAAGCTACAAGTTAGTGTAGTACATCCTCCTCACAGTGTTCAGCTAAAACTACAAATTAGTGTAGTGCGACCTCTGCACAGTGTTCAGCTAAAGCTACAAGTTAGTGTAGTGCGTCCTCCTTACAGTGTTCAGCCAAAACTAAAAGTTGGTGTAGTGCAACCTCTGGACAGTGTTCAGCTAAAGCTACAAGTTAGTGTAGTGCGTCCTCTGAACAGTGTTCAGCTAAAGCTACAAGTTAGTGTAGTGCGTCCTCCTCACAGTGTTTAGCTAAAACTACAAGTTAGTGTAGTGCGAGCTCTGCAGTGTTCACCCAAAGCTACCTGTAGAAGGTTGGTGTTGTTTTCCTGATCTTTTCACTACCGCAGGCAGCTAAATAAGCTACAAGTTTTTTTTTGGCGAGCTCTGCACAGTGTTCACCTAAAGCTACCTGTAGAAGGTAGGTGGTGTTCTCATACTACAGGCAGGCAGTTGATTTTGCTAGCTGCAGTATCAGTATATATATATATATATATATATATATATATATATATATATATATATATATATCCCAGCTTAGTGCAGCTACAGGCCATTAGTATGTCTGAAAGGCCAACAAGGAGAGGCAGACAGTCACAAGCCAATAAAAGAGGGCAAGCAGGCCCTGTGTCTAGAGGCAACAGTGCTGGTCGTGGGGACGGTGCATCCTCATCAGCATGTGGCTGTGGGACACAGCCTTTTTTTCGGCAGCTGGCCGCGTTGAGCCGCAACATGCGGAAGACTTGGTCGAGTGGATGACCAGGCCGTCCTCATCCTCCTCATCCTCTCTCACCCATGCTCAGGGTACTTTGTCTGGCAAAGCAGCTGCCAACGCGGCCTCTTCCCTCGGCTCAATGGCATCAGTGACTCCTTCCCTAGCCCCACCATGTCCTCCTGAGGAGTCCCTCAAACTGTTTGATCACAGTGTTGGGTACATGCTCCAGGAGGATGCCCAGCATTTAGAAGGCTCTGATGATGATACTGAGCTAGATGAAGGCAGTAACGTGAGCATGGACAGAGGGGGTGCCCAAGAAGGACAGCAATCTGGCAGTCATGCTCCCCCTGCTGCAGCATACTGCCAGGTTTGCTCCAGTGATGAGGAGGGAGGGGATGATGAGGTCACTGACTCAATGTGGGTGCCTGATAGGAGAGAGGAGGAGGAGGAAGCACATCACCAAAGAGGCAGGATGCCCTCCAGTGGCCAGCCTAAGGGCAGCACACTGACTGCATCACACCCCAAAGCTCCGCATTTGCAGGGCGCTGCTGTCTCTGCGCGTTATTCCAAAAGTTCTTTGGTGTGGGCCTTTTTTGAGACTAGTGCATCAGATGGCACCACTGCTATTTGCAACATATGTCTCAAGCGTATCTCGCGTGGCCAAAACACCTCCCGCTTGGGCACCACATGTTTGACCAGACATATGTTGACCTGCCATGCAGTTAGTTGGCAAGCGTATCTAAAAGACCCACACCAAAGAACAAAGAGGACCTCTCCTTGCTCCTCATCAGCTGAGATCTCCAACCCCACTATACCTTCAGTCCTCTCTGAGACCTGCCCCGAGAGGAATGAAGGTGTAGAATTAGGTGTGTCACAGCCAAGTACTTGTGGGCAATCTGCTTTCGGTACACCGACGTCAGATTGTACCAGGCACATTTCCCTGCCCCAGCTGCTGCACCGCCGAAAGAAGTTCGCTCCCAGCTATCCACATGCCCAGCGGTTGAATGCTAGCTTGGCAAAATTGCTAGCACTTCAACTGCTGCCTTTACAGTTGGTAGACTCTGCCCCCTTCCGTGAGTTTTTGGAATGTGCGGTTCCTCAGTGGCAGGTACCACGTTCCACGTTCCAGCGCCCACCAAGAGTAACTGTGAGGACTTACAGTGTTGTGGCACCAGCACTACCATCACCAAAGGCCCAATTTTTCTGGCCCTGTTCAACAGGGGCATGTAATTACAATTCTTGATCTAATATTTCACAGCAGGGCCCTGTGAGGGCTTACAGTGTTGTGGCCACAACAACACCTAATGCCGCGTACACACGAGCGGACTTTACGGCAGACTTTGCCGGCGGACTTTTCGACGTACTTTACGACGGACTTTCTGAATGAACGGACTTGCCTACACACAATCCACCAAAGTCCGTCGAATTCATACGTGATGACGTACGACCGGACTAAAACAAGGAAGTTCATAGCCAGTAGCCAATAGCTGCCCTAGCGTGGCTTTATGTCCGTCGAACTAGTATACAGACGGCGGACTTTTCGACCGGACTCGATTTCGACGGATTAATTTAAAACATGTTTCAAATCTAAGTCCGTCCAACTTTTGAGAAAGCAAAGTCCGCTGGAGCCCACACACGATCGAATTGTCCGACCAAATCCCGTCCGCCGGTGTACGCGGCATAAGGCCCAAATTTCTGCTGAGTATATAGGGCAGGCCCCTACTTTCAAACATCCAACTTACAAACGACTCCTACTTGCAAACAGAAGGAGACAACAGGAAGTGAGATGAAATCTACCCCATAGGAAGGGAAGTTCTCTCCTGTAAGAGTTAATGTGGGAAAAACTTTCCTCCTTTCCACTGATGCTTTATCACCAATCCTTGTTACACGAAAAACCCCAAATTTTCAAAAAACATTTGTCATTGGGACAAAAAGTGAGGTGAAATCTTCTGAAGGGGAACGCAGACAGCAAAACAAATGTCACAGGGGTGATAACCTTTCCCTATGTTTTCCAAAAAGCTTAAAAACAGATTTTTTGGCTGGAGCTACACTTTAAAAATGTACTAGTTCAAAATTACAAACAGATTCTACTTAACAACAAACCTACAGTCCCTGTCTTGTTTGCACCGCCTGTATACTGCTGTTCAGAGTATATAGGGCCTTGGGGCCCCACGCCTTTCCTTTTTTTAATTTGGGTTCGGGGTTCCCCTTAATATCCATACAGGACCCAAAGGGCCTGGTAATGGACTGGAGGGTACCCATGCCGTTTGTCTCACTGATTTTCATCCATATTGCCAGGACCCGACATTACATTAAAGCCGCAAGCAGTTTTAAATGACTTTTTTTCCTTTAAAAATGACATTTTGTGCAGGGACTGTTCTAAGTACAGGAAACACGTGCCGCTTTACAGGCATACTATAGACACCCCCCAGGTACGATATTTAAAGGAATATTTCTTTTTTTTTTTTTTTTTTTTTTTTTTTACTTTAAGCATCATTAAAATCACTGAACGAAAAAACAGACGTTTTTAAAAGTTTTTTTTGCATTGATACATGTCCCCTGGGACAGGACCCGGGTCCTCAAACCCTTTTTAGGACAATACCATGCAAATTAGCCTTTAAAATGAGCACTTTTAATTTCGAACATTCGAGTCCCTTAGAAGTCAATGTGGTTCTTACGTCTGTGCAAATTTTCGGTCCGTTTGCAGGTTCTGGTGCGAACCGAACTGGGGGTGTTTGGCTCATCCCTACTATCCACCAGCTGAATTCATTACCTGCAATTCTCCACAGCTGTTATATATAAAAGATTCCACCTTTATCATTTACTTGCAGGTGTGCAGAATCCTAGGTTTACATTGGAGCGATTTGTCATGCGATTTGAGAGATCAAATCGCATGACTATTGGCAGCAAGGCATTGTTCCAATCGATGTGACACCGATTTCGTGGCGCCGCACCAATTTGCTAAAGTAGTTCCTGCATTACTTTTGACGATTTCAGGTGCGACTTCAATAGACATTTGTGTATGAAGCCACACGGATGTCTATCAAGTAACACCTGAAATCACACTGACCTTGCTACTTTGAAATCGTGCTACTTCAAGTGAAGTAGCGCGATTTCAAAGTAGCATCAATGTGAACCAGGGCAAAGAGATTTGTTTTTTGGTGCACAGATACATATTGAAATAAAATATAAGAGATATTGCACTTTCCCAAAACCACCACCCACAAAAACTAAAGAGAAAGAAAAGTAGAAGAACAAAAACAACACCACAACAAAGCTCAATAATGTACTTTTCTTTTACCAGCAGACAAAAAAAAAAAAAAAATGTACATTCATTTACTAGCTTCAAAAAAATTTGGACAGGATATATGTTGCTACATTTAGCAATGGGATTTTAAGGGATCTGCTCATAGGAGCTTACAATCTAAAATTTGACAAAACCTTAGAGTGGACACAGCTTTAATTTTAGTGTATAATGGGCAACACAAAATTTTTCCAGCTGCAAGATTATAGAAACATAGTTAACAGTCATTCTTACAAAGCATTCCAACATAATATTACAAAAGTCTTATTCAAAACAACCACCACCAGCCCACAATCCACATACACATACATTGGTGACCATGTTCTGCTGGAAGCTGCATTTCTGAGTACACGATTAAGCAATGAGATCAAAGAGTAGAACGTCAGTAGATGCTTCCAAACGATGTTTGCATGATCAGACTATGGTTGCCACCTCATCCCTTTAAACCCAAACACATATTAATTACACAGGTTCTGTGGCTGATTAAGGTGGTAATTAAACTCACTTGGTGCCTTATCTGCATTTAATTAGCCTCAGAACCTGGGTAATTCAAAGGTGTTTGGGTTAAAAGGGATGAGGTGGCAACTCTAGATCAGACAGGAACAATACACACACAACATTGACAGCATGGCCACATAAACCCACTTTTGATTGAAAAAATGCCCAAGGATTTGATCAAATATCCCTAGTTGGGCATTTGTCAATATGCACAATATCATTCCTTCTCCCCCACACATCACAGCAAAAAACCTGACCTTCTCAGGTCAAACTAACCCCCCTACTGCAGGCCTTTATATAAGAGAGGTTGTATTGTTAGCACACTGACACACCCAATAGAAGTACACGCCCACCAGTATCTTTCAATCTATCTCTTCATGTATGTCTAAAGTGATTGCACCTGATGAGCAGGAACACATAATACTATTTGCAACTGTGTTAGCCCTTGGCTATGTGCATCAAATCTCCAACTACAGGACAAAGATCAAAGTCCATTTGCATCCACATAAACAAAGCAACAGTTTTCTAAGCATATGTACCTGTGCAGTGTAAACCCTAAAATTTGAAATGTCCAAGTCCCTGGGCATGATTAGTGCTAATAAACATTAACATCAGTCCCTGGCTGCAATGAGCTTCCAATATAAAGTCCAAAATTAACTTTCTTACATTAGAACCTATTTTGACAGGAGACAAATAAGATGCCAGCATGTCTTTGGATTGTGGTGAGAAACCCACACAGGGAGAACATATAAACTTCAACACAAGGATTAGCATGTTGGGGAATTGAACCAACATCCCAGGTGCTGCTAGACAGAACTGCTACCCACTTAGCCACCAGGCAGCCCCGCACATGTTCTCTGCATCTCTTTGGTGTGAACCAGTCCTAGGTCCATTGCTATGCTTAGTGTCACAAGCAATATACAATGTATTGACCTAAGTATTGGGACGCCTGCCTTTAAACGCACATTAACTGTAATGGCATCCCAGTATTAATATTGGTTTCAAAACTCATTTGGCCCACTCTTTGCAGCTATAACAGCTTCAACTCTTCTGGGAAGGCTGTCCACAAGGTTTAGGGGTGTGTCTATGGGTGCATTTGTGAGGTCAGGCACTGATGTTGGACAAGAAGGCCTGACCTACAGTCTCCTCTCTAATTCATCCCCAAGGTGTTCTGTTGTGTTGAGGTCAGGACTCTGTCCAGGCCAGTCAAGTTCCTCCACCCCAAAATCACTCATCCATGTCTTTATGGACCTTGCTTTGTGCACTGGTCCAAATGATTTGGTGGAGGGGGATGAGCAAGTTTGGGGTGCAGAAACTTGACTGGCCTTCACAGAGTCCTGGCCTCAACCTGATAGAACACCCTTTGGCTGAATTAGAGCAGAGACTGAGAGCCAGGCCTTCTCATCCAACATCAGTGCCTGGCCTCACAAATGCACTTCTAGAAGAATGATCAAACATTCCCATAGACAGAGACGGGTCTCTAATTAGGCAAATAAGGCAGCAAATAAGGCAGCCGCCTAAGGCCTCGCACTCCCAGGGGCCTCGCGGCCGCCTAATATGCCTAACGCGTGTGTGGGATTTGCTGGGAATGTCCCCTGGTCGGTGGCCCCATCTTGCGTCCGGGGCCACAACTCATTTTCCCCACTCAAGGGTGGACTGTCACTCACCACTGCCCGAGGTCGGAGGGTCAGCGGGTGGAACATTCTATTCCTCTCCCCCGGCTCCTCCCTCCTGCAGTGCACCGCGGATCTCTGACTCCGGCTATGTGCAGAGCTTGGATAATGCCTGCAGTGGCTGAGCAGCTCCCCCGGCTCCCCGATCTCCTCTGCAGGGTGGATGATCTGAAATGGAGGAGGACCCGTCAGAGCTGACGCCTGGCGATCATCCAGGAGCCAGTCTGCAACTAACAGCCTCAAAGGTACAGTCCTGCCGTGCCTGACACTGACACATCCCGACCCGTGACATCACCTCCTGACAGAGGGCACCCAGAGAATTACCGCTGCCTTCCGCCCCTCTGACCTCACACTCACTGCTCTGAGTGATGATATGCATGCAATCCGGCACCTACTGACCCCATGCTATCATCATTATGCTCCTCATCCCTCTGTTCCTGGCATCCTACTTCCTGTAATACTTGCCACTGTCAGCTTCCTACCAACTTACCCCTGTCATTATTTCCATCCTCATCCTAATTCCCCTGTTCCTGGAATCCCACCACCCTATCATCATCTCTGCTGTACCCCACTGCCAGCTGACTACCACCTCACGTCATCATCACCCCCCCTGTACCCCAGTGTCAGCTGCCTACCACCCCACGTCATCATCATCCCCCCTGTACCCCACTGTCAGCTGCCTACCACCCCACGTCACCATCACCCCCCGTACCCCACTGTCAGCTGCCTACCACCCCACATCATCATCCCCCTGTACCCCACTGTCAGCTGCCTACCACCCCACGTCATCATCATCCCCCCTGTACCCCACTGTCAGCTGCCTACCACCCCACGTCATCATCACCCCCCCTGTACCTCACTGTCAGCTGCCTACCACCTCACGTCATCATCCCCCCCTGTACCCACTGTCAGCTGCCTACCACCCTACGTCATCATCATCACCCCCCTGTACCACACTGTCAGCTGCCTACCACCCCACGTCATCATCACCCCCCCGTGTACCCCACTGTCAGCTGCCTACCACCCCACGTCATCATCATCCCCCTGTACTCCACTGTAAGCTGCCTACCCCCCTACGTCATCATCATCACCCCCCTCCCCTGTACCCCACTGCAGACATCCCACTCGTCAATATCCCCATCACTCCTCTGTATCCCACCTCTGGCATCCTACCACCCCACCCCCTGTCATCATTCTCATCTTAATCCTTTCTGGTACTCTACTGCCAGCTTCCTACCACCCCATCCCCTGCCATCATCATCCCCCCCATACCCCAACCCTGACATACTCCCACCCTGCCTCCTGTCATCATCATCCCCATGTAATCCACCTCTAGCATCCACCACCCTACCCCCATTATCATCATCATTCTCTTCATCCCCTGTACCCCACTGTCAGCTGCCTACCACCCCACCTCATCATCATCCCCCCTGTACCCCACTGCTGACATCCTACCACCGCGCCTATTGTCATCAACATCCCCATCATCCCTGTACCCCACCTCTGGCATACTACCACCCTACCTCCTGTCATTATCATACTCATCCCTCCTGTACCCCACCTCTGGCATCCTATCACCCTACCCTCTATCATTATAGGGGAGATATGATCTCAGCCTCTCCCCAATACTGCCACCATTACCCCAAACTGCATCCTGTCATCCAACCAACTGTACCCCAACAGTTGCATCACACACCATAATACTGCCCTGCCACCCAGTGAGCAAACAGTGAGTGACAATGATAAGCAGTAACCCATAGCAACAAATCAGTGAGCAGTAATAATGAGCAGTAACCTCTAGCAACCCACCAGTGAGCGGTAATAATGAGCACTAACATCTAGCAACCAATGGGTAAGCAGTAATGACATGCAGTAACCTCTAGCAACCAATGAGTACACTGTAATGATGTGCAGTAACCTCTAGCAACCCATCAGTGAGCGATAGTAAAGGTGCAGTAATCTCTAGCAATCCATCAGTGAGCTGTAATAATGTGCATTAGCTTCTAGCAACCAATCAGTAAGCAGTAATGATGTGCAGTGACCTCTAGAAACCAATCAGTGAGCCTGAAGCAATCAGTGAGTGTGAACTAGATCTTTATGTTTACATTATTAAAGTTTTTTTTTAGATAAGTCTATGTGCATTTGTATTTTGGAATGTTGGGATGGGAAGCGAAATTGCTAGGGGTGAGGGCCAGGGAAATGTTTGAATTCATTTTTCCCATTATTGGCGTCAGTGGGGCCTCATGTCTAAGATTTGCCTAAGACTTCACAAAGCCTAGAGCAGCCTCTGCCCATAGACACACTAAACCTTGTGGACAGCCTTCCCAGAAGCTGTTCTAGCTGCAAAGGGTGGGCCAAATCAAATTTTAACCCTATGGACTAAGACTGGGCAGCCATTAAAGTTCATGTGTGTGTAAAGGCAGGTGTCCCAATACTTTTGGCTAAATAGTGTATCTGGAAAAGACTTACAATGGTGGTGGGACCCTTCTACACATAAATAATACACTTAGACATAGTTATAGGACCTGGGAGATGAGACAACTTCTCTACATGAAGTAACATGGTTGGGATTTGAACCCAGACCCTCAGGGATACTAAGCAGAAGTTCTAAGCCACAGAGCTGCCACTTGTGAGAATCTCATTACTGAAGAGTTATTCTTCTTGATTTATTCTGTGATATTTGGTGTTTTTTTGTGGGTGAGAGTAGAATATTACCCTCAAATTTTTGGGAATTACATTTTGCTTTCTGATGTTGGTACACATATCACATTTTTTGGGCTCAAATTATGAATATTTGGAAATAATAAAAAGCACAAAAAATTGTTATTCATTTTAAATTTGCATCAGCAATGGTATTGTTTGTGGTTTGTAAAGACACCTGTGTGAGTTTTGGTAAAGATTTTTGTGAGAGTAACAAGTGAAAGTGACAGAGAAAAATATATTTTACCAAATCATCAAAACATTCCACATTCTAGTATTCTTAAAAGCAAAACATTTTAAGTAGAAGCAACAATGTTGCAAAGAAAAATTTATTTCAGAGAAAGATACATTTCATCTCAACATTAAAAGTTTTTTTTGTGAAAGTTAGAATTGTTCCAATAGAATCAATGGTTGAAACTTGATTTGGACTAGAATAGAGCAGATTTTCACTTTCAAAAAATGCTCTCTAATTAGCTCTCATTTTGGTATTTACTATAGCGCCGGCTAAAAAAGACACTTGAGTTATGAGAGCTATTTCAGGTCTGAGCATGCTCAGTTGTGTTGGCACCTAGTTGTCCAAAACGGGGAATTTTTCACTTCTCAGACTTTTAAAGATATTTCAGTGTAGAAATCACTTTTTCACACAGTTTAAAAGCAGATTATCTTTAAATAATATACCGCATATTTCAGTACCATTTAGGCAATTATATCATGCTCTAAACATTATTTCCATGTGCACTACTCCAGGTTTTAGCAGAGTAAGGGTTTGGGTGCTATTTGGTTTCAGGGAACTATACTAAATTCGATTTTGGGAGTATTTTCTCACCAGGGCTATAGTGAATACCGTTTTAGCGCTAATTACAGCTAATTAGCGCTAATTAGTGCCGCAGCTCTATAGTAAATGACCCCCAGTGTGTCAACATGTGCTATCTGCCATCAGGGGAGATCAATGTAAGCATTTTGTGGGTGTAACCCCTTCCTCCAAAATGGAGTAGGTGAGAGAAAGGGGTTGCACCCCCAAAACAGGTCCATTGATCCCCCATGATGGGAGATAGCACAAGTTGACATTAGGCATGGGATCAGGAGGGAAATATCCATTTTGACTACCAAATTGTGTGCATCTTCAAAATTTGGCTTTTACAGGAGTGACATCACCCCATCTGATGAAGGCAATATCAAGACATTTTGGACATACTATATTGCCTTCAGTTTTTCTACGTTAAACTTTGTAAGTTCCAGAGTTGTGTATGTTATGTTTTTAAACATGCCTGTTTATAACAAAAAAAAATGTAAAAAACTTGAGAAAAAAAAAAACATGATTTATTTTACACAAAAATTTTAGAATGCACATGTGAATGTGCACAGAGTAATAAGTTTGCTAATCAACAATGTGTGGCTTCTTCTTTCAATGCTCAATACCAGTTTTTGAAGTAATTTTGTGTTTACAGTGACGATGGGGCTTATTTACTAAAGGAAAATCCACTTGGCACTACATGTGCACTATGAGAACCTATAGGAGACAGCTAAAAAGAAACACAAGCAATAAAGAAAATTCTAGATTTTATCAGATAATTTTTTTGTATTATCTGGCATAGCAATGGCCCCCTACACGTAAAATAATTGACATATTTCTGGTGAACTTCATGGGCGCTTTGGGGGGCCAAGCTAGTACGGACATTATCCAGGCCCGTATATTACAGGTATCTGTACCCACTTCCGGCATAGATAGCCGCAGAATCTGCGGTTATTTACGCCACTTCCTGTTCCCCCCCGCTGTCTGCTGGGAAACACACGGGTCCCAGAGACAGCAGGGACCAGCCGTATTACGCTGCGCGACTCACGCATGCACAGTAGGGAACCGGGAAGTGAAGCCGCACGGCTTCACTTCCTGATTCCCTTACCGAAGATGGAGGCGGCAGCACCCGAGGACCGAGAGACGGTTCGGCCTCGGGTGCCGACATCGCGGGCACCCTGGACAGGTAAGTGTCCATGTTTTAAAAGTCAGCAGCTGCAGTATTTGTAGCTGCTGACTTTTAAAAAAAAAATTTCAGCGGAACTCCGCTTTAAACATCACAATATGTTTTACTTGTGGCGCTGATTGTTTCATCTTATAATTAACTATGCTATTAAAACCCTTTATAATTATAATAGTATGACCCCGAATGGGGTGGTGGCACGATGTGGACGTGCTTCCCATCTATAGCCCCTCCACAGTTGGGAAAGTCCCAGTGGTCGGCAAAATGGGAGGCCACAGTCTGCCATTCCTGTGGCGTTGAAGGAAACTGTGGAATCAAAGCATAAAAAAAATATTAGTACTTTTGCACATAAACATTGCAAGCAGATTACACAAAAACATTCTTGCCCAACATCAGTATAACATTTATTTGAAGGAATATTTAAAGACAAAAATATAAGGCCCACTTATCAGATTCCTCACCCCCTCTGATGGCCCATTGTAAAATTTTTAGGGGGGAGGTTCAAGCTGAGTTTGGGACCAAAAAAAAAAGCCTCTGGCACTCTGCTTGAACTTAAGCACACACATAACATTTGCACACATTTTAGGGGGTGTTTTGGGTAAAGCACTACAACGAAGCTGACAAACTACATTGTTAAGTGACTAGGCTAGGTGTATATGGGCCCAGGATAGCATGCTGGGGAGGTTAGTGAAGGCAAATATGCATGTAGGCCAAAAAAGAAGCATTAAAAGCTCACAGCGTGCATGAGGACAAAGGGGACATTCACAGCACTTTACAATCATGGTAATTAGGGAATGATGAAAGAAATACAATACATTAGCAAACATTAAATACATAGAATTTGATGTTAAATGATAAAACTTACCTTAATATAGTCCTTCTGCAGGACCTGAATAATGGCAGAACAGGTCTCTGGAATAATGATCCCCAGAGCCTGGGGGGAGATGCCTGTAGAGAACTTGAGGTCCTGTAGACTTCTCCCAGTCACCAAGTACCGCAACATGGCGACTAGCCTCTGCTCTGGAGTGATGGCTTGCCGCATGCAGGTGTCCTGCCTGCTAATATAAGGGGTGAGCAAAGCCAACAGATGGTGAAAAATGGGGTCTGTCATCCTGAGAAAGTTCCTGAAATCATCAGGATTATTCTCCTGGATCTCATGCAGCAAAGGCATATGAGAGAATTGGTCACGCTGGAGTAACCAATTCTTGGTCCATGAACTCCTCCTCGCCCTGTTCATGGACTGGGCTTGGGTCCAAGTATGAAGCCCAACACCAAGCCCCCACACAGCTCGAACTCTACGACGAGTACGTACCCGCAACATGGCTTCCAAACGGTCGGCTGGTCAGAATGAACTAACAGAACGCACTGAAGAACAACGAGGCCTGTGAAGAGCGAGCTGAAAATCAGAAACGAGCGGACAAGAACGCACTGGAAAACATTTACGAACTAACTGCACGCACTGAAGAACAGATACAAACTGACAAGCACAAACTGAAGAGCAGTAACGATTGGAAAAGCACGAGTATGATAAGCACGATTCGTCTCTCACCAAGCTTCTACTAACACGAGATAAACACGAGATTAACAGAAGGAGCCCAAAGGGTGGCGCACTGGGTAATGAACTTCCTTTTTCTAGTCCCATCGTACGTGTTGTATGTCACTGCGTTCTTGACGGTTCGGAATTTGGTGTGACCGTGTGTATGCAAGATAGCTTGAGCGGAATTCCGTCTGAATTCCGTCGGAAAAACCTTCAGAGTTTATTCCGACGACAAAACCAGTTGTGCATACAGGGCATAACAGGTTTTCTTCTAAGGTTCCCCTGTATGGCTCCATCCATCTTCCTATCAACTCTGACCAGCTTCCTTGTCCCTGCTGAAGAAAAGCATCCCCACAACATGATGCTGCCACCACCATGTTTCACGGTGGGCATGGTGTGTTCAGGGTGATGTACAGTATTAGTTTTCTACCACACATAGCGTTTTGCTTTTAGGCCAAAAAGTTCAATTTTGGTCTCATCTGACCAGAGCACCTTCTTCCACATGTTTGCTGTGTCCCCCACATGGCTTCTCGCAAACGGCAAACAGGATTTCTTATAGCTTTTTTTCAACAATGGCTTTCTTTTTGCCACTCTGCCATAAAGGCCAGATTTGTGGGGTGCACGAATAATAGTTGTCCTGTGGACAGATTCTCCCACCTAAACTGTGGATCTCTGCAGCTCCTCCAGAGTTACCATGGGCCTCTTGGCTGCTTCTCTGATTAATGCTCTCCTTGCCCGGCCTGTCAATTTAGGTGGACGGCCATGTCTTGGTAGGTTTGCAGTTTTGCCATACTCTTTCCATTTTCGGGTGATGGATTAAACAGTGCTCTGTGAGATGTTCAAAGCTTGGGATAATGTTTATAACCTAACCCTGCTTTAAACTTCTTCACAACTTTATCCCTGACCTGTGTTCCTTGGCCTTCATGATGCTGTTTGTTCACTAAGGTTCTCTAACAAACATCTGAGGGCTTCACAGAACAGCTGCATTTATACTGATATTAAATTACACACAGGTAGACTCTATTTACTAATTAGGTGACTTCTGAAGGCAATTGGTTCCACTAGATTTTAGTTAGGGGTATCGGAGTAAAGGGATTTGAATACAAATGCACGCCACACTTTTCAGATATTTATTTGTAAAAAATGTTGAAAACCATTTATCATTTTCCTTCCACTTCACAATTATGAGCCACTTTGTGTTAGTCTATCACATAAAATCTCAATAAAATACATTTACGTGACATAATGTGGAAATTTTCAAGGTTATGAATACTTTTTCAAGGCACTGTAACATACATTAAATTGCAATTTTTTTATAAGCAATAATATCTACAACTGATGTTATATATTTGCTTGTTCTAGATAAATACCTCCGTCAAGTTTTTATTGCTATCTGTGTCCCCTCTGAAGAGCTTTCCTGTTTATTTGATAGGCATCAAATAGAACAGGAAGTGGGAAGAAGTCCTTTCCAAGCTGAACTCTGGGTGGATACAAAATACGAAAATAATCAAGTTTCCTAATCCATCACATTAAATGTGTTTTGTAAAGGCAACTAGTCCAAGAACCTGAAGAGCACTTGGTATCAGCTTCATATCTCTGGATCAGCAGTCCCCCCACCCTGCACCCGCATAGCTGAGTATATCTGTCTTCACAGGGTAAAGGGGAAAAATGTGTAGCACCCTGATGTTTAGGCAGGGTTGCTAGAAAATGTACCTGCCAAGTGATAGGTGCCTTGGCCGATTGATAGGAGGTCAATTGACTTTGCCCTAATTCTGGAATTGCTGCACTTCTCTCTTCTGATTAAAAAAGTTGCGCCCATAACAACAAGTAAATCATTAATGATAAGAAATAATCCATAAACTCAATTGTTGAATAACACCACAGTGACTCCACACATATGAAAGAGTGCCCGACCATCGTATAAATTGCCTGCTTAACAGATAGTAAGCAGAATGAGGCATTTGGCTATAGCCCAGCCACGGCCTTTATCTTCCATGGGTGGCTGCTGGACACATACAGGAAATGGACCTAGTCATGGCAACCCCCTAAGCGTCTCCTTGATTCGTAGCCATACTGGAGATGTACTCGGGATAGGCTCAGAAAGAGAAGACTGACCATAGCATAATACAGTATGACCAATTTATCAAAAGAAGAAAGGGGTAATATTGCACTTGCATGTATAAAGATAAAAAATTGCATAAAATCAATGTCGCCTGCAAACACAGGAGCCCATCCTCCTCTCAACAGCGTAGTGACGTCAGTGCCCTTCCAGCGTTTCGTCATAGGTGATGTTTTCAATAGGGATCGGGCAACGCAATGACACACCACCATATATAGAGCCAGACTTCGTTCTGAGACGTAAGCGCCAGGCCACAAGCGCCATTTTGCTTATGGGCATCTGATACTCATTCTAAACTAGCATACATAGATCGAACGGCTCGACGTGAAACGTCAAGCCATAAGCACCATTTTGATAATGGGCATCCAATACCTAGTCCAAAGCATTAGGCATGGATCCAACGGCTGATGAAAATACTTTCATACTACGCTAGACTCCATATTGTGTAAGCTTATGGCAATAAATACTAAATGCAAAGCAGTAAGATAAAATCTAATCTGCTATGCAAAAAGTAAGTGGTTGAACCATACTAAAAAATGAAAATAAAAAAATATATATATAAATATATATATATATATATATAGAGTGCTCTGAGCAGCAAAAAAAAAAAAAAAAGAAAGAAAAAAAGGAATAGCATATGTATTCAAATTAACGAATGGATAGCCATGATGAATAGTGAAAATAATGAATAAGAGTGATAAAGGTAGAGGGTCACACATCCCTCTCCTTACTAGCTAATAAGTGACAATCACCATAGTAATTAACCCTAATAAAGTTAACCCAGTGTCATAATACATTTATCAAATCAATATATAGCAGCCAAACAAGTTCACTACTAAGGAAAAAAGTAATTCAACCTATGTGTTGTGAATAATATAATAAGTGATATTCAAATAATTTCAATTATAATAATTAATTATATTAATTAATAAATCCTATACTGTAGGAAAATAATGATATGTGACACAAATTACATACATTTATAATAAATAGTAAAAATAAATTATGAATAATATTGAAAAGGAAACAATAGGCTCACCCTTACGTCTCAGACCAAGTTTACAATCAAGCACATAAATGCCTATATATTCAAATTAAACTCCAAAATAATTCATCCAGAAGTAAGAAGTAATGACAATAGGCTCATCCCTACGTCACACACCACCTTAAAACAGATGCTCATCACAAATTGTCGCTGAACGCATTAACATCGGTGTCTATATTGAGCCCACAGGGGGCATAGGATTTCAAACGGTGAATGCATGCCATTTCAAGCTTGGATATCTCCCCAACCAATGAACTCCCTCTCCACAAAGGCTTGAATTTGTCGATACCAAGGAAAAGGGTCTTAGACAGGTCTTTATTATAGGTAAGTAAATAGTGCTTAGACACTGAATGATTCTTAAAATCAATTTTATGTTTGTGATATGCTCATTCAGGCGGACCTGAAGTGGGCATTTGGTTCGGCCTACATATTGAAGCCCGCATGGGCATTGCAACATGTATACCACTCCCACTGTGGAACACATGATGCATGGCTTAATTGTATGATGCTTTCCTGTGGCAGTAGAAATAAAGGTGGTGGTACGTCTCTGAGTACATGAACTAACAGAACACACCCTACACTTCCCACATTTATAAAATCCTGACAGTTGGTCAAAAAAACCTCTACTGATGGTAGGTGGATCCAAAACATTGGGTGCCACCCGGTTCCTCAATGAAGGAACACTCCTAAATATAACACGTGGTTTGTCTGGTAATACACCCTTTAATACTGCATCGTTATTTACAATTTGCCAATGTTTGTCTTCTCTCTTCTGCCACTAGATGGCCGGGTATCTGGTGGCATGAGATAAGACAAGGGCATTGCAAGGGCAGATTAGATGGGGGTGTCTCAGCCAATGGGCAGGAATTTTCTTGGATGCCTTGGCCTGCTGGGAGAGCCTATTTATTTGGGTGAGGTCAGGTGATCGAGGTTCTGTGCCATCTGGATGGCTGCCTGGGTGGACATGTGTCGTTTAGCCCTGGGCTGCAATGCCAGAGTTTGAGGCCTATCCTGGGGACATCTGGCTGCTAGGCTGTCTGAGGGCCTATCCAGAAGCAAGAGAGCAGCGTAGGTTTGGGATTGCAGCTAGCAGTCCAACCAAAAGTAATAGTTCTGCCGGCCGGAGAACCTGTCGTGGTCAGAGATAGAGGGCAAGCTGTCGCCACTAAGGGACCATCCACCTTGTTACCGGGGCCCAGGGTGAGTAGCTGAAGCAAGTACCGGAACAGTATTCTCACCAACCGGGGATGGTGAAGAATTGGGAAACTTCAGCAAGGTGCAAGCTAGGAACCCAGCCAGTGGGGTGACGCTCGAGAAGTATCTGAGTGCCAAGCTAGGGACCCAGCAGGGACGCAAGGGTGACGCTTGAGGAAGATATATAAAGGAGAAGATTGGATGAGCTCAGGGGATCCAATGGCAGTGGATCAGCAAGTCTAGTGTAAGACTGGGATCTCAGTTGAGTGAAGACCTACATTAGGAGATTGTAGAAGAAGTGAATAAGTCCATTGCAACCTTTGTTAGAAATGTTCAAGATTGTTGCCATAGGAGGCGGTCCTATTCCTGCAGATGTGGTGTCTTGCAGGATACTTTTCCCTGCATGGCTGTCTACCTATAGAAGTCTCAGAGTCTGCCAAATTAAAATTGTAACTACTAAAGGGTGTCCTGGCCCTAACCCGCTCTCCCACAGTTCTGTTTAAGAGACAATAAATCTCCTTGCATTCAAAAAGTGTCTGGCGCCAGCTCCCATGGACATCCCTCTACAATGGGTCGAGAATTTTAAATACTTAGGGGTGGTGGTCTCCAGGCAGGCTTCTGAGTTCTTACCCCTCAACTTGTCCCCGGTGGTTCAGGAAACTCGACAACGGCTGAAGGCGTGGGAATCGTTGCCTCTTTCACTGTTGGGACGCATTCATTTGTTTAAAATGAAAATACTTCCCAAACTTACATACTTATTTCGCCACTCTCCACAGTGGATTCTTAAATCCTTTTTCAAACAACTACATTGCCTCCTCGCCTCTTTCGTATGGGGGTCCTAATCCCCCAGATACAGCTGGTCAACACTGATACGCCCGACCTCCCAAGGTGGCTTGGCGTGTCCGGATCTATACAAGTACTATCTGGCCGCCCAGCTAGTAACAGCTGCTTGGTGCCTCAATCCGGACACCTCCAACCCAGCTACCCAGGTCGAGACGGCAGTGCTGGGATCCCTAGAGGCGCTCAAATTTTTGCTTTTTCGAGGCCCTCGAGCCCCTTATCCACTGACACCCTCCATGCGCACTACACTGCGTGCATGGGGGGAAGGTCTCAAATTAGAAAAATACCCTCAACAGGCAATCTCACCCAATGCTCCCCTTTGGTTAAACCCAACCCTGGAGCACATCTATAAACTACCTGAGCCTCATGCCTGGACCAAATTTAACATTAAAACGGTGGCACAGATTATCTCCAATCAATCCCTTGTCCCGCTCTCCAAACTAAACTCCGATTTTAATATACCACAGTCCTATTTTTCCAATTCCTTCAACTCTCCCATGCCTTCAGTCACCAATTCTCCAACTCCCCTCCTCAACTAGTCCAATCTTCACTGGAGGACCTTCTTAGATCAGATTGTGCGAAAAAACCCACTTCTCAATTATATTCACACCTGACTGTCACCTCCCTCCCGACTATGGAAAAGCTAAGATCTAAATGGTCCCATGACATCCAATTTTGACAACGATGACTGGGATGACATATGGGATTTCCCATTTAGCTCCCTGGTCTCTCTGAGAGATCGCCTGATCCAATTCAAGATAGTCCATCGGGCATATTTTACCCCTCACAGACTACACAAAATGAACCCCGACTCCCCTCCCGGATGTTGGAGATGTGGTGGGACTCCTGGGGACTTCTCCCACATCTTCTGGACCTGTCCGGCAATTGTCGGACACTGGAGGGAGATATTGGACTTTATCACACAAATCACCTCTGTGCACACTACAACCATCAATGTCAATCTGCATACTAGGCCTGGTAGAACAACTAATTCCTACGGTGGCGGGACGCACACTGGTGGGATTGCTCCTGTTCTATGCCCGTAAAGCTATAGCCCTTAGTTGGCGCAAACCAACCCCCCCTCCTCTCTCCCTGTGGAAACAATTAATTAACAATAGCTTACCTCTGTATAAAGACACATATGACAACAGAGGCTGCCCCAACAAATATAGCAAAGTCTGGTCTAAGTGGCTGGCAGATTCCTCCACCGCTTCAGAGGCCTCTCAGTAGACCCCAATCACAAAGTAGCTCACAAGCGGGTGCCAGGTGTACACAATAATCTACAATATGCTATTTTACCATGTACAACTGCACATAGCACCACCTCATGACCCAGTAAACTGTACCGCTATGACTGATTTCATAATATATTTTTCATGAAGAAGGTGACAGCGTGATTCCTGCAAGGATCACATAGACATCATATTAGACCAATGTATGTTTAACTGTTTGTTCTCTTTATCTGTTTTTGTTTCTCTTTTTAAAAAACAATAAAAAGATTTAAAAAAAAAAAAATAAAAGTGTCTGGCGCTCATGAATCTACCTTGCATTACATCCACCATGCGTTGTAACCCACTCTCCACAGAAGGATGTCAGCTGTCCCTAACTCTGGAGGTCATCATTAAGCCTCTGCGGACCTCGCTACAAATGTCAAGGCATGTACTGGCCATCAGGACTACCAGGAGTTTCACGGTGGGCCGGTTTGCTCTGTGTGTCTCTCCCTCTGCAGTCTGGGTCTCCTGCGTTTCATAATGACAAGCAGGCAGAGCCAGCTTGAGCAGCAGTGCTTCCACCTCTAAACCTCTAATGTGTGGAGGAGGGCATACAACACTTAGATGCAGGGCTGGATGATGATATTTCAGTGTCCCGTTCCCGAGCATCAAAGGGAGGGGGGAGGGGAGATATTTGCATCTCATCTCAGTTTTAGCCAATAATGCTTTGTCTATGCTGCAGCCCCTCCCTCTTCCCCTCCCACCCGCCACATTTTGACTTCAGAGTTCCAGAAAGAGGAGAAGCCAAAATCAGTCCTCAGTGTGCTAACTCCCATGTGAGTTTTTTCTTTATGTTTACTATAGGGAGGGGGAGAAGGAGGTGCTACAGCAGCAGGGACAGCCATGTGTTCATACTTTTAGTGCAGGTGATGGAAGAAGAGGGGAACAGGACCAAAATTCTCTTATTTGGTTCTGTATAACCCCTAACCTGGCACTATATACCACCTAACCTGGCACTATATACCACCTAACCTGGCACTATATACCATTTAACCTGGCTCTGTATACCACTTAACCTGGCTCTGTACACCACCTAACCTGGCACTATATACCACCTAACCTGGCTCTGTATACCACCTAACCTGGCACTATATGCCACCTAACCTGGCACTATATACCGCCTAACCTGGCACTATATACCACCTAACCTGGCTCTGTATACCACCTAACCTGGTACTATATATCACCTAACCTGGCTCTGTATACCATCTAACCTGGCACTATATACCACCTAGCCTGGCACTATATACCACCTAACCTGGCTCTGTATACCACTTAACCTGGCTCTGTATACCACCTAACCTGTCACTATATACCATCTAACCTGGCCCTGTATACCACCTAACCTGGTACTATATATCACCTAACCTTGTTCTGTATACCACCTAACCTGGCACTATATACCACCTAACCTGGCTCTATATAGCACCTAACCTGGCTCTGTATACCACCTAACCTGGCTCTGTATACCACCTAACCTGGCCAATGAGGCTGTAGCAATGTTCCTGCATGACAATAGTCCCCCACTTCACTTGGTTTTGTTTTTTTTTGCAAAATTAAAGTGGGCCAGTCTGGATGAAGTCCAGGGCCAAATTTTTGTTCCCAGTCCATCCCTGCAAATGCTTAGTACCATAGGTTAAAGGTGGGTGGGAAGAAGCTTTAGTAAAAAAAATAGTTTTAGCATTGAGTAGGGCTTTACTTACTTGGTCATACTGATTATATATATGTATATATTTTGAAAATTGAATCATTTAATTATAAATGTGTATACACATGAATTATGCACATTATACACATGACCTAGCTGGCATGTCCTGGACCTAGATCCAAACTTCTAAGGGAATAGCAACATTTTTTGCAAAGATTGCAGTGTTGTTTGGAACTCCTGACCTAAATATTGGTTCCACACCAGTGATTACCTGCATAGTGATGCTAAGACAAGGTAAGCTGGGACAGTTGTGGATAGAAGTGTAGCTTGGTGGATGAAACATATCAGACACTGACACAAAAAGGCAACTGGATCTACAGCCATTTACAACATTTACTGCTACTTCTCAGAAAGTGACACACTATTTTTATAACTATTTGGGCAAATGAAATGAATGTATTCTTTTTTTTTTTTTTTGCATTTAATAGTCTCTAATCAAGTTTTATTTATTTTTAATAAATTAATTACTTTGATTATACAGTACACTGTAATGCGCATTGCTTAGGGATGGGCCGAACGACCCCCTGTTTGGTTCACACCAGAACTTTCGAACATCAGGAAAGTTGGGAACTAAATAAAAAACCCAATTGAAGTCCATAGGAAAATTCAAAGTGCCCTTTTTGAAGACTTATATGCAAGTAATTGGACATACAATGGTTATGGGGGTTCGGGTAGTGCCCTGGGGGACATGTATGAATAAAGAAAAAGTTTGTAAAAAAAACATCATTTTTAAATGAGCAGTGATTTATTGATGCTTAAAGTGAAAGTATAAAAATCAATATAGTCCTTGGGGGGTCCCCTTAGTCCACCTGTAAAGTGGCATATCTGCACTGTGTATAGAAGCTGCTGCAACAATAATTACATTTATTAAGCCCAAAAAATGAAATTTTCCCTGCAAGCTTTTTTTTTGTGTAAGCAACTGCTTAGGGAGCCAGTCCGTATGATGAGGCCACAATGTAGTGCACGGGGAACAAGATTAGAGATTTTTTGGATAAATGCTGGTGTCTCTACCACAGACTTTCTACTTCTGTAACAGGTGCAGAAAAATTGGTCTTTGGGTGTTGGTTGCGCCTTCACACCGTAACCCTATAGAAGTACACTTGATGAAAGCAAGAATTGGCCTTGCTGTCAAAAATTGTAATGATTTGCACCTGTCAAACAGGTGTGGAAAAATTGGTCTTTGGGTGTGGCGCCTTGACCCCATAACCCTATAGAGCTACTCTTGATGAAAGCAAGAATTGGCCTTGCTGTCAAAAATTGTAATGATATGCACCTGTCAAACAGGTGCATAAAAATTGGTCTTTGGGTGTTGGTTGCGCCTTCACACCATAACCCTATAGAGGTACTCTTGATGAAAGCAAGAATTGGCCTTGCTGTCAAAAATTGTAATGCTATGCACCTGTCAAACAGGTGTGGAAAAATTGCTCTTTGGGTGTTAATTGTGCCCATGAAACTTACACCAAAAACATTCTTCCAGATGAAATCAACACCCACAACACAAGGCAGCCTAGAAGTCCTGGAGAGATTCCACATCTCAACAAACACTTAATCGGTGACATCGGCATCAGGGGCTTCAAAGCTGCTGGTAATCCAGGGCTGATTCATTTTGATAAAAATCAGACGGTCCATGGAGTCTGTGGAGAGGCGCGTTCTATGATCAGTAACAAAACCTCCAGCAGCACTGAATGCCCATTCGGAAAGCATGCTGGATGCTGGGCAGCCCAGCAGCTAAATAGCATACTGGGCAAGTTCTGGCTAGTGGTCTATTCTCATGACCCAGTAAGCCAGTGGATCATCGACTGGAATGCTCTCCATCTCTGTTTTCGGAGAAATGCATCACTTAGGCAGCCGCCTTCTCCTCTGCTCCTCTCTTGACCAACAGAAGCCTCAAAACTAAGTTTTCCCACGATACTGTACCCTACCAGAGTCGAAACGCGCTCAATAAACTTCTCTTTAAGGTGTCCTCAAGACATTTCATCTTCTGGACTCTCTGTGGGGACACGATGAGTTCTGGGACTTTCCCCTTATAACAGTGATCAAGGAGGGTTGCCAACCAATAGTGATCCTTTTCTTTTACGCCATGTACTCTTGGTTCCTTTTGGAGGCTTTGAAGTTTGAGGGAGCCCATGCACTGCAACTTTGTGGAGGCATGAGAAGCAGACTCTTTGGGTTATAATATCTGGAACTGCCTCCTCCCAGCCACGTACTACTCCCAAGGGTTCTGTGGATGGAAAACCATATCTTACTGATTGACGTATGTCTTCCTCTGCTTCAATGCCTCCGAAACTGCCAGGATTCTCCTCCTTCTCCACCTCTCTCTCCTCTTGTGTGTTCTGTGGCATAGGAACAATGGTGTCTGCATAAAGTGGGCCTTAAAAGGAAAGGAAGTCCTCTTCTTTGTCCCGCTGCTCTGCCTCGAGTGCCCTGTCCATAATGTCTGCCTCTCCTTACTGTCCTCCCATACCTGATGGGGGGGAGTGTGGGGTTCCTATTAACAAACTGTAATAAAGATAAGTAAATGTGTACGTGGATGCACTTTAATCAATGAAAAGTGGTGTTTGGTGCACTTTAATTTGAGTATTCACAACAGACACACTCCACAGATACACTATAATATACTGCAATATACTGCGTCAAACGTGCAGTAACGCACAGAACTATACGGCGTTAAACTTGCAGTAACGCACAGAACTATATGGTGTTAACAAACACAATATATAAGTGAAATAGAAACTGAATAATAAAACAACACAAAGTCCAAAAAAAGGTGACTCAAGGTGCTCCAATCCAAAGTGAAGGGAAGAAAGGTGCTTCAGAAGATTGGTTTGTGATGATGCCCTGTGGGAGGGTGAAACGTTGACGCTATTTCCGGGATTACTGACGTCACTTACGGTCGTTTGGAATGCACGCCAGAAATGGCCGTTTCATACAATCTGCTCCCTGCTTGATGTTTGTTTTAATCCTATTTTTTGTAAGCACCCATCTTTTGTTCAAATAAACCCTTTATTTATGGTACTTCACTATTAGTACCATTTTTTTTACTTCTGGGTACGTGTTTGTCTGGCTGAAACCTTTCAGCAAGGAACCCTGAATCTGATGTCTTATTTACCATCGCAAAGACATCCATACCAAGCCTTTAGTGACCCACCAGACTGAAAAGCTGGGGGTCATGTGGATCTGGTGAGTGGGGACACATAAGGGGTTGTTGTGCACCTGAATCTTCTGAAGCACCTTTCTTCCCTTCACTTTGGATTGGAGCACCTTGAGTCACCTTTTTTTGGACTTTGTGTTGTTTTATTATTCAGTTTCTATTTCACTTTTATATTGTGTTTGCGAGTGCTATATTTATACATTTTTCATGTTTTCCAAGTGATTAGCACTTTGTGTATAGAAGCTGCAATTTTTCTATTTTCACTGATTTATTTTTGTCACACCATAGCGCGAGTATATATATTTAGTATATATTTTTTTCCTATATGGTGTTAAACTTGCAGTAATGCACAGAACTACAGTGGGGCAAAAAAGTATTTAGTCAGCCACCAATTGTGCAAGTTCTCCCACCTAAAAAGAAGAGAGAGGCCTGTAATTGTCATCATAGGTATACCTCAACTATGAGAGACAAAATGTGGAAACAAATCCAGACAATCACATTGTCTGATTTGTGAAAGAATTTATTTGAAAATTATGGTGGAAAATAAGTATTTACAAACAAGCAGGATTTCTGGCTCTCACAGACCTGTATCTTCTTCTTTAAGAGGCTCCTCTGTCCTCCACTCATTACCTGTATTAAAGGCACCTATTTGAACTTGTTATCAGTATAAAAGACACCTGTCCACAACCTCAAACAGTCACACTCCAAACTCCACTATGGTAAAGACCAAAGAGCTGTCGATGGACACCAGAAACAAAATTGTAGACCTGAACCAGGCTGGGAAGACTGAATCTGCAATAGGCACGCAGCTTGGTGTGAAGAAATCAACTCAAGGAGCAATATTTAGAAAATGGAAGACATACAAGACCACTAATAATCTCCCTCGATCTGGGGCTCTATGCAAGATCTCACCCCGTGGGGTCAAAATGATCACAAGAACGGTGAGCAAAAATCCCAGAACCACACGGGGGGACCTAGTGAATGACCTGCAGAGACCTGGGACCAACGTAACAAAGGCTACCATCAATAACACACTACCCTGCCAGGGACTCAGATCCTGCAGTGCCAGAGGTGTCCCCCTGCTTAAGCCAGTACATTGTGCGGTCCTGTCTGAGGTTTGCTAGAGAGCATTTGGATGATCCAGAAGAGGATTGGGAGAATGTCATATGGTCAGATGAAACCAAAATAGAACTGTTTGTTAGAAACACAACTCATAGTGTTTGGAGGAGAGAGAACGCTGAGTTGCAAACAAGGAACACCATACCTACTGTGAAGCATGGGGGTGGCAACATCATGCTTTGGGGCTGTTTCTCCGCAAAGGGAAGAGGACGACTGATCTGTGAACATGAAAGAATGAATGGGGCCATGTATCGTGAGATTTTGAGTGCAAACCTCCTCCCATCAGCAAGGGCATTGAAGATGAAACATGGCTGTATCTTTTAGCATGACAATGATCCCAAACACACCGCCCGGGCAACAAAGGAGTGGCTTCGTAAGAAGCATTTCAAGGTCCTGGAGTGGCCTAGCCAGTCTCCAGATCTCAACCCCATAGAAAACCTTTGGAGGGAGTTGAAAGTCCGTGTTGCCCAGCGACAGCCCCAAAACATCACTGCTCTAGAGGAGATCTGCATGGAGGAATGGGCCAACATACCAGCAACAGTGTGTGACTAACTTGTGAAGACTTAGGCCCCTTTCACACGCGCGGACCGTAAGTCCGTATTTCATCCATCCATTTTCGGAGGAAATACGGACAAAAATGCATCCCTATGGGATAGCGGGTGTCAGCGGATGAACATATGCTGACACCCGATATCATCCGTCCCCGCTCTCGTCCGATTCTGCAGACGGAGGAAAATCCTATTTTTCTATCCGTCTGCAGAGCGGATCGGATGAACACGGACAGGCGGTCCGTGTTCATCCGATCCCCCATAGGGGACAGCGGAGATCTGACAGGACGGTCCCCGGAACAGTGTGCAGGGACCGCCCTGTCATCCGCTGGCTCAGCTGGGAAAAATGGAGCGGTCCCCGCTGAGCAGCGGATGTTCACAGGTCGGATCAATGCGGATCCGTCCCGTGTGAAAGGGGCCTTACAGAAAACGTTTGACCTCTGTCATTGCCAACAAAGGATATATAACAAAGTATTGAGATGAACTTTTGATATTGACAAAATACTTATTTTCCACCATAATTTGCAAATAAATTATTTCAAAATCAGACAACGTGATTGTCTGTATTTGTTTTCACATTTTGTCTCTCATAGTTGAGGTATACCTATGATGACAATTACAGGCCTCTCTCATCTTTTTAAGTGGGAAAACTTGCACAATTGGACAATTGCACAAAACAGTAACGCAATGAAATATATGGTGTTAAAGTTGCAGTAATGCACAGAACTATATGGCATTAAACTTGCAGTAGAAAAAGAAGAGGGCGGGATTTTGAATGACAACAGTGGGTGGTCAAAGATGATATATTTGATATATATCATATCAAAATTCACACAGAGTAATAATTAATGTCACAGTATAATTAATGTTCAGTGTCTTGGAAAAGTATTCACCCCCTTGGCATTTTTCATGTTTTGTTTCCTCACAACCTGGAATTAACATGGATTGTTTGAGGATTTGCATCATTTAATTTACAGAACACGTCCACAACTTTGAAGATTTTTTATTTTTAATGGTGAAACAAACAACAAATAGGTCAAAATAACGGAAAAATTCAATGATCATAACTATTCACCCCCCTAAAGTCAATACTTTGTAGAGACACCTTTTGCGGCTATCACAGCTCCATGTCGCTTTGGATAAGTCTCTATGCACTTGCCACATCTTACCACTGGGATTTTTGCCCATTCCTCCCTGCAAAACTGCTCCACCTCCTTCAAGTTGGATGGTTTGCTCTTGTGAACAGCAATCTTTAGGTCTGGCCACAGATTTTCTATTGGATTGAGGTCTGGGCTTTGTCTAGGCCATTCCAACACATTTACATGTTTCGCCTTAAACCAATCAAGTGTTGCTTTAGCAGTGTGTTTGGGATCATTGTTCTGCTGGAAAGTGAACCTCCGTCCTAGCCTCAAATCACACACAGTGTGGTACAGGTTTTGGTCAAGAATAACCCCGTATTTAGCACCGTCCACCTTTTCCTCAACTGACCAGTTTCCCAGTCTCGACCGCTGAATGGGATGGTGTTCTTTGGGTGATGTGATGTGTTGTGTTTGCGCCAGACATAGCGTTTTCTTTGGCCAAAAAGTCTCATCAGACCAGAGCACCTTCCTCCATACATTTTGAGAGTCTCCCACATGCCTTTTCGCAAACTCAAAACGTGCCATTTTGTTTTTTGCTGAAAGTAATGGCTTTCTTCTGGCCACTCTGCCATAAAGCCCAACTCTATGGAGCGTACGGCTTATTGTTGTCCTATGTACAGATACTCCAGTCTCTGCTGTGGAACTCTGCAGCTCCTCCAGTGTTACCTTAGGTCTCTGTGCTGCTTCTCTGATTAATGCCCCCCTTGCCCGGTCCTTGAGTTTTGGTGTGCGTCCGTCTATTGGCAGGTTTGCTGTTGTGCCATGTTCTTTCCATTTGGTTATGATAGATTTGATGGTGCTCCTATGGATCATCAAAGATTTGGATTTTTTTTATAACCTAACCCTGTACTTTTTAATAACATTGTCCCTTACTTGTTTGGAGAGTTCCTTGGTCTTCATGGCAGTGTTTTGTTTAGTGGTGCCTCTTGCTTAGGTGTTGCAGCCTCTGGGGCCTTTCAAAAAGGTGTGTATATGTAATAACAGATCATGTGAAACTTAGATTGCACACAGGTGGGCATCATTTCACTAATTATGTGACTTCTGAAGGTAATTGTTTGAACCAGAGCTTTATATGGGCTTCATAAAAAAGGGGGGTGAATACATACGCACATGCCAATTATCATTTTTTTATTTCTGAAAAATAGTTTTATGTATATATTTTGCTAATTTTACTTCACCAACTTAGACTATTGTGTTCTGATTCATCACATATAATTCATATTAAAAAAAAATTGAACTAAAGGCTGTAATGTAACAAAATAGGTAAAAAGCCAAGGGGGGTGAATACTTTTGCAAGGCACTGTATATACATAGAGTCACATGGTAATACATGACAGTGGAGATAAATTATGACTACACCACCTGTGGGACTTCCCATTACATTGAAAATTATTAATAATCAGAATAATATACAAATATTCATATAAATAAAATTGAACACATGATCGGTTTAAACATTGAATGTGCAAGAGGCTCAAAGCATTTTGTGGAGTTTTATCCACTCATCAAGAGCAAACATGTATATCTGAAATGGAATATATGGGTTTCCAAGTCCCTGCCTTTATAGGGGAAAACAACAAAACAAAAGAAAATGTGGGTCAGGGAAATCCCCTCATCTGGAGAATACTCACAACCGCCATGTAAAGAAAGTGCAACGTTGAGAGCTGGAAGCTCCCCTGAGGGCATCCTTTCCAGGAGCTGTGGCAGCATGTGGCGCATGCGGGGCCCCCACATGACAACAGGGTAGGACAAATATCCATGAAGTGGTGGTCCCTGGAAGTAGTTGCATGTGTAGCCAAAGAGCGTCTTGGGGGGCTTCTATAAAAAATGTGGAAGCGTATAATTAGCACATATGCCAAATATTCTGTATTCAAATATAGAGCAAAATAGTGCAACTATATTTTTGATAGTGTCAGTAAAGCCCAACCAAAGATGAATGAGAAATAGAGAGAATGATGTACAGTGCCTTGCAAAAGTATTCACCCCCTTGGCTTTCTACCTAATTTGTAAAGTTGCAGTAACGCAATGAAATATACAGCGTTAAACTTGCAGTAATGTACAGAAAACTATGAAGCTAAACTTGCAGTAACACACAGAACTATATGGCGTAAAACTTGCAGTAATGCAATGAAATATATGGCATTAAACTTGCAGTAATGCAATGAAATATACAGTGTTAAACTTGCAGTAACACACAGAACTATATGGAGTTAAACTTGCAGTAATGCAATGAAATATATGGCGTTAAACTTGCAGTAACACAATTAAATATATGGCGTTAAGCTTGCAGTAACGCACAGAACTATATGAGGTTAAATTTGCAGTAACGCAATGAAATATATGGCATTAAACTTGCAGCAATACACAGAACTATGCGGTGTTAAACTTGCAGTAACAAACAGCACTATATGGCTTTAAATTTGCAGTAACGCAATGAAATATATGGCGTTAAACTTGCAGTAATGCACAGAACTAGGGATGAGCCGAACACCCCCCAGTTCGTTTCTCACCAGAACATCCGAACATGCAAAAAAGTTTGTTTGAACACGCCAACAACGTTAAAGTATATGGGACACGAAGCTGAAAAATCAAAAGTGCTAATTTTAAAGGCTTATATGCAAGTTTTTGCCCTAAAAAGTGTTTGGGGACCCGGGTCCTGCCCCAGGAGACATGTATCAATGCAAAAAAAAACGTTTAAAAACGTCCGTTTTTTCAGGAGCAGTGATTTTAAGAATGCTTAAAGTGAAACAATAAAAATTAAATATTCCTTTAAATATCGTGCCCTGGGGGGTGTCTATGGTATGCCTGTAAAGTGGCACAGTTTTCCCTTGTTTGGAACAATACCACAGCAAAATGACATTTCTAAAGGAAAAAAAAGTCATTTAAAACTGCTTGCGACTGTAATGTATTGTCGGGTCCCAGCAATATAGATAAAAATCATTGAGAAAACGGCATGGTTCCCCCCCCAGCCCATTACAAGGCCTTTAGGTCTGGTATGGATATTAAGGGGTACCCCGCACCCAAATTTAAAAGAAAAATGGTGTGGGGGTGCCCCCAGGCACTATATACTCTGAACTGAAGAATATATACTATACGGCCTGCCCTATATACTCTGCAGAAAATTGGGCCTTAGGTGTTGGTGGTGCCAGAACACTGTAACCCCTCACAGTTACTCTTGTTGGGCACAGGAACAGGCCCAACTATTCCACCGGCTCCTTGTCCACAGTCACTCCTTCCGTAGCCCCACCATCATGCACAGAGGAGTTCCCGAACTATTCGACCACAGTGTCGGGTACATGCTACTGTAGGATGTGCAGCGATGTGAAGGCTCTGATGTTGGTTCCCAAGTTGAGGAAAAGAGTAATGTGAGCCTAGAGAGAGAGGGTGTCCAAGAAGGACAAGAAACTGGCAGTCATGTTCCCCCAGCTGCAGAATAGTGCCAAGTTTGCTCCAGTGACGAGGAGGGAGGGGATAATGAGGTCTCTGACTCTACTTGCGTGCCTGATAGAATAGAGGAGGAGAAGGCACAACTCCAAGGAGGCAGGATGTCCTCTAGGGGCAGTTTAAGGGCAGCCACCCTACTGCATCACATCGCAGAGCTCCGCAGGTACTGGGAGCTGCTGACTCCCCGCTGATTTTCAAAAGTTCCTTGGTGTGGGCCTTTTTGGATACGTGTGCAGCAGATGGCACCATTGCTGTTTGCAACCTATGTCTGAAAGGGATCAAGCGTGGCCAGAACAGCAGCCGCTTTGGCACCACATGCTTGACCAGACATATGACGACCTCCCATGCAGTCTGTTTCCCGTATACTATATTTGAGATTTAATATCTCTCAGATATGATTTGGGTTACATGAGAGTTCTTTGACCATGAGTGAAAGCTTTAACACAATAACAACATTTATTGGTGAGTAGTTGAAAGTCTAATACACAACCATCTATCTATATTCTACACTAGGGATGAGCCGAACAGGCAAAAAATTTGTTCGAACACGCAAACATCGTTAAAGTCTATGGGACACAAACATAAATAATCAAAAGCTCTACTTAGTGCAAGTTATTGTCATAAAAAAGTGTTTGGGGACCTGGGTCCTGCCCCAGGGGACATGGACCAATGCAAAAAAAAGTTTTAAAAACGGCCGTTTTTTCGGGAGCAGTGATTTTAATAATGCTTAAAGTGAAACAATAAAAGTCTAATATTCCTTTAAATTTCGTACCCGGGGGGTGTCTATAGTATGCCTGGTAAGGGGCACATGTTTCACGTGTTTAGAACAGTCTGACAGCAAAATGACATTTCAAAGGAAAAAAGTCATTTAAAACTACTCGCGGCTATTAATGAATTGCCGGTCCGACAATACACATAAAAAATCATTGATAAAAATGGCATGGGAATTCCCCACAGGGAAACCCCGAACCAAAATTAAAAAAAAAAATGATGTGAGGGGTCCCCCTAAATTCCATACCAGGCTCTTCAGGTCTGGTATGGATATTAAGGGGAACCCTGGCCAAAATTTTTTTTAAAATGGCGTGGGGTCCCCTCAAAATCTATACCAGACCCTTCAGGTCTGGTATGGATTATAAGTGGAACCCTGCGCCAAAATTTTTTAAAAAATGGCGTGGGGTCCCCCAAAAAATCCATACTAGACCCTTATCCGATCACACAACCTGGCAGGCCGCAGGAAAAGAGGGGGGACGAGAGAGAACCCCCCGAACCATACCAGGCCACGTGCCCTCAACATTGGGAGGGTGCTTTGGAGTAGCCCCCCAAAACACCTTGTCCCCATGTTGATGGGGACAAGGGCCTCATCCCCACAACCCTTGCCCGGTGGTTGTGGGGGTCTGCGGGCAGGGGGCTTATCGGAATCTGGAAGCCCCCTTTAACAAGGGGATAATGAAAGTAAATGATCGTGCTTAGGGATCTGTCTAGGTATGCTGCCTCCCCTAATATAGCTCCCCAAAGGGGTCTATAAACACAAATAGTACAAAAAAAAGGGGGGTTGGCGGCGCTTCCTAGTTTGGGTAAGGGTGCCAAATGATGGTATAACTAACCTTAATGGTGAAAAAAATAATAATAAAATGTATTTATATATATAAAAATATATTACTCAGTGAGCTGTCAGTGCGTGACTGGTAAATAGGCTGTTATTCACTTAAGCGGGACGATCCTGCCAGAAACGTGACTCATCTTCACTCAGTGAGCGTTTACCACTAATAAATATACCCTAATGTGTAAATCTCTAAGTGCATGCTAGGTTGTTATCGCTCCAAATTACCAATCCTATATAATAGTGAAAACATAAGTGAATGTGTAAGATAATGCACACTTATATAGACCTTATTATAGCACATAAACCTCAATTAGAAACCATATAAAAAGTATACAATAAAAGAATATATATATAAGTGCTCAAATGCTTAGTGATAGTCCATAAAAATATGTAGAAACCCCACTTAGGGTTAGCACCCCAATTAGTGAATACGATTGTTCCAACAGGTCTTGGTGCACCTGTGTGTAGCTACTAGTCCATCAAGTAGATTAAATCTCCATTCATAGTGATTGACATAAAAATGGTGACTGTGAGTGTTCAGAAATTCCACTTGTGACTTCGTGCTCCCCCTCAAGCATCCCCACTCACCAGATCCCCTCACCCCCATGGGGGTAATGCGCTTATCTTTAGGCCCACCACGGTTGCTCCACCAATCTCGTCCAAAGGTCTGGGATATTTCACCTTCCTGTAGATGTTATCTCTGTGAATGGCTCCAGATCTCCTCACCCCCACGGGGGTAATGCGCTTATCTTTAGGCCCACCACGGTAGCTCCACCGATCTCGTCCAAAGGCCTGGGATATTTCAACTTCCTGTAGATGTTATCTCTGTGGTTGGCTCCAGATCCCCTCACCCCCACGGGGGTAATGCGTTTATCTTTTGGCCCACCACGGTTGCTCCACCGATCTCGTCCAAAGGTCTGGGATATTTCACCTTCCTGTAGATGTTATCTCTGTGGTTGGCTCAGTTCATTTTCTTTAGAAGCAGCCTCAGCCTAATAGGAAATGGCTGTTTCCTACCAGCATGCTGTAAAAAAGGACCCTTGTTCCTTGCGGAGGCAGTGATTTCTCTGCAGAGGTCTGACGTGCCCCCTACTGAATCCTGAAACCACCTTTAGCCTTTGGCCAATTATGGCTCTTTTAGAAGAGAGTGCTGGGATTGGCCAAAGCATGCAGGTCAGGTGCATGCTTTGGCCAATCATCATACAGCAATGCACTGCGGCGTTCCGCGGGTACTTGAATTTCCCACGAACGCTTCATAATGTTCGTTCTTTGGCGAACGGGCGAACAACCGATGTTCGAGTCAAACTCATGTTCGACCTGAACATCAAGCTCATCCCTACACAGAACTATACGGCATTACATTTGCAGTAATGCACAGAACTATATGGCATTAAACTTACAGTAACGCAATGAAATATGTGGCTTTAAACTTGCAGTAATGCAGAGAGCTATATGGTGTTAGACTTGCAGTAACGCACAGAGCTATATGCCGTTAAACTTGCAGCAATGCACAGAACTATATGGCGTTAAACTTGCAGTAACGCAATGAAATATATGACATTAAACTTGTAGTAACGCACAGAACTATATGGCGTTCAACTTGCAGTAACGTAATGAAATATATGGCATTAAACTTGCAGTAACGCACAGAACTATACGGCGTTAAATTTACAGTAATGCACAGAACTATATGGCGTTAAATTTGCAGTAACACAATAAAAAATGGTGTTAAACTTGCAGTAATGCACAGAACTATATGGTGTTAAACTTGCAGTAACGCAATTAAATATGTGGCTTTAAACTTGCAGTAACGCAATGAAATATGCATCGTTAAACTTGCAGCAATGCACAGAACTATATGGCATTAAACTTGCAGTAACGCAATGAGATATGCATCGTTAAACTTGCAGCAATGCACAGAACTATATGGCATTAAACTTGCAGTAACACACATAACTATACGGCATTAAACTTACAGTAATCCACAGAACTATATGGCATTAATCTTGCATTTGACACTAATGGAAAGATGAATGGTCGCACTACACTCACAATGACTGAACTATCCCTACATTCACACTAATGTAAAGATGAATGGTGGTCGCACTACAATCACAATGACTGAACTATCCCTACATTCACACTAATGTAAAGATGAATGGTGGTCACACTACAATCACAATGACTGAACTATCCCTACATTCACACTAATGTAAAGATGAATGATCGCACTACACTCATGCTGAACTATCCCAAGATGCACCATAAACTGATATTTTACACTGACAATAGAATCAGAATAGAACACTATAGCACACTAATGCCCCGTACACACAGTCGGATTTTCCGATGGAAAATGTCCGATCGGAGCGTGTTGTCGGAAATTCTGACTGTGTGTGGGCTCCATCGGACATTTTCCATCGGATTTTCCAACACACAAAGTTGGAGAGCAGGAGATAAAATTTTACGACAACAAAATCCGTTGTCGTAAATTCCGATCGTGTGTACACAAATCCGACGGACAAAGTGCCACGCATGCTCTGAATAAATAAAGAGATGAAAGCTATTAGCCACTGCCCCGTTTATAGTCCCGACGTACGTGTTTTACGTCACCGCGTTCAGAATGATCGGATTTTCCAACAACTTTGTGTGACCGTATGTATGCAAGACAAGTTTGAGCCAACATACGTCGGAAAAAATCCTAGGATTTTGTTGTCGGAATGTCTGAACAAAATCCGACCGTGTGTACGCCCTATAACTGTCTAATAGCACTGAATAGAGCCCTGTTCTATCTCTCTCCACATCGCCATCACACTACAAATGGCCGCTATGAAAAGAATACTGTTATAGTGTGGGGCAGGATTAAGAGCAATGACTCATGATTGGAAACAGTCATCATGTAAGCATCCAATCAAGGCTGTGAAATGCTCTGTGCCCTGATTAGACAAAGCTTTCATTGCTTCAGCCAATCGGGGCTTTCAATGCACTGTGCGGCGGCTCAGTGCATTGTGGTCGTTCGGCGGGTCGAACAACCGGTCAGACGACCCTATAATTTTGGTTGTTCGGAGAACATCTGAACAGCCAATATTCGGCCCAAACTCATGCTCAGGCTGAACCGTTCCCCATCCTTACCGCAGATATAATTTTTCTCCCACATCTCAGCAAGTGAACAGAAAGAGGCACAGTAACAGATGCAGTGGGCATATTTGTTTGCAAACAAACCTCATGTGATCACTATAATTGACTGGTTTTTGATTTTTAGTGTGAAATCTGTGGTTACCATGGACATAAAGTTCTCAGAACTAGGAGCACAGGTGCATGACCCTAGTTCCCAGCTGCAATGCTATGTAATATTCTCACGGCATGGGGTACTATGCCAAAGAAGGATTAATATACATATAATATACAGTATATACTGTATATACATATAGCAGACATGTGGGGCTACAAAAGTGAAGTGGCTTTACCAAAACTGAAGAGTGCAAAATCTGCTGCTCTACATAGAAACCAATCAGCTTCCAGGGTTTATTATCAAAGCTTAATTGAACAAGCTGAAGTTAGAAGCTGATTGGCTACCATGCACAGCTACACCAGATTTTGCACGTTCCTCTTTTAGTAAATCAACCCCAGTAAGTTCATAGGGCATAATTTCTGCAATTTTGTAAATTTTTTTCACAATGTGCTTATTATGCCAGGCACAGCACAGTTTGTTCACAAAAGGCAACTAAAATGCATATATTTTAGATATCTAACATTTTATACCTACCTGCATATACACTGTAAATGGAAGGTGTGCTTTCCTGACATTTTTCAGTTTTTTTTTTTTATTTTCCAGCTTTTAAATCTATTGCATTGCACAGTGTTTTCAGTCCTTTAAACAATGTTTACAAGGTGGTATTCTTACAATTGTGTACAACATATACCCAGCCTGTTGATTATGCCACTTGCTGTGCAGTTTGTTTTATCTTACAAAGGCAATTAAAGTAAATGTAATTTAGTTAACATTCTCTTCATTCCCTACTGAATTTATAGGTGTAACAAAAGAATATTGTTGTCTTCCTGACATGGTGCTGTAATTGCTTTCAATACCAGTACTCCTGTTGAATTCTTATGCCGCGTACACACGGTCGGACTTTTCGTCTACAAAAGTCCGACGGACGCCGACGGACTAAAGCCGGCTGACAATCCGATCGTGTGTGGGCTTCCCCGGACTTTCAACGGACTTTTCCAGCCGCAAATCTGACGGACTTTAGATTTGAAACATGCTTCAAATCTTTACGTCGTAACTACGCCGGACCCAGAAATCCGCTCATCTGTATGCTAGTCCGACGGACAAAAACCCACGCTAGGGCAGCTATTGGCTACTGGCTATCAACTTCCTTATTTTAGTCCGGTGTACGTCATCACGTACGAATCCATCGGACATTTGTGTGATCGTATGTAGTCAAGTCCATTCGTTAGAGTCTGCCGCAAGTCCGCCAAAAGTCTGCCAAAAGTCAGTTGAAAGTCTGTCGGACGGGCTGTCGGACTTTTGTAGCCAAAAAGTCAGACCGTGTGTACGCGGCATTACTCTTTAGCAAGTGAGTTCTCAGGGTTTGAAACAGGAAAATCTGGATGCCGCACACCGGATAAAGTTGAAAACATCTTCTTTATTGTAAAACTTGGATCATAAAAAACAGGACAATCAGGCGGGTGGTACAGACACAGCTGACGCGTTTCGCGCTCTAGTTCGAGCGCTTACTCATAGCTAGTGAGTTCTCAGAGGGTTTTTCCTACAGTTTTGTACATTTACTGCCGCACAACTTAATTTAATCAAAAAAGGAAAAATACATATATTTAAGATATCTAGATGCTGTTTTTCTTTTTGATCATCATCAAAAATATCAACTACATCTAGCTCATCCCCCCCAAAAATTGCATATATATATATATATATATATATATATATATATATATATATATATGCCAACACAGCAGTTCACACATAGCCAATGCTGCAGCTATTCTCTCTCTCCTAGGCTGCCAATGATACGTCACTTCCGCTCATTGTAACACAACTGAATCGCAAACGGCGTTCCTCCACACATGGATGTTTGGCTGTGATGGATACTTGTTTTTACTTTTACATTTTTGAAATAAAACGTGATATACTTCACTATGGGAGTCCTCTTCTTCCTTTCATTTCTTCACTGATGATTGAGTGTCTGTCGGACTGGTGTTGAGGTCTGGAGCATCCCCCTATTGGCATAATCTTGTCAGCGCTTTTGACTGTAATGGTTGTCACGGAGTTCTGGTGAGTAGGATGTATTAAGAAGAATTAAGAAGATTTACATGCACAGAAATTAATTTAATTTATTTTGGGCATTCCCTAGATTTTGTTATTTATGGACGTTTATTTTTTGGATTATATGAAATTGTTTGCTGACATTGTTTGTTATGCACTTTTTATGAACTAGCACTTTAAAGTACATTTAAGTTTTTTTTGTCTTAAGAGAGAGCACAGTTCAAATTAATTCACCAATTCATTTTTTTTCTCACATACGTTTTATTTACAACGAGCTGCTCTCACCAATATTGTTTGTCTATACTTATCACCACTTGCGCAGGTTTAGGGTATTTAACCCCCCCTTTGCCAATGAGGGAAGGAGGAGAGAGGGAGGACAGAGCGAGAAAGAGAACTGGCCATTTGCAGAATTGTATGCAGTCACAGACAGAGCTGGAGGAAAGTCCCACCCACCACCCAGGATCAAGAGAAGATGAAACTGAGCTGCTGTGAATTCTGGGAAAGACAGAGCCTGATGGGAGCAAATATGACTTGTGGGAATGTAGTCCTCTGGGGAGATTGAGCCTGTATACATATTGGCACTGAGACAACATTACCAGAGATCTGTGGGCAGGAAAATGAAGGACCTATTTGGAACTTGCGGCAGTCTCAGAGGGAATGAGGAGGAACAAACACAAAGTGTAACAGGCTGCTGTTGGGTCATTTGCCACAATGTCAGGGACACAGGGAGGCTGAGTAGTGGATATTTCCTGGTTTGTGGGGATGCTAGAATCCTGGTGTGGCCGCTTGATCATGAAGAGGACATCACTGCAGCTGACATTGCTGAACCCTGGATGGAGAGCAGGAGGAGACAGGTCATCACCCTAGGAGTCAGTGAGAGGCTGCTGGCCATAACCTAACACACCACCTACTGGGAACACCATTCAGACACCTACGCCGATTTCGGAGGGACTTCATTTTGAGAATTCCAATGCCAAATTTGCTCCCCAAAGTAGTGGCCAGTAGGGACGGGTTTGACAAAGACTGCTAAACCATTGTCATATCACTGCCCCCCCCCCCCTAGACAAGACCTTCCCCAGTGTAGGGATTAGGAATCATTCAGTAGTCTGCTTGTTTATTGCCAATTATTTACATTAATTTACAATGTTTCACATACTCGAAGTGTTTATTACTGTTTTACATTTCTTTGGTTATTGCAGTATTGTATATATTGTTGCAATAAATATCCTGTCTTCAAACACGGTGTGTAAGAGCGCATGGTGCTGCTTACAGAGCAGTGGACCCTGGGAACAGGGGACTCGAGAAAACAGTGGGTCCTGTGGGGGAAAGCTACACATTAAATGTAACACTGATAATGTGCTATCAATTAAAACAAGCTAAAAAATCCTACATACAACAGTATATTTCAGATAAACATTTATTTTTGGAGAAAATATATAAATACAAAAAAACTTTACTTAGTAAAGTAATTCCATATACACTTCTTGCTTCCAAAAAGTATTTCCAGAATAGAGTGAACAATCAATAACATGAACATTTCCACCCAGCAGGGATTGAACATACCAAAAATGTAATTCTGGTCAGATATTACATTGTTCATTATAATTCGTTCTAACTCTTATCCTTCAGGGATCTTCCAGAACCTCTCTCACAGCTTGTCACATCCCTTTTCATATGCAGTTACTGCATATGTCATCGAAATAATTGAAAAAGCCAGATAGTACAGTAATTTATTTGTTAAAAATGAAAACACAACAAAAAATCACATTGGAAAAAAATATTCTGCCTTCCCTAGTTACTGATAATAATGACCAGGTCCAGATTTCCGCATAGCCAACACAAGCCTTGGCATCATTATACCAATGATAACACATCCTCAAT
Source organism: Lithobates clamitans (assembly GCA_037952925.1). Taxonomy (NCBI): domain Eukaryota; kingdom Metazoa; phylum Chordata; class Amphibia; order Anura; family Ranidae; genus Lithobates; species Lithobates clamitans. Next base: position 3,913,324 of record JBBGZY010000224.1, read on the forward strand.
ATCATAAAAGGCTAGATTGGCACCTTGTCAGCCCATACCATCAAGCTTTGGCCCAGCACAGTTTGTGGATTGTTGGTAAAAAAGTGTCCTGTATACCTATATAGTTCATCCATGCTGGTTCCATGGATCATAAGGGCTAGGCTGATAGTATACCTTGATCATCTAGTTGTTGGCTCTAAATGTACTGGCAAAAGTTGGCCACTTTCAGCCTATCTACCCCTTGTCTCTTCTTGCCTTTCGTGGCTATGTCCTCTGACCTTGTTAGCATTATTCTACAGTTAAAGCGTTGACAGGGGTAGGAGGAGGTAGCACATAACAGTTTGCTGGGGGGGGGGGGGAGTACATTTGTCCCGGGTAATAATGTCACACCCTGAAAGGTGCAGAGTCCTTCTTTGGGCTGAACCCAAAATCATATAAAAAAAACTGTGTGATAAAAAAAACAGTATGTGATAAATAGCAATCATAAACTGAATATTGAAAGTAGAAACGTAAAAATTAAGTGAAGAAAAGTCCAAAAACTGTGAAGTGACGATTATCCATCCTGATAGGTGGTCCTCCTCCCAATAGTATCCAGAAAGGCTGACCAGGCAGCCATGACCTTCTTATGATAGGAAGGATGGTCAATGCATTTGCCCAAAAGGGCTACTAGAAGTCCTTCCAGCCTAGATCCCCTAAATGCTGGCATACTGCCACTCAGTTGTGATGAAAAGTGTAGGGCAGAGCCTACTGTGACGTCATAACATTAACGGAAGTTTACGCGTAGCCATTTTGTAAGTCAGTTTCATTTTATCCAATTTTTAATGTAAGTGTTATTCTTTACTATTAAATTTGAAGCTTTATCGGTTCACACTATGTGGAATTTTTTATTTCTATTTTGGGTATGAACATGCATAATCTCATGATCGAGAACTTATAGAGGCACCTTGTGTGACGAGTGGAAATATCCCAGCATTTAGAGGATCCAGCCTGGAAAGACCTCTAGTAGCCCTTTTGTGCAAATGCGTTGTACGACCTTCCTATCATAAGAAGGTTAAAGCTGTCTGGTAAGTCTTTTCTGGATACTATTGGGTGGAGGAGGACTTTGTATTTTTCTTTCAAAGCACCGATATCACTGGTTTTTGGACTTTTCTTCACTTTGGACGTTTGGACTTTGACTTTGCATATTCTGTTTATGATTGCTTTTTATCACATGCTGTTTTTTTATCACACTTGATATTTTTTTTTTTCAATAAAGCTTTATTTTGTTAAATCCATACATAAAAGTAGTACAGAAAAGTAAGGTATTAGATAAAATGATAACAGTGTTATACAGAGGGAACAGACCAGAAAGTACAACGTTATATTTTAACAAGTATTCAAATATAAAACTGTGGAGTTGTTGAAAAACACATTACATCTGGGGTGTGGATATATGGGATTACAGATGAGTGTGGATAGAAAATTTAAAGAACATATATCAAAGCAAGTAAAACATTTTTTAAACATGTTGATCTTTAGGAGCAAGAAAAGAATAAAAAGGAGAGAAGAGAAAAAAACATATTATAATAAAATGCCAATGTATAGCATTAGTATATGGGTCTAAGATTTTCGTTGGGTTATGTTTGGGATAACCGTTAATTACTATGTCTGTGTGAGAATGTGATATTAATCCTGGCGCATGGTGCCCAGAAGTAGGATAATATTTGTAGATAGAGATATAATCATAGCATACAACAATAGATACCTAACATAGTAAAGTGTCGAGTAAATGTGGATCAAAGTATAGTGAAAAGTACAAACAAAAAAAACAAAAAAAAAAGTAGGGGACATTTCTTTCCCGTCCCTGGCTCAGCCATGGGTATAACGGGAAATATCTTTTCAGAAGAACCATGTCCCAGGAAGGAAAGCATAATAGAACTTTAAAATGATATCTGCATGAGTAATGATATAGTCGCATCCTGAATTTTTGTTTCATGAAAGGCTATAGGGAGGGATGTTTACAGTTGGGATGTATGATGTGTCTTATGATGTATTGGAGGAGGACTCCTAACTGATTAATTGGGTATATTCAGATGTTATGCGGAAATGTTGCCAACAGGCCCAAATGTTCCTGTATTTAGTAGAGGAGTCTTGTGCACTTGATATTTTTTTGATATGATTTTGGGGTCAGAGCAACATGTTTATAATTTTATACAAATGCAAATTGTGTGTCTAGAAGCTATTATGCCTGTTTTCGGGTATCCTGTGCCCTAACCCTCTCACCTCCAATTTACTTTGCCTTAATAAACTATTCAAATGTACTAAAGTGACTAGCATCCAATTCCTTTCAACCCACAGAGAGTCAAAGATTCCATTACCTTTAGGTTTGAAATGCTAGCCCATGAAGCCGCCCAGGGGTCTTTCTCATCTGCCCAAGGGTAAGGAGATGCTCCAATACAATGCATACTGCACTAAAAAAGAGGGTGACAGGGAGCATTTGTGCACTTGTATTGTATCTTACATACAGTACTGAATAAAGAGGGAGACAAGGTGCAGGTGTAAGTCTGTTTTATACCCTGAATACTGTACATAGAGTATCTCTGTCCTATTGTTATTATCTCACATGGACAGTGTCAGATAGCTAGATCTGTGCTACTGTATGTATGTAGTGGTCACCTTCCAGTATATTAATAAGTGAACCTGTTTATGCAATGTTACAGTTCCTGTTATTTTTGTTAATCCTGTCCCTTCTGGTTTGGGATTCTATAGCTAACTTTTCTTAGGGCTCGATAACCGGCATAGAATGGAGCCAGGCTAGGCACTAGATGGCCATGTCTGGTATTTAGAAGCCCGACTACATGACAGATTAGAAACTACTTAACTGCAGAGTAGATAGGCTGACTGTGAGTTCCAGGCCACACCACTGTTTCTGCATGTGAGAAGCTGCATTCCAAACTGGTTGGACAATAGTTGGAGGATCTCGCCATCACCGGTGATCTTGTATCAGGTCTCCCACACAAAGACATATGCTACATCATGATCATTCTCAGGGGCCCCTACAACTAGACTTTGCTACAACTTTCACCTGAAGGGAACTCTATTAATACAGTCAGGTCCATAAATATTGGGACATCGACACAATTCTAATCTTTTTGGCTCTATACACCACCACAATGGATTTGAAATGAAACGAACAAGATGTGCTTTGACTGCAGACTTTCAGCTTTAATTTGAGGGTATTTACATCCAAATCAAGTAAACAGTGTAGGAATTACAACAGTTTGTATATGTGCCTCCCACTTTTTAAGGGACCAAAAGTAATGGGACAGATTAACAATCATCCATCAAACTTTCACTTTTTAATACTTGGTAGCAAATCCTTTGCAGTCAATTATAGCCTGAAGTCTGGAATGCATAGACATCACCAGACACTGGGTTTCATTCCTGGTGATGCTCTGCCAGGCCTCTACTGCAACTGTCTTCAGTTCCTGCTTGTTCTTGGGGCATTTTCCCTTCAGTTTTGTCTTCAGCAAGTGAAATGCATGCTCAATTGAATTCAGGTCAGGTGATTGACTTGGCCATTGCATAACAATCCATTTCTTTCCCTTAAAAAACTCTTTGGTTACTTTTACAGTATGTTTCTGGGTCATTGTCCATCTGCACTGTAAAGTGCCTTCCAATGAGTTCTAAAGCATTTTGCTGAATATGAACTGATAATATTGCCTGAAACACTCCAGAATTCATCCTGCTGCTTTTGTCAGCAGTCAAATCATCAATAAATACAAGGGAACTAGTTCCATTGGCAGCCATACATGCCCACGCCATGACACTACCACCACCATGCTTCACTGATGAGGTGGTATGCTTTGGATCATGAGCTATTCCTTTCCTTCTCCATACTCTTCTCTTCGCATCACTCTGGTACAAGTTGATCTTGGTCTCATCTGTCCATAGGATGTTGTTCCAGAACTATGAAGGCTTTTTTAGATGTTGTTTGGCAAACTCTAATCTGGACTTCCTGTTTTTGAGGCTCACCAATTGTTTACATCTTGTGGTGAACCCTCTGTATTCACTCTGGTGAAGTCTTCTCTTGATTGTTGACTTTGACACACATACACCTACCTCCTGGAGAGTGTTCTTGATCTGGCCAACTGTTGTAAAGGGTATTTTCTTCACCAGGGAAAAAATTCTTCGGTCATCCATCACAGTAGTTTTCCGTGGTCTTCCGGGTCTTTCGGTGTTGCTGAGCTCACTAGTGCATTCTTTCTTTTTAAGGATGTTCCAAACAGTTGATTTGGCAACACCTAAAGTTTTTGCTATCTCTCTGATGGGTTTGTTTTGTTTTTTCAGCCTAATGATGGCTTGCTTCACTGATAGTGACAGCTCTTTGGATCTCATATTGAGAGTTGACAGCAACAGATTCCAAATGCAAATAGCACACTTGAAATCAACTCTGGACCTTTCATCTGCTCCTTGTAAATGGGATAATGAGGGAATAACACACACCTGGCCATGGAACAGCTGAGCAGCCACCTGGTGCGTGTCTAGCTCCATCCACCTCCCTGGATCTGCACAGAGAGACAACGGCAGCTGCATCTGATCACCGGAGACCCACCAAATCTGGTACAGGTGACTCCTAAAAAGAAGATTGAGGAGAGGAGTATAGACTGGAGGATATTGTTGTCTGGCTTGGATCCATCCATTTATTCATCTGGCTGTGTGGTGGCTGCATTCCTAATGGCAGCACATTATGTTTGGTGAGTGCACACTGCATGAGGGGGGAAGAATCTGTGTTTACGATTGATATGTGGCTCCCATTAACTACTATACTTACTTAACTAAGCCTGCTTAGCTGTGTGACAGCACATTACTTTTGATGGATATCTGTCATTGGGGATAACATCACGCCGGAGCAGGATATAGCACCCCTGGACGGAGGATCACTTCCCGGTTCCGCCATCGCAGGATTGTCTACATATGCCTTTTACCCCTGCAGGGGTTAGGCAGTCCGGTAAGTGCACACACAAGTGGGGGTGTAGTGAAGTACGGAACATCTAAAGCTGAAAGCTGTGACTACGGTTTCCCTTCACCAGTGGGACACACTTTTGGGACTTTTTTGCAGACTTTTTCCATCAATTCAATTACTGATTTTTAATTTTTTTTTGCTTTTACACACATATGAATTGTTTTGAACTGATTGATTTTAATGTGATTGTTAACGCACACAGGCGGGGGTTAACTTACAAATAGATTTTGTTCTCAGGTTTTCACTTTTTATGTGTTTTAACAATTGTTTATGCGGATCACCATAATTGTTTCCACGATTGTTTACATATTAGGTTTGGTTCCCTAGCTATATATATATATATTTTTTAAGATATAGGGATCACCTTCAAGATACAGCTATATATTTTCACTGCATATGGGATTTTTCACATGCGGTTTAGAGCACTTTGCACTTTTTTCATTTTTACTCCACAGGTGACTCATTTACATCCATAATTCAGTATTTTTATATGCACATTAATAATATTTTCTTGATATCTTTGACACATTTGTTTACAAATCAATAATTTGTTATTTTTGGAAGAACCATCATCCATACACACATAGTTGGACAGCGCCAATTCCCCTGCCTAGAACAACTTAGCTGAGCAGCCAATTGTCCCATTACTTTTGGTCCCTTAAAAAGTGGGAGGCACATATACAAACTGTTGTAATCCCTACACCGTTTACCTGATTTGGATGTAAATACCCTCAAATTAAAGCTGAAAGTCTGCAGTCAAAGCACATCTCGTTCGCTTCATTTCAAATCCATTGTGGTGGTGTATAGAGCCAAAAAGATTAGAATTGTGTTGGTGTCCCAATATTTATGGACCTGACTGTAACTATGTATACACCCGGGTATATGTGCACAATTCCACCAGGATTCCTACCCGGGTCCTTTGCTGACAATACCTATTTTTACGTCGATGTATGTACTATTTTTTGAATCTTTCTGAATCTTTCTTGAATCTATATATTTACAGTAAATGTTATATGCTGGTTGCAGCTGTTCCTCTGCTCCCAACTACTTTGTTCAATTACTGGTTAATCTCCCAGGAAAAGAATTCCCTCTGTTCACAGAGGCTCTGCCCTGTTGAGGCACTGACAACTTTATTATCAAACCCACTTTTCCACTTAGTGAAGGTTCTGGTTCTCTTATTTACCTACAGATGTACCGCAATATCCTGTTTTGGCAGGGCCATTTCTCAAACCCCCCCCAAAAGAGAGATACATGTACTAAATAAAGAGGGTGTCAGGGTACAGGTGTAAAGCCGGGTACACACTATTCATTTTTTTTTTTCATTCAACACCACGGGTTGAACGAAAAAAAGCTGCCAGATCTGGTCGGAGCCGCTGTACTAACCGTGCAAAGTTAGTTCAGCGATCTCCCCCACTGAGCTGTTGCGTTCTGACAGGGGACACCCCCATCACCAGAACACTCTGATCAGCGCTCTCTGCCATTGGCTGAGAGCGCTGATCTGGAGTCAGGCGGCTGCTGGTTTTCCAGCATGCACATCCGACATATACACTGGTCGAATGTCAGACATTTTCTTTAACCAGCCGTTGTCTCCTGATATTCGGCCCATGTGTACAGGACTTAAGTCTGTATTGTACCCTTCATACGTTACTAAATAAAGAAGCTGGCAGGCTGCAGTTGTAAGGCTGTATTGTATGCTAAATATTGATCAGAATAAAGAAGGAGACAGGGTGCAGGTGTAAGCCTGTATTGTACCCTGTGTACTGAATAAAGAGGAAGACAGGAGAAGCAGGCGATCTGTTCTGTGGATTATAAAATGTGCTGTACTTTATGACTGTTTTTATGGGACACACTAACAGTTCTGCAGGCAGATGAAGTTTCACCACACTTCTGCATTCTTCATTCATCTGTATGATTTGTGCTGCTTTGAGTTGGCCTGTGTAATTCAAACATCATAAAAGATGGTATTTTTTAAAATTTGTGTAAAATTTGAAAGCGAGGCCCGGAGTGAGAGAAATAAAATGACAAATAGTAAAGGGCCGGTATAACAGGGTGAGAAGGGGAAGCAAATATGGGGTTAAAAAGGAAAGAAAGGTGTAATGAGAAAGGGGATATGTAGGATTGGCTGGGAACAGCAGGATAGGGAGAGGTTTCATTTATTTAAGGTGGAGGCGGGTCTCCCGGGCATCAGTGGAGGGGCAGATGACAAGTAGGCAGTTTCCACGCTGCTGGGGTGTCACAAAAAGCATGGCCAACATAGACAAGATCCTGGTTCAGCTGTGGGCGGCGGCTGCGACGAAGGGACCAAAGTGGCTGCGCAACCAGGTGTCATCCACACTCCTTCCGTATCGGGGCGGCCATAGAGGGTGCTCGGTGTGGGTTGAACGAGGCACCTGTGAAGCGGATTGGTAGATGAGACTCTAGGAGTTTCTGTTCCTACATTCGCCCGCATTTGTTGGCTGATGATGTAGCCGATGATGAGGGGGTGAGCATCTGGTGCATGTTTCTATGTGTTTTTTTTCATGTTGGTTGCAGATGGGTGGTTGTCTTGTGTTATCCAAGGGTTTTGTTCTTTTCTTTCAGATGGAGTGCAGCCATGCCTCGTCTGGATCATGGGCCACTCATATGGGTTTTGGAGGGCCAGGCGGGCTGATGTTAGGCTGTATGGCAGGTAGCTGGGTATTTCTAGGAGGGAGGCGTGTGTTTGTTGGCTGGGGGTACCAGAGATGATGTGGAGCAGGGCCATGCCTGAGGTGCATCGTTTTGCATGCCTTGATAGGCCACCTGAGATTCTGGTACTCCATGTGGGCGGGAACGATCTGGGGTTTGTTCCAGTACGGAGCTCATTATGGATGTCAAGTCTGATTTCTTGCAACTCCGCACAGCCTTTCCCGACATGCTGGTCTTGTGGTCTGACATTGTGGCTCGGATGACTTGGCCCCTGGCGAGGTTGGTGATAAGGCTCAACAAGACCCGTATAAAGGTCAATAAAGTGGTGGGCCGATTTTTTTATTCGAAATGGGGACATGGTCATCTGCCATATGGAATTGGAGTCTGATACCAGGTTGTATCTCGGGGGGATGGTGTTCATTTATCTGCTGTGGGTATAGATTTATGGTCCCTGGGGCTGCAGGATGGGATTCAGTGTACATTGCGGGTGTGGAGGGACCCTCAAGGGTAAGGTGTCACCCTAGTGAGCGGTGGCGGTGGTTGGTCTTTAATGGTATAAGAATATACTTACGAGATTGAAGTGTTGGAGACTCATCAGTGGTATTTGCCCCTCTGGTGTATTCCAGTTAACACGGTTTAGCTGGAATATGATAATGGTTGCACTGGAGGTAGCGGGTTGTCTCAGAGCTGGTGGGTTACGGCTGGAGGCCTATCATGGAAAAGGTCCCGCAGTGTAGAAGTGGAATATATCTTGAATTTGGGTTGCCGTCAAAGACCAACAGGCTGAGTAACCGTTTAGTTTGTTTTCAGATGTTTGATGTGTTAAAGAATATTAATTTAAATTTTGTTAATAAAAGTCTGCTATGGCCATTTGTACTCCATTTTCATGTGTGGTCTCGTTAACTTAGGTAACATTAAGGGGTGGGGTGAGTACGAGTGGTCGGGCAGACATCAAGAAGGTTTAGGGACATCTTATCTACACTGGTCATGCTTACAGTGAGGACATTCTTATGCTTGTATGAATGATTGAGGAGCAGTAAGCCATCCGTTTTTATGCAAATTGCAAAAGATACATTTGCTTATCTGACATTAGCTTGAAAGAGGAATATAATTTCAGGTGTACTAAAGGTTCTACACAGTAGAGGGAAGTTATTTAGAAGACTGCTTTACTGCAGAAAACATAAAAGGCACATGCCGCAGAGCTATATTCTTTTATGCAGCTGTATACAATGCTATTTTTATAAGCCTCCTGTGTTAGAAGGGAACTTTGATCACCCTGGGATCTTCATTAGAAGAGCCGGTGTGTAAGTTCACTAAGTGCTGTGTTACAATATGTTAGCTTGCAGCTGTTGGTGACATGTTTCAAGGAGACTCATAGTCCCACTAACGTCATGCGTGCCCTGTGTATCATTACAGATGCAGAAGGCATAAAATACATGCTGGTGGTTTTCATAGAATCATTGACATATGTGAAATAATGTACACCTATTGCGTACAGGATACTTATAAAAAGATGTATGATTAAGCAAATTATGTATCTAGAATCATAATTGTAGCGGCATCCCTGACCTCCAAAGGCCTAATGGCGACCTCCAGAGTTAGGGAGAGCTGATATCCTTCTTCACAGTATGGGTTACTAGGCATGGTGGCTGTAATGCAAGTTGGAAACATGGGCGCCAGTCACTTTTTGGATGCAAACAAAAGAGATTTATTGTCTCTTAACAAGAACTGAGAGAGAGAGGGTTTAAGGCCAGGACAGGTGCAATAGCAATTGGCAGACTCCGAGCCAAATAATAGGCAGACAACTATACAGGTAAAGGGCCTTTAAGTTGGATGCAGCAACTGTATTTGTAGAACTGCTGTCTCCTATGGCAACTGAACTTTGAACAGTCAATAGAGATCCATACATGTGACTCACAGTAACCTGTTTAAATCTTTTCTCACATCTCACAGTGATTATCCTACTGTAGATCTTCACTCACTGAGCTCCCGGTCTCTCACTAGACTTCAAGATCCCAGTCATCACTGGATCCTCTGAGCTCTTCCACAGCTAACACGCTGTATTCTGCTCAAGCGTCACCCCTGCTAACCCGCTGGTCCCTGGCTTGGCACTCTGCTGAAGCTTTCCCACTTGTTCACTATCCCCGGCTAGTGAAAAAGGCTGCTCTGGTACTTATTCAGACTTTCATAACTGGTCTCTGATAACCGGAGTGGTTGTCCCTTAATGGCGACTGTGTCTCTTTTATCTCTGACCTTGATCCTCACTTGCCTCTGGTAACAGGAGTGGTTGTCCCATGTGGCAACTACTTCTCCCTCACCGCTGGCAATGATGCGGTTCCCCCCGTCCGGTGGAACCTCTGCAAATTGTTTGGCCTTCTGGGCCGAAAGCACCAACCCCACGCTGCTTCTCTCAAACCTGGATAGGCCTTAGACAGCCTAGCAGCCAGGTTCTCCAGGGATAGGCCTCAGGCTTCTGGCCTAGCAACCCAGATCCCTGTGACACATGTCCACCCAGACAGCCGTCCGGGTAGCACAGAACCCCAATCACCTGACTCCTTCCGAATAAATAGGCTATCCCAGCAGGCCATGGGACTAAAGAAACCCCTGCCAATTGGCTGAGACAACCCATCCACTCCTAGTCAAATTTACTATGCCCTAGTCATTCTAATGCCACATGCAACAATGCCACCTAGTGACAGAAGAGAGAGGTGGAAGAAATCCAGAGTTAGGGAAAAGTCAGTGAATCCCCTATCAATCAGCCAGGCGTGTTACCACCTAGCAAGCTAACTCTATTAGCAACCCTGCCTAATACCAGGGTGCTACAAAATCAATAAATTATATATATTTATAGTTTTCCCATGCTTGGAGAGCTGCAGGTGGTGCGTACAGCTGGTCATAGACATGTACAAATGTATGCACACCTGATAGTTCACAAGCTAACGCCCTACACCCTGTGATACCTCAACTGCGCTTCTGAATAAGTGAAAAAAGTAGAATTTAAATAAACTATAGCTGGCCCTAAATATGTAACAAATACATGACTGAATTTGAACCTCTAGAGATAGGTGGAGTAAATAGTAGCGCTCAAATAAATAAAAAAATGAAAAAATAAAAATAAAAATGAAAAATAAAAATGTGCTAATGAAAGCAATGATCAATCTAAATGAACAGTAAAAGTATATATGTGTGAATATTGACAATAATACCCTCATTCAAAATCAGTCACAATATGAATGTGATCTGACAAAAAAGTTATTGGTGAACACTGTGAGCAAACACATCCTATCACATAATGTTCAAAGCAACACACCCTGTGGCAGATGTGAAAATGGTAGATGAAATCTTAACATAAAGTTCATATCATGAATTCATGAATTCTAACAAAAAAAGTTATTGGTGAGAACTGTGAGCAAACACATCATATCACATAATAATCAAAACAACACACCCTGTGACAGATGTGAAAATAATGAATAAAGTGTTGACATAAAGTTAATAAATTATGAATATTTCGATGAATAGTCTGAAAAAATCAATAAATGAAAACTCTTGGTTGTTCTTTATGATTTTTCACCACACCTCAGTGTTTGTGCTTCCACTCCCACCTAAAGATTTGCACTCCCCAGCTACAATTGCCTCCCACTTTCGTGTTTGGCATAACTCGCCTCAACCCACACTTCTTGGGGGTTAAAATGCGATCTCCAGATTCCAAACGTGATCTCCAAATAGCGAGCGTAAATGCAACAAATCCTTTTCCTCAAGAAGTGATTGCTCCACATAAAAATGAAAAAATGCTCCAAATAGTGTGATAAAGTACAGCAAATGTATTAAAAATTCAAACCATAGCACACCATTGCACTCACATGTGTAAAAACCAAAGCAGGCCAAAAAAACACTCCAAAGGAAATAGTAACATAAACTCCATGCACTGGTAAAGAGATCTATAGTGGTCACGGCTGACCCAGGATAGTGTGTCAGCTGTACTGTCTCACCCACTCCTAGTCTCAAGCCTCCACCATTCGATGCAGCGTGTCACGCCACAACGTCTTGCGTCACGCTTCAGCTACTTGCCGTAAAGCCACGCCCCAACATGTTTCGTCGCAACCGACTTATTCATGGGCTAAAAATAGCGGCACTTTACTGCCAACGCCGCCCCTGCCCCAGTGTGAAAGGGGCCTAACAAAAGAGCCTGACAGAATAGCTGTTTTTTTCTACCCTTATTACTCAATCACATTCTTTCTTCTAAGTTTTTATAAAGTTTTTGTGAAGAATTGGAAAATAAAGGCAGACCTAACTGGTTGTTCAGATAACAAGAGTAGTTCTTTTATTAGGCTCTTTAGAGCCAACACTCTGTACCTTTGGCCAATTACTCTACTGTAATTTGAATTCAAGTGACAATTTTAATTTGAATACCAAAACAGCAAAAATCCCTAGTGGGGGAAAAACATAGTAAATAAACCTACCCTTCTTAAACTGTAGGTGGTGATGACCATCCTTCCTTTAGTACCCCACATTCTGTAGGACAAAGCTACAGCACAGTGATGTTGCATCTTCTCATGAGAGCCAGGGTACTATTAATTTCCCGGGATGTTGAGAAAAAACAATGGTGAGCTCACCCTTGCCTATGTCCCGCAGGCAGAATGTAAGGGGAGTATATTACATTTTTTTTTCCTTCATTCGTTTTTTTTTTGTGTGTGCAGAAAATCAAAATGGGGAGGGGAAACTTCATTAAAGACTTTGGTATTTAGGTGCAGGGTCTGCTTTAAATAATCTTGAAAATATGGGTGCATGTTGGCCTATACCAGTGTTTCTCAAACTTTTTTGTCTCGCGGCGCACCGAAAAGATCTAAAATTTTTCACGGCACACCTGAAAAGTTTTAACAATTTTTGTGGTGAAGAACTTATTTATTTTTACATATAAATTTAATTTAAAATTTAATGTGAAAGATGTGCTTGCTTTCGAGAGCAAATTTGATTGAAGTGAGGCTCCAAAGTCGGCAAAGGGAAGAAACAAATGGAACGGTCTCTATTATTATAATATAATTAGAGCGATCGAGTTCTCCCAAGATTTTACACAAGTCTCATGTTACGAAAGGAACCAGTGAATGACAGACTAACAGATTGTGTTTTGTATGTTACTTTTTTTACTCTTGCGACATTGATTTACCATTTAATTTTTCGATATGTTCAAGTTTTTAAAACTCTAGCCATTTTAAATATTTTCTAAAACTCCCATGGCACACCTGCAAATCTCACTAGTGTGCCGCGGAACATAGTTTGAGAATCACTGGCCTATACAATTTACCAAAGAGAAAACTTTGATGTTATATACAATGCAGTTTCTTCATGGAAAGCAAAGAGGAAGATTACTGTAATAAACTTTCCAACTGAATCTTTCTATCTCTTCAATATCAATTTTAATTCTGTTGTAATAGATTTCTAATTGCATATTGAGCAAGCTGGGATGTGCCAATTTATCCATTATTGCTTTCTTTTATAGTGGTCCTTTTTTAAGTGATTTTTATTATTTTGCATTGCTTGGGCTACTGCAAAGTCTATATAATGTCAAAAAACTGCAGCCTTAACACACCAATGACTCCTGGGCCCACTGCAACTCGGTGGTGTAAACTGGCCTGGTAGGAGACAAGGCATGATGCCCTGTCATGCTGTGGGACTGTGCTGCACCGCAGCTGGTTTGAATAGCCCATACACTCTATGTGATGCTTAGACAGTGAGAAAAGCACGTTTGGGGATTTATCACCACAATGAAAAGTACCATTGTACATTTTCAAGTGTTTTTCTCTTTAATTTTAATTAAAATATTAGTTTCCTTGATGTTATTCTGAGCCATGAGCATGGTCACTGACCATATTTATGCAGATCAGGATATCAGAGTAAAGTCATAAATTCTTATCTGCACACTCGTTCTGGGTCAGTGAAGCAAGAGGGTCATCATGGCAGCCAGACAAGCTTATGCAGAATGAGAATTCAGCAACTGCATCTATTACCCTTCTCTGAGGTAAATGTTTTCACCGTCTTCCAGCTCTGGGATGTCTGTTCTCTATTAATTGTTTTTTGTTCGGAGGGGGGGGGTGCATTTTGATATTTTGCATTGCTTAGCATCATTTGAACTGGACATTCAGTGCACAGGTCTGCTCATTTTACAGTCACAAGAATTAAGTGTGTTGAGCCTTAATCTATGTCACCACCACTCTGCATCTCCATTGCAGTCCCTGATTAGTGACACACTGTTAATAGAATGTCACCTGTCACTCTAAATGTGTGCAAGCCATAATAATGCTAAACATTACCCTTTTCTGCTAAACCCCACACTTTTGTCACCTTGGCATGTGTAAACTGGTGCACCACCACTTCACACATCATGATAAATGATAGAACGCATTGTTGCACTTCACAATTTAAGGAACAACATAGATTGCACTCAGACATTGTTAGAAAATGTAAGCCTTAGCTTAAGCCTGGTACGCACTATACATTTTTTTTTGTTCAACCCAGTGCGCTGAACGATAAGAAAAAAACTGACAGAGCACTGTATTAACACAAGCGATGTTAGTTCAGCGATTTACCCTGCTCTGCTAATGTGTTCCCGCAACCCCTGCCAAAACACACTAGTCAGCGCTCGCAGCCATTGGTCTTCCAGCATGCTCGTGTGTACAGCTGCCAGTCCGACAGAAGCCAATCTCACGACCAGCTTCTGTCGGACAGGCAGCTGTAGACACCAGCCAAATGTCGACCGGTTTCTACTGTACTGGCTGATTTTGACCGATATATGGCCTATGTGAACCCTGCCCAAGGCCGTACAATATGCTCAGTAAAGCATGTATATAAAGTATTTCTTCATACAGGACCAACTGAATAAGTATTGTATTCTATTTACCAAGTTGCCTGCTTTACAAAGCATTAGTGTGACAGACAGCATTAATGTTAGGTTCATACCAATGCAGTTGGTGCAGCCCGTGTTTCCACAGACACAGCAACCCATTCACTTGAATAGGCTGCTGTACCATCAGGTCGCAGGTCCCTACACCTTATTAAAATGTAGCCACAGGGAAATCACATAGTGCTTTTTTTAGCATGAAATTTCCTGCACCCATAAATGCATGGGTGTTGCATGTTTAGTTGCATGGGTGTCAGGGCCTGAATTTGAACCTGGAACCTCTGCTGTGTCAGGCTAAGTCTCAGTAACTTCTTTCTAAACCACTTGGATTGCTATACAGCTTCCTGGACAATTCCTTGAATCATCCTTCCTTGACCTTGTTTGTCCTGGACCTTGAATTACTTGGTCCTCCCATGAACTTCCTAATTTATGCCATGTCTCTGCACTTCATTTTTGCCAGATTATTGTGTTCTCATTATTACTCTTCTGGTGCTGTCCGTATCTTTACTACCATACGTTACTGACCCTTGGCTTGTTCCTTGACTATGTTTCAGCTTGATCCCAACCTGCAACTACTTGTGACCCACTTTTTGCTTGTTTACTGACAAAGCTTCCCTACCTGCTATATCCACTACTGGACCCAGCTTGCTCACCTCCTGGTGGGCCAATCCTGAGGACTGCGACCTGGTGATCACCAGTTAGTACTCAGACTCTGCACCTTAGGTAAGCCTGTGTTTATTGCCAGGGTGACCTGCTTGTATACCAATACTGCTGGTCAGCAGAACGCATGGCAGCACTGTGCATGTGTAAAAGAGCAGCGTGCTTTGGCTATGGGTGCAGGAACAGGTTTGGGAATCGCAACCACCCCCACAAGTGTGAACCAAGCTTAACAAACACAATTTGCTATTCTTGCACATTAACTAAAAAGGTAGAACTGAAATAAAAAAGTGGAGAGCTAAATATAAAAAAAAACTGTCACTCAATATTAACATATCAACATATTAAAGTGCAGTGCGCAAAAGTTAGGTCTTTCTATTTTTATATATGAAAGTCTTAAGTGGCATAACCATCATCAAGTTAAATAGTCCAAAAGGTGATTAAAAACAAAAGTTAATTTTAATGGTGATTGTGAAGAGAAATCCAAAATTTGACTTAAGGGATCACCACGGCAAGTGCATCCACCACCCAAGAGAGGAGATTGAATATGCTTACCATAACGCAGCATCAACCAAACGTGTAGTAATAATGGTCAAGATGGTAGTCACAGAGATGGTATCCAAAAAGTATGGCAGCAAGGTTCTCCCCCGCAGCCAGACCACTTGTTAGGTTATAGACTCCAACATCCATAAAAAATAAGAGACCTCCACATAGTGTAAAACCGTTTGATTATGGATTTTATTTAAAAGGTAGAAACCTTACATAAATCCCAGTATATCAGGCATCAATGAAACAAGTCCTTATTGTGATCACATAGGCATAGGGAAATAATGACATGGAAAGGACTCATCAAACCCAATGCGTTTCGTCCACAAAGACTTCAACTGGGGTATGAGTCAGGATCCACACATTGCGCGATTATATACATAAAATAATCAATAATAATTCAACAGACCTGTGTAAAATGTTTTGACATGTGACCATGTCCATCATGGCATCCGACGCACGTTCCACGTTTCTATCTGAGATTGAATAGTTATAGGATTTAGCCCAGAGTGAGGCCTGGACAGAATTAAGATCAGACCAATAGAACATTATTCTGATACGCAGCAGTGTCCATCATGACGTCTGCCATGCGCTCCATGCCTCCATCTGGAACCAGACAGTATTAAAGTCTTGCACACAAGCCAAGCCTCAACATGGTCACCAACCAACAGGATGACCAGACATGAATGTACAACTCTCCAGATAACACGGGAAAAGCAGAGCCAGGCAATAACCAACCAGACCTAAGCAGGTAATTGGAGCATGATCCAAGCCTCCCCCTGGACTAAAAAGTTAAACACAAGAGAGTCACAGGACCACAAACCAAGCCTCAGTCCTGGGCTGGCCAGTAATCACATTAATGTTACACTGTCAAAAGATCAAAACGTATATAACGTATATATACGTAATACAATTATAAAATAAAGTAATACAAAATACATATTTAACTAATAAAATGTGACATGCCTCCAGTTTGAGTGTAGAACTGACTGCTGGTCCCTTTAAGCCACTCAACCGAACAATGCAACCTGACACAGCTTTTTTCTCCTTCCATGTCCAACACAGTGCAGTTACACAGCTGTGGAACCCTGAGTTGCAGACTAACTGCAGAAAGTTACAGTGGCAGAGCCCCAAAGAATGCAGTCCAGAGCTTCAGAGAACTAGATTGTTGACTCCAGGTAGAGAAAGCCACAGAATCCAACTGACTCCAACTTGTGAAAGGAGCAGTGTGACCTTTCGCCTGGCCTTCAAGGGATGGGCATGGACCCAGTGTGAAAGGGGTCTTAATGTTGATAAATGTACAGTTATGCACTTGGGGGCTAAGAATATGCATGCATCATAAATACTAGGGGGAGTACAACTAGGGGAATCAATGGTGGAGAAGGATCTGGGGGTTTTGGTAGATCAAATAATAGCATGCAATACCAAACTGTGGTTTCCAAAGCAAGCAAAGTCCTTTCTTGCATTAACAGATGTATTGACAGCAGAGAGAGAGATATCATGTTGCCCCTGTACAAATCATTAGTAAGACCTCATCTGGAATATGCAGTTCAGTTTTGGGCACCAAATCACAAAAAGGATATCAGGGAAATGGAGAAAGTGCAGAGAATGACAACCATACTGATAAGAGGCATTGAGGAGCTCAGCTATGAGGAAAGATTAGAGGAACTGAATGATTTCTCTCTTGAGAAGTGGATATTAAGGGAGGATATGATCAATATGTATAAATCCATAAGTGGTCAATATAGTGAACTTGCTGTTGAGTTATTCACTTTAAGGCACTCTTTATGTCTAGAAGAAATAAGATTTCATCTCCAAATACGAAAAAGGTATGGTGAGTGTGAAATAAGAAGTGGTATGGTAATAAATGTGATGGGCAAAACCAGTGGTTTTGCTAAAGTGACATGTTGTATATAATGTCCAAGTATGAGGGGATTTACGAGTAGTGAAGGGGTATTGCATAGGTGGTCAATAATTGAACACCAGAATGAGAAAATGTGAAACACAAAACAAAACGAACTACCGACAAAGTTACCTGCAGTCTCTCTATAAAAGTTGGTACTTGGTGCGGTAGTCCGAAAGTGCCAAACAGAGAAACAAATCTGTTCCCATGATGGGGAGTTATATACTCCACTCTGGCCGATAGTGTGCCGCCAACGTTACGTAGGCCAATGAGAGAGAGGGTAGACACCAACACCTGGGCAGAAACCGCCCAACATTTGGCGCCAAAACCTTCCCAATTAGCTGCGGATGAATATACACAAAACGCCGGTACCACGAGCCCGATCTTGTCGACCCCATGCGTCCGACGCCGGATGCGTAACGTCGATGCGCAGCGAGGCATCCCCCAAGCCCTCAGCCATAGGATATAGAGGGAGGGGGTGGACCCCAGGTGCGCATCACAGCTCCCAATACGCCAGAGAAACCGGAACAACACCATACAGTGACAGTCAATACCACAAGAGATATTAGACCTTGCAAGGAATGTGTAGATAATTACGATTGATCAAAGAATTTCTAGGAATACTGATTTAGAGTCCCACACCTTTTCTTGTGTACACAGAAATGCTGTGCGTATTTGGCTCAGTTTCAGAGCCGAATTCAGGCAATGATTCATCCCTGATTCGTCCCTGAAATAGAGAACTGGGATACACAGTGTTCCTGTGCGATTCGCAGCTGGTTCTAGTGTGAACCGAGCCTAAAGCCCATCTCCAGCTTCTTTTCCTTCCTGCCCATTTTTCTTAAAGTCCACCTCCAGTAATGGTTTGTACATTAGCAATAAACTGTTCAAGGAAGGCAAAGCACTAACAGTTGATGGCTACATTCACATTGGCGATTAGGGTTGGTGTGAATAGTAGCGGCAGGTATCACAGATTCCTGTTGCTGTTGCTGCTAGCAGGTAGGTGCAGGAGCAGGCCTCCTTCACTATAATGACATTTCAGCAGGGGCCACAGTTATTCATGCCTTTCTGAATGGCCAAGGATTACCTGTGGTGATCGCTGCTTAATGCCAGACTGGTGAAATATCAATATAGTGAAGGGGACCATCAGCCACACCTAGCTGCTGAGAGCCACATCAGAAACTGTTACAATGCGCACCAGCCCTAATCACCAGTGTAAAATTAGCCTAAGGCCCCTTTCACACTGATACGTATTTCCTGTCTTTTTACTCTGCAAGAAAAACGCAAGAAAAATGTTTCCCTTTAAATCCTATGGGACGTTTCACAACATTGCGCTGTGGGTGCGGTGCATTTTGAAAAGTCCTGTATGCTGCATCTTTGGTGCGGTGTTGAAAAACCACACCAAAAACACAGCTTTCCGATCAAGTTTTGCATTTTTGGTGGGTTTTTGAGTCACGTGTCCATTTTTCACAGGTGCAGGCAACCCATAAATGCACCAGAAAGCACAGGAAACACAACTGAAACACAGAACAATCTTGTTGCTTGCAGATTTTGCTGCAGAGTAGTGTGAAAGGGCCCTAAATAGTCCTGTTCCTTCCCCCAGCTAAGCAGATGGGGCCCAGGGAAGTTTTTTTTGTAACTGCTACAGACCATGAGGTTACTCAGCAATGTCCCAAAGTAAACATTATTAGTCCTATTCCTGTCCCCAGTTATCTACTGAATTGACAGAAAATACTGGAATGGCTGAACAGACTTAGGGCTCCTTTACACATGTGGTGCCCTCTGAAGAGCAATCCATATTTGGATTGCTCTTCAGAAGGCATTTGACAGGCAGGGAGGAGGTGTTATATTGCTTCCTAATTACATTCGATTAAATGGAATGGGTTAAGCGAGCAGTAGTTAGGGTTGCCACCTGTCCGAGATTCACCCGGACATTCCAGGTTTTGAATCACGTGTCCACTCTCATACTGGTGCCATCCACTACTCTACTTCTATGATCCAATGCCCTACTGACACTGTCCACTGTTTTTGCTGACTGACACTGCCCACTTTTAAGGTAGGTTAAGTTCATATATTTACAGTGACATTTGTTTTTTTTAATCTAAGAATATTTTATGGATACAAAAATGCTTTTGTTTTATTTAACCATGCCACTATAAGCCCCTCACACTGTTAATGCAATTTGCACACACCTACTGTTCGCCATGGCACGCATAGCACGCCACATTACTACTCCCATTGGGACACCCAACAGTGCTCCAGGTCTTTTACAATCTTATAGTGTATACTACAAAAAAAATTGCCATGCGACACTAAAGTGTTCGGGTTTGCCTCTAGGGGTGAGCTTCGCGTTCGACTCGAACATCGTCTGTTGATCGTTCGCCGAATTGCGAACGATATGGGCCGTTCACGCCAAATTCGTGTGGCGCGTCACGGCCCATAATTCACTGCGGCATCGCAGTGCATTGCTGGCTGATAATTGGCCAAGCATGCACTATGACCCGCATGCTTGGCCAATCACAGCGCCATCGGTAGAGAGAGTGGTAATTGGCCAAAGCCAGGGTGGCTTTGGCCAATTATGGCTCAGGGGGTTTAGAACACGCCCCACACTATATAAGGCCGCCTACACGGCGGCCCTGTGTAGTGTGTCCCGGCGTGCTTAGAGAGAGAGAGAAACAGTGTCATTTAATTTGAGTTAGCTAGATTAGGCAGGACAGTCAGTAAGTTAGCTGCACTTACAGTGTATTGTGTATATATATATGCAGGTGTTGTGTATATATATATATATATCTATATATATAAACACTGTATTCAGTTTAGCTAGATCCGTTCCTGTTATCTTCCAACTGACAGGCAGGCCTGTCTTGTTACAGTATTTACAGCTACCTGAAGAAAATTGCTGGTGTTCTTTTGATCCTATTAGTACCACAGTCAGGCAGCTAGACTATTTACAGTTAGTGTAGTGTGTCTTCCTCACAGTGTTTAGTTAAAGCTACAAGTTAGTTTAGTGTGACCTCTGCACAGTGTTCAGCTAAAACTACAAGTTAGTGTAGTGCACAGTGTTCAGCTAAAGCTACAAGTTGGTGTAGTGTGTCCTCCTAACAGTGTTCAGCTAAAGCTACATGTTGGTGTAGTGCATCCCCCTCACAGTGTTCAGCTAAAGCTACAAGTTGGTGTAGTGTGTCCTCCTAACAGTGTTCAGCTAAAGCTGCAAGTTGGTGTAGTGCGTCCTCCTCACAGTGTTCAGCTAAAACTACAAGTTAGTGTAGTGCGACCTCTGCACAGTGTTCAGCTAAAGCTACAAGTTAGTGTAGTGCGTCCTCCTCACAGTGTTCATCTAAAACTACAAGTTAGTGTAGTGTGAGCTCTGCACAGTGTTCACCTAAAGCTACCTGTAGAAGGTTGATGGTGTTTTCCTGATCCTATCACTTCCGCAGGCAGCTAAATAAGCTACAAGTTATTTTTTGGCGAGCTCTGCACAGTGTTCACCTAAAGCTACCTGTAGAAGGTTGGTGGTGTTTTCCTGATCCTATCACTACCGCAGGCAGCTAAATAAGCTACAAATTATTTTTTTGGCGAGCTCTGCACAGTGTTCATCTAAAGCTACCTGTAGAAGGTTTGTGGTGTTCTCATACTACAGGCAGGCAGTTGATTTTGCTAGCTGCAGTATCAGTACATATATATATATATATATATATATATATATATATATATCCAAGCTTAGTGCAGCTACAGGCCATTAGTATGTCTGGAAGGCCAACAAGGAGAGGCAGACAGTCACAAGCCAATAAAAGAGGGCAAGCAGGCTCTGTGTGCTGGTTGTGGAGACGGTGCATCCTCATCAGCACGTGGCCGAGGGACACGCTTGGCCTTCTTTTTCGGCAGCTGGCCGTGTTGAGCCGCAACATTCGGAAGACTTGGTCGAGTGTATGACCAAGCCGTCCTCATCCTCCTCATCCTCTCTCACCCATGCTCAGGGTACTTTGTCTGGCAAAGCAGCTGCCAACGCGGCCTCTTCCCTCGGCTCAATGTCATCAGTGACTCCTTCCCTAGCCCCACCATGTCCTCCTGAGGAGTCCCTCGAACTGTTTGACCACAGTGTTGGGTGCATGCTCCAGGAGGATGCCCAGCGTTTGGAAGGCTCTGATGATGATACTGAGCTAGATGAAGGCAGTAATGTGAGCACGGACAGAGGGGGTGCCCAAGAAGGACATCAATCTGGCAGTCATTCTCCCCCTGCTGCAGCATACTGCCAGGTTTGCTCCAGTGATGAGGAGGGAGGGGATGATGAGTTTACTGACTCAACGTGGGTGCCTGATAGGAGAGAGGAGGAGGAGGCACATCACCAACGCAGGATGCCCTCCAGGGGCCAGCCTAAGGACAGCACACTGACTACATCACACCCCAAAGCTCTGCATGTGCAGGACGCTGCAGTCTATGCGCGTTATTCAAAAAGTTCTTTGGTGTGGGCCTTTTTTGAGACGAATGCATCAGATCGCACCGTTGCTATTTGCAACATATGTCTCAAGCGTATCTCGCGTGGCCAAAACACCTCCCGCTTGGGCACCACATGCTTGACCAGACATATGTTGACCTGCCATGCAGTTCGTTGGCAAGCGTATCTAAAAGACCCACACCAAAGAACAAAGAGGACCTCTCCTTGCTCCTCATCAGCTAAGATCTCCAACCCCACTATACCTTCAGTCCTCTCTGAGACCTGCACTGAGAGGAATGAAGGTGTAGAATTAGGTGTGTCCCAGCCAAGTACTTGTGGGCAATCTGCTTTCGGTACACCGACGTCAGATTGTACCAGGCAAATTTCCCTGCCCCAGCTGCTGCACCGCCGAAAGAAGTTCGCTCCCAGCCATCCACATGCCCAGCGGTTGAATGTTAGCTTGGCAAAATTGCTAGCACTTCAACTGCTGCCTTTTCAGTTGGTAGACTCTGCCCCCTTCTGTGAGTTTGTGGAATGTGCGGTTCCTCAGTGGCAGGTACCCAAACGCCACTTTTTCTCACGGAAGGCAATTCCGGCTCTCTACCGGCATGTGGAAGGCAATGTCCATGCCTCCCTGGACAGGGCATATTACCGCTGACTCATGGTCCAGCAGGCATGGACAGGGATGTTACCTAAGTTTCCCCGCACATTGGGTGACTCTGCTGGCAGCTGGGAAGGATGCAGGACAAGGTGCAGTAGTGTCGGAGGTTGTTCCGCCACCACGCCTCCAAAATGCCACTACTAATGATTGTGACACACCTCTCTCCTCCACCCCCTCCTCTTTTTCTTCCTCCATGGCCTCTTCCTGTGCTTTGTCCTCGGAACCAGCTGTGCTCCGTAGGCGTTCAAGGGGCTACGCAAGTACGCAGGCCAAAAGATGCCATGCGATGCTTGAGCTGGTGTGCTTGGGGGACAGGAGCCACACTGGGGCAGAGGTTCTGTCAGCTGTGCAGGGGCAGGATCAGAGGTGGTTGACGCCACGCCAACTTAAAGCAGAAATGGTGGTTTGCGACAATGACACCAACCTCCTCTCTGCCCTCCGACAGGGACAAATGACCCATGTGCCCTGTTTGGCTCACGTCCCTAACTTGGTGGTGCAGCGGTTCTTGGGCAGGTACCCGGGCTTACAGGATGTCCTGAGGCAGGCCAGGAAAGTCTGTGGGCATTTCCGCCGGTCATATAATGCCAGTGCTCAGCTGGCGGACCTCCAAAAAGAGTTTAACCTGCCCAAGAACCACCTAATCTGTGACATGCCCACCAGGTGGAACTCAATGTTGGCCATGCTGCAGCGGC
Organism: Lithobates clamitans; assembly: GCA_037952925.1. Lineage (NCBI taxonomy): Eukaryota > Metazoa > Chordata > Amphibia > Anura > Ranidae > Lithobates > Lithobates clamitans. The sequence continues at coordinate 3,936,764 of JBBGZY010000224.1, forward strand.
TGCACACGCAGCAGAGGGCCATCAATGAGTACCTGTGCGACTATGGCACCAGGAAAGGGTCAGGGGAGCTTGTTTTTTTTTTCCCACGCCAGTGGGCCATGATCAGGGATGCATGCAGTGTCCTGTCACCATTTGAGGAGGCCACGAGAATGGTGAGCAGTGACAGTGCATGCATCAGTGACACTGTCCCCCTTGTCCACCTGTTGGAGCACACACTGCGTGGAATAATGGACAGGGCACTTGAGGCAGAACAGAGGCAGGAAGAGGAGGACTTCCTTAGCTCTCAAGGCCCCCTTTATCCAGACAGTGTTCCTGCGTGCCCGCCGATCACACAGGAAGAGGACGTGGAGGAGGAGGAGGATTGCGTCAGTATGGAGGTGGAGCCTGGCACTCAGCATCAGCAGCAGTCTTTAAGGGATCAGTCCCAAGAAACACATTAACTTGTACGTGGCTGGGAGGAGGTGGCTACGGACCGTGTCGTCCTTAGTGACCCAGAGGACTCCGGACCGAATTCTTCAGCAAACCTACGCTGCATGGCCTCCCTGACCCTGCAAAGCCTGCGTAAGGATCCTCGTATTCGTGGTATCAAGGAGAAGGACCAATACTGGCTGCCAACCCTCCTTGATCCACGTTACAAGGGTAAGGTTGCGGTTATCTTGCCGTCGCAGAGGATGAAACATCTTCGGGAGGCCTTGCAGAAAGGTCTGTGCAGCGCGTTCCCAGACACTGGGAGGTTATAAACTCCTGTTTCTGGACAACATGTTGCTGAGGCTTCAGTCAGTCAAAGAAGGAGCGGTGGAGAAGGTGGCCACCTGACTGATGCGTTCAGACAATTTTTTAGTCCGCAGCCCCAAGGTATGATCGGTTCCAGCAGCCATCGCCAGCGTCTGTTTTACATGGTGCAGGAATACCTAGGGGCAAGATCTAACTTGGACACCTTTCCCACCGAAAATCCTCTGGGTTACTGGCTCTTGAGGATGGATCACTGGCCAGAGCTTGCACAGTATGCAATTGAGCTACTAGCCTGTCCTGCATCCAGCGTTCTTTCGGAATGCACATTCAGTGCTGCTGGAGGCTTTGTAACCGATCGCAGGGTGCGTCTGTCCACCGACTCGGTTGATCGACTGACCTTCATAAAAATGAATCAGTCTTGGATCACCACCAGCTACCAAGCACCTGATGCTGATGTAACCGAATATTTTTTTTTTAAATCTCAGATCCCTTCAAAGACTGCCTATGCTGATGCTGAGTGACTATCCTGAGTAGGGATGAGCTTCGAGTTCGAGTCGAACTCATGTTCGACTCGAACATTGGCTGTTCGCAAGTTCGCCGAACACCGAACAATTTGGGGTGTTCGCGGCAAATTCGAATGCCGCGGAACACCCTTTAAAAGTCTATGGGAGAAATCAAAAGTGCTAATTTTAAAGGCTTATATGCAAGTTATTGTCATAAAAAGTGTTTGGGGACCCGGGTCCTGCCCCAGGGGACATGTATCAATGCAAAAAAAAAGTTTTAAAAACGGACGTTTTTTCAGGAGCAGTGATTTTAATAATGCTTAAAGTCAAACAATAAAAGTGTAATATCCCTTTAAATTTCGTACCTGGGGGGTGTCTATAGTATGCCTGTAAAGGGGCGCATGTTTCCCGTGTTTAGAACAGTCTGACAGCAAAATGACATTTCGAAGGAAAAAACTCATTTAAAACTACCGCGGCTATTAATGAATTGCCGGTCCGACAATACACATAAAAGTTCATTGATAAAAACGGCCTGGGAATTCCCCACAGGGAAACTCCGAACCAAAATTTAAAAAAAAAAAAATGACGTGAAGAAGAGAAGAGGAGAAGAGGATGAAGAAGAAGATGAAGAGAAGAGCGGGAGCCTCCCCTCATGCCATGGGTGCGGAGCGGCCCGAGGAGAAGAAGATAGAAGACGCCGCGGAGGAGATGCTGGACGAGAACGCCGGAGGAAGAACCAGAAGAGCCAGAAGAACCAGAAGAAGAAGAAGATGAAGGAAGATAGCAGAAGCATTTAAATAAAGGAATTGTCAAAAACTGTCTCTTGTCATTTTTAACTATTTTGACACTTTTTTAGTGAAATGGTAGGGGTAAGTACCCCCTTACCATTTCACACAGGGGGGGGCCGGGATCTGGGGGTCCCCTTGTTAAAGGGGGCTTCCAGATTCCGATAAGCCCCCCGCCCGCAGACCCCCACAACCACCGGCCACGGTTGTGGGGATGAGGCCCTTGTCCTCATCAACATGGGGACAAGGTGTTTTGGGGGGCTACCCCAAAGCACCCTCCCAATGTTGAGGGCATGTGGCCTGGTACGGTTCAGGAGGGGGGGGGCCGCACTCTTGTCCCCCCCTCTTTTCCTGCGGCCTGCCAGGTTGCGTGCTCGGATAAGGGTCTGGTATGAATTTTTGGGGGAACCCCACGCCGTTTTTTTTTTTTTTTTTGGCGCGGGGTTCCCCTTAAAATCCATACCAGACCTGAAGGGTCTGGTATGGAATTTAGGGGGAACCCCACGTCATTTTTTTTTTCAATTTTGGCCGGGGTTCCCCTTAATATCCATACCAGACCTGAAGGGCCTGGTATGGAATTTAGGGGGACCCCCCCACGTCATTTTTTTTTTTTTCATTTTGGTTCGGGGTCTCCCTGTGGGGAATTCTCATGCCGTTTTTATCAATGAACTTTTATGTGTATTGTCGGACCGGCAATTCATTAATAGCCGCGGTAGTTTTAAATGAGTTTTTTCCTTCGAAATGTCATTTTGCTGTCAGACTGTTCTAAACACGGGAAACATGCGCCCCTTTACAGGCATACTATAGACACCCCCCAGGTACGAAATTTAAAGGGATATTACACTTTTATTGTTTGACTTTAAGCATTATTAAAATCACTGCTCCTGAAAAAACGGCCGTTTTTAAAACTTTTTTTGCATTGATCCATGTCCCCTGGGGCAGGACCCAGGTCCCCAAACACTTTTTATGACAATAACTTGCATATAAGCCTTTAAAATTAGCACTTTTGATTATTCATGTTCGTGTCCCATAGACTTTAACGGTGTTCGCGTGTTCGAGCGAACTTTTTTCCTGTTCGCATGTTCTGGTGCGAACCGAACAGGGGGGTGTTCGGCTCATCCCTAATCCTGAGTAATTATCCTCTTCCTCCTCAATGATCACGCTGATAGCTTGTAAGAATTTTTTTGGTTCTGGGTGCCGCCACCAGTGCCTAAGGCCCAATTTTTCAGCCCCTGTTTAACAGGGGCGTGTTATTACAATTTTTGATGCAATACTTTGCAGCAGGGCTCGTTCCTGCGTTCCAACTAGAGTATCTGTGAGGGGTTGCAGTGTTGTGGCACCAGCACCAGTGCCTAAGGCCCAATTTTTCAGCCCCTGTTTAACAGGGGCGTGTAATTACAATTTTTGATGCAATACTTTGCAGCAGGGCTCGTTCCTGCCTTCCAACTAGAGTATCTGTGACGGGTTGCAGTGTTGTGGCACCAGCACCAGTGCCTAAGGCCCAATTTTTCAGCCCCTGTTTAACAGGGGCATGTAATTACAATTCTTGATCTAATATTTCACAGCAGGGCCCGTTTCTGCGCCCACCAAGAGCGAGTGAGGACTTACAGTGTTTTGGCACCAGCACCACCACCACCAAAGGCCAAATTTTTCTGCTCCTGTTCAACAGGGGCATGTAATTACAATTCTTGATCTAATATTTCACAGCAGGGCCCTGTGAGGGCTTACTGTGTTGTGGCCACAACAACACCTAAGGCCCAAATTTATGCTGAGTATATAGGGCAGGCCCCTACTTTCAAACATCCAACTTACAAATGACTCCTACTTGGAAACGGAAGGAGACAACAGGAAGTGGGATGAAATCTACCCCTAGGAAGAGAAATTTTCTCCTGTAAGAGTTAATATGGGAAAAACATTTCTCCTTTCCACTGATGCTTTATCACCAATCCCTGTTTCACAAAAAAACCCAAATTTTCAAAAAACATTTGTCATTGGGAAAAAAAGTGAGGTGAAATCTTCTGAAGAGGAGCACAGACAGCAAAAAAAATGGGTGATAACCCTTCCTTATGTTTTCCAAAAAGCTTCAAATAGATTATTTGGCTGGAGCAAAACACGTTAAAAATGTACCAGTTCAAAATTACAAAGAGATTCTACTTAACAACAAACCTACAGTCCCTGTCTTGTTTGCACCGCCTGTATACTACTGTTCAGAGTACAGAGCCTGTATACTGCTGTTTCCTTTTTTAATTTGGGTGCGGGGTTCCCCTTAATATCCATACAAGACCCAAAGGGCCTGGTAATGGACTGGGGGGTACCCATGCCGTTCGTCTCACTGATTTTCATTCATATTGCCAGGACCCGACATTACATTAAAGCTGCAAGCAGTTTTAAATGACTTTTTTTCCTTTAAAAATGACATTTTGTGCAGGGACTGTTCTAAGCACGGGAACCATGCGCCACTTTACAGGTATACTATAGACACCCCCCAGGTATGATATTTAAAGGAATATTTCAATTTTTTTTTTTTTTTTACTTTAAGCATCATTAAAATCACTGCTCCCGAAAAAATGGCCGTTTTTAAAAGGTTTTTTTTGCATTGATACATGTCCCCTGGGGCAGGACCCGGGTCCCCAAACCCTTTTTAGGACGATACCATGCAAATTAGCCTTTAAAATGAGCACTTTTGATTTCAAACATTCGAGTCCCATAGACGTCAATGGGGTTCTAACGTTCGTGTGAATTTTTGGTCCGTTCGCAGGTTCTGGTGCGAACTGAACCAGGGGGCTCATCCCTATTTGGCTCAAAGAAAAGGTGGCAACCCTAACCCTGGGGCTAATGCCATCAGGGCATACTGATTTTCCTACCTTAAAAGTCTTCTCAAGTGTCTATTCACTTGATCAGCTGTAAAATACATTGATGCACTTTCCCATACAGGAGGAGTAGTGTTGTTTTTATAAAAAGAACAACTTTGTGTTAAATCTGAGATAGTTAAAGTCAGGGCCTCTGAATCAAACCTATTAAAAAAACTGTTTTGTTAATTTGCACTGTCCACATCTCCCCTAGTCCCTTCACCAACTGGCTTAAGACCTGTAATAGTTCTCATGCCACTCCAGATTTCTCTCACTTTGTTTTGCTGGAGTTTCCACTCCAGCTTTCTCCTATATTTCCCCTTTAGCCTCTCTAATCTCTGCTCATTTACTAAGCTCTGGAGCAACTGCACTTTGCAAAGTGCAGTCTTTTTGCCATTAGCAAATGAACCCCATTGTCCATTCACAGGAGTACGGCTTGGGAGCAAGCCCCATAGCAAGAGGCTTGCTATAGGGGGCACTCAGCATGGGGGAGGAGCCAGGACTGCCAGCAGGGGACCCAAAAAAAATAGGATCCGGGCTGCTCTGTGCAAAACCATTACACAAAGCAGATAAGTATAACATATTTGTTATTATTATTTTTTTTAATCACAACCTTTACAATCATTTTAAGTTCTTTTAATGATGGGGGCTCAGCTTTACATGTGGGCCATTACTTAAGGCAATTGCAGCCTGACTATAAATGGCCACTCCTCTACACTGACATCCACCCTTTAAGGCATTTTAATATTTGCACTGCTTGCATTAGAGCAGAAGGCTCTTGAGTACTGTGGCAGGTTGTTGTTATGTTTTTAGGAAGCTATGTGCAGAGTATAATGCCGCGTACACATGAACGGACTTTCCGTCAGAATAGACTCCGGCGGTCTTTCCGACGGAGTTCCGACGGAGTTCCGCTGAAACGGACTTGCCTACACATGATCACACCAAAGTCCGATCATTTAGAACACGATGACATACGACGGGACTAGAAAAGAGAAGTTCAATAGCCAGTAGCCAATAGCTGCCCTTGCACCATTTTTGGTCCGTCGGAATAGCATACAGACGAGCGGCTTTCCCGATAGGAACTGATTTCATCGGAAAGATTTGAAACATGTTCTATTTCTAGGTCCATCAGTATTTTAGAAAGAAAAAGTCCCATGAAGCCCACACATGATCAGATGTCCGACGGAATGATTCCGTCTGACCTTTTCTGCCGGAAAGTCCGGTTGTGTATACGCGGCATTAGAGGGGTTACTACTCTGGTGAGGTTTTTTTTTGTCTTTTGTGTACAGAAGGCAAATGTCAAAGATTGCTGACCTCTGAAAAGGGGTGCATATGGTGAGGCCTATGGACTAGAAGGAACTGACTCCATGATTTGGGGACATCATGGCACACAGCAGACCCCCCACCTCTTTCACTACACTTGGATGGGATCTGTAGGTTTTTCCCTAACAGTGGATTCTAGCCATTTTTGGGGACTAAAGCTATCATTGCAGATGGAACTGTATTAGCTGGAAGAAATGTTGCACTGGATTTATGTTCCTTGTTTTTATTGTTAGGTAGAACATTTGAACATTTTCACAGTAAATACATTGAAACAAAATGTCACTTTGCCTCCATGTACTGCTGATGGTAATCAATTGCATGCATGGTCAGTGCGATTGCTTGAATGTCTCAGGCAATCAGGCACAGCAGTAAAGCCCCATGATATTTAATTCACAAGAAAAACCTTTAGCAGCCAGTTTTGGGATAGGAGAGGTGGTGATCAGCTACTGGGGCCATTTGGAATGGTGATCATGTTGGTTCCTTGATGTAACCTATAGAATATCGGACCACCTGTGTCTCACCATCCCCAGCTGTGTAAGTGACCATCTCGCAATGGACCACCATGATTTATGAGGCCTCTGCATGGAAGTGTGAAGTGTTCCAGTTATAGGGCCTGGTAAGAGAACTATCAATACACTGTAGTTGAAAATGTCAGGATAAGGTGGTGCTTTGGCACACAGTTATTATAAAGATGTTACGTGAGAGGTCCCTGTAGCACTGGGAACTGGCTCAACAACCTGGACACTGGGGAGCCTTACAACAAGCACCATGCCAGCACCTCCTCCTACCACATGATCTGCTTGCATTTAATAGAGAAACACAAAGACCTAGCGATGACATCACTGGGTCTAAAATAAGGTATGTAATTAGAAAGAATTTTAACATTTTCATTAGCACGATGATGATGAGGGGGGATGGAGGAAACAGGAAAGGCAAAATAAATGCAGATTAAACTTCAGATTTAACTATAATAAGCTTGAGAGACAGCTCAGTATTGTTAATTCAGACTAAATCTTCTTGCATAATATGAAAGAAATTCTTTTTTGAAATTGGGTAATATCCGCAGCTCCCAAGGGGGTCCTTATCCTTCTCCTCTTATAGTAAAGTGCCCTTGACATCTTTAATCATGTAGAGCTATAAGAACAAAATCAAATGCAAATGCAAAAGTTTGAGCCTCTTCTACCATTTCCTGGCCATCTGATACTGTAATTTGAAGGTCTTTCTGTTAGTTCCAGTGGATCAGTGGCCTAACAATAGCCAAAGCAGCCCACATGGCTGCAATGGTGCTTGCGGGTAGAAGGGGGCCCAGTTAGGGGGGCTGTTGAGGCAATTTAAACATAGAAAATCTGTGTATATGTGAAGAATGCACAAATCCATCACCAGGGGCGGATTACCAAATAGGCAGAGTATGGGCCCCACACCGTTTAAGGGCCCAGCAACAACAGCCCAAAATAATATTGATTTGATCTTGGAAGACAATTACAATTAATTTTATTGCTTACAAATGATTAAAAAAATAATCAAAGAAACAAAGACTTTACATTAAAGACTCTACAGAGAAAATACTGTATGTAATGTATCCAATAACAACCTAAAGTACTATAAACTATAGATATCGGGTTCGCATTACAGTTTGTCTCTTAAAAGTTTATCTTCTTTCAGCTGTCAGTTTGCAAAAGATTTTGGTGCAACCTACATATGTGTAATGTACAGTAGAGATGGTCATCTCCATCTAGTGTCTGAGGTGCACACTACTTAGTTCAATGTTATTCCACTAGAGCTTCAGAAACCTACAAGGGGGTCCCCAAGAATTCGACTACCTAGGGGCCTCCACAGAGTTTCATCAGAAACTATCCATCACTGTATTTTTAGGAATTAGTGAGGTTGCCGTTGACAGTGATCCTGTTCCCTTTGTAACAATAGATCATTGTAGTAATTTTGGGAGGTGGACCATGAGAAGGATAAGCCATACAGGGATTGATACCAAAAATCCCGGGTTTATTTAAAGAGCTTCATAGTACCACCTACTTTAGCTGTAAGATATTCCATCTTCCTCACACCAGCAACAACATCTAAAGCATCGTACACATGAATGGATTGTTGGCCAACAAAGCATCAGACTTTTGTCCGAAGGGCATGTGCCAGGAACTTGTCTTGCATACAAACGGTACACAATTGTCAGTCAACAAACACGAACGTAGTGACGTACTACGTGGAATTTCAGCTCTTGAGCACCACCCTTTGGGCATCTTCTGCTGATGTCGTGTTTGGTAAGCATTTATTCTGAGCATGCGTGTTTGTACTTTGGACTTTTGTGTGATGGACTTGTGTACACACGATACAAAAATCTGACAACAGACCGTTGTCCACCGAAAATTTACTAGCCTGCCATCCAACATTTGTTGACAGAAAGTTGGACAACAATTGTCTGAAGGAGCATACTAATGGTTGGATTTTAGGCAAATAATCTGTCATCACACAATTCCCTGCAGAAAATCGCATCGTGTGTACGAGGCTTAAGAGCCAAGCTTGTGATGTGGTCCCAAAGGAAAGCCAATGTAAAGAGATGGTTTGCCTGGCAGCCATTAAGATGTAAGAGGCCATTTTTTTTTTATAATATTTGGAAATGCCAGGGAAGGATAGTCCCAAGGGGCAGTGAATGGGGTCTGAGGGGAGAGTGACATTTAAAATCTGGTTTAGAAGTGACATCACTTGGGACCATAAAGGTTGCATATTTGAGTATTGCCATAATATATGATATAATGTTGCTTTACCAGACCTACATCTCCAGCACATCTCAGATATTGTGAGGTTAGAAGCATGTAACACCTCAGGCGTTTTGTATCAGAACATCCATATACTGTTCCCTTTAAAGCCTGTCCTATCAAGAAGAGCTGATATCAGAGGTACAGGAGAAGACTTCAGAATTGTTGTTGCTAGTCACAGATCCACTTTGCAGGCTGTTCAGTAAGAAGAATTTGTTTACAAAAGAAAAGCTTCTCCACGCTCCACATTTTTTTGGATGTCCTTTAGGCAGCCACATATAACCCTTATGGGCGCTAGTATATCTGCAGCTGTCCCTGTTAGTCCACACAAGGGAATGCAGCATACTCTTGAAAATAAAAGGGAACACAAGGGTGCACCACTAGTGCAATAACAACTTTTATTTAACAAATAATAATTAAAACAAATAGACACTCAGTCACATGACTCCAGTGGGGTGTTTCTGGGACCTATCCCCACTTTCTCCAGTTTAAAACACATGTCATCATGGCAATGTGGGGGAGGGGGGGTGTCTATGATTCACTCTATCAGAGGGATGTGGGTTTCCATCTCCTCAGAGCCCCATAGGGGATCGACAGACGCCAGGAGCCGGAGTGCTCTGCCTTGCAAGTCTGCTGGTAATAGAGGAAGGATTCTACTGGCGTATACCAGGCTGTGTCTCTGGCAAAACTATAGCCACACATCTGTGACAGGCTTTGAATGGCAGTTTTTCAAATAAAAGTTTTTCAAATAAAAGGAACATAAAATAAAAGACAGTTACATTACAGTTGCCAACAATACTTAAACAATGGCTGAAAGCCTAGAAATATAACAAAGTAGGCCTTTGAAAACAGCCTAATGACATAGCAGAAGGTCATAGGAATCAGTAGAGGTGTTCAATAAAGGTCTGGCGACCGACCAATAACAAATATAGTATCATTGGGAGGTGGACGGTAGGGAGGGTAAGCCATACAGGGATTAATACCAAAAATCCTGGGTTTATTTAAAGAGCTCCATAGTTCCTCCTACTTTCGCTGTGAGTCATTCCATCCTTATTACACCAGCAACAACATCTAAGTGCCAAGCCTGTGATAGGTTCTCAGAGAAAAGCCAATGTAAAAAGATGGTTTGCCTTGCAGCCGTCAAGATTTGAGAGGCCAATTTTTTTTAATTAAAATTTGAAAATGCCAGGGAAGGGTAGTCCCAAGAAGCAGTGAATGGGATCTGAGGGGAGTGTGATATTTAAAACCTGGTTTAGAAGTGACATCACTTGGGACCATAAAGGCTGAGTACAGGAGTATTGCCAAAATATATCATATAAGGTTCCTTTACCAGACCTACATCTCCAGCACATCTCCGATATTGTCAGGTTAGAAGCATGTAACTCCTCAGGTATTTTGTACCAGAACATATATAGCTTGTAGGTGTTCTTGTACACCATGCAAAGAGATGATTTAGAAGCCAAATCCTGTATTCTTTCCCTGCTTTTTAGGGGAATAATGCATTGGAGAGCCCATTCCCACTCATACATTTATAAATAAGGGTCATTCTACAGCGACTGGTTCTCATAAAGAAGTTTATATATAGAGGGGATCAAATGAAGCTGGGTCAAATGGTGTTGGCCTATCCAAAACCATGGAAGGGCATAAAGAGGCCAAATAATGCCTGAATTGTAAATTCATATAGAAGAGCTGTTTAGGGTTATGTTTATTGGCTTGCAACTCCTCAAAAGGAACACATTTTATGAGAAATGAGATGGATAAAACAAAGGGTTTTTTTTGCGCTACTGGTGCCCTTCCATTGTGTTCCCTTTTGTTTAGAAGAATTTGTTTAGCTGTTTTAGCAGAATAGATTTATTGCCCTCAGAATTTCTGGTCATCCTTACCAGCACTAACATTAACCCTGTTTGCCTAAAGCCGGCCATAGATGGTTCAAATCTCAGATGGTTCAGCAGGGACCAGGTGAGATTCAAACCATCAATGAGCAGGCTGATTGTACCCAAGTCTATCCATCAATCAACTTGGGTACAACCAGCATGCTGGATTTTTACATGTGATTAATGCCAGAGGCTAGAGCCTCTAGCATTAATCACTGTGTTCTCCTCCGGGAGAACACAATAGCTCCACGGTAGGGACTCCCCCATCAAGACTGACTGTGACAATGGAGGAATCAAGCGATTTTCTTTCCTGCAACCATTGTATCATCTATGACCAGCTTTACACAGTCTTCTTCAGGCTGAAGTCCAAAAGTGTTTCTTGCAGCTTTGTGGGGTGTTTTATGGATGGTAAAATTGCAGTTCAACCACTACTTTTTATCACCCCACAATCGCAAGTGTAAACCAGATCTAATGCCTTGAAATCTGAGATGCTAAAAAAGACTGGTGGTCAATTACTAAGTTGTTTGCTAGAAAATTAATGTTAAAAGTTCATTCCCTACACTGATGTTCCCCTTTATCCCTGTTCACAGCACCAATCCCTAGTAATGTACTAACTACTCTGACTGCTGACCTGCTACATGTCTTTGATTTAGACATACTTTATGTGAAGATCAATGACAGTACAGAGGTTTCCATAACATTGTTGCTATGGGTATAAATGATCTCTAGTTCCTCCTGTGGGGTGACTGTGTACATAGTCTTTCAATTTAATATATTGTGGCCCTTTTAAAGAAGTCGGTTGACAAAATGCTGTGTCAGAACAATGCTGCAAGGTGACTGCTGATGACGCAGCGCATTATCCTGGTGGTGACCTGGAGTCTGGAACACTGAATAGGCAGGTGAGACACCAGGGGTGTGTGACACTGAGAAAAGCAGGGATGAGCTCTAGAAGTAAGAATGTTGCAGACTGGATATGATAAGCCCTGTTTTTTTTAAGCTATTTGTGAGTAGTATTTTTTATTAAGTAAGTACAGGTTCACCTGTGAGCCAAGCTGTATATTGAGAGGTGTATTTGTAATGAAGCTGCGTTTGCTAAGCTTTCAATGTGAGGCAAGAACATCTGATGAGTCATCTCCACTAAGGTGGTTGCGGTGGAGCACTCAGGGTGATTTGTGGAGGTGTAAAGCCTCGTACACACGATTGGATTTTCCGACCAGAATTGTGTGACGACAGGCTGTTAGCAGAAAATCTGACCGTTTGTACACAAGTCCGTCGGACAAAAGTCCAAAGTAGAAACACGCAGCTTGGAATAAAAGGACGAGCTGGTCGGTCTTGTAAAACTAGCGTTTGTGATGGAGAATTCACATTCGTGACGCGGCAAAATATGAAATCTCAAAATGCAGCGCACATTCTCTTCTTTTTTATAATGGGATAATAATGAAGCTGCTTTGCTGGGGATACTGATGGAGTTATGGCAAACAAATTTCCAAAGGCTTTTTTTTTCTAGTGATATCAAGAATAATATTATTATGCTTGTTATTTATTTTTGGTGCAAGTTACCACAACACCATTATCCCATAGTTTTTAAGATCAAAGATACAACTATGTTGGTGTCCCTTGTTAATTTTACATTGTATTTTTTAAAATGTAACTGCCTAATCCCAAAATGTCATTTGAAGTAAAACACATAGCCAAGTATTATTCTCCACATTTTTTTTATTGTGCATTAAAAAAAGAAAACCAAAAAAATTAGACATGCTATCTGCCAATAGAACTTAACCAAAAAGTGCATTCTTTGCATCCAAGAATATAGAAAATATAACAAATCAAATCATTATTCAACCAAAAAATAAAATAAAAGCCTCATGCAAGTGTCCTGCTTCTTAATATAGGGGGTCAACAATGCCAAGAGTTGGTGAAAGCAGGGGTCCATCATCTGGAGATAATTCCGAAAATCATCCGGATTATTCTCCTGAAGCTCCCGCAGCAGAGGCACATGACATAATTAGTCACGATTAATAAAGCAGCCAATTTTTGGTCCAAGAAATCCTCCTCCTCCTGTTCCTGGACTGAACTTGGGTCAAAGCAATAACTCCAAGGCCAATAATAAATAACACGGTATCTCCTCCGATCCCGCAACACGGCCATTCAGAAACAAACTGAAAAGCACAAAATGAAAAGCGCACAATGAAAAGCGCGACTCAACACTTACCAAACTTCTACTAACACAAAATTAGCAGAAGGAGCCCAAAGGGTGGCGCCTGACAATTGAACTTCCTCTTTATCGGCTCGTAGTACGTCTAGTAGGTCACTGCGTTCATGTTTGTTGGCCGTGTAACGTTTGTATGCCAGACAAAATCAAAGGCACACGCCCTTCGAACAAAAGTCCGAAGCTTTGTATGCGGAAAATCCGATCATGTGTACAAGGCTTAAATCTGCACATTTGGACTTTTCCTGATAATCACAACATCAGCTTTACACACCTTTCTTGTTGGGACTTTGACACTTTGAACTTTTAATTGATAAGATACCCTGCACCTTCTAATCTATGTATTTTCTTTAGATCTGTATATTTAGTTAATTTAAAGAGGCAGCGGAGAGACAATTTCACTGTTTTCTATTGTCACTGATTGTTTTATTGCTTTATTGTGATATTTTGTGGAAATACAGTACACTTTTTTTGTTATTGACAGGAACCATGAATCAGACTGAAACAGAAGTGCAGTAAAAATCACACTGTTTAATAATAATAATAATGGTAAAAGGTAAACAGAGCAAACATGGTCAAAACATAGCCAGTAACCGGAACGGATAGTCAGACAAGCCAGGACATCAGGGAACCAGGGATCAGCGTATTTCAGAACAGGCCAGGAAATCAGGAAACCGGAGAATCAAAGTAGTGGGGACAGCAAGCAGGATCAGGAACCAGAAGGGACGTCAGCCAAGCAAGTCTTAACAGGAACACAGGAGAGAGTCTCTTGATGTGTTGACCAAGGCGAAGGCAGAGAGGATCTGAACTGAACAGCTTAAGTAGCCAGCAGGACTGACGAGCAGGATATCATCACCGGGTGAGTCACTGTGGAAATATTAGAGCTGGCAATTAACCGACAGCTGCTCTGAGAAGGAAGGGTTGAGCCCAGCCCTGACATTACCCCCTCCTCAATGACCCCTCCCCTTCGGAGGACCACCAGGTTTGAGGGGAAAACGTCTATGGGAAGCACAGAGGAGGACAGGGGCATTTATGTCCAAGGATGAGACCCAAGAGCGTTGCCCTGGACCGCACCCTTTCCAATGAACCAGGTACTATATACGCTCATGAAACCTATGGGAGTCAACAATGGATTGTACTTAATACTCCTCATGGTTCTCAACCTGCACTGGGTGAGGACGTGGCACAGAGGTGGTGAAGCAGTTGCAGACCAAAGGTTTTAATAAGGACTTATGAAATACATTTGAGATACACATATTCGAAGGAAGGTCTAAAGAGTAAGCCAATGGGTTAATCCTGCGGAGAATACGGAAAGGCCCAATAAACCGAGATGCCAACTTCAGTGAGGGAACAAGAAGTCGGAGGTTGTGAGATGACAGCCAGACCCTGTCCTCAACCTGGTAGGAAGGCGCAGGCAGGCGTCTGCGGTCAGCATGGAGACTGTACCCATCATTGGCATGTCGGGAGGACTCCTGGACTTGTACCCAAGTGGAACGAAGACCACGGAGATACTCTTCTAAAGCAGGAATGCTCTGAGGAGCAAATGAGTCAAGCAACATAGATGGTTGGAAACCATAGTTCGCTATAAATGGGGAGAATCGGGAAGCAGAATTCATGGCACTATTGTGAGCAAACTCTGCCCAAGGTAAGACGTCTGACCAGTTGTTATGATGGTCAGAAATATAGCAAAGTAGAAACTGCTCCAAGGACTGGTTGCCTCGTTCTGAGGTCCCATTAGACTGCAGGTGATACGCAGAGGAGAAAGAAAGCTGAATTCCCAACTGTGCACAAAAGGCTCACCAGAACCGGGACACAAACTGACTACCCCTGTCCGAGATGATCACCTTGGGTAGCCCATGTAAGCGAAAGATCTTCTGAAATGTGGGCAACTTCTTAAGTGGAATACAATGAGACATTTTCGATAGGCTCTCTCTCTCTCTCCCTCTCTCATCTCTATAGCCTGTAAACAGGCTGGAGGTTCATTTGGCAGTGTGGAATTGACACAGGTAGGACATATCCTTAGACTGCTCTCTCCAACAATTATTTTTCTTTTAAAGAAATGACAGTCTATCTATTCTTTTGTTTAATCTGCAGATTATATTTTTTTCTGCCCAAACGACACAGCACATGGCTGTCAGCGTTGGACTATGCTACGCTTGAAACATCCACAATCAGCATTATCCTTTCTTTGTCTTGTCCTAGTGGCAGGTTGATATTAATAGTAATTACGTAATTGCTGTGTAAAGGCAGTGTGGTTCCATTGAGGAAAGTTATCCTGTCTACCAGCAATAGTTCCATCATTTTAGCATCAAGTTCTTTAAGTAACTGACAGTTTATTTATCCTCTCATTTAATCTGCAGATTTTGTTAACCTCTGCCTAAACGAGACAGCATATGGCTGTCAGCGTTGGATCTTGCTCTGTTGGAAATACCTACAACCAGCATTAACCTCCCTCTTGTCTTGTCTCGTCTTATACCACCATTATAGCTTAAATCATTATCACTACTATCATTATAATACCACTATCACCATTTTTATAACATCATTACTACTTTTATTAAATAAATGTAAGAAATAAAAATGTAATATAATCATGGTTTTTTTATAGACTGAATGTGAGGAACCAAAACTAAACATATGAGAGAAGTTTATTTACCAATCACCTGGGTAATGGACCACCAATGTCACCACAATAACAGAAATGACCTAAATGTCTAAATCATTTCTTTTGACTGCAACATATAAGGTAAATATTAAGTTTTGAATTTAAGACATTTCTGGAATGAAGGTATGTGTAATTTAAACCTTGATGGAGCCCCCTGGGAGGGGAACACACATAATTAACCTCAAATATAAAACAAATAAATAATTTATTACGTGAAGGTGTGGGTGACACTTCTGTCATCCACCAATTGAAAGACCTAATAAAGCATTAAATAGAATGAATTAAGCTGGAATTCGGAGGAGGAGAAGGGGGAGGAAGATTGCCCATCTTGGGACCACTTATGGTTAAACTGCGAGGAATATCTGGATACACATTATTGCAGTCCATGGGGAGGAATTATGGCATGATGTATGAAAATGCACTATATTTGAATGACTATTTAAGATCAATTTTGTCACTCTATTTAGATGGCAGCAATTCAAGTCTGCTAGCTCCCGGACCATGTCCATGAAACGCGTTAAGCTGAAAGACTTGCTATAAATCACTGCAGTGGTTAAAAATGACCGTTTTATAATTGTATTTTATTATAAGTTTATATATTTTTTAAAAGAAATGAAATAAAATGTTACAAATTTTACTAAAACGTTGTGCCTCAAAAGTCCCATATGTTACTACAGATACTTTTTCGATACATAAGGATAACTGTGTTGCCCTGAGAGATGGGTAACTCCACAATGAACTCCATAGACAGGTGGGTCCAAGGCCTCTCTCCATTGGGTATGGGTTGTAGGAGGCCCACTGGAAGGTGTCATGGTGTCTTATGCCCCGTACACACGGTCGGATTTTCCGATGGAAAATGTCCGATCGGAGCGTGTTGTCGGAAATTCCGACCGTGTGTGGGCGCCATCGGACATTTTCCATCGGACATTTTCCATCGGATTTTCCGACACACAAAGTTGGACAGCAGGAGATAAAATTTTCCGACAACAAAATCCGATCGCGTCAATTCCGACCGTGTGTGGCCTGTTCCGACGCACAAAGTGCCACGCATGCTCAGAAGAAATTCCGACACGGGACAGCTCGTTCTGGTAAACTTAGCGTTCGTAATGGATAAAGCACTTTCGTCACGCTGCAATGTAAAAAATGGTTTAATACAGCGCACTCTCTTCTTCTTTATAATGTGACAAGAATTAAGTCGTTTTGATGCTCATATTCACACACACACTTCTCACAAACTTTTTTCGTTACTATTTATCGGGATTCCCTCAATATATTTTGATTTCTCACATCTGACAACATATTTTTTATTTTTTATTTTTTTACTTTAATGTAGAATCTTTTTTTGTGTTTCTCTTTTTATTTTTTATTTTTTTGGTGATTTTGATTTGTATTCCCGAAAATGTTTGTGTGTTTTTTGTGACAAGTTCCCACAACACCATTGATATGTTGTTCTATTTAATCTGTAGGAGGAGATTGTTTGGTGTTGTTGTCCCTTGTTAATTTCACATTGTACTTTAGAAATGTACCTGAATCGTCACCAACAAACTGTCCTTTTTGGATGAAAACACACACAGGAGAGTAGAATTTACCTAAAAATATTTTATTAAGGGGTCACAACTATAAAAAAACAAAGAGGGAGGCAACGCTGGAGAAACTGCAGAAGTGGGCGAAGCCTTGGACTCCCAGGGCAGACATCAATTATTTAAAAGCAAAATTGGTGGCCTGAGGAGTCCATATCTAAGGGAGGGCAGTCTGGTCCAGAAGTCCCAGAGATCCGGAAAGCAGCAGATTACATCTGTGTCCTCAGGCTGTGGTCATACGAGAGACTGCAGCTTCTGTCAGACCAGACTGAACCCAGGGCAATCACTTTCAGGTCTTCCTTCCACGCTTTCTTCCAGGCTTTGGCTGTGGTGGTGGAGTTGTGGCAGCAGGAGGAGGAGGAGGAGGAGGATCGTCCCTCTCCATGACATCCGTCTTGGGTGTCAGTTCCCCACTCTCCCCCTTACGAAGGACTTTATAAATCAGGTCCTCAGAGATCTTGCGTTGGCCCTCCTGCATGCCCTGCAATTTGGTGGCAGCCATGCAGGCAAAGGCCTCTGCAGGACTGGGGAAGGCTCTGAGGGACGCCGAAGCCTCCTGGATCAGCCTGTACGCTGAATCCTGCACAGGACTGGGAGTGGCCTTCCTGGCCCTTTTATATGGCAGGCAGAGGGGAGGAACCTGAGACTCAGTCAGGCTGCGACTTGTCCCTGGCTTCTCTTGGCTGACACTTAGCCCCGCCTCCTCCTGGCTGCCACTAATCCCCGCCTCCTCCTGACTGCCACATTCCACAGCCTCCTCCTGGCTGAGGTCTTCCTGTGTATGAAAAAGGGACATAGTTTTAGTATTGTTTTCATCAATCACACACAATTTTCACCTCCTGACTGCTACAAATTCAATGTTAGCAAATATAACAGACTATCCTTCTGAGCCCAGCATTTTGCATTCTTGTCCCAATTTTGGGTGCCCACTACTGTCTATTGATATGTAAAACACTTTTTTTAATCAGCAATTAGTGATCAATAATAACATCTAGTAAACATCATTTCTTTATTGCCCAGAAATCTGTAGAAGAATGCTATACCTGACTCCAGCTGGGCTCCTCCACTTCTTCCTGGCTGGAAGGCCCAGGCTGGACATCGGAAGCCTCAGCTGGGATGGAAGGAAGCGTAGAAGGAAGAGTGGAGAGGGATTCCCTGACTTCAGTGTGGTCTGACAGAAATCGCAGTCTCTCATAGTACCAGAGCCTGGGGACATAAACGTCATCTGCTGCAGCTCCGGACCTCTGGGAATCTGTGACCTTCTTGCGCTCCCTAAGATATGTGCTCCTCAGGCCACCAATTTTAGCTTTTAAATAAGGGATGGTTGCTGTGGGGACCACCGGCTTCACCAACTCCAGCAGTTTCTCCAGCGCTGCCTGCCTCTTCTGTTTATGGTTATAGTGGGGGTGTCTGACCTGCCACAGACAGGGCAGCTCTCTGTACTTGTCAATAAACAGGGGCAGGAAATTGTGGTCGTTGAACCCATCCATTTTCTCTGCAAGACACAACACAAGACAAACCCTAATGTCAGGCCAAACTCCCCTAATCTTGTTACAATATAGGCTTCAATTTCGAAGCAGTATAGGCCCAAGTTTAGATCCTACCTTCGTTAGCACGATCGGCGTCTCCGATGCTCCTTCCTCCGCTCACAGATCGTACGTAAGACGCGCGCGTTACGATTTATACACACTGCGCATGCGTATAACTCCGCCCGCCCCTGACGTTCTTTCTATTCTATTCCCCGCCCCTTTTTGTTCGGCGCAGTGGAGGAAGAGCACATGGCGGAGAGACAGCAGGATAGTGCTAATTACAGCAACGAGGAGGAGGAGGAGGAGGAAGGGCCGGAGCCTGAAACGTCCCGATCCAGAAGGAGATTTAAGGACTCAAATATGTCCTTTGGGGAGATGTTGGAAATGGTGGACATCCTGAAGAAGGCCGACTATGATGGAAAGTATGGGCCTTACCCCAACCACAATGTCCGAAAGGCCAAGATCATGGCGAAAGTGGTCAGGAGTCTGCACCGGAAATTCGGGGTACGACGATCGAAAGATCAGCTCAGGAAGCGGTGGTCGGACCTGAAATTACGACAACATGAGCAGTACAGAAAGATCCGGAGAGTGCTGCAAAAAAGTAAGTAGTTGTGCTGTGTTCCTATTGTTCTTGTGTTTATTACGTTCGTGCTGCTCCATGTGCTTTTAGGAACTGTTGTACAGTTTAAAATGGCAACTTTCATGTTCACGGGCACATTATTCGTTCGGATCACACATTTTTTTTTCGGACTATAAAATACCATTGTTTAGCCCATATGCATTTGGCCACCATTTTGAGGCCCTATACTTGTCTTCAAAGAATTGGGTTGTGTAGATGGCTTTGTTACTAGAATGAAATGCAAACTAGATTGTGTGTAAAGAGAGGACACTGAGCAGCTGTTTTCACATCTGGACACTGGAGCACTAGTGTGGGACCCCAGAACACCCTTTTTATTAGGGGGGCCACACAGGTGCTCCAGTGTATACTATAGGGGGGTCTCCATCTGTGAAGCTTGTACAAAACAGGTAAAGTATTGCAGCTTGACAAAGGGCACTAAAAAAGCTACATCTTGGAACTCTGCAAAAATAGACAATTGTACCCCACTTCCAAGCAATGTTTCCTATTTATAGTTCTGCCATCAAATATCTGTGTGCTAATTATACCATTTTTGTTTTACATAGGGGAGAAAAGACTCGGAGGACACCCCTCATCCGAGGAGACCAGAGCCCCCCCCCTCTGGAAGAAGGGAAAATCCCCCCAACACAAGATGAGCAGGAGGAAGAAGACGTGGTGGAACTAGTCACCACAACAGGTGAGTGTCTGCGACCACAGGCTCAGATAAGAGATGGATGGCGGCATTTTTTTTAGACCTAATTTATTTTGGGTTTCCTTTCTTTTTAGGTGATCGTGAGGTTGTGGATGAAGATCCTTTCACATCCGAAAGTGCCCAGATCCTGATCGGGGAGATCATGGGGTGTAATTTACAATTGGAAAACATCAAGAAAAACATCAATGATGTTATTCCAAAATATAAAAACATCATTGATGTTTTGGGGCGAGTTTAAAGCCCCTCAAAATCACTTTCTTCTTTTGTCTGCTACAATGTGCGAAATGTTTTTGTGATTTTTCCCAAAGCCAAATTTGGAGGATTCACACAGTGTGCCAACATGTGCTATCTGCCATCACGGGAGATCAATGGACGCGTTTTGGGGGTGCAACCCCTTCCTCAATAATAAAGTAGCGGTGAGGAAGGGCTTTCTCCCCCAAAACACATCCCTTGATCCCCCCTGATGGCAGATAGCACATGTTGACATTGTGAAATTTGTGTGCATCTTCCAAATTTGGCTTTTTCAGGGGTGATTTCCCCCCATCTGAACGCAATATCAAACACAGTTCCTAAATACTCATGTCTGATATTGCCTTCAAGTTCTACCAAATGTGAACTTTGTAAGATCAAGATTTGTGTCTTTCTTGTGGGTTTTACACAGGCCTGTTTTCTATAAAATGCACATTTTGATTTTGGATAATGACACCACAAAATATGTTATACAACAAACATGTCGGTTTGTCAGAAAAACCTTTGGTAAATGCACATGTGATTGTGCTGGTATTAAAAAGATTGTTCATCAAGAATGTGTGGATTATTGTCTCAACGCTACAACACTTTTGGGGTGATGTAATTGTTGTTTGATGAGAAAATGGGGGTTATTTCCTAAGGGCAAATCCACTTTGCACTACAAGTGCAGTTTCAGTGCAGTTGCAAGTGCACTTGTAGTGAAAAGTGTCTTTGCATTTAGTAAATAACAGCCAACAGTGCTTTGTATAAGGTTACACAATCACGCCATTTTCTGGACTCCACACATTTCTGTCAGGGTCAGCTCAAACAAACACAAGCAGTAAATGTCCACAAAGAAGAGCCTGGGGGGAGATGCCTGTCGAGAACTTGAGGTCCTGCAGACTTCTCCCTTTGGCCAAATACCGCAAGGTAGCGACCAACCTCTGCTCCGTAGTGATGGCTTGCCTCATGCAGGTATCCTGCCTGCTGATATAGGGGGTCAGCGAAGCCAACAAACGGTGAAATACGGGGTCCGTCATCCTGAGAAAATTCCTGAAATCACCAGGATTATTCTCACGGATCTCACGGAGCAAAGGCATATGACAGAACTGGTCACGCTGAAGCAACCAATTCTTGGTCCATGAACTCCTCCTCGCCCTGTTCATGGACTGGACTTGTGTCAAGGTCAGGACCCCAACACCAAGCCCCCGCACAGCACGAACTGTACGAGGAGTACGCATACGAAACATGGCTAGAAAACGGTCTGCTGCTCAGAACGAAGTAACAGAACGCACTGAAGAACAGCAAGGCCTGTGAAGAGCTACCTGAAAAACAGCAACGAGCGGACAAGATCGCACAGAAAACTCCGATACGAACTGACTGCACGCACTGAAGAGCAAATACAAACCCACAAGCACAAACTGAACGGCAGAAAACGATCTGAAAGCCACGAGTCTGAAAAAGCACGAATCGTCTCTCACCAAACTTTTACTAACACGAGATTAGCAAAAGGAGCCCAAAGGGTGCCTCGCTTGGTTCTGAACTGGCCTTTTCTAGTCTCGTCGTACGTGCTTGACGTCACCGCGTTCTTGGCGATCGGAAATTCCGACAACTTTGTGCGACCGTGTGTAGGCAAAACAAGTTTGAGCCAACATCCGTCGGAAAAAATCAGAGGATTTTGTTGTCGGAATGTCCGAACAAAGTCTGACCGTGTGTACGGGGCATTACTCTGAGCACACACGGAACAAGCAGCTATGAAGGCGGCTGCATCAGCACTAAGACTAGGCCACCAGAATTCTTGGGAAATGGCCCAAAAGAGTTGATTCTTCCCTGGGTGGCCAGCAGCCTTGAGAGAATGGTAAATCTGGAGCACGGCAGTATGGAGACTCTCAGCGACAACGCAACGGTCACAAGGTTTCTCAGAAGGGGCATGGATCTGAGCGGCAAGAATTTTGTCACCCAAAGGAGAAGTGAGACTGGTGTGAACCGTAGCCAGAATGCAATCAGGAGGAATCACAGGAACCGGAACCAATTCCATCTTGGAAATGGTGGAAAACTGTCATGACAAAGCATCAGCCCTTACATTCTTAGTACCGGGTAAGAATGACACTATGTTATTCAAACTTGACAAGAAAAGAGCCCATCGCGCCCTTCTGGGAGAGAGGTGTTTAGACTCAGACAAGAATGTGAGATTCATATGGTCAGTCAGAATGAGAACCGGCAAAGTGGTACCTTCAAGGAGATGCCTACATTCTTTAAAGGGCTAAAATGATCGCTAACAACTCTCTGTCCCCAATCTCGTAATTGCATTCCGCAGGTGACAATTTCTTGGAAAAGTAGCCACAAGAATGCATAGCGCTCTCAGAGGTAGGACGTTGAGACAGAAGGGTGCCAACTCCAGTCTCAGAAGCATCAATGTCAAGGATAAAGGGTAACACAGAATCAGGATGTGCCAACACAGGAGCCGAAACAAAGGCCGCCTTGAGACCCTCAAAGGCCTTAATGGATTCTGGAGACCAACTCTGTGGGTTACCATCCTTTCTGGTAATATGAGCCACAAGCTTTACCAGAGACGAGAAGTTATGAATAAACTTCCGATAATAATTGGCAAAGCCAAGAAAACTTTGCAGAGGGCATAAACCCATGAGTCGGGGCCACTGTAGGACTGCAGAAAGTTTCTCTGGGTCTATCGAAAAACCAGCAGTGGAAATGACATAACCCAGGAATTTAACCTGTTCACGATGGAACTCGCACTTCTCCAATTTACAATAAAGATTGTTTTCTCTCAGCCTCTGAAGCACATGACAGACATCTGTGTGGTGGCTCTCTAGGGGCTTAGGAAATATGAGGATATCGTCGAGATAAACCACCACCCATAGCTGCAACAAATCTCAAAGGACATTTTTGATAAATTCCTGGAAAACTGGCTTGTCCTTCTGGATAGCTGGGGATGTAACAATGCCACCTAAAGCCTGTGCCCTACAGGAGCCTAAGGTTCTGGCTTTCCCTGGACAGGTAGGACAAGACTTCAAAAAGTGACCTGGCTGGCCACAATAAAGGCACAATCTCTCCCTCCTCCTAAGGGTTCTCTCATCCGAAGAGATATGTGTGAAGCCCAACTGCATGGGTTCCACTTCACTGACCGACTCGGTACCAGGAGGCATGGGAGATAAGGGAGGCAAGGGTGGGACTGCAAAGCTCGGAGATAAATGTACAGGAGGATTCCGCAAGCGCTCCTTAAAAGAGAGTCTTTCTCTGAGTCTGGAGTCAAGGAGGATGGCAAACGTGATCAACTTCTTCAACTCAGTAGGTATATCTTGGGCTGCTATCTCATCTTTGATGGTATCTGAGAGAATATGAGAATATGAATCTGAGGTATATGAGAAAAGGCAGCCACGAGGGCCTCATTGTTCCAAGCAACCTCTGCTGCCAGAGTACGTAATTTAATGATGTAATTAGCAACAGTACTCTGTTTGATGGACATGAGGCTCTTGGCAGCAGAAGTGGAGCATGTGGGAATGCCAAATACCCTTTTAAGGGAAGCCAAAAATTCTGGGTTTACTTCAAGACAACGGGTTTTTGCATCACCCATAGAGGGTTTTCCAAGGCTCTCTCAGAAAGCAAAGATATCACGAAACCTACTTTACTTCTGTCCGTGGGAAACGCCTGGGGCAGCATCTCAAAGTATATCTCTACCTGGTTGAGAAACCCTCTGCATTGAACTGGATCGCCCCCAAATCGCTGGGAAAGTGGAGCGGAACCAGACATACCTCTTAAAGACGTAATACTCGAGGTGGGTACCTGCACAGGGACTGGAGCAGCAGCAGGGATGGCCTGAAACACAGGTTGTACCAGAGCAGCCACAGTGCGAGATTGCAGGTGAGCCATGCAACTCAGGAGCATCTGTAACGCTATGGCAAACTGATCCATGCAGTGATCCTGCTCATCCAATCTGGAAAAAATATTACCAACAAGTGTATTAACTGCATCTTCTGAATTCATGACCTTCATCTACTGACAGGAACCATGAATCAGTCTGAGACAGAAGTGCAGTAAAAATCACACTGTTTAGTAATAATAATGGTAAGCCTCGGTTCACACTGGGGCGACTTGTCAGGCGACCTAGCCGCCTGACAAGTAGCGTCCCGTTCTGTACAATGGAACTGTTCTAACTGTTCTGTTCCTTAGAAAAAGGTTCCTGTACAACTTTGGGGGCGACTTGCATTGACTTCTATACAGAAGTCGTTTTGCAAGTCGCCACTGAGTCGTGTCCTGGGTCGCCTGAGGCAGTAGCGCTGCAAGTCGTGCTGCCTCAGTGTGAACCGACCCTAAAAGGTAAACAGAGCAAACGTGGTCAAAACATAGCCAGAGTTCGGTAACCGGAAAGGATAGTCAGACAAGTCATGACATCAGGGAACCAGGGATCAGCGTACTTCAGAACAGGCCAGGAAATCGGGAAACCGGAGCACCAGAGTAGTGGGAACAGCATGCAGGATCAGGAACCAGAAGGGACGTCAGCCAAGCAAGTCTTAACAGGAACACAGGAGAGAGTCTCTTGATATGTTGACCAAGGCGAAGGCATAGAGGATCTGGACTAAACAGCTTAAGTAGCTAGCAGGACTGACGAGCAGGATATCATCACCAGGTGAGTCACTGTGGAAAGATTAGAGCTGGTAATTAACTGACAGATGAGCGGCCTGCTCTGAGAAGGAAGGGCTAAGACCAGCCCTGACAGTTATATAGTGCGGTGATTGAGTGATATAGTCTTTAATACTCTCTGACATCACTTACTTACTCAAATACTTTCTGATATTCAAATTCTTCTGAGAAAGATGCTTAATCAAAGCATTTTTATATACTTTATTATTTGGTAAGATAACCTCCCCATATACCTTTCTCAAGCTAAAATCAAATTTAAATGTAATGGCACCTCTTAGAATAGCAAACATACCTCTCTCAACAAAGGAGACTGCTTTCAAGGTGTTGGCCCCATGGGATTTCATAGAATTCCATGGGAGCGTTTAAAGTCCAACTCCCAAATTCAAAATCTGCAAAATTTTCACTGAAGTGGAAATACACAACCCACTCTATTCAAAACTAAAAAAAGTTTGTCTGAAGTTTAAAGTAGAACCCAATTTTTTTTAAAAACAGACAGGCTCTTTATTGCAGAGGAGACATGTGGGCAGGTTGAAACAGTTAGTTAGGGGCTGTTCCAGCCGGGAAGGTAGGAGTTAATGCCTTCCCGGTTCCTTGGTCTTTTTAGTGGGTTTTTGTCTGGGTCCAGCCCACTTGTCCAGCACAAAGAGTTTCCCCCCTAGCACTGGGAGGGGTATTTGGAGAGAGTTTTCCTGCAAGGAAACAAGCACAACTGTGAGTTTCGAGGCCTTTAAGGGATTGAGACAGAGAATGAGACTTGGAGGAGCAGAAGAATGGTGTTCACCACTGCCCGCATGTAGAGACATTTTACTTGGAGTTCACCCTGAAGACACCAGCACTGGAGCATGCCTCCGAAGGACTTGCATCTGTGTGAGAGTGCCTCTGAAGGACAAAAATTACTGGACCACACCTTAGCAGGTGTGCTGGGGCAGCCCTCAGCCTTTATTATAGATAGGGAACACCTGACCTGCATGCTTTGGCCAGTCCCAGCGCCCTCTGCTAAGAGAGCCATAATTGGCCAAAGGCAGGGTGCCTTTGGCTAATCATGGCTCAGGGGGACTAAGTCCACGCCCCACACTATATAAGGCTGCCTACACGGTGGCCCTGTGTAGTGTTGGTGGCGTGGATGGAAAGATAGTGTGATTTAGATTAAGCAGGCAGGTTATTCAGTTATCAACAAAGTCTGGGGAATGCCCAGGAAAAAACCAAAGCCTACTTACCACCAGCTCGCAGACAACCGAATAAACCTGTCTAACAGTATGCGTTAAAAACAGGGGTTTAGTCCACACGCATTTGCAAATGCATGCGTGAGTTACAGAGCCACGTCACGGCACCCTGGTATCTGTGGTCCTAACACTAAAATATGAGTGTCCCCACAGTGGAGGCACATGCATTCTGATGGATAGATGAGGGCAGGTGGACTGAGGGGGAGCCCACCCCTTCTTAAAGGTACAGGAGCACACCAAACCCCCAGCAAATAGCACAATGGCTGCAAAGGTGTTGGTGCGCTGCTGGACCAATACAAACACCAATGTGATAACAAAAAACTTGCCACCACCCTCATCTATAGCTGGCTATTGCAGTAAGGCTAAAACATTGGAAGGCTAAAACAAGTAACAACAAAGTCTGGAGAATGCCCAGGAAAAAACCAAAGCCTACTTACCACCAGCTTGCAGACAAATTTGCAAATGCGTGCAGACTAAACCCCTGTTTTTAACGCTTATGCCCCGAACACACGGTCGGACTTTGTTCGGACATTCCGACAACAAAATCCTAGGATTTTTTCCGGCGGATGTTGGCTCAAACTTGTCTTGCATACACACGGTCACACAAAGTTGTCGGAAAATCCGATCGTTCTGAACGCGGTGACGTAAAACACGTACGTCGGGACTATAAACGGGGCAGTGGCCAATAGCTTTCATCTCTTTATTTATTCTGAGCATGCGTGGCACTTTGTCCGTCGGCTTTGTGTACACACGATCGGAATTTCCGACAACGGATTTTGTTGTCGGAAAATTTTATAGCCTGCTCTCCAACTTTGTGTGTCGGAAAATCCGATGGAAAATGTCCGATGGAGCCCACACACGGTCGGAATTTCCGACAACACGCTCCGATCGGACATTTTCCATCGGAAAATCCGACCGTGTGTACGGGGCAATACTGTTAGACAGGTTTATTCGGTTGTCTGCGAGCTGGTGGTAAGTAGGCTTTGGTTTTTTCCTGGGCATTCCCCAGACTTTGTTGTTACCAGTTTTAGCCTTCCAATGCGATAGCCAGCTATAGATGAGGGTGGTGGAAAATTTTGGCAGAAGCAGTGTATTTGAAAATGATATACAGTCAGTCTAGTGTGTGTGTGTGTGTGTGTGTGTGTGTGTGTGTGTGTATATAAGTATATACTATTATACTATATACTGTATATATATATATATATATATATATATATATATATGTATATGTATATGTATATATATATATGTATATATATATATATATATATATATATATATATATATATATATATATATATATATATATATAATATTCTCTGCAGCATCCAGTCAGTGTAGCCTATATCTACAGTGCATTCCGTGGTGTACTATTTCTAATCTACTTCAGGCGGTGTATTTGATATATATACGGACAGTCTACTGTATATATACTCTGCAGCTTCCAGTCAATGTAGCCTATATTTACAGTGCATTCCGTGGTGCACTGTTTCTACTACTTACACATTACACAATACAGTGCAGCCGTAGTGCAGTTGCTACTACTTTTCTGGTGGTGTACACAGTACACAATACAGTGCAATGGTAGTGCAGTTGCTACTACTTTTCTGATGGTGTACACATTACACAATACAGTACAGCTGTAGTGCAGTTTCTACTACACTTCTGGTGGTGTACACAGTACACAATACAGTACAGCCGTAGTGCAGTTGCTACTACTTTTCTGGTGGTGTACACATTACATAATACAGTGCAGCCGTAGTGCAGTTGCTACTACACTTCTGGTGGTGTACACAGTACACAATACAGTGCAAGCGTATTGCAGTTGCTACTACACTTCTGGTGGTGTACACAGTACACAATACAGTGCAACCATAGTGCAGTTGCTACTACACTTCTGGTGTTGTACACAGTACACAATACAGTGCAGTGTGGTGTGGTGCAAAACAAAATATACATCATGTCTGAAAGGCCACCAAGGAGAGGCAGACTCTTACAGGCCACTAAAAGAGGGCAAACAGGCTCTGTGTCTACAGTCAACAGTGCTGGTCGTGGACATGGTGCATCCTCTGCAGGTGGCCGTGGGGCACGCTTGTCCTTTTTTTCTGCAGCTGGCCGTGTTATTAAGCCAGAACATGCAGAAGAGTTGGTGGAGTGGATAACAAAGCCGTCCTCATCCTCCTCATGCTCTGTCACCCAGGCACAGAGTAGTTTGTGTTCCAATGCAGCTGCCAAAGTGGCCTATTCCATCGGCTCCTTGTCCATGGTCACTCCTTCTGTAGCCCCACCATCATCCATGGAAGAGTCCCCCGAACTATTTGACCACAGTGTCGGGTACATGCTGCTGGAGGATGCGCAGCAATTAGAAGGCTCCGATGTTGGTTCCCAGGTTGAGGAAGGGAATAACGTGAGTCTAGAGAGAGGAGGTGCCCAAGAAGGACAAGAAACTGGCAGTCATGTTACCTCAACCGCAGCATGCCAAGTTTGCTCCAGTGACAAGGAGGGAAGGGATGATGAGGTCACTGACTCTACTTGGGTGCCTGATAGAAGAGAGGAGGAGGGGGAGGAGGATGCACAACTCCAACAAGTCAGAATGTCCTCTAGGGGGCAGCTTAAGGGTAGCCACCCTACTGCATTACACCGCAGAGCTCCGCACGTGCAGGCTAATTTTGAAAAGTTCCTTGGTGTGGGGATTTTTTGACACGTGTGCAGCAGATCGCACCGTTGCTTTTTGCAACCTATGTCTGAAGCGGATTAAATGTGGCCAGAACAGCAGCCGCTTGGGCACCACATGCTTGACCAGACATATGATGACCTTCCATGCAGTCCGTTGGCAACAGCACTTGAAAGACCCACATCAAAGAAAAAGGCGGACTTCTCCTTGCTCCTCATCTGGGATCTCCTACTCCACTATACCTCCAGTGCTCTCAAAAACCTGTACTGAGAGGTATGAAGGTATAGCAATAGGTGTCCCAAGTACTTGCAGCCAATCTGCTATCAGTACACCTACTTCTGATTTTAGCAGGCAAATTTCCCTACCCCAGTTGCTAAACCGTAAAAAGAAATTCGATCCCAGCCATGCACATGCTCAGCATCTGAATGCTAGCTTGGCCAAATTGCTAGCACTGCAACTGCTGCCTTTTCAGCTGGTAAACTCTGCCCCCTTTTGTGAATTTGTGGAATGTGCTGTACCTCAGTTGCAGGTTCCAAAACTCAATTTATTTTCATCCAAGGCCATTCTGGCTCTCTACCGGCAGGAAGGCAATGTTTTGGCCTCGTTGGACAGGGCGGTCAGCAGTAAGGTGAATATTACCGCTGACTGATGGTCTAACAGGCATAGGCAGGGACGTTACCTTTCCTTCACAGCGCACTGGGTAACTCTTCTGGCAGCTGGGAAGGATGCAGGAGAGGGTGCAGTATTGTTGGAGCTTGTTCCGCCACCATGTCTCCAAAATGCTAGTGGTGATTCTGCCACAGCTCTCTCCTCCACCCCCTCCTCTTCTTCTTCCTCTATGGCCTCTTCTGCAGATCTGTCCTCTGAACCAGCGGTGCTCCGTAAGCATTTAAGGGGCTATGCAAGCACTCAGGCAAAAAGATGCCATGTGGTGCTTGAGTTGGTCTGCTTAGGGGACAGGAGCCACACTGGGGCAGAGATTCTGTCAGTTCTGCAGAGGCAGGCTCAGAGGTGGTTGACGCCACGCCCGCTTCAGCCAGGAATGGTTGTATTGACAGGGACACTTGACCCTTGACCCATGTCCCATGTTTGGCACATGTCCTGAATTTGGTGGTGCAGCGGTTCTTGAGCAGGTACCCAGGCTTACAGGATCTCCTGAGGCAGGCCAGAAGAGTCTGTGGTCATTTCCGCCGGTCATACAATGCCAGTGCTCAGCTGGCTGACATTCAAAGGGAATGCAACCTGCTCACCAACCGCCTCATTTGTGACATGCCAACCAGGTGGAACTCAACGTTGGCAATGCTGCAGTGGCTGCACTCACAGCAGAGGGCCATCAATGAGTACCTGTGTGAGTATGGCACCAGGACAGGGTCAGGGGAGCTTGCCTTTTTTTTCGCCATGCCAGTGGCTACAGATCAAGGATGCATGCACTGTCCTGTCACCATTTGAGGAGGCCACGAAGATGGTGAGCAGTGACAATGCATGCATCAGTGATATTGTCCCTCTTGTTCCACACGCTTCGTGGAATAATGGACAGAGAACTTGAGGCAGAACAGCGGGAGGAAGAGGAGGACTTCCTTACTTCTCAAGGCCCCTTTTATCCAAATAGTATTCCTGCAGGCCCGCCAAACACACAGGAAGAGGAGGAGGAGGATTGTGTCAGCATGGACGTGGAGGATAACACTCAGCAGAAGTCTTCAAGGTATGGTTTTCAGTCCCCAGAAACCTAAGGAGTTGTACGTGGATGGGAGGAGGTTGATATGGATCATGTAATCCTTAGTGACCCAGAGGACTCAGAATCGAATGACTCTGCAAACGTACGCTGCATGGCCTCCCTTATTCGGTAAAGCCTCCCTGATTCTGAAAAGCCTGCGAAAGGACCCTAGGATTCATGGTATCAAGGAGAGGGATCATTACTGGCAGACAACCCTTCTTGATCCATGTTACAAGGGTAAGGTTGCAGAACTCATCCTGCCTTCGCAGAGAGAGCAGAGGATGAAACATCTTCAGGAGGCCTTGAAGAAAGGTTTGTGCAATGCATTTCCAGACCCTGGGAGGTTACAATCTCCTGGTGCTGGACAACGTGTTGCTGAGGTTTCGTTCAGTTAGAAGAATAGCGGTGGAGAAGATGGCCTGCTGACCGATGCCTTTAGACAATTTTTCAGTCCTCAGCGCCAAGGTCTGATCGGTTTAAACAACCATCACCAGCGTCTGCATTACATGGTGCAGGAGTATCTAGGGGCAAGAGCAGACTTGGAGACCTTTCCAACAGACCATCCACTGGGTTACTGGGTCTTGATAATGGACCACTGGCCAGAACTTGCTCAATATGCAATTGAGCTACTGGCTTGTCCTGCATCCAGCGTTCTTTCTGAACGTACATTCAGTGCTGCTGGAGGGTTTGTAACAGATCATAGAGTGCGCCTGTCCACAGACTCCGTTGATAGGCTCACATTCATAAAAATGAATCAGTCTTGGATCAGCAGCTATCAACCACCTGATGCTGATGTAACTAATTGATATTTTTCTATGGATGTGGGATCCCTTGAAGACTGCCTATGCTGACTATCATATTCCTCCTCAATCTTGATGATGCTAGTTTCCAACAATATTTTTGGTTTAGGGCACCACCACCACTGCCTAAGGCCCAATTTTTTTGCCCCTGTTTAACAGGGGCATGTAACTACAATTTGTCATCAAATATTTCACAGCAGGGCCCGTTCCTGCACCCAGCAAGAGTATCTGTGAGGGGTTAAAGTGTTGTGGCACCACCACCCCCACCCAAGGCCCAATTTGTCTGCCCCTGTTTAACAGGGGCAAGTAATTACAATTTTTGATATAATATTTAACAGCAGGGCCCGTTCCTGCACCCACCAAGAGTAACTGTGAGGGCTTATAGTGTTATGCCACCACCACCACCACCTCCACCACCAAAGGCCCAATTTTTCTTCCCCTGTTTAACAGGGGCATGTAATTGCAATTCTTGATCTAATATTTCACAGCAGGGCCCGTTCCTGGCCCCCCAAGAGTAACCGTGAGAGGTTACAGTGTTGTGGCACCACCATCCAAGATCAAATTTTTCTGCCCCTGTTTAACAGGGGCAGTAATTACAATTTTTATAAAAATTATATTTATCAGCAGGGCCTGTTCCTGCTCCCAACAAGAGTAACTGTGAGGGGTTACAGTATTCTGGCACCACCTAAGGCCCAATTTTCTGCAGAGTATATAGGGCAGGCCGTATAGTATATATACTTCTGTTTGGAGTATATAGTGCCTAGAGGCTCCCCCACGCCATTTTTTTTTAAATTTGGGTGCGGGGTTCCCATTAATATTCATACCAGACCCAAAGAGCCTGGTAATGGGCTGGGGGGGAGCCATGCCATTTTTCTCAATGATTTTCATGTATGTTGCTGGGACCCGACAATACATTACAGCTACAAGCAGTTTTAAATGACTTTTTTTCCTTTAGAAATGTCATTTTGCTGTGGTATTGTTCTAAACACGGGAAAACTGTGCCACTTTACAGGCATACTATAGACACCCCCAGGCACGATATTTAAAGGAATATTTCATTTTTATTGTTTCACTTTAAGCATTCTTAAAATCATTGCTCCCGAAAAAATGGCAGTTTTTAAAACTTTTTTTGCATTGATACATGTCCCCTGGGGCAGGACCCGGGTCCCCAAACACTTTTTATTGCAATAACTTGCATATAAGTCTTTAAAGGTAGCACTTTTGATTTATCATGTTCGTGTCCCATAGACTTTAACAGTGTTTACGTGTTTGAACAAACTTTTTGCATGTTCTGCTGCGAACCGAACCAGGGAGTGTTCGGCTCATCCCTATTTTCAATGTAAGTAATCCATCCCCATGACTAACAATATCTGCTCTGTTAACTTACTGTATAGTATGATCAAGCTGAAACAATATTGATTTTCATTACCTTATACTAATTCTGTATCAACTGCATACTCTCTTTATTGTAGAGAATCTATACCCATCTGAATCTATAACAAAACCTCTGAAGAAGGACTTGTAGTCCGTAACATGTAAGGTGTTATATACTGTATTGACTGCCACTAGTCCACTCTGCACCAGGACAGTGACCAGTTCATACAACTGTATCATTTTGGATATCAGATATTTTTCTTATGTCCAATGTATTTTTTCTACATGTATATTTTTATCAATTTTCAATAAATGCATACTTTTTATACTTCATGTTTTGGTCTGTCTATTAAAGACCCTAAGGGATTCTCTCCATCATGCCCTTGGCACCAGGTGTTTTTACTAGAAGTTCAAGAGTTGAGTGTATATGTGGAGCCCGTGCCCAGTGCATGGTGGAGCCCACTCCACTACATGGGAATCATAGTGGAAAACGCTGGACAGGTGGATGTGGACATTGGCTTAGCGTATTTTTTCAGCCAAGGAAGCAGCCATCTTGGCCCCTGTTTGATCTGCAATTGCCATGGTGCTTCACGTGATCAGTTGTGACACAAGCAATTTGCTGTTTGGTTGAGAGCACAAGCAAATGTGACAATTAGCAATCCTGACCTGCCAGGAATGTAACTGTTTTTTGCAAAAGTTATGCCGCGTACACACGATCCGATTTTCCAACGGGAAATGTTGGATGTGAGCTTGTTGGTGGTAAGTCTGACCGTGTGTATGCTCCATCGGACATTTGTTGTCAGACTTTCCGCCAGCAAATGTTGGCTAGCATGTTCTCAAATTTTCCGCCAACAAATGTGTGTTGTCGGACTTTCCGGACTTTCCGTGTGTACACAAGTTCATCGGACAAAAGTCCAAAGTACAAACACGCATGCTCGGAAGCAGAAGTGGTCGGTCTTGTAAACTAGCGTTTGTAATGGTGAATTAACATTCGTGACGTGGCAAATTATGAAATCTCCAAATGACGCGCACAATTCTCTTCTTCTTTAATGGGATAATAATGAAGCTGCTTTGCCTGTGATACTGATGGAGTTATTGTAAACAAATTTTCAAAGGCTTTTTTTTTCTAGTGATATCAAGAATAATAATATTTTTTTTTTTCACAATAGAAACATTTTTTTATTCAAGATTTAAACATTACAAGCGATGCATAGGCACATTTAGATATAATAACAATATATGTACATAGTCACAAGATGGATGATCAATTTTCCATATAGACAACATAAAGAAGCATGAGAGCAGTATATGGCATTGCAGCAAAACAGTGGTGTAGAGGTAGTATATTAAAATAGTCAATCTAGAGGGTCTGCTGGAAGGGGATAGGGAGGGGAGGGAAAAGGAAAGGGAGGGGGGGAAGGGGGGGGGGGCGGCTTAAGGATACTCAAAAGAGGAGGGGGGGAGGGGGAGGGGCGAGAGGGGGGAGGCAAGGAAGGAACCATAAGTACCGCAATAGCTTAATTAAACACATACACTAAATGATATTTAAAGATAATTCAATCTTGTCATATAACAGCTGGCATCTCTGCGTCAACTTGAACATCATTCACCACCTCAGCACCCCATGCATCTATCCAGCCCGACCATATCTTATCAAATTTCTTGGGGCAATTACGATTAAGATACGTAAGTTTGTATAGTGGGAGTACAGAGTTCATTGCTAGGCGCCATGAAGATACTCTAGGGGGTAACACATCCTTCCAATGGAGAAATATTTATTTTCGGGCATAGAACGTAGCATAACCCAAAAATAGTTTGGTATATTTACCTCTAACGTCTGGACTGAAAATGTTCAATAGCATTGCCTTGGGACGAGCACCCACATCTAAGGAGGTAACCCGGTTGAGAATTTTAGATATTTCCGTCCAATAGTCTCCGAGGCGTGGACAAGACCATACCATATGAATAAAGGAGGCGGACTCTAGACCACATCTGGCGCAGGCCACCGGACTGCTAGGTGTCATAATTGTCAGACGTTTTGGGGTATAATAGGCCCTGTGGAGGAACTTGACCTGCATAAATCGCTCTCTGGCTGATATTGTGTTAATCACAAAAGAGGATACACATGTTTCCCATTCATCCTCTGATAAATCAGGAATGTCTGCCTTCCACTTGACAAAAGTTTTTTCAAGTTTCTTTGCAGGGGGTATGGACAGATGAAAATATAGAGTA
The DNA here is from genome assembly GCA_037952925.1 of Lithobates clamitans. Lineage (NCBI taxonomy): Eukaryota > Metazoa > Chordata > Amphibia > Anura > Ranidae > Lithobates > Lithobates clamitans. Next base: position 3,971,810 of record JBBGZY010000224.1, read on the forward strand.
GACAGTGGTCTATCTATGATTTTTGATGTAAGCAGTCCCTCCACAGGGTCTGATTCTAACTGGATAATAGATGGAAACTGCTTCCTATAGGCGTGTCGGAGTTGATAATATCTAAACAGCATCCAGCCCGGCAGTGAGTAAGCATTTTTGAGATCTGAAAATGTTCTCAATTTGCCACCCTGCACAATGTGTTTTAGTTTAGTAATTCCCTTTCTTGCCCAGACTTGAGGGTCTGGGACAGATTTCAAATGCGGCAGTCTAGGGTTGTCCCAAAGAGGGATGTGCGGGGAAAACCTCTCTGGGTTGTTGAAACTATTTCTAGCCTTGTTCCAAACTATGATAGTAGTGCTCATCAAATCTGTAATACCAGGGTGGGATTTCACTCCTCTGAACACCACATTACTGAGAGAGGAGTAGGACCCCATGATGGCGGCTTCCAGGGTCACTGCCGCGTTATCACGTGGTTGAGAGAACCACCATCTAACCGTCACCAGGACGGCCGCCCAGAAGTATACCTGGAAATCCGGTAGGGACAAACCCCCCTGGGTAATGGGCAGCTGAAGGGTAGCCATGGCCAGTCTCGGGGGCCTACCATTCCAGATAAAGGAAGACAACATACCTTTTAATTTGGTAAAAAACGAAGCCGGAGGGATCAGAGGTGAATTTCGAAAAAAGTACAAAAATTTGGGCAAATATATCATTTTAATTAAATTTACTCTCCCCACTGGAGAAAGGGGGAGAGTTTTCCATGTTGTACATTTTTGCGAGAGATTTTTTAAAAGTGGCTGAAGATTCAATTCAAAATATGTGGACAGTGGAGCTCTAATCCGTACTCCCAAATATTTAAATTCAGGTGTCCAGTTTAGGGGGGTACCTGTCGGTGGGTTTTGACCAGATGCACTTAATGAGAAGATTATCGATTTTCCCCAATTTACCCTAATGCCCGAGTAGATGCCAAACTCATCAATTATTCGAAGTGCTGGTGAAAGGGAGGATATGTCTTTGAGAAAAAGTAGGGTATCATCAGCATAAAGGGATATTTTGTCTACCACTACTCCCACCTGGATGCCCTGTACCAGAGGGGAGGCTCTAATGCGGGCAGCCATGGGTTCTATTGCTAGGGCAAACAGCCCAGGAGAAAGCGGACAACCCTGCCTAGTACCCCTAGATAGAGGAAAGGAAGATGACAAGGAATAATAATATTATTATTATATATATTTTTTTTTTATTTGTGCAAGTTACCACAACACCGTTATCCCGTAGTTTTTAAGAACAAAGATACAACTATGTTGGTGTCCCTTGTCAATTTTACATTGTGTTTTTTAAAATGTAACTGCCTACTCCCAAACTGTCATTTGAAGTAAAACACAATTATTATTCTCCACAATTTTTTTACTGTGCATTAAAAAAAAATCAATCCAAATCAAATCATTATTCAACCAAAAAAATAATGTCAAAGCAATAACTCCAAGGCCAATAATAAATAACACGTTATCTCCTCCGATTCCGCAATATGTCTGGTTGACGAACGGCCATTCAGAAACAAACTGAAGAGCACGAATCAATACTCACCAAACTTCTACTAACACGAAATTGGCAGAAGGAGCCCAAAGTGTGGCGCTAAAGAGCTGAAAAACCACGTAGTATGTTTAGTATGTTTAGTATGTCACTACGTTCAAAATTGTTGGTCAACATTTGTGTGACCGCGTGTATGCAAGAAAAGTTAGAGCCAACACCCTTCAAACAAAATTCCATGGTTTTGTTGTCGTAAAGTCTGATCGTGTGTACAAAGTATTTGATTCAATGGGTTTAGTTCCCCTTTTAAGACTTTGTTGCTGAAGAGTGTCCCAGATTGCTGAGTATAAGCTAGATCCCGCGGCCATAGCAGGAAGTTCTGGTAGTTCAAGGAGTAAGTGTGCTGAACAGAAGCTGCTCTACACTGATGCCAGTCTGCTTAAAGGTTCTTTTTCTGAATTAGCTGTGAGTGGTGAAACAGAGTATAATTTGGTCTGTTGAGTATCCAGTGCTGCAGTTTGTCTCTCTCGGGGTTTATTGGCTATAATAACTCTGGTAAAAATTTCCAAAGTGACTAGCAGCCAAGTTCTTCCTTTTCCTTTCAGGATTTGGACCTGAGGTGAAATGGTACCCCACCGAGCCACATAAGAGTCCCTCACCACCTTCTGGAGGTGAGAGGGTGCTACATTAGAATTATATTTTCCTGCTTAGAGAGTTTGAAAGGTACTGGGCGCTTGCTGATTTGAAAATCAACTTTGACAAATCAACGGCAATGGGAGTTGGATTAAAACCCACTCTCCTAGCTACCTTACAATCAAAGTTCAAGTTCAAATGGTCAGATTGCGCCCTCAAATATTTGGGCACTCTTATTCCACATGACCTGACCCGTACCTTCGAACTCAACTTCTCACCACTGCTAACCAAGACCCACACTTTATTAGAAAGCTGGAACAAAGGGCTGCACTCTTGGTTTGGAAGGTGCTACCTTCTTAAGATGTGTATACTCCCAAAATGTCTTTATTTATTCCAGGCCCTACCGATAAAGATACCATCCCGGTATTTTTGACAAGCCCACTCACTCTTCATTAAATTCATCTGGGCCAACTCAAAACCTCCCTTGCCCAGGTGCTACCTTACACTACCTAAGCACTGTGGAGGTTTAGCTATACCTGACCTGCAAAATTATTACCTGGCCGTACACTTGGGCAGAATTATAGATTGGAACAGACATCATAAGTTTAGACTATGGACGCAACTGGAACAGGCCGAAACCGAGGTCAACCTAAAAGGTGCACTTTGATGCTTGACCACCTACCCTCTAAACTGAGTTCACACCCTGTTATTGGTAACACACTTATTATGGGGGCCAAAACAATCATCTCTACCTCCATCTCCACAAAAGCATCTCCAATGTTCCCCATTTTGGACAACCCAACATTCCTGGCAGGTATGGGGCACTCCGAATATAGGGCACTTAGTCAAGCAGGATGTGATCGCGCATCTCACTTTCTACAAGGAAACCAATGGCCTCATCTTCAGACATTACCTTCGGAGACAGGTAATTTCCGATTACCCTTTTGGAGCGCTATTCGACTTCGCCACTTCTTACACTCCCTTGCAAACCCAACCCACTTTAAGCGTACACTGACGACTTTCAAGACTTTCGAGGACTATTGCCTAGATGACGGAACACTACCACAGGTGTTGTCCAAAACCTATGCACTACTTAACTCCTCACCCGAACAGCCAGACGTCTCATTTCTACAAAAATGGGAAGCATCCTTAGATTCTCCTTAAAATCATCCATTTGTACAAAAATCCAGGAGACTAACTATATAAAATTTTAACCAGGTGGTACTACACCCCCCAAATTTTGCATAAATACTACCCGGCCACCACAGATAGATGTTGGAGATGCCAGGCGTACAGAGGGACACTCCTACACATTTTTTGGTCTTGTCTTCAGTTGAAACACTTTTGGACAACCGTACGACGTATCACTCAAAAATTCACAGACCATAAGATACCAAACAACCTGGCTTTCTTCCTACTCCATATCACCGGGATTCCAGCGAAGCGCTATCAAAACTCAGTTGTAAGACACCTACTGAACGCTGCCAAAACCTGCATCCCCCTCTTATGGAAGAATGGCACACCACCCTCTATTGAGCCCTGGTTACGCAAAGTAGAAAACTTTAAGAAACTAGAGGATCTGATCCTTACGGCCCAAAATAAACAAACAAAGCACTCCAAGGTGTGGAGGCTATGGAACATGTTTCTCTTATTGGACGAAGGAGTGGCACTGCTCGGAGGATAACTGACCAGTCGCCAGAAGATATATCCACACTACTGCTGAAGGTAAATCAAACTTTACCGGATCTCCAATCTCCCATAACTCTCCAACCCCATTTCCAACCCCCCTCTCCACCCTCCCTTCTTGAGCACCCACCCCCTCCCCACATCTATTTTAACTTTAAATTTTGACTTCTTAAATCCCTCTGGAACTCTGTTTTTTCGTTCTGGAGCTTTCACACTATTTTCTCCCTTTTATATAAGTGGGGGCGCACTTGATGCGGAGGTCGGACAGCCTAAGCTGTATTGTGCTAATTGCTATTTACATGACTAGACATAACAAGACAAGACAGTACCCAGATAGAAAATCACACCTTTGTTAAATGGCATCATCAGATATATAATTGTTGATTACTATATATATAAAGGATAAGCTCCAGGAACATCTCTGAGTATATGTAAAAGTTAAATCACTATTGCTCTTTCTTTTTGGTCTGTCATGATTGTAATTGATCCTTGCCTTTGGTGTGCTCTACAATAATAATAATAAAATTCATATTTGAAAAAAATAATTATATTTTACTGACAATTCCAAACCTAATTTGCAGAATGATGCAACCCAGTTAGAAGCATTACACAGTTTTGGGTACACTATTTTAAAAAATGCTACTTTTTAGTCTGAACAGAATCACTCATGTACTAGTAGATAAGATATTATTCAAGGTGGCACATGAAAAGTCTGTTTTTATGAACGTTACACCTTTTGTGCCCTAGCGTAAAAAATTTTAAGCAACCGTCTGGCATCATAAATGGAAGCAGATACTACATTACAGTAGGGAGATATTCAAAATAAAGCTTTGTCGCACCTGCTGTTCATTACTATCACTGAGGAATACAAGACAGCAAGCTGAATGGGCAGAGAGTGAAGAGAGACAATGTACGAAGTGTGTATTCCATTTTGCTTTCTGGCGACTGTTACTCTCAGATGCTTTCTAGAACATGTTCTGATGTGTAAGCGAACAACTGACACTGTGGCAATGTGACAGTATGACATAGAGCAGACTGAGAATTCAACATGGCTTAATCAGATTCATGCAGCCTAGAGTGACAGCCAAGCAGAGATGAACAACAAACTGTTCATTAATTTACGCTATGAATGTAAAACTAGCGTGCTCTCTCTACCAAATACTTTTTTCTCTTCTTTTCCCTCATTCTTCATATCGACTTGCCTCTACTCCCTTGCCCCTTGGCAGTGAACAGATACAGTAGTGAGCCAGGTCTAAAAGAGCGCAGGGTGTAATTGGTAGAGAGGGGATTGCAGAAGTTGACAGATGTGGACAGAATGGTCCCGCTCATGAAGTCACAAGGGAGATGAGAGTGGGGTTTCCATGGCAACGGTGGGCTTAGGAAAGTAAGGCCTGCTTTGTTACCACTACTCACAGGTCATATGTGAGGGCTTGTTAGCAGGCAGTTTCATTAACCTACACAAATCAGGCATCTTCCTGAATCCAGGAGTTAAATTATGAGTTTAACAATTGAAACTAGGACAAAGGTGGCAATTAGGCTCCCTTAATATCAGATGTTTTGGTGTTCACAATAAATTTGAAAACATGACAATGCTTCCAAGTAGGGTTGTCACCAATCCAGGCTTGAGACAGACTGTCTTCTTTTTTGGAAGGATGCATGGCTACTAATGCCACTGTATTGTAGAAAAATGACAGGTAGGTGGACACTTTTCTGGAGTACTGCAGAAATCACACATGGGCAGCCAATGAGTCTGTTTAATGCTTGTTATCGAGCTGTCATTAGACACCTCAGATCACAGGCAAAACTTACAGGGCCTATCAGAGTGGCTCTGTACCTTATGATCACTGTGAACCAATCACAGTTGTATACACTGCCTGTGTTTACAAACATTCAGCCCATGCACAGTATAGCAAGGGAAGTGCTTAAAGCGAGACTAAAGCACCATACTCTCCTCCTCTTCAATGGTCCAAAGTCTGCAAGGAGTCTCTTGCCAGCTCCAGCATCTTCTCTCGACTCCTTCTGGATGCCGGTCTTAGGCCATCTTGATTGTCCAGCATGGGATCATGTGACTTCTGTGCATGAACAGGAGTTAGTCATCCCAGCACACAGGGACCGTGCCAGCAATGTTTACATGCCACAAAAGAATGCAAGCAGGCAAGAAGGTTTATTTTATTGCAAAAGAAACATTCAGGGGAATTGATAAAGGGTGTCATAGACGCCCATTAGAATTCCGTCGGAGCACAGCACCAAAATTGTTTGTGCTTGCGCCCAATTCATGTACCTGTCATAGAGAGCTACAGTACATGAATTTGTCTTTGTCTGCACTGAAGAAGAAAATGTCCACACTGGACACTCCAGGTGCTCAGGTGCTTGGTTGAGGAGTTTTACACTATATACTCAGAGACTAGTTCCCCATCTGGTACACTTCACCTTTGATTTACAGTGAGTGGGCTGGTCCACACTGTATATTTAGTCCAATAGCAGTTTTCAAATCCATCCACTACTGTACATTGTCACTCAAAAGTGAAGAAAACCTGATGGGGAACTAGTTTCTTAATTTTCTATTAGGCTCCACCCACCCAGTGACAAATCATTTTTTAAATATGGGCATTGCCCATATTTGAAAAATGAGCTCTGCTAGCCGCCAGAGCTCCGCTAGCCGCCAGAGAGAATCCGTCCACATCCGAGCCAGCCGGCGCCATCCAAGGCCATCCAAGCTGCCTGTAGCCTGCCAAACCATCCAGGGATGAACAAGGTGCAGGAAGAACCCGCTGGAGCCGCACAAAATGCTGAATTTGTTCTCAGCACACCAGCTTGGTCTACAACAAAATGGCGCCGGCACCCGGGAACAACGGGCGGAGCACAAGGCCACGTGCACAACAACGGCCGCAGGGGGTCATCCACTGCATCCTCCACAGCCAAATCATGCAGTGAGTCCACCTCTGGAGCATCCAGCCCATCCATGAGAAGCCCAGCAAAGTCTAAACCGAGGAGGCAATCCACAGCTAGGCCACAAGCTGACACAGGCATAGAGGTAAGCGGGCCACAAAATGCTGATACTTCTCAAGATACACCCTCCAGCGATCCCATAGCAGAATTCCCCACATCAGACAGGCCCATTTCTGACACAATGCTAAAAGAAATGTTACTGTCCCTATGATCCTTACTGCAATCAGACATTGTTAAAGCAACTAACAAGTGTCAGAGGGAAGTCCAAGCTATGGGACACAGAATAGATAAAGTTGAAAGTAAGATGGATGAGTATGCATCATCATACAATGTGCTAGTTGATGCCCATACAGCTCAGGGGGATAAAATTGCATGGATGAAAGACAAAGTCGCAGACTTAGAGGACAGATCCAGAAGGAACAACCTCAAAATTAGAGGCATACCAGAATCTGTCCCGCCTAACCAACTCCTGCAATATTCCCAAACCCTATTCTCGACTTTGGTCCCAACGCTGACACCACAAGACCTCATGGTGGACAGAATCCACAGGGTCCCTAAAACCTCTTTCCTTCCTAAAGAAACACCAAGGGATGTATTATTAAGGGTACACTACTACCATGTGAAGGAACAAATTCTACAAGTGTCGCGTAAACCCGACAACATACCTCCACAATATGCCATTATACGCCTACTTCCTGACCTGTCCAGGCACACATTACAATGCCGCGGCAATACCCTGCAACTCTCTCCATTACGCATTACGGGCCCACCACATCAATCAACACGCTAGAAGAAGGGCTCGCAGCCCTCAGACAATGGGACATACTCACAGACCAGGCAAAATACCCGCTACCTTCATCTAGGCCGCAACCAGTCCCTAATGAATGGCAAGTGGTATCCCACAAACGTACAAACAAGAAACACTTCGGTGGAAGCTCACAACCCAGCAACACAGGAACCCACTAAACTCTCCAGTCAAAGGGGTTAACAAAACTTCTTTCTACTTTTACCCTCCTAACACCGATAGCAGTTACGTCTGCACAAGGTTCTGTTACAAGATCCATTTCTAATATTCTCTCTATTTTTATTTTACATGTTTTTTGTTCACTTTGTTATATGTTCAATACATACAGTTCAGTCCGAAGATACTATTACTCCTCCAATGAAGAAAGCAAGACTCAAATCAACTTTCCATACCACAAAGATATACACTAAGACCCTGCAGTGAGTACTCACACCATTTATCCACACAGCAACATGCATTTAAACCAAAATTACGATTACATGCCTCTCGATGAACGCAAGGGACCTAAACCACCCCGCAAAAAGATTTTCACTGTGCAAAGAAGCATGTAAGCAGAAAGAGGTTATCCTCCGCGTGCAGGAAACCCACTTTCAATTGACCAAAACTCCACAATGCTCACATAGAGACTACCTGCATGTATTTCTGGCTTGCAATCCCAACCACAAAAAGGGAGGGGTAATGCTAGCCATTAGGGATGAGCTGAACACCCCCCGGTTCGGTTTCCACCAGAACTTGCGAACAGATGAAAAATTTGTGCAAACGTGCGAACACCGTTAAAGTTTATGGGACATGAACGTGAAAAATCAAAAGTGCTCATTTTAAAAGGCTTATATGCATGTTATTGCCATAAAAAGTGTTTAGGGACCCGGGTACTGCCCCAGGGGACATGTATCAATGAAAAAAAAAGTTTTTAAAATGGCCGTTTTTTCAGGAGCAGTGATTTTAAGAATGCTTAAAGTGAAACAATAAAAATTAAATATTCCTTTAAATATCGTGCCTGGGGGGTCCCCTTAGTCTGCCTGTAATGTAGTGCATTTTTCCCATGTTTAGAAAAGTACTGCAGCAAAATTACATTTCTAAAGGAAAAAATGTCATTTAAAATTCCTCACGGCTGTAATGTATTGCCAGATCCCGGCAGTATACATAAAAAATCATTTAAAAAAACAGCCTGGGTTTCCCCCCCAGTCCATACCAGGCCCTTCGGGTCTGGTATGAATATTAAGGTGAACTCCACATCAATTTTTTTTTTTTTAAATGGCACGAGGGGCCCCTCTATTTCAAAAATTGTAATTACATACCCCTGTTAAACAGAGGCAGAAAAATTGGGCCTTAGGGGTTGGTGGTGCGAGAACACTAACTCCTTACAGTTACTCTTGTTGGTTGCAGGAACGGTCCCTACTGTTAAATATTATTTCAGAGGCTGCCTGCCCTCTTTTAGTGGACTGTGAGTGTCTGCCTCTCCTTGGAGGCCTTCCAGACATGATGGTTTGTTTTTTTTAACACCGCATTACAGTGTTTTATATACTGTGTACACCGCCTGAAGTGTATTTGAAACTGTACACACTGTATTATATACCAAAGCATTCCCCTATGACGGGATTTTTAAGGCCCTACCATGAATGATACAATATAAATACAAAAATAATTTTATTACAAAAATAATAAAAAGACAATAAATTAACAAAATATACAAATCAAATACAAACAATATGTACAATTGGATACATCAAAAGCAAAAACATGTAGTTTTGGATACAAATTGCATAACAATGGAAAGAAAGCCAAAAATTGAAATGTAATAAGTCTCACTGAACCGACGCGTTTCAGAGAATCCTTCATCATGGTTCACCAAGTGAGAGTTACCATCTAAGGGATTACAGAGTTAAAAAGAGTAATTAACATCACACACAAATCAGATGATGATCTGATTTGTGTGTGATGTTAATTTTTTTTGTATTTATATCGTATCATTCATGGCAGTGCCTTAAAAATCCCGTCATAGGGGAATGCTTTGGTCTCTTTCAGACTCATGGGATGTGGCACACCCCTTTTTCAACTACTCTCTGTCAGAGTCTCTCTTCTTCCACTGTATTATATACTGTGTACACTGCATGCACTGTATATATACTGTATATATAGGCTACGCTGAATGCACAGTATTTATATATTTATTGTGTTCATTAGTTTACATGGCAGAATTTCTTGGCCATTTTTCAGAGAATATGAATGATAACTCAAAAACTTTTCTTTCACTCATGGTTAGTGTTTGGCTAAAGCCATTTATTATAAATCAACTGTGTTTACTCTTTTTAAATCATAATCAAAACAGAAACTACCCAAATGACCCTGATCAAAAGTTTACATACCCCAGTTCTTAATACCGTATATTGCCCCCTTTAACATCAATAACAACTTGACACCTTTTGTGTTATTTGTAACTTTATTCTGCTGTAGTCAATGGCAGGTCGACTTGGCCTTGTGTTTGGATCCTTGTCATGTTGGAATGTCCAAGTACATCCCATGCAAAGCTTCCTGGCTGATGAGTGCAAATGTTTCTCCAGTATTTTTTGATAACATACTGCATTCATCTTGCCAACAATTTTGCCAACAATCCACCTTTCGCAGTAGGAATGGTGTATCTTTCATCATAGGCCTTGTTGACTCCTCTCCAAATGTAGTGTTTATGGTTGTGGCCAAAAAGCTCAATTTTGGGCTCATCACTCCAAATGACGTTGTGCTAGAAGGTTTGAGGCTTGTTTCTGTGCTGTTTGTCGTATTGTAAGCAGGATACTTTGTGGCATTTGCGTAGTAATGGCTTTCTTCTGGTGACTCGACCATGCAGCCCATCTTTCTTCAAGTGCTTCCTTATTGTGGATCTTGAAACAGCCACACCACATGTTTTCAGAGAGTCCTGTATTTCACCTGAGCTTATTTGTTGGTTTTTCTTTGCATCCCAAACAATTTTCCTGGCAGTTGTGGCTAGAATTTTAGTTGGTCTACCTGACCATGGTTTGGTTTCAACCAGTGGTGGCTGGTGCTCAAAATGTTTGGGGGGTGCAAACAAACTGAAAAATTCTGAAAAAACCCATCAATTGCAGCCTCACTGTGCCCATCAAACGCAGCCACTGTGCCCATCAAACGCAGCCACTGTGCCCAAACGCTGCCACTGTGCCCATTAAATGCTGCCACTGTGCCCATCAAATGCTGCCACTGTGCCCATCAAATGCTTCCACTGTGACATCAAATGCTGCCACAGTGCCCATTGAATGCATCCACACTGTGCCCATCAATTGCTCCCACTGTGCCATCAAATGCTCCCACTGTCACCATCTAATGCAGCCACTGTGCCCATCGAATACAGCCACTGTGCCCATCGAATGCTGCTACTGTGCCCGCCCGTCGCCTGCCCGGCACATACTCTGTCTCGGTGGGGCAGCGGGTGACGGCGGCGGACAGCAAGCAGTGTCCTCCATGCTCCTCCATGGCTTCCAATCATGTCATTTCAGCCAATCAGGTGACGGGTAACAGACCCGAGCACCTGATTGGCGGAGAGGAAGTTCAGTGTTAGGAAAGCCAATATTAATTTGCTTTTCTAACACACCTGGGTGAACTGCGAGCGCCAGGCATGGCTCTCGCTGTTTACCATTTTTTTTACGCCTATTAGAGCCTGTGGTTCATTGATAAAAACGGCATGGGAATTCCCCAAAGGGGAACCCCGAACCAAAATTAAAAAAAAAAAATGACGTGGGAGTCCCCCTATATTCCATACCAGGCCCTTCAGGTCTGGTATGGATATTAAGGGGAACCCCACGCCAAAAAAAAAAAAAATAACGGCGTGGGGTCCCCCCAAAAATCCATACCAGACCCTTATCCGAGCACGCAACCTGGCAGGCCGCAGGAAAAGAGGGGGGGACGAGAGTGCGCCCCCCCCTCCTGAACCGTACCAGGCCACATGACCTCAACATTGGGAGGGTGCTTTGGGGTAGCCCCCCAAAACACCTTGTCCCCATGTTTATGAGGACAAGGGCCTCATCCCCACAACCCTGGCCGGTGGTTGTGGGGGTCTGCGGGCGGGGGGCTTATTGGAATCTAGAAGCCCCCTTTAACAAGGGGACCCCCAGATCCCGGCCCCCCCCTGTGTGAAATGGTAAGGGGGTACAAAAGTACCCCTACCGTTTCACTAAAAAACTGTCAAAAATGTTAAAAATGACAAGAGACAGTTTTTGACAATTCCTTTATTTAAATACTTCTTCTTTCTTCTATCTTCCTTCATCTTCTGGTTCTTCTGGCTCTTCTAGTTCTTCCTCCGGCGTTCTTGTCCAGCATCCCCTTGTTAAAGGGGGCTTCCAGATTCCGATAAGCCCCCCGCCCGCAGACCCCCACAACCACCGGCCAGGGTTGTGGGGATGAGGCCCTTGTCCTCATCAACATGGGGACAAGGTGTTTTGGGGGGCTACCCCAAAGCACCCTCCCAATGTTGAGGGCATGTGGCCTGGTACGGTTCAGGAGGGGGGGGGCCGCACTCTCGCCCCCCCCCCCCCTCTTTTCCTGCGGCCTGCCAGCTTGCGTGCTCGGATAAGGGTCTGGTATGGATTTTTGGGGGGACCCCACACCGTTTTTTTTTGGCCGGGGTTCCCCTTAATATCAATATCAGACCTGAAGGGCCTGGTATGGAATTTAGGGGGACTCCTACTTCATTTTTTTTTTTAAATTTTGGTTCGGGGTTCCCCTTTGGGGAATTCCCATGCCGTTTTTATCAATGAACTTCTATGTGTATTGTCGGCAATGCAATAGCCACGGTAGTTTTAAATGAGTTTTTTCCTTCAAAATGTCATTTTGCTGTCAGACTGTTCTAAACACAGGAAACATGCGCCCCTTTACAGGCATACTATAGACACCCCCCAGGTACGAAATTTAAAGGGATATTACCCTTTTATTGTTTGACTTTAAGCATTATTAAAATCACTGCTCCTGAAAAAACAGCTGTTTTTAAAAAAATTTTTTGCATTGATCCATGTCCCCTGGGGCAGGACCCAGGTCCCCAAACACTTTTTATGACAATAACTTGCATATTAGCCTTTAAAATTAGCACTTTTGATTTCTCCCATAGACTTTTAAAGGGTGTTCCGCGGCATTCGAATTTGCCGCGAACACCCCAAATTGTTCGCTGTTCGGCGAACTTGCGAACAGCCAATGTTCGAGTCGAACATGAGTTCGACTCGAACTCGAAGCTCATCCCTACTCACCATTATATAAAAACAATGTTAAGCCTCATCTGGAAATGTATTTGGAATGTGGGGGAAAAGCCAGTTGTTCCAGAAATAATCTAATTCCACATAAAAAGGTTGGGGGTGCTGGCCTAGTGGATCTAGATGACTACCTTTGAGCACTTAGATTAGACCACCATAAATATTGGTTCTAGGAAAACAACAAACCACTGTGGGTAGAAAAAACAAGAACCCCAACGAATGACCTTACAGCATTCCTCCTGTGTGACACTTGAACTCCTTGGGAAATCCGAACCCCCCCCCCCCCACATGCAGGTGTCAATACAGGTGTGGAGATGCCTCCTAAACCAAACACACACTAATGCCCCGACGGAACAGCTCGGTCTGGTAAAATTAGCGTTCGGAATGGATAGAGCACTTTCGTCAGGCTACAATCTTTCAAATTGATTAATAAAGTGCACTCTCTTCTTCTTTATAATGCAGGAAGAACAAAGTAGTTTTGCTGCTGTTATTCACACAGAGTTCTCACAAACTTCTTTCTCTATTATTTATCGTGATTCCCTCAATATATTATGATTCGTCACATCTGACCAAAAATCTATATAATTTTTTTTTGTGTTTTTTTTTTTTTAAAGCCTGATGTGATTTTTTTTTGGTTTGTATTTTTTCAAGGCTAATCTTGTTTTTTTTTGTGTTTTTTTAGTTATTTAACATCCAGAATATTTTTGTGTGTGTTTTGTGTGTCAAGTTACCACAAAACCATTATTATCTTGTATTATTTAATCTCAAGGAGGTTGCTTGATGTTGGTGTCTCTTGTTAATTTCACATTGTATTTTGAAATGTACCTGAATCCTCACAAACAAACTGTCCTTTTTGAATGAAAACACACATAGGCGAGTCTAATTGAAACAAAAAACCTTTATTAAGTGCTCAGAACCAAACAAAGAGGGAGGCAATGCTGGAGAAACAGCAGAAATTGGTGAAGCCTTTGACCCCCGGGGCACACATCAATTATTTTATTGCAAAATTGGTGGCCTGAGGAGTCCATATATAAGGGGAGTGCAGTCTGGTCCAGAAGTCCCAGAGATCATGAAGGCAGCAGATGACATCTGTGTCCCCAGGCTTTGGTCATACAAGAGCCTGCATCTTTTGTCAGACCAGACTGAACCCAGGGCCATCACTCTCTGGTCTTCCTTCCACGCTTCCTTCCATGCTGTGGTTGTAGTGGTGTAGTTGTGGCAGGAGGAGGAGGATGTTCCAACTCAATCACGTGGGTATTGGGTGTGATTTTGCCCCTCACCCCCCTTAGTTAAGACTTTATAAAGAAGGTCCTCACACAGCTGGCGTTGGCCCTCCTGCATGCCCTGCAGTTTGGTAGTAGCCATGCAGGCAAAGGCCTCTTCAGGAGTGGGGGTGGCTCTGAGGTATGCAGAAGCCTCCTGAATCAGCCTGAGTGCTGAATCCTGCATGTGACTCCCCTTCCTGGGTCTTTTGTTTGGAAGGCAGAGGGGAGGAACCTGCGATTCGGTCAGGTTCCTACTGGTCCCAGGCTTCTCCTGGCTGCCACATAGCCCCGCCTCCACCTGGCTGCCACTAACCCCCGCCTCCTCCTGGCTGCCACATTCCACAGCCTCCTCCTGTGTGCCACATTCCAGAGCCTCGTCCTGGCTGAGGTCTTCCTGTGTATGAAAAAGAGACATAGTTTTAGTTTTTACTTCATCTATCACACACAATTTTCATATCATGACTGTTGCAAATTGAATGTTAACAAATATAAAAGACTATCATTCTGAGCCCAGCATTTTTCATTCTTGTCCCAATTATGTTTGCCTACTACTGTCTATTGATATGTAAACTCCTTTATTAAATCAGCAATTAGTGATCAATAATAACATCTAGTAACGATCATTTCTTTATTGACCAGAAATCTGTAGAAGAATGCTATACCTGGCTCAAGCTGGCCTCCTCCACTTCTTCTTGGTTGGACGTCCCAGGTTGAACATCGGAAGCCTCAGCTGGGGTGGAAGGAAGAGTGGAAGGAAGGGTTGAGAGGGATTCCCTGACTCCAGTCTGGTCTGACAAAAAACGAAGTCTCTCATAGTACCACAGTCTGGGGACATAAACGTCATCTGCTGCAGCTCCGGATCTCTGGGAATCCGTGACCTTCTTGCGCTCCCTAAGATATGTGCTCCTCAGGCCACCAATTTTGGCTTTTAAATAAGGGATGGTTGCTGTGGGGACCACCGGCTTCACCAACTCCAGCAGTTTCTCCAGCGCTGTTTGCCTCTTTTGTTTATGATTATAATGTGGATGTTTCACTTGCCACAGACAGGGCAGCTCCCTGTACTTGTCTATGAACAGGGGAGGAAGTTGTGGTCATTGAAGCCATCCATTTTCTCTGCAAGACACAACACAAGACAAACCCTAATGTCAGGAAAAACTCTCCTAATCTTGTTACAATATAGGCCTCAATCTAGAAGTAGTATAGGCCCAAGTTTAGATTTTACCTTCGTTATCTCGATCGGCGCCTCCGATACTCCTTCCTCCGCTTACAGATCGTACGTACTATGCACGCGTGTTACGCTTTATACACATTGCGCATGCGTGAAACTCCGCCTGCCCCTGATGTTCTTTCTATTCTATTCCCCGCCCCTTCTCATTCGGCGCAGTGGGGGAAGAGCACATGGCGGAGACACAGCAGGTGTCAGATAATTACAGCAACAAGGAGGAGGGCGAGGAAAGCCCGGAGCCGGAAACGTCCCGATCCAGAAGGAGACGATTTAAGGCCTCAAATATGTCCTTTAGGGAGATGTTGAAGAAGGCCGACTATGACTGGAAGTATGGACCTTACCCCAACCCCAATGTCCGAAAGGCCAAGATCATGGCGAAAGTGGTCAAGAGTCTGCACTGGAATTCGGTCTACGACGATCGAAAGATCAGCTCAGGAAACAGTGGTCGGACCTAAAATTAAGAGAGCACGAGCAGAACAGAAAGATCCGGAGAGTGCTGCAAAAAAGTAAGTAGTTGTGCTGTGTTCCTATTCTTTATGCTTATTACGTTCGTGCTGCTCCATGTGCTTTTCTTAACAACATGGTCACCTGGTCTTCACCTGGCTGCTGTTTCTGGCTGGGATGGGATTATTCACCTCAGCCCCGGGTGAGATGATCATCCTTGTCCCTCTTCTTCCTTTAGATCCTAGGTTGGGCGCCACCATTTGGCCGCACTGTAAGTTACACACCTTTATTTTGAGAGATTGTTTCTCCGTTTAAAGGATATCCCTACTCATAAATATTACTGATTTATTTTCAGAGCATCTTACTCCTAATGATTGGCAAGAGCCATGAAATGTGCGTCGAGTTATATCAAACTGATGCTTTAAACAATTTTGGCCTACCATGAAAAATCGATCATGTTCATTGAACTTTTATGAATGGATGAGTGTCCTTTTGTAATTAATATGTTTATTTATTATTTTGTACTTTCTTCTGTATAATTGTTTTATATTTATATTTATGCAAATGTATTACACTGGATTGTGTCCTGTATTACAGATTGACACTTTCCTTAATGTAATCTGCTATTTCTTAATAAATTGAACAACCCAATGACTTGCCTCATACAAAGTCCCATTTCCTTTCTCCTTCTTGTTGTATACATATTAGGGATGGAGGCTTGTCATTGCTACAATTATGTTGTGTTAGGTCGCATCTACTATATTGCCAAATTAGGGTAGAAGATACCCACTTTTACAGCGACCTACCACACCTTAACATCAATAGTTTATTATTCATCCACCTTTACATTTCCCCTACAATGAGTTATTTTCCTTTTTAAACCTTCATATCATCATACACATTTATAACTCTATACTCTGGTTTCCCTTACAATTAGCAAATTCTTTTCAAATACCTTCATATCATCATATACATTTATAATTTTATATTCTGGTTTTCCTTGTCAGCAATTTGACACTCTATGGGATACAATATAGTGTACTTCCTTGTTCGGCCATGGATGGCCCCCCTTATCGTGGGGAGTGGGGGTGATGGGGTACTTTGTCTGATCCCGGGGTTGCGATGCATGGCAGTCTTTTCCCTTCCTCCCCACTTATTCCTTATACAGGTTGGGGGCTGGGGCCTTGCCTCCTATGCATCGGCATCATGATTGAATGCTCTGCTCAGTGCATTTACCTGCCTGGGCATTGAGCATACTCCCTCTCTCCACCCTATTGGGGCTCATGGTACTGGGGGGGGGACCCGCCCTATGCCTGATATAAGCTGCTCAGGCTGGCCAGCTGACCATTTTACATCAACCTTTCACACAAGCAGGACAGCAGCTATGTCTCCAGTCACAGACCCACACACAAGGTAACTTTATTTGTTTCATACTCATCACCACATTCCTTTGGGTCTATTCTTAGCTTTCACATTACACAGTCCATGATCCACTTTTGATTTGGATACAATCACTTATTTTCTTATTTCATTTTGCGGGTTTGTTTCATTGTTTTTTAGTTCATACATTTTATCACAACACTATTCATCACTTCACTCATCTACTGATATAGGCTCCACTCATTACTTACACACATTCATTTCACATGGTCTCATTTTCTTACCATTGCAGAGCAGTATGGACTGATAAGCACACACCAGAACCACATGGTTGTGACATGGTCACCTGTTCTTCACCTGGCTGCTGTTTCTGGCTGGGATGGGATTCCTCACCTCAGCCCCGGGTGAGATGATCATCCTTGTCCCTCTTCTTCCTTTGGATCCTAGGTTGGGCGCCACCATTTGGCCGCACTGTAAGTTACACACCTTTATTTTGAGAGATTGTTTCTCCGTTTAAAGGATATCCCTACTCATAAATATTACTGATTTATTTTCAGAGCATCTTACTCCTGATGATTGGCAAGAGCCATGAAACGTGCGTCGAGTTATATCAAACTGATGCTTTAAACAATTTTGGCCTACCATGAAAAATCGATCATGTTCATTGAACTTTTATGAATGGATGAGTGTCCTTTTGTAATTAATATGTTTATTTATTATTTTGTACTCTCTTCTGTATAATTGTTTTATATTTATATTTATGCAAATGTATTAAACTGGATTGTGCCCTGTATTACAGATTGACACTTTCCTTAATGTAATCTGCTATTTCTTAATAAATTGAACAACCCAATGACTTGCCTCATACAAAGTCCCATTTCCTTTCTCCTTCTTGTTGCTTTTCTTAACTGTTATTCAGTTTAAAATGGCAACTTTCATGTTCCTGGGCACATTATTCGTTCGTAAAAAACATTGCTCGTTCGGCCTAGAAAACACCATTGTTTTGGCCATATGCATTTGCCCACATTTTTTATGGCCTACTTGTCTGCAAATAATTTGGTTATGTAGATTAGTTTGTAACTAGAATGAAATGCAAACTAGATTCTGTGTAAGTAAAAAATTCAGAAGGGAGGAAAAATCAAAAGCACCACATCCCAAAATATACAATTTGAAATGGAAAGGGACATTGAGGCCTTAGATTGGCCCCAGGGACTTTAAACGGTGCTAGGATCAAATAAGGTAAAGAGCATAGAATAAAATAAAATAAATTTTATTTAACAATCTTTAAAAAAACAGACATTGGCTAAAGACAACATATAGAGCTAATGAAGTAATTCATCAATACAGAAGTTAATACCACTCTCTTAACATGTTTCGCTTTCCTTCTTCAGGAGATATACTGTGATATTATGGTCAACTATAAAAATAGAAAAAGATATATATGTAAACAAATGTCTGCTTGTAAATTGCGATCATGAATATATATTGATTTAATCATAGGGGAAATATGAAAAATACAGAAATATATATGTATATACATATCATACATCAAAAAAAGAGAGAAAAAATATAGATACAACGTACATGTATCCAAATATGTGTATCAAAATGCATGTGTAAAAAAAAATAAAAAATAAAAACACCAATCAAACAACCACCCCGTCATAATTTGCTTTAATTAGTCTAACCTGTAGAAAAATGATAATAAAAAAATATATAGAGATTTGAGCGACGGTAGATATTCTGCTCCTCAGTCCCCACCTCACGGAAAAGGCATGCAGAGAGGGATAAAAATTCTGGAGGTAAATGAACCACTCTAAAGAGGAGAAAAATCAAATACATGGGTATTATAGTCATATCAGTGTAGATAAAGTTGACTGGTGATAGTATTTTGGGAATAAAATCCTAAATGGGAAAATAAAAAAGTACCTCTAATAGAATCAATTCATAAGTAGCAAAGGGTTACATCCAACAGATGGTAAAGAGCTAAATTGCTGTGTATGTAGATGGACGGTTCCTATGCTGCAGTAGAATAGCAGTCGAAAAGTGGGCAGTATACAGGGCCGGAGCGCCCACAAACAACTGGTGGGTGAACCAGACCTGAAGGTACGTCTGCAGACTAACCACAAAGAACCTAGAGATATAGACATATTATATTTTCCCATTTAGGATTTTATTCCCAAAATACTATCACCAGTCAACTTTATCTACACTGATATGACTATAATACCCATGTATTTGATTTTTCTCCTCTTTAGAGTGGTTCATTTACCTCTAGAATTTTTATCCCTCTCTGCATGCCTTTTCAGTGAGGTGGGGGCTGAGGAGCAGAATATCTACCGTCGCTCAAATCTCTATATATTTTTTTATTATAATTTTTCTACAGGTAAGACTAATTAGAGCAAATTATGACGGAGTGGTTTTTTGATTGGGGTTTTTTTTTTTGAGTTTTTTTTTTTTTTTTACACACGCATTTTGATACACATATTTGGATACATGTACGTTGTATATAAATTTTTCTCTCTTTTTTTGATGTATGATATGTATATACATATATATTTCTGTATTTTTCATATTTCCCCTATGATTAAATCAATATATATTCATGATCGCAATTTACAAGCAGACATTTGTTTACATATATATCTTTTTCTATTTTTATAGTTGACCATAATATCACAGTATATCTCCTGAAGAAGCTTAGGAAAGCGAAACATGTTGAGAGAGTGGTATTAACTTCTGTATTGATGAATTACTTCATTAGCTCTATATGTTGTCTTCAGCCAATGTCTGTTTTTTTAAAGATTGTTAAATAAAATGTATTTTATTTTATTCTATGCTCTTTACCTTATTTGATCCTAGCACTGTTTAAAGTCCCTGGGGCCAATCTAAGGCCTCAATGTCCCTTTCCATTTCAAATTAGATTCTGTGTAAGGAGAAGACACTCAGCAGCAGTTTTCACATCTGGACGCTGGAGTACTAGTGTGGGACACATGAACACCCTTTTTATTAGGGGGCCCACACAGGTGCTCCAGTGTATACTATAGGGGTGTCTCCATCTGTGAAGCTTGTACAAAACAGGTAAAGTATTGAAGCTTGACAAAGGACACTAAAAATTCTACATATTGGAACTCTGCCAAAATAGACAATTGTACCCCACTTCCAAGCAATGTTTCATATTCCTATTTCTGCCATCAAATATCTGTGTGTTAAGTATACCTATTTTTTTTACATAGGGGATAAAAGACTCGGAGGACACCCATCATCCGAGGAGACCACAGACCCCCCACCTCTGGAAGAAGGGGGAATCCACCCAAGCCAAGCAGAGCAGGAGGAGGAAGACGTGGTGGAAATGAGCACCACATCAGGTGAGTGTCTGTGACCACAGGCTCAGGTAAGAGATGGATGCTGGCATATTTATAATACATGGTGTTTTTTTGTTTCTATCTTTTTAGGTGATCGTGATGTTGTGGATCCAGGGCATTTCACCTCGGAAAGTGCACAGATCCTGATTGGGGAGATCATGGGGTGTAATAGGAACTTGGAAAACATCCTGAAAAACATCAATGATGTTCAACAAAAAATGAAGAACATCATTGATGTTTTAGGGCGAGTTTAAAACCCCTCAAAATCCCTTTTTTCTTGGCGCTTTTTGTGAGCTAAAAATTTTTACCATTTTTTGACATATTTGCGAAAAGCTAAATTTTGAAGAGGCACACAGTGTGTAAACATGTGCTATCTGCCATCACGGGAGATCAATGGATGCGTTTTGGGGGTGCAACCCCTTCCTCAATAATAAAGTAGCTGTGAGGAAGGGGTTGCACCCACAAAACATGTCCCTTGATCCCCTGTGATGGCAGTTAGCACATGTTGACATTCGGCAATTGGTGTGCATCTTCAGCTTTTCTAGGGGTGACTTCACCCCATCTGAACGCAATATCAAACACAGTTTGTAAATACTCATGTCTGATATTAGAAAAAACACAAAGTTTCAGCGCTCAAGGACAGAACCAGTATGCAGCCTCCCCTGGATCACGCCTCCTAAAAGGAGGGTGAAATAAGATAACTATGAAAAGAGGGGTAGGGGTATGTGGTGCTCTCTATGACGGGGTATCCTGTAGGGTGTAAGTGCTCTAAACCTCTAAACAAATATATTATTTAATTATTATTTAAACCATGTGAAAACCTACACCTCATATTGTTTTTTCTAGTACTTTGTGTTTATTATGCTACATTATATTTCAATATGAGGTGTAGGTTTTCACATGGTTTAAATAATAATTAAATAATATATTTGTTTAGAGCACTTACACCCTACAGGATACCCCGTCATAGGGAGCGCCACATAGTCTTACCGCTCTTTTCATAGTTATCATGTCTGATATTGCCTTCAAGTTCTACCAAATGTGAACTTTGTAAGTTCAAGATTTGTGTCTTTCTTGTTGGTTTTAAACATGCCTGTTTTATCTTAAATGGACATTTCTACTTTTTCTAATGTGACCCCAAAAATTGTTATACAACAAACATGTTGGTTTGTTTTAAAAACCTTTTCTAAATGCACATGTGTTTGTGCTGGTATTAAAAAGTTTGATAATCAAGAATGTGTGGATTATTGTTTCAACGCTCCAAAACTTTTGTTGAGCTGTAATTGGTGTTTTCTGTGACAATGGGGGTTATTTCCTAAGGGAAAATCCACTTTGCACTACAAGTGCAGTTTCAAGTGCACTTGTAGTGCAAAGTGTCTTTGCCTTTAGTAAATAACACCCAACAATGCTTTGTAAAGTTAAACAATCATGCCATTTTCAGGACTCACCACATTTCTGTCAGGGTCAGCTAAAAGAAACACAAGCAGTAAATGTCACCAAAGATTTTAGTAGTTAAACTTTTTTTTTATTTGAAAAAGGTTTCAGACATTGTCTGGCATATTGATAGCCCCCCTACCCGTAAAGTTTTCAAGGTATCTTAGATGGACATCACGGGCACTCAGGGGGGGCAAGCCAGGACAGCCACTTTCAAGCGCTGTCAGGGTTGGTTCATTTTGAATTCCAGCCTCAGGCCCAACTAAGCAAGCATCGTTGGCAGAATGTTGCCGTAAAAAGTTGTGTAGAACACAGCACACCAGGATGATATGATTCAGTTTGTACTCCGACATGTGTATGGGTGTAAGAAATAGGGGGAACCGGCTGGTCATGATTCCAAACGTGTTCTCCACCACTCTTCTGGCTCTGGCCAGCCGGTAATTAAAAACCCTCTGGTCCGGGGTGAGGGTCCTCATCGGGAATGGCCACATAAGATGGTCCCCCAGCGCAAACGCTTCATCTGCAACAAAGACGAATGGCAGTCCTTCTACGTTGTCTTCTGGAGGTTGCAAGTCCAAGCTGCCATTCTGGGGACGCCTGTAGAACTCCGTTTGGGTGATGACTCCACCATCGGACATCCGGCCATTCTTCTCCACGTACACATACAGGAACTCGTAAGTAGCCGACACCACCGCCAACATCACAATACTATTGAACCCCTTATAGTTGAAATAGTATGACCCCGAGTTGGGTGGTGGGATGATGTGGACGTGTTTCCCATCAATTGCCCCTCTGCAGTTAGGAAAGTCCCACTGCTGGGCAAAGTGGGAGGCTACAGTCTGCCATTCCTGTGGCGTGGAAGGAAACTGTGGAGTCAAACAAGAAAAACAAATTAGTCATTTTGCACATAAACATGGAAAGCAGATTAGACACAAATATTCTTGGCCAACATCATGATAACATTTATTTGAGGGAGTTTTTAAAGACCAAAGTATAAGGTACACCTATCAGATCCCCCCCCCCTCTCATGGGCCATTTCTAACATTTTAGGGGGGGAGCTCTTGGACAGTTAACCCTCTCCACTTCATTGAGAGATGAATGCCTAAATAATGGGTATTACTTTGGCCAGCCTCTCCTTAGTTACACTATTGGCAGCCCACTGGACAGGTAAGAAGTGTCATAATACAAAGATATAAATGCACATTGTACACATTTTAGCACATTTGGACATTCTGCTATTACCTATCAAGATAATAATAGGATACAAAAACTTTAAACAGTACCATTTGAAAGTATACAGGCAGGCCCTTACACTACATGCTTTGGGGAATTCATCCATAAATCTGACCTCAAAAGAGATGGCTATAGTGTGTATGGATTTGGCAAAGTCAGCAGATAGATGATTGAGGATAGATAGAGAATTGTTATCAGTTGACTTAGCAGTTGGGGGGAGGGAGGGTTCCAAATGAGTTGGGGACCCCCTAAAAAAAGCCTCTGGCCTGAATTTAAAGCACAAATCACATTTAAAAACATTTTAGGGGGTGTTTGGGGTAAAGCACTACTATGGAGCTGATAAAATACATTGTTAAGTGACTACATGAGGTGAATATAGGGCCAGGGGACCATGCTGGGGAGGTTAGTGAAGGCAAATATGTATGAAGGACAAAAAAAAAATTACATAACAATCCAGCATGCATGAGGACAAAGGGGACATTCACAGCATATTACAATCACGGTAATTAGGGGAATGAGGAAAGAAATACAATATATTAGCAAACATTAAATAAAATAAAATGTGATATTAAAGGATACAAATCTTACCTTAATATACTTCTTCTGCAGGACCTGGATGATGGCAGAACAGGTCTCTGGGATAATGATTCCCAGAGCCTGGGGGGAGATGCCTGTCGAGAACTTCAAGTCCTGAAGGCTTCTCCCCATCGCCAATTACCGCAGGGTGGCGACTAGCCTCTGCTCTGGAGTGATGGCTTGCCTCATGCAGGTATCCTTTCTGCTAATATAAGGGGTCATCAAAGCCAACAAACAGTGAAATACGGGGTCCGTCAACTGGAGAAAGTTTCTGAAATCATCAGGATTATTCTTACGGATCTCACGGAGCAAAGGCATGTGACAGAGCTGGTCACGCTGAAGCAACCAATGCTTGGTCCATGAACTCCTCCCCACCCTGTTCATGGACTGGACTTGTGTCAAGGTCAGGACCCCAACAAAAAGCACCCGCACAGCACGAACTCTACGAGGAGTACATATACGCAACATGGCTAGAAAATGGTTAGCTGCTCAGAACGAAGTAACAGAACGCACTGAAGAACAGCAAGGCCTGTGAAGAGCGACCTGAAAAACAGTAACGAACGAACAAGAACACAATGACAAGAGTCAATGGTACTCGCTGCACGCACTGAAGAGCAGATACAAACCCACAAGCACAAACTGAACAGCAGAAAACGATCTGAAAACCACGAGTCTGAAAAAGCGTGAATCGTCTCTCACCAAACTTTTACTAACACGAGATTAGCAAAAGGAGTCCAAAGGGTGCCACGCTTGGTTCTGAACTGGCCTTTTCTAGTCTCGTCGTACGTGGTGTACGTCTCCGCGTTCTTGGCGATCAGAAATTCCGACAACTTTGTGCGACCGTGTGTACACAAAAACAAGTTTGAGCCAACATCCGTCGGAAAAAATCCATGGATTTTGTTGCGGAATGTTCGATCAATATCCGATCGTGTGTACGAGGCATTACACATGTGAGATACAATACAAACTACCCGTTGACCTCCTAGAAGCTAAAATTCCCATGATCTCAGTAAAATCACTCTCAAAGTACGGTATTCTACATATACAAGAATTCTCCAATGATATGAAACCTAAATCTAAAGAACAAATAATGACAGAGTATAAAATACAGAGCAACGTGATCTTTACTTGTATACGCATATTACATTTCCTAAAGGTACACCCAATATCAACTAAAAAAGTACCGGCCACAGCATGGCACTTTTACTCATACTAAGCCTCATATAAAAGGAATAACACTATTCTATAATCTCTCCCAAGATAAACAAGTATTAAAAAAAACACAATTCGAAAATGGGAAACAGAAATGGGTACCACTTTCTCAGATGCTCAATGGCAATATGCCTTCAGAGAAATCCATAAAGCTTGCCACTGTGTCAAACACTGGGAATTGACGAATAAAATAATAAACAGATGGCACTGTACCCCATTTAGACTCAAGAAATACTATCCAGATATGTCACCATTATGCTGGCAGAACTGCAGCCAAACAGGGAATCTGCTACACACATTCTTGGACTGTCTATGGACCCAAATTTTCAAATGAATTTCCTCGGTCACAGGAATTATAACCACTACTAACCCAGCACTTGCAATCCTCCACCTAGGAATAGAAAAAAGTTTCCTCCTCAATTCAGATCAGGTAAAACCCACATCCTACTTGAAACTTGTACCCTAATGCTTCGCAAATGGAAAGATAATTAATTCATAAATATTTCTGAAGTAATAAAATCTGTCCAACGTAACCATACCTTTGAACACCTCATTGCTATTGCTATATCCTTACAAAGGCCAAAAGGCATTACGAGGTACTCATGATGGCCTGTTCTGGTATTAAATGCAGTTTTCTACTCATCGCCCTCCTTAATCCTCACAAGATTGTATGCCATTCTCAAATCAGACTTTGTGAAAACCGTTGCTCCCTTGAAGCGGTCAAGTAACTCCGTAATCAACGGCATCGGATAGGCATTCTTAATCGTGAAACAATTAAGACCTCTATAATCAATACCTTTTTTTTTTTTTTTTTGGGCGGGGTTCCCCTTAAAATCCATACCAGACCTGAAGGGTTTTGAGGGGGACCCTACGCCATTTAAAAAAAAAAATGTGGCCGGGGTTCCCCTTAATATCCATACCAGACCTGAAGGGCCTGGTATGGAATTTAGGGGGACCCCCCACGTCATTTTTTTTTAAATTTTGGTTCGGGGTTCCCCTATGGGGAATTCCCATGCCATTTTTATCAATGAACTTTTATGTGTATTGTCGGACCGGCAATTCATTAATAGCCGCTAGTAGTTTTAAATGATTTTTTTTCCTTTGAAATGTCATTTTGCTGTCAGACTGTTCTAAACACGGGAAACATGCGCCCCTTTACAGGCATACTATAGACACCCCCCAGGTACGAAATTTAAAGGAATATAACACTTTTATTATTTCATTTTAAGCATTAATAAAATCACTGCTCCCGAAAAAATGTCAGTTTTTAAAACTTTTTTTGCATTGATCCATGTCCGCTGGGGCAGGATCCAGGTCCCCAAACATTTTTATGACAATACCATGCATATAAGCCTTTAAAATGAGCACTTTTGATTTCTCCCATAGACTTTTAAAGGTTGTTCCGCGGCTTTCGAATTTGTTGCGAACACCCCAAATTGTTCGCTGTTCGGCGAACTGGCAAACAGCCAATGTTCGAGTCGAACACGAGTTCGACTTGATCTCGAAGCTCATCATCAAGCTCATCATCAAAACTAAACACCTTACTATCCGAAATCTACACCGTAGAAACCCTAAATAAACAGTCGCCTACTGATACCTTGAAAAACAAACTCTCAATACTCAGAGAAAGTCTGAGGGAACACTTATCCCAACAATATGATAAACATCTCAACTAAATTACTATGCCAACGCTAACAGAGCAGGCAAATACTTAACCAACAGAATCAAAACAGCACGCACCAAATCCAGGATAGCACATTTAAAGCATCCCACTCTACAATACAAAATCACCAATCCACAAGACATAGCAAATCAATGTGCTATACAACTTAAACAAAGACACATCAACACCACGACCAACAAGAGAAAAAAATACAACAATTTCTACAAAAAATACATCTTCCGTCTCTCTCAAACAACCAATTAGAAGAACTAAATGCCCCATTCACAACTCAAGAAATAGAATCAGTTATAACTACACTACCAAATGGAAAATCACCAGGACCAGACGGTTTTAACTTCAATACATTCAAACACATACTATCACCATACATTCAAATGGTATTTACAAAAGCAACAGAATCATCATCATTCCCTCAAGAGATGCTAAGAGCACACATTGTAACCCTACCTAAGCCAGGAAAAGAACCTAACACCGGCCAATTTTAGGCCAATATCCCTCCTTAATTCGGATAGCAAAATATATGCAAACCTATTGGCCAGAAGGCTAACAAATATCATCCCCTCCATTATTCAGTGCAACCAGCTGGGATTTGTGAAGGGGAGACAAACTTCAGATGCTACGAGAAGAATTATAAATGTTATGCATTATACTGAACAAACTCTAACGCTTTCTCTGCTGCTATCCATAGACGCAGAGAAGGCCTTCGATAGAGTCCATTGGACATATATGTAAATGGCACCCAAATTTGACTTTAAGTGATCTATATTAACAGCAATCCTAGCTCTATACTCATGCCCTTCAGCACAAGTGTACACTTCAGGTCTCCTGTCCAAACCCTTTAGCATAACAAATGGGACCCGACAGGGATGCCCCTTATCGCCAAGCATATTTAACTTAATGATAGAGCCACTAGCAGAATCCATCAGAACACACGCATCAATCACAGGCTTTCAAATTGCTTCTCACACGCACACCATAAACTTATTTGCGGATGACGTCATCCTTCTTTTGACTAACCCGCTCACATCTCTAGCACAGGCACACAATATCCTATAGAATTTTGGAGATGTTTCCTATTACAAACTAAACTTCACAAAACCTCTAATTCTCAACATGGGAGTACCACCAAACACCCAATACATCTTACAGAAAAATCTTCCTTATACTTGGGCATTACATACTTTGGAATTACACTGACTAACAAAACCGCATCACTAGTTGCTGCTAATATCATACCACTAATATCAAACCACTAATGACCAAACTAGAAACCTAACTGAAAAATATTTCAAAGAAGGAACAATCCTGGCTAGGAAAAACAGCGGCCTTTAAAATGTCGATTTTACCACAAATACTATAAATATTCCTCACCATTATATAAAAACAATGTTAAACCTCATCTGGAAATTTATTTGGAATGGGGGGAAAAGCCAGTTGTTCCAGAAATAATCTAATTCCACATAAAAAGGTTGACCTTTGAGCAGTTAGATTAGACCACCATAAATATTGGTTCTATGAAAACAACAAACCACTAGTAGCTAAAATTCCTATGCTCTCAGTAAAATCACTCTCAAAGTACGGTATTCTATATATACAAGAATTCTCCAATGACATGAAACCCAAATCTAAAGAACAAATAATGACAGAGTATAAAATACAGAGCAACATGATCTTTACTTGTATACGCATATTACATTTCCTAAAGGTACACCCAATATCAACTAAAAAAGTACCGGCCACAGCATGGCACTTTTACTCATACTAAGCCTCATATAAAAGGAATAATACTAGGAATAACACTATTCTATAATCTCTCCCAAGATAAACAAGTATTAAAAAAAAAGACACAATTCGAAAATGGGAAACAGAAATGGGTACCACTTTCTCAGATGCTCAATGGCAATATGCCTTCAGAGAAATCCATAAAGCTTGCCACTGTGTCAAACACTGGGAATTGACGAATAAAATAATAAACAGATGGCACTATACCCCATTTAGACTCGAGAAATAATATCCAGATATGTCACCATTATGCTGGCAGAACTGCGGCCAAACGGAATCTGCTACACACATTCTTGGACTGTCTATGGACCCAAATTTTCAAATGAATTTCCTTGGTCACAGGAATTATAACCACTACTAACCCAGCACTTGCAATCCTCCACCTATGAATAGAAAAAAGTTTCCTCCTCAATTCAGATCAGTTAAAACCCACATCCTACTTGAAACTCGTACCCTAATGCTTCGCAAATGGAAAGATAATTAATTCATAAATATTTCTGAAGTAATAAAATCTGTCCAACGTAACCATACTTTTGAACACCTCATTGCTAAACATTATGCAATGCAAAACATTTGATAAAAATTGGTCAATTTGGACGGAGAACTATAGTAACATATGAAGCCTCCACAGGAATATTCATCTATATCAACAACATCCTTGAATATTGATGATGAATATATAACAATACGTAATGTGTGTATTGAACTATCTTATCTTATCTTATTGTACTGTTTTATTGATTTGTTAACAACTGTAAACTCAATAAAAATCTATTGAAAAAAAACATTGCCATATATGAGTAATGACATCAGCTGTATTTACAGCTCTTTTGCTTAAATTTTACTTTCGACCGGAGAATCTCCCGGATGACAGATAAATGAGCAGGTGTCACATACCTGACTGTGGAACCCAAGATAACAAGGGAGAGAACAAAGGAAGCGCCACCTAAATGCAGTATTAAAGCTGATTTTTAATGGGACGATATACATGAACACTCACAAGAAGTAGATAGGGTACAGGCTCATCTGTATGTATCGTCTTGGGAATTCCTTGGATCGGGAAATGGTTCGCACGACAGACATCTGTGTGGTGGCTCTCCGGGGACTTGTAAAATATGAGGATATCATCGAGATAAACCACCACACATAACTGCAACAAATTTTGAAGGACATCTTTGATAAATTCCTAGAAAACTGCCGGGGCCTTACAAAGACCAACAGACATTACGAGGTACTCATGATGGCCTGTTCTGGTATTAAATGCAGTTTTCTACTCATCGCCCTCCTTAATCCTCACAAGATTGTATGCCCCTCTCAAATCAAGCTTTGTGAAAACCGTTGCTCCCTTAAAGCGGTCAAATAACTCCGTAATCAACGGCATCGGATAGGCATTCTTAATCGTGAAACGATTGAGGCCCCCATAATCAATACAAGGTCTCAGTTCACCACTCTTCTTTACAACGAAGAAACCAGCACCAGCAGGAGATGAGTATTTGCGGATAAAACTTCAAGAAAGTGAATCTGCAACACACTCCTCCAAGACCAACAAAGGGTAAACCCGGCCACGAAGGGGTATGACACTAGGTTGAAGGTAAATTGGCCGGTGTGGAGGCAAACTACCAGCTTGACCTTTGTCAAAGACATCGCTAAAATCGCGGTACTCCTCTGGCAGGGAGGAGAGTGAAGAGGTGCACAGAACCTTGGCAAGAGCCTCAATGGCAAGTGGAGTGTCATGCAGCTGCAGCGGAATCAAGTGCTTCGATACAAAGGCAGCATCAATGAACAGGCTTGCAGCCCTAGAGTCGATTAGGGCCTGTATCTTGAGGGACGACTCAGCCCAAGAAAGGGTAACCAAAACCAGGGGCTTATCCTTCTGGATAACTGGGGATGAAACAACGCCACCTAAGGTCTGTCTGTGACAAGACCTCAAGGTTCGGGTGTTCCCTGGATGGGTAGGACAAAACTTCAAAAAATGACCTGTCTGGCCACAATAAAGGCACAATCTCTCCCTCCTCCTAAAGGTTCTCTCATCCGCAGAGAGACACGTGAAACCCAAGTGCATGGGTTCACCTTCACTGACAACTCGGTACCAGGAGGCATGGGAGGTGAGGGAGGCACGGGTGGGACTGCAAAGCTCGGTGACAAATGTACAAGAAGCTTCCGCAAGTGCTCCCTAAAAGAGAGTCTTTCTCTGAGTGTGGGGCTTCTATCTCATCCTTGATGGTATCTGCGAGACCATGAGAAAAAGCAGCCACGAGAGCCTCGCAACCTCTGCTGCCAGAGTACGGAATTCAATGGCGTAGTCCACAACAGTTGGATGGACATGAGGCACTTGGCAGCAGAAGCGGAGCGTGCGGAAACGTCAAATACCCTTTTAAACGAAGCCACAAACTCAGGGTAGCTCAAGATAACAGGATTTTGCATCTCCCATAGAGGGTTTGCCCAGGCCAAGGCTCTCTCAGAAAGCAGAGATTTCATGAAACCTACTTTGCTTCTGTCCGTGGGAAACGCCTGGGGCAGCATCTCAAAGTATATCTCAACCTTGAGAAACCCTCAGCATTGGACTGGATTGCCCCCAAATCGCTGGGGAAGCAGAGTGAAACCAGACATACCTCTTATAGAGGTAATACTCAAGGCGGGTGCCTGAACAGAGACTGGAGCAGCAGCAGGGTCAGCCTGCATCATAGGTTGTACCAAGGCGGCCAGAGTGAGAGATTCCAGGTGAGCCGTGTGACTCAGGAGCGTTTGTAACGCCATGGAAAATTGATCCATGCGGTGATCCAGTTTATCCAATCTGGAAAAAATATTACCAACAAGTGGATTGACTGCATCTTCTGAATTCATGGCTTTCACCTACTGTCAGAAACCATTAAATCAGGCTGAGACAAAAGTACAGTTGAATCACACTACTTTAATAATAAAAGTAAAAAGAACAAACGTAGTCAAAACATAGCCAAAGTTCAGTAACCGGAATGGATAGTCAGACAAGCCAAACATCAGGGATCAATGTAGTGGAACAGCAAGCAGGATCTGGAACCAGAAGGGATGTCAGCACAGCAAGTCTTGAACAGGATCGCAGGAGATAATTTCTGTGATGTTGACCAAGGTGAAGGCAAAGCTCCTCTGGACTGGACGGCTTAAGTAGGCAGGAATAACAACCAGAATATCATCAATAGCTGAGTAACTGTGGAGAGAGATGGGAGCTGGAAATTAGCCGAGAGCTAAGCGGCCAGCTCAGAGAAGGAAGGGCTGAGCCCAGCCCTGACATACCCTTCCTGAGCTGTATACCCTGAGCTGTATACCCTGAGCTGTGATGCTGAGCTCTATACCCTGATCTGTATACCCTGATCTGTGATGCTGAGCTGTATACCCTGATCTGTGATCCTGAGCTGTATACTTTGAGCTGTATACCCTGATCTGTGAGGCTGAGTTGTTTACCCTGAACTTTGAGGCTGAGCTGTATACCCTGAGCTGTGAGGCTGCGCTGTATACCCTGAGCTGTATACCCTGATCTGTGATGCTGAGCTGTATACCTTGATCTGTGATGCTGAGCAGTATACCCTGATCTGTAATGCTGAGATGTATACCCTGATCTGTGATGCTAAACTGTCTACCCTGATCTGTGAGGCTGAGCTGTATACTCTGTCCTGTGATGCTGGGGCTGTATACTCCTGACACTATGGGTGGAAGAAAGTGGAATACAGGTGACAGAGTGGGTGGATTCTATAAGGGGTTGGGCTTATGAGAAAAATACAACTTTCGGAAGTCATGTAACGTGTTGTATTCCCTGCATCCAATTTGCAGGACAGGCAATGGAGCTGGTTCACACACCTTCGGGGTGGCAGCAAAGCGCACAGCAAAAGGGTCCTGTGCATCTTTGGCTCCGTTTCAGGTCCGAATTCAGGCAAAAGTTCGGACCTCATTTGCCCGTGAAGCGAAGAACAGGGACGCACCGGACCCCCTGCTGCAAGCCACTCCGCATATAGTATGAACCCAGCCTAGCTGTTGTGTTCGGCTCTCAAAAGCTGTGTACTAATGATCAGATTATCGTATGATCGCTTCTAGTGCAGTATTTTTCATTAGATACTAGGCTAAAGCTATAGAAGGGAATGATGAATCGGACATTATAGCCAAACAGCAGCAAGAATTTTCACTTGTTCTAGATAACGTAACGTTTCAGGACAAAAGATTATCAGTACAGTTGTTTGATACAAATAATCTTGAATGCTGAAATTAGTATTCTTTAACCTTTTGTATCAACCATTCCATTATTTGAATGCTTCTGCTAGGTTCCTTAAAGCACAACTAAAGCTGGCTACGAAGATTTATATGTAAATTTATATGAACATTTGTACAAAACCTTTCAGTACATCCGATAGCTTGACAAATATTATTCAAAAGTACTAAAAGAGGAGCTCCAGTCTGGAAATAAATAAATAAAAGTCAGCAGCTACAAATCCCACGATGTTGGCACCCCTAGGCGATTCGTCAATTGGCTTTGGGTGCAGGAGCCGGCATTATAAATAAGGGAAACTAACAATGAAGCCTTCGGGCTTCACAGCCGGTTTTCTTACATGCGCGAGTTGTGCTGCACTTTTTGAATGCTCCCCCATCTTTTGGGACCTGTGTGTGTCCCAGAAGGCAGCAGGGGGGGGTCAGAAATGCTCGGAGATCGCTGCAGCGATCTTACTCGGAAGTGACGATGGGTACCTGTCAAAACCATGTACCGGCTCCCCCCTACCCCCCCAAAAAAAGTGCCAAATGTAGCAGGGGAGGGTGCGAACAAGCGGAGCTTTTTTGGTGGAACTCCGCTTTAAAAATGTTTTTTTTATATAACATTCAATTTTGGAATGAATGGACTTTTCCAAACAAAAACCACATAATCTGTTAGAAATTCATTCCTTTGAGAAAAGTTTTACTTCCTGCTGTTTCAATTTTTGCTGTCACTGCGGTGGAAAACATATGTCTATTTGAAGCCACTCACAATTAGAAAATCAAATGAATGCTCTTAAAACATAACATTTCGAACAAAATTCTACTAGTATTTGGCCAACCTAAAGGCCCCTCTATGGCAGTCTAAACAAGTACCAAATCCAGATGTGATACACAAAAACAAAAAAACTTTACGTTCCCTGACTAAGCCAAATCCAAAATTCATTTTTGTCCCACATGCCCCATGTCCATGCATTGCAGCTCAAAATGGGAGGGTTTTGAGGCAGTGCTGTCAAGGCAAAAAGCAGTGGGCAGGACTAGGTTTAGTTAGGTGCTGATTGACAAGCTACAGGTTTGTGAATCAGCAATGATAAATTGATGATAAATCTGATGTCCTTCCCAACATCTTCTCATCCCACTGTAGTGTAAGCAGACACAGCCTACGTGAGAGTGGCAACTCTGCTCCGAATTCTGGAGCAGTGCAGTATTGTTGCTACATTAAGACAGATAGCTGCACTGGTTGGACTTCACTGGCAGGATCAACATGCATTTGTGAGACTTCTCAAGAAAACTAAGAGAAAACTGTAAATGCAGATGCACCTATAATTATTTGCTGACCTGCATATTTTTTTAAATTGGAGAACATACTTCTATTTTAATCTCTCATAAGAAACAACTTAGAATGTCAGTAACATATCATCCTGTCAATGTATTTAATGATAAATAACCATTTCAACAAAATTTTAGTAAAGTGGCCAAGTAGTCGGAAAAGTGAATAGAATTCTAGGATGCATCACTAGAGGTCACGGCAGGAGAAAAGAAAACCTTGATTCCCCTATAAAGAGCTTTAATTAGACCTCATTTAGAACTAGAAAATGCATTTCCTGGAGAAAATGGGTGGGAATGCTGAATAGCTGAATTGCTAAAGCTAACTGGATGAATAGCTGAAATCTGTAAGAAAAAGTTAAAGAAGTGAGAATAGTTGGAAAAGTAGGAATGGTTTTAAAATAAACATGAATTTCATTTAAAAAGTTTAACACCACCACTAATGTATGAAATATGTGGAATATTTAAAGGTTTTTTTAAAAGCGTTTTGATCATTAATCCCCACACCTAATGAATAAGAGACAGTGTGAGAGAACCCTTCAAACAAGCCTTAATAAATCCACAACAGTACATGCTATCGAAACAGCGACTTCACCATTAGAGGCACACGGCCTTTGTGAACGTATTGGTATAAAATTTATGTTGATAAACTTAAAAATGTGGGCATGTCAGCGATTTAAAAAAGAAGTTGGCTGTGCGTTTCGCTGGGAAATGTGAAGAAATTCATACATCAAAACTTTCCCCGTCATATTGCCGCATCAAAACGGCCTCTTTCAAATTTGCCCCATCAAAACTGCCCCATCATATTGCCACCATCAAAACTGCCCCCATCAAAACTGACCCCATCATATTGCCCCATCAAAACAGCCCCCATCAAAACTGCCCCATCAAAATTTCCCCTATCGAACTGCCCCCATCAAAATTGCTCCATCATATTGCCACAGTCATAACTGCCCTATCAAAACTGCCCCATCATATTGCCACCATCAAAACTGCCCCATCAAAACGGCCCCCATCAAAATTGCCACCGTCAAAACTGCCCCATCAAAACTGCCCCATCATATTGCCACCATCAAAACAGCCCCCATTAAAACTGCCCCATCAAAACTGCCCCCATCATATTGCCCCATCAAAACTGCCCCATCAAAATTTCCCCATCAAAATTTCCCCATCAAACTGCCCGCATCAAAATTGCCCCATCATATTGCCACCGTCAAAACTGCCCCATCAAAACCACCCCATTGTATTGCCACCATCAAAACTGCCCCCATCAAAACGGCCTCCATCAAACTGCCCCATCATAATGCCCCCATCAAAACTGCCCCATCATATTGCCACCATCAAAACTGCCCCATCATATTGCCCCATCAAAACGGCCCCCATCAAATTTGCCCCATCATATTGCCACCATCAAAACTGCCCCATCAAAACTGCCCATCATATTGCCACCATCAAAACTGCCCCATCATATTGCCCCATCAAAACTGTCCCACCATATTGCCCCCATCAAAACTGCCCCATCATATTGCCACCATCAAAACTGCCCCATCAAAACTGCCCCCATCAAAACTGCCCCATCATATTGCCCCATCAAATCAGCCCCCATCCAATTTGCTCCATCAAATTGCCACCATCAAAACTGCCCCATCAAAACTGCCCATCATATTGCCACCATCAAAACGGCCCCCATCAAAACTGCCCCATCATATTGCCCCATCAAAACTGTCCCATCATATTGCCCCCATCAAAACTGCCCCATCAAAACTGCCCCCATCAAAACTGCCCCATCAAAACTGCCCCCATCAAAACTGCCCCATCATATTGCCCTATCAAATCAGCCCCCATCCAATTTGCCCCATCATATTGCCACCATCAAAAGTGCCCTTTTAAAACTGCCACATCATATTGCCACCATCAAAACGATCCCCCTCAAACTGCTCCCATCAAAACTGCCCCATCATATTGCCCCATCAAAACTGCCCCATCATATTTTCACCATCAAAACGGCCCCCATCAAAACTGCCCCATCATATTGCCCCATCAAAACTGCCCCATCAAAACTGCCCCCATCAAAACTGCCCCATCATATTGCCCCATCAAATCAGCCCCCATCCAATTTGCCCCATCATATTGCCACCATCAAAACTGCCCTTTTAAAACTGCCCCATCATATTGCCACCATCAAAACGGTCCCCATCAAACTGCTCCCATCAAAACTGCCCCATCATATTGCCCCATCAAAACTGCCCCATCATATTGCCACCATCAAAACGGCCCCCATCAAGAATGCCCCATCATATTGCAACATCAAAACTGCCCCATCAAAATTGCCCCATAATTTTTCCACCATCAAAACTGCCCCCATCAAAACTGCCCCATCAAAACTGGTCCATCAAAATTGCCCCCATCAAAACTGCCCCCCATCAAAACTGCCCCATCATATTGCCCCATCAAAACTGCCCATCATATTGCCACCATCAAAACGGCCCCCATAAAAACTGCCCCTATCCTATTGCCCCATCAAAACGGCCCCCATCAAACTGCCCCCATCAAAACTGCCCCATCATATTGCCCCCATCAAAACTGCCCCATCATATTGCCACCATCAAAACTGCCCCATCATTTTGCCCCCATCAAAACTGCCCCATCATATTGCCACCATCAAAACTGCCCCATCATATTGCCACCATCAAAACTGCCCCATCATATTGCCACCATCAAAACTGCCCCCATCAAACCTGCCCGATCATATTGCCACCATCAAAACTGCCCCATCAAAACTGCCCCATCAAAACTGCCCCATCATATTGCCCCATCAAAACAGCCCTCATCAAATTTGCCCCATCATATTGCCACCATCAAAACTGCCCCATCAAAACTGCTCCATCATATTGCCACCATCAAACTTCCACCATCAAAACGGCCCCCATCAAGATTGCCCCATCATATTGCCACCATGAAAACTGCCCCATGAAAACTGCCCCATCATATTGCCACCATCAAAACTGTCCCATAAAATCTGCCCCATTAAAACTGCCCAATCAAAATTGCCCCCATCAAAACTTCCCCATCATATTGCCCCATCAAAACTGTCCATTATATTGCCACTATCAAAACAGCCCCCATCATATTGCCCGATCAAAACGGCCCCCATCAAAACGGCCCCCATCAAAACTGCCCCATCAAACTGCCCCCATCAAAATTTCCCCATCATATTGGCCCCCATCAAAACTGTCCCATCATATTGCCACCATCAAAACTGCCCCATCAAAACTGCCCCATCATATTGCCACCATCAAAACTGCCCCATCAAAACTGCCCCATCATATTGCCACCATCAAAACTGCCCCATCATATTGCCACCATCAAAAATGCCCCATCATATTGCCCCCATCAAAACTGACCCCATTAAAATTTCCCCCATAAAAACTGCCCCATCATATTGCCACCATCAAAACTGCCCCCATCAGAATTGCCCCATCAAAACTGCCCCCATCAAAACTGCCCTATCATATTGCCACCATCAAAACTGCCCCATCAGAATTGCCAGATCAAAACCATCATATTCCTCTATTATAAATCAGTACATGGTGTGTCTGTGTTTTACCCCGGGCTCTGTAATCAGAGCTGAGATGCTCCAGCTGCCTCCCCCACCGCCCATCACTGTGTATAAGAAGCTTTGGTAACCATGGCAACAAAAGCATTCCAATACACACTCTGTTTAATCAATAAAATTTCCTGAAATGATTACTAAACTTAACCACTTCAGCCCCGGAAGGATTTACCCCCTTCCTGACCAGAGCACTTTTTACAATTTGGCACTGCATCGCTTTAACTGCTAATTGCGCGGTCATGCAATGCTGTACCCAAACGAAATTTGCGTCCTTTTCTTCCCACAAATAGAGCTTTCTTTTGATGGTATTTGATTAACAGGGGCTAACATCCGCTTCACCAAATCGGTGTTGGTCCCAACGATTAACTTCTTGAGGACCCTAGCAACCAAGAACAGACAATGGCCAATGTCTCAAAATTTTGGGACTTCCCAGTCTTCAATGGATCACACGACAACTTGATCCGCAGACATCCATCATAAGAGTACTTTTCCACTTGAACACCCTGAACCTTTAAGTCTTCCAACTTTTCCAAAGGCAGGTATGACAAGTATCTTTGTAAAAGTCTCTGGTCATGAGGGTAACCTGGGCATCTGTATCAAGGATGGCTCTGGTATAGATCCCTTCAATCAGAACAGGCACTACAGGCAAAGGGCCTACCAACTGGGTAGGAGGCCTGTTAGAAACATCTCTAACCACAGATTGGCATACTTGGACTCGTGCTCTCTTCAGCCTTCGCCGCCGGGCACACTGCTTCCGTCATCGGTTTAGAGACTGATAGGCATTTCCCACTGTATAAACAGCAGGTGTTCTTCATTGCTCCCTTGCAGACTCAGGGAAAATTCTTCTTGAAGACCCGGATCTTCTCTTCATCCTTGGGTCACTTCTCTGAGGTCTCCGCCAGTCTTCTGTCTCCATTTGTGGACTTGGACATTCTTCCTTTGATGCAGACAAAACAGGGAAGGTGATTCACCACTCAGGTAGACTTGCTCCCAGGTGTGTGTTAAGTAGATCCTTCAGAGGAGGGGAGTCCCAGGTGCTGGCTAAATGCAAATTGAAGCAAGGTTTGAAACAAGAGAATCTGGATGCCGCACACTGGATAAAGTTGAAAATTCTTCTTTATTGTAAAATCAGGATCATCAAAGATACAGGACAATCAGGCAGATGGTACAGACACAGTTGACGCGTTTCGCACTCTAGTTTGAGTGCTTACTCATAGCTATGAGTAAGCACTCAAACTAGAGTGCGAAACGCGTCATCTGTGTCTGTACCATCTGCCTGATTGTCCTGTATCTTTGATGATCCTGATTTTACAATAAAGAAGAATTTTCAACTTTATCCAGTGTGCGGCATCCAGATTCTCTTGTTTCAAACCTTGACTTGGACATACTTGCTGGTAATGACCTACACCTCCACAGTTTTGACAGACATCTTGCTTCGTGGGCTTCTGGCCAGACAACTCAGTACGTTCACTCTATTTTATGACTAAATGCAAGGCCTTGCAATGATAGAAATAGTCCTGTTATCTTCTGTCTTCTGCTAGCTAGAGAATCTTTATATTTGTAATCCACAGGATTTGTAATTAATGAAAGGGTGCAGAATGATGCACAGTAGTAATTTCAATCAGGTAAATTGGTTAAATACTTCTTCTCAAAAGGGACAAACTTCCAGCATCAATTCTTGGGTACTGCAGCCTAATTTGAAGTCCGTGTAAGTGTGACTCTTTCCAACTGAAGCTATTGCGTGGGACTATCAATCCCAGCAGCACTTTGCAATAAATCTAAGTGTGTAACATGTGATGCAAACTTCTGGGCGCTAGCCCTCTCACCGCACTGAATCCAGGTAAATGGATGTCTCCGTTCCACAAGTTCTTAGTCTATCTGAGTAACAGCTGTGCTGTTATGCTGTTCCGTTTGCTAACGACCAGGAGTCCTCCTTCTCGGGTCCCTGGAGCAATCACTCTGCCGCTCCAGCACGCTGTGATCTAAGGCAGTATTGCTGGCTGCTGTCCCGCTCCGCACAGGGGGACACACACACCCACAGAGTCCTGCTGGCAGGCCACGCGTCCCAGGAACAAGAGACCTAAGATGGCCACTCCCAGCCTTTTTATAGTCTTCCCACAATGCAGTTCAGTTCTCCCAATGTTTATGGGAGTTAACGGGCATCATGGGTAGGTCAAATTAATGTCCAGAAGTGAACAATAAAACACTTCCATGTCACTTCCCAAGTGATGAAATATAAAGGTGCTGCAATTATATATTTTGGCTGCTAGATGGTGCCAAATACCAACTTATTAACCTTACAGCATTACATATAACTAGAAACAAATATTGTCAGCACTACATAAAAAATAAATAAAAACAAATAACAATAGTGGGACTGCTGAAGCAGTCCCACTAATAACAATAGTGGGACTGCTGAAGCATTCCCACTAATACTGTGCCCAGTTATGGAGACCTAGAGAATGGCAACAAAGTGAGACTTTAAGTTAGAAAAACTTCTGCATTAAAGTTTCTTACCAACCTGTCAGCCGCTGTACACAATTTTGGCAATACCGACCTGACTGAGCTCCCTCACATGCATGGAAATGACATCACCTCAGCCTGGCCAATTAAAATGGGCGGGGATTGGTACTCAGAAACCACCTGGCAAGAGTTGGCAGTGGTCAGCGGGGAGCTCCTAGACAGCGCAGTACTGTCTAGTTCTGCTTTAAAGCGGGGGTCCACCTATCTATCATTTTTTTTTTTTTTAGTTCATTCACAAACTTTTCTTCTCAGCATTACATACTCACATATTGTGTGTAATATGTCCGCCTGTGTCAGATTTTGTCGGAAAGAATAACTTATATTATTCACTGCAGGCATTTT
Source organism: Lithobates clamitans (assembly GCA_037952925.1). Classification (NCBI taxonomy): domain Eukaryota; kingdom Metazoa; phylum Chordata; class Amphibia; order Anura; family Ranidae; genus Lithobates; species Lithobates clamitans. The sequence goes on from JBBGZY010000224.1 coordinate 4,012,263, forward strand.
CCATCTTCATTGTGAGCATTTGAAGCCCACAAGCATTTATTTCCTGGATGTGGTGAATGCTGTGCTCCCAGCATTTACCGCTCGTTCCCGCACATGCTCAGTGGCATCCTGGGAAGCCTGAGACTAGCTCCCAGGAGTCTGGCAGAGGCTAGAAAGATGCCTACTCCCACGGGAGGAGAACCAGGAAGTGTAAAGAAGAATAGAAAAATAAAAGGTAATTACGGCGATTTAAATTTTTTTAAACGGCATGTCAGCATTTAGGCAAGGAAGAGAATACATACAGATATTGTTCAAAATTTGGGTGGAACCCCGCTTTAACAAGTGAACCTGGAAAAAACTGAATTTACTAAATTTAATTATACAGACAAAATGTGTGGGGTTAGAATCACAGTTTAGATTCACAGCCCCCCCCCCCTTTTTTTTTATAGAAATGCATACCCACACCAACAACGCAATTGTTCCAGCACAATACAGCTGGGATAAGGGCAGGTATTTTCATTGAAAGATGGTTTCAATGGTCTGGACCTGCCACCTAGGTATTAGCAAGCCATATGTTCCAATGCCATAAATTCCAATCTGAGACAGATCTTAAGCCTGAATTAATAGTTTGCTTTTCTCTTCAGATCATGATGGTTTTTTCCCACTCAAAATGTTTTAAAAAATGGCTTTTAATAAAGAAATGAATGAATGAATGAATGAATGAATGAATGAATGAATGAATGACTTGTATAACGCTGCAATGTGAACTGAATCGCCTCAAGAAATAACTAAAAGTGTTTGTGATTTGCTGTCATTGTGAGTGTTTAGTGATCTCTTGGATAACAGACAGTTTTGCTATATTTATTCACTGAAATGTATTCAATGAAAAAGCAATAGCCTTTAGAGCAGATTTCTCTTTTCTATTTCTTTAAAAAGAGCGAATACTTACTGCTCCTCTCCTCTCCGGTCACCTCCTTACCCAACCTACAGATAGTACTGAGACACTTCACGAAATTTTCGGGACTCAAAGTGAATCACTCTAAAACTCAGGCGCTTAACGTTTCCTTACAAACGCATATAATTCAAGCATTACAACAATCCTACCCCTTTAAATGGCAAAAGGAGACAATGCCATATTTGGGCATCTTCCTTACTCCTACCCTCACTACACTGTATAAACATAATTACCCCCCACTATTTAGGAAAATACTTGACGATCTCAAAAAATGGTCGAATAACCCTCCGTCATGGTTTGGAAGGCTGTGCTCAATCAAAATGACGGTCTTACCGAAGGTGCTATATCTGTTTAGGACCCTCCCAATAGCAGTTGTAAGGAAAGATTTACAGATATTCCAGAGGAAATTGTTAGATTATGTGTGGGGACACAGGAGACCTAGAGTGAACAGGAGAACACTTTACACACCAAAGCTGAGAGGGGGCCTGGGAATGCCAGACTTACTCAAATATTTCCAAGCAGCACAATTGTCCCAATTGATCAAATTCCACACTAGGCAGCCCAGACCGCTCTGGATGTCAATTGAATCCTCTCTGTACTTTGACAGAGAGATTAGTCAATTAATGTGGTTAAGGGCGAAGGACAGACCGGCCATGATGTGCCCGAGCCTGTCTTTCTCCCTAAATTTGTGGGACAGACTGTCGACAGCACACGGGTTCAGGTCCCAACACACCCCATTGGCCCCTCTACTCGGGAATACACTGTTCACTCTGGGTCTTCAACCCCGGAATTTCTTGTGGTGGACCAACAAAGGTTTAATGCGCATTGCAGATTTTTGTGACCACAGAGGTGCTCTATCAAAATCAACTCTACAGGAGAAATATGAATTTCCAAATTCAGAACTTTTCCGTTATACCCAGATAAGGCATTTTTTAGCGACATTGAATCGCACTTCTGATATTACCACATTCACCCCAATGGAAAACCTCTGTAAGAATTTTGATAGGCACACTGGTCATATATCACAGATATATAATATTTTGACTTCATCTACCTCGAAACTGTATTATATGCATAAATGGGAACAAGACATGGATATGGATTTAGATATGGAAGTATGGAGCAAGTTAATATTGAATGCATCTAAGTCGCTTGTTAATACCTCCCTGATAGAGGCAAATTATAAAGTAATGATGCGATGGTATATGGTCCCAGAGAGGATAGCAACTTTCGTTCCAGGGGCGTCCCCCCGGTGCTTCAGAGGATGTAAAGTAAATGGCACCTTTTTCCACACTTGGTGGACGTGCCCCAAAGTGAGGAGATTCTGGTTACGCACGTACAATCTAATATACTCCCTCACACAAGCGAATCTAGTTAAATCACCTCTACACGCGCTGTTGGGACGCCCAGTGGAGGGGACATCAAAGGCAATGCGCAGACTAATCACATTTATATTTGTGGCGGCCAGGATTTCAATAGCTAAGTCCTGGAAGTCTCCCACAGTCCCCTTTTACTTACTAAAAGCCAAAATATCATGGATAATGGTAAATGAACGCCTTACGGCAATCCTAAAGGATAAGATGACCGGATTCAATAAAACTTGGGATCCCTGGATAAAATACCTTACCAACACGTAGGTTGCCGAATGATTGAGGCACCTACGGCGTGGCAGGAGCGCACCCCCACGCCTACCATCTCCCCGCTCCCTCCCCCCTCCCACTCCCTCTCTTACTTGTTCTTCTTCTTTCTACTTCTCTTTTCTTTCTCTCTTTCCAGGTTCTCGATAACATTATTATGTTTTAATGGGTTGATGACCCGTTTGTGTTCATCATATATAGTGGTGTGAAATGTTTCTATGCCGGGTAGCACACAGGCCACAACAACACAACAAGCCAACAATCTAGTCCATTACAGTGATAAAAATCCTTACACTGGTGATGTACATGGACACTCTTATTTCCCCGGTCTGGTTTGGGAGTTTAGCTGATGAAGGAATAAAAGTTAGAAGCCAATAAATAAATATTGTGTTGAGGAGACTGTACCCTCGCCTAGCCACAGCAAGATCCCAGGGGGGTGGCGGGTGAGGGAATGCTGTGCCATCTGCACAAGGTAAGAATTCCATGAACCAGGCCGGGACGAGGTAACTGTAAGTTAAAACACTAACCTGAAAGCGGTTACTCTCCCCTATAATTTTGTCCCCCCTCTTCCCCCCTCCTTTTTCTTCCCTTTATCTTTTTGTTTACGATCCTTACCTCTCACCACAGTCAATGATATCTGTAACAATATGATAAATAATGTTCCTGGTTGTTTATTTTATTTTCTGTAAACCTAAAAACTGAATAAACACTATTGTTTAAAAAAAAAAAAAAGATCGAATACATAAAACAAGTTTTTTTTTGTTTTTTTTACCACTTAAAGACTGGAAGGATTTACCCCCCAATGACTAGGCCATTTTTTGCGATACGGCACTGCGTTGCTTTAACTGACATCGTGCGATGCTGTAACCAAGCAGAATTTATGAACGTTTTTTTCTCACAAATAGAGCTTTCTTTTGGTGGTATTTGGTCACCTCTGCGGTTTTTATTTTTTGCGCTATAAACAAACAACAATTTTGAAAAAAAAACAATATTTTTTACTTTTTGCTACAATAAATATCCCAAAAAGAATGTAAAAAACAAATTTCTTCATCTAGTAGTTTTGTCAGTGGATCCGCGCTACAGGGTATGGTTGCAACTGCAGCCCCCCTATGTAAGCAAGGGACACTAACGTGTACCCTAAACCGGATATGTATAACAAAATAGGGAATGGCGCTGTGCATAAAGGATGTATTGGTATATGATGTTTATTTAATGGTGGTGGTAGGTGTACCAATGTGACCTATAGTGAACACCAATAAGTGGTACCCTCAAAATGCACCACTATTTAATCCCACGTATAAATGGGGAAATAAAAATAAAAATAAAAATAAAAATTAATAAATAGTGATAGAAAAGTGCTAGTTGATAAATAAATTAGTGAGTGACAATAGATATAAAAACAGCTGTGATTTCATATAAAATTAATTAGTATTGGTGACCACTAATAATATGGTGTAAAAAATGTAAATATAAGTGCAAAAGTGTCAGGTGTAGTACAATTGGCAATATGCCAGCCGCTGCTGGGTGATAGAAATGAACTGCAGATGTTAAATTAGAATAAAGGGTGTCCACAATCCTCTATAGTGAAAACCAAAAAATGCAAAGCAATATGTGTAAAGAAATTCCCTATGTACACACATACACAAATGTGAGGTCTATACACAAATATATATAAAAAATGTGTAAAATAGAGGGTATCCACAGTCCTCTGTAATAAAGTGCTAGGGATGCAAAAGGTAAATACGTGGAAATAATGAGATATAAATATGTTTAAAATTTGCAAATATTAGGACCCAAACTGGTAAACAATTAATATGTATATATAGAGATATGCCTCTCATAGCCTGATAATGAACTAATTGATAACAGTATAGAGTCTCATGTGAAAGTGACCAAAGAGTTCATGTGATGTCTTCCACCGAATTTCCTCCAAATATATAAGACAAACTCCCCCTGATGTGATCCCACTCACCGGAACGCTGTACCCCTGCAGGGGTATAAGCATAGGATGTTTGTACGCCAGATGCCGATCAGATCCAGGTGCCAATCAGATCTTTATGTGTTGGTATCCCCTCAAACCGGATCAGCCACTCGTGAAGGAGAAGGGGGAAAATGACAATCCCCTGTTGTGATCCGGTGAGTGGGATCACATCAGGGGGAGTTTGTCTTATATATTTGGAGGAAATTCGGTGGAAGACATCACATGAACTCTTTGGTCACTTTCACATGAGACTCTATACTGTTATCAATTAGTTCATTATCAGGCTATGAGAGGCATATCTCTATATATACATATTAATTGTTTACCAGTTTGGGTCCTAATATTTGCAAATTTTAAACATATTTATATCTCATTATTTCCACGTATTTACCTTTTGCATCCCTAGCACTTTATTACAGAGGACTGTGGATACCCTCTATTTTACACATTTTTTATATATATTTGTGTATAGACCTCACATTTGTGTATGTGTGTACATAGGGAATTTCTTTACACATATTGCTTTGCATTTTTTGGTTTTCACTATAGAGGATTGTGGACACCCTTTATTCTAATTTAACATCTGCAGTTCATTTCTATCACCCAGCAGCGGCTGGCATATTGCCAATTGTACTACACCTGACACTTTTGCACTTATATTTACATTTTTTACACCATATTATTAGTGGTCACCAATACTAATTAATTTTATATGAAATCACAGCTGTTTTTATATCTATTGTCACTCACTAATTTATTTATCAACTAGCACTTTTCTATCACTATTTATTAATTTTTATTTTTATTTTTATTTTTATTTCCCCATTTATACGTGGGATTAAATAGTGGTGCATTTTGAGGGTACCACTTATTGGTGTTCACTATAGGTCACATTGGTACACCTACCACCACCATTAAATAAACATCATATACCAATACATCCTTTATGCACAGCGCCATTCCCTATTTTGTTATACAAATTTCTTCATCTGTTTAGGCCGATATGTATTCTTCTACATATTTTTGGGAAAAAAAAAATTGTAATAAGCGTATATTGATTGGTTTGCACAAAAGTTATAGCGTCTACAAAATAGGGGATATTTAAGGCATTTTTTATAATTTTTTTGTTTTTTACTAGGAATGTCGATGATCAGCAATTTTTAGTGGAACTGCAACATTGCGGCATTGGCTCTCCTCCCCTGACAGAGAAACAGCAGCACACTGAACTTCCTAGTGTAGAGCTGTGCATTGGGGCATATCAGCAGAAATCTTACTGCTGATGTACAGGCAGGCTGTGCTCCCAAGTAGAATGCAAAGTAGAAAACCGAGCACACTGGGATGGATGCGCTTCTAAGCTTTGGTATAGTCAGTTTGAAATAGAAAAGCTGGGGGACTGGTAGGATCAACACAGGTATTCAGGGCCACCATCAGGGAGGTACAGCCTATACACTTGTAAGGGGCCTCAGCGTCTGGACGGGCTTGGCCGACTGACAGGGATGTGAGAAGGCAGGGGCGGTGCAGAGGAGCTCCATGAATGCTCCTGTATGTGTGTGAATCGGCAGACTGCCGCTCTGACATCGGGCTCTTTGCTGCCACCTCTTTCCTGTATGTGCACCCCTCTGCATGTGGAAACAAGAACTGGGACTAGGACCACCTTACAAGTAAGGGCTGTTGTGCAGGGGGGCTGGGGGCTGGGGGCTATGTGTGTGACTGTGTACATGCCTGTGTGTACATTTATTTGTGTGTACATGTCTCTGTGTGTGTACTTGTCTCATTGTGTGTGTATATGCCTGTGTGTGTGTACATGCCTGTGAGTGTGGAAATGTCTCTGTGTGTACATGTCTCAGTGTGTACATGTCTTGTGTGTATACATGCCTGTAAGTGTGTACATGTCTCTGTGTGTATACATGCCTGTGTGTATACATGCCTATTTGTGTACATGCCTATGTGTGTACATGTCTCTGTATGTGTACATGTCTTGTGTGTGTGTATACATGCCTGTGTGTGTGTACGTGCATGTCATATATACACATGTGCGTGGTGCTGGGAGCGTACAGGTGTGAGGGGGCTGAGAGCGTACATCTGTGAGGGGGCTGAGAGCGTACAGGTGTGAGGGGGCTGAGAGCGTACAGGTGTGAAGGGGCTGAGAGTGTATATCTGTGAGGAGGCTGAGAGCATACAGGTGTAAGGGGCTGAGAGCGTACGTGTGTGACGGGGCTGAGACCGTACAGGTGTGAGGCGGCTGAGAGTGTACAGGTGTGAGGGGGCTGAGAGTGTACAGGTGTGAGGGGGCTGAGAGTGTATATCTGTGAGGGGACTGAGAGCGTACAGTAGTAAGGGGCTGAGAGCGTACAGGTGTGAGGGGGCTGAGAGCGTACAGGTGTGAGGGGGGCTGAGAGCATACAGGTGTGAGGGGGGCTGAGAGCATAGAGGTGTGAGGCAGCTGAGAGCATACAGGTGTGAGGGGGCTGAGAGCGTACAGGTGTAAGGGGGGCTAAGAGAGTACAGGTGTGAGGGGGCTGAGAGCATACAGGTGTGAGGGGGCTGAGAGTGTACAGGTGTAAGGGGGGCTAAGAGAGTACAGGTGTGAGGGGGCTGAGAGCGTACAGGTGTGAGGGGGGCTGAGAGCATACAGGTGTGAAGGGGGCTCAGACACTGAAGGACTTGGTGGGATGGCTAGTGGGCGGATTTGGTGGGACGAATAGGGAATGTTGGTGGTCAGGCTGGGGGGGGCAGGCCTAAAGCTGTATAAGGGGCCCCATAATTTCTGATGGCTGCCCTGCAGAGGTATTTCACACAAAAGAGGCAATGCAAGGAGAGTTGGTTACTTTTTAGTACATGGTACTACAGACACATATCAGAAATATGAAATACGCTTTGATTTTAGATGAAAAGAAACACAAGAGTGCAGCAAATTAAATAATTTATTAGTAAAAAATGCAAATTAGCCACTTACATGAAGTAGGAATAAATGTGCATATCAAGCTTAAAAGCCATCATCCATAAGGACCTGGATCTTCTGAAGCAGACAAGAGCAACACCGCCAGTGTTCGGAGATGTACAAGCTCAATACCAGTGGATACATTAGCTCAGGAGCCAGTCTGACAGTATGGGAACTTGGCCGATTACATCAGATGCTGGGGAGTGTGGAGGGAGTGTGGCTATGCATTTTGAGGCAGCAACTCTTTTTCAAGCCTAATTTTTAGATTGTCCATCATCTTGCATCCCAGAGACAATGGTAGTCATTGAAGAAAGCAAGTGTGTTAAAGGGGGGCACAAATTATTTAGGCACTCCTTTATGGGGTTGCCTCCACCTTTTGCCCTGGTGTTTAAACCTATTACCATTGTTTTTAGGGATATAGTAATTTCAGGGTTGCTGACCCTTTAAATATTTCTGCTCACCTTTGGGCAGGTAGGAATTGGGCCCATAGGATTGTGTGGAATTTTCTGGAAGCAGTGGGGCTCACTATATAAAGGGCCCACTGCCACAGGTATCTTGTGGCTGGTCCAAGGATCGAGTGAAGGTAGAGCTCCCCACTCTCCCCCCCGTCGCATGCACTTTATGTGGTGTTTGCATCAAAAGGGGGACTTTGGTTATAAAGTTGATGGAAGTTACTTTGCTTGAGTCATCAAGGCTAAGCAATTTTGTGAATGTTTTAATTGGTTGGTTATGAATTTATAATATGGTTTTGAAATCAATATGTTATGTGAAACCAATAAAAGTGCTGTGGCCAATTTATACCAACAGTAGAGTGTAGTGTTGTGTCTTTTTATTTAATTGATAAGATTTTGTTTGGAGATGAGGAGAAATAGTGCGGAGTGCAATCCCATGAATCTCATCACTGGGGCCACAGACAACAATGAAACCAGACAGATTTCCTAATACTTCTTCAAAAGCTAAAAAAAGGGTGCAACCATAATTACTGCATGCATTTATAGTACAAAACCAGCCACTTACACTGTGTACATTCATAATCCTTGTAGTAAAGGAAACAAGTTAAAACTTACACAGCTGCGCTGCGGTTTGACTGCAGAGCAGGTCTACCCATGGCTTTCATTTGGTTAGCCTGTGGTTTACCATAGACTTTGTATTAGGTTGCGCATTTTTAGTGCGCTTACTGAAAGGACATCAAAAGTCCTGCAAGCTGCATCTTTGGTGTGCTTTCAGAAATTGTGCCAAAAACGCACAACTTAATAAAAAGTGTGTGGGTACACCTGCGCTGCAGTCAGCAGTGTGAATACAGCTGTACTGTGTGACACACAGAAGGAGAATATCAGTACTTCAACCATAGCGATATAATTACAAATTTTGTACCTACAGGTCGGGGAAGAAAAGGATCTCTTGATCAAGGTGCAAGGACCCCCACATAGTCTGTGAGCACTTTTTTCTTTTCCTTATTAGTCAGCATTATACAGGAGAGGAAGGAGATGGAAACATATTTTATGAGGGCGTCAGGTAATAAAAAAGCTTCTAAGTTGAAGACTGATAGCTGCTCAGTTACAAAGCAGTTAAACATTTTACTGTTTACAATTAATGATTTGAACACATTTTCATTACAAAACCATATGCTGCTTTTTAATTAAAGTGAAGTTCCTCTTCTAATATATTGCTTGTAAATTTTCCATAACAGACAATTTTTCAGGCAGCTTTTCTGCGTAGACCAGCCTACAATCAGTAACTTGTCCAAGGCCAAGCCAGCTTTGTGGCACATTCATCAGTGTCATTTTTCCGCACACAGCCGACAGCCCAAGAGAGAGGAGGAAGGAGTGAGGTCAGCATGACGTCTAACACGCTACACAATGCAATTACAACAATAAAATGCTTTGATGATATATATGGTAACCACTCACTCATCTCCCAATTACAATAACAAGGTCTGAATGAATTCACAGATATGTATTATGTTTTACCTACTAATTGTGTAATACAATCTGGACTCATCATTACTAAGAAAAACAGAAAACGGAACCTTATCTCATCCACCCCCAGAGGGGCTCATTTATGGAAAAAAATGGAGCCATGAAAAGACACTGACCATGCTCATAGCAGCAATTCAGATGTTAGCTTTCATTTCTCAACATGTGTAATATGTGAAACTGCCTGATTAGCTGCTACAGGTATATATATATATTTAAGAACTGGCTAGCAGGATTGTGAACAGTGTCTATGTGTCACCTAGGTTTCTCTCTTACACATGGTGGAAGGCCCCTGTATTGCATCTGATGTGATTTTTATGTATATAATATACATGGAGTATATAATATGTATATATATATATATATATATATATATATATATATGTACTTGTGACTATCCCAGTCTCACACTAAAACATTTGCTTTGTTTGTTTAGGCATTTTTGGTAGTGGGACATTTGTTCAACAGATGTCCTTGAGTGCTTACACAAGATACCCTCTCTGCTACCATTGTTTATACAGGTGTTTTGGTCAACTATAGCTCTAGCTTGAGTTTTTGTTATTTTTGACATCTGTGTAGGGCAGAGAATGATATGCCCAAATGGGATTGGCTTCTTAAAACTTTCCAAATAAAAGACAAGAACACAAATTGAAATTAGGACTTTGTAATGACGTGACACCAAGGAAGGCCTCTGCCAGAATCTGAAGGCGGTTTCCGCCCGATCTCAAAGAGTCCTCATTGTCAAGGAGATCATAAATTTCTATAGGCGGAGCAAAGCAACCTTTTCGTGTATTCTTATTGTATACAGACCATAGTTTTGCTAGGAAGTAGAAAGAATTTTTTTTCTTGTTATAGATATATCTGTCAGCTTTGTATTATATTGCTAATTTTGTAATAGTTTTGTATGTAAAGCATTTTTTGTTTAGTAAAAGCACATTGATATACCACAGAGGTCTAAGTTTCCTTGGTTTTCCTGGAAGAACCTTTAATAGATAGATGCAAGCATTACATTTGGGGGCTCGTCCGCGATTTGCGCTAAAAATTAAACTGAAGCAGACCTGTTTTTCTGTGGTGTGTTGTGTAGCTTATACTAGCTTAAATGCTGAGTAAACTGTTTCTGGCAGCCAGAAGGAAGTGTGCAGCTTACCTATCTGGGCCAAAGACAATGAGTGGGAGCCTCTTGTTAAAGAATTTGCAAAGTATGCTTCTCCCTTCAAATAAGACTTGGTGTGATAAAGTCTCAGATCATTTTGTAGATTTTAGCCTTAAGGTGTTGGTTTTAAGTAAAGCAGAGAAGAGTGTCCACAGTGGATTGGTACTTCATCCATCCTCTCTATACCGAATCACATAGGAGGGATAAGGCAGAGTCAGAAGTTAAGATATTAAAAGACCAGCTAGCAGTTGCTTCAGAGTGTATTCGTTCAACTGCTAGTCAGGCTGATGATTTGCAAGAGCGGTGTGCAGCCTTTATGACCAAATCAATTAATGCCTTAAGGAAAAAGAAGGGCTGTAAACCTGTTAGTAAAGCCAGGGCACATGCCATTGTCACATCCCAAAACTGTAATTGTGAGGATGTGCTCTCCTCAAATGATAGTGAGGATGAGAAGATAGAGTTTGATATTTCAGATGATGATCACCCAATGGGAAAGAAAGTGTGCCAGACCTCTCATTACTAAGCATAGGAAAAGGCAACATGATAGAGAGGATATGGCAGATGGGGAGGTGCATTATCACAACCCCAGAGATGTGGAATTTGAAGAAGTACAGGAGTTTACACAAACTGAACTCCACAAGCTGGCAAAACAATACAAACAAAGGTCCGGGGAGCCCCTATTAACTTGGCTCCTATGCTTGTGGCATGAAGCTGTGGACAGTGGACAGTGTTGTTTTATCAGGTAAGGAAGCAGTGGCTATGGGAGTGTTAACCCATGATCCACAATTGCGTCAGGCAAGGCGAAAAGCCCAAGAGTTCAGTGTGAATTTTTCACTGTTATGCCCCGTACACACGGTCGGATTTTCCGATGGACAATGTCCGATCGGAGCGTGTTGTCGGAAATTCCGACCGTGTGTGGGTGCCATCGGACATTTTCCATCGGATTTTCCGACACACAAAGTTGGAGAGCAGGAGATAAAATTTTCCGACAACAAAATCCGGTCACGTCAATTCCGACCGCGTGTGGCCTGTCCCGACGCACAAAGTGCCACGCATGCTCAGAAGAAATTCCGAGACGGGACAGCTCGTTCTGGTAAACTTAGCGTTCGCAATGGATACAGCACTTTCGTCACGCTGCAATGTTAAAAATGGTTTAATACAGCGCAATCTCTTCTTCTTTATAATGTGACAAGAATTAAGTAGTTTTGCTTCTCATATTCACACACACTTCTCACAAAGTTTTATTTGTGTTTTTTTAGTGGGATTCCCTGAATATATTGTTATTAGTTGTCACATCTGACAGTTTTATATATATATTTTTATTTTTTTTTGGATTTTAAGCCTTTTTTTTCTTTAATGTTTGGATTTTTTCCAAGGCTGATCTTTGTTCAATGTTATTTTTATTTTTCCTCCAGAATATTTTTGGGTGTGTTTTGTGTGTCAAGTTACCCCAACACCATTGATATCTTTTATTATTTAATCTCAAGGAGATTGTTTGGTGTTGGTGTCCCTTGTTCATTTCACATTGTATATTTGAAATGTACCTGAATCCTCACAAACCAACTGTCCTTTTTGAAGTAAAACACATAGGAGAGTATAATTCAAAACAAAAATCCTTTATTAAGGGATCAGAACCAAACAAAGAGGAAGGCAACACTGGATCAACAGGAGAAATTAGCGAAGCCTGGGACCTGGCAGACATCAATTCTTCAACATCAAAATTGGTGGCCTGAGGAGTCCATATCTAAGGGAGGGCAGTCTGGTCCGGGATTCGCAGAGATCTGGATAGCAGCAGATGACATCTATGTCCCCAGGCTGTGGTACCACAAGAGGCTGCATTTTTTGGCTGACCAGACTGGATCCAGGGCAATCACTGTCTGGTCTTCCTTCCACGCTTCCTTCCGGGCTGTGGCTGTGCTGTTGGAGATGTGGCAGGAGGAGGAGTAGGACCTGGAGGAGGAGGAGGACTGGGGGGACCTGGAGGAGGACTGGGGGGACCTGGAGGAGGACTGGGAGGACCTGGAGGAGAGGGAGGAGGAGGAGGAGGACCTGCAGGAGGAGGAGGAGGACCAACGCGAAGGTGTGTCTGAGATGTAATTTGGCCCCTCATACCTTTCTCCAGAGCCTCCAATATGAGGGCCTCACACAAGACTTTTTGGCCCTCCTCCATCCTCGGAATTTTTAGGCTATGAAGGCAGCAATGTTCTCCTCCATGGTGTGTGGTGCTCCCAGGACCTCTGTAGCCCTCCAAAAGAATGCTATAGCAGCCTCCTCTAGGTCACTCCTCCTACTGCCACTTTCTCTTTTCAGGGGGGATGGAGGGACCTGCAGATCAGCCAGCCGGCTCGGCCTGGCCACCTCCTGGCTGAGACTTCCCTGTGTATGAAAAAGGGACATGGTTGTAATGTTTTGCATCATCAATCACAATCCTAAATTAGTACTCCCAACTAACATCTAGTTAACATCATTGATTGGACAAGCAGAAATATTTAGAGGAATGCTATACCTGGCTCAATCTGGGCTCCTCCACATGTGGCCTGGAAGGCCCAGGTTGGGCGTCAGAAGCCTCAGCCGGGGGGGAAGGAAGCGTGGAAGGAAGACTGGAGAGGGATGGCCTGGGTTCAGTCTGGCCTGCCAGAAAGTGCAGCCTGTCGTAGTACAACATCCTGGGGACATAGATGTCATCTGCTGCTCTGGATCTCTGTGAATCCAGGACTTTCTTGCGCTCCCTCAGATATGTGCTCCTCAGGCCACCAATGAAGATCTTTAAATAGGTGATGTCTGCCGTGGGGATCACCTGCTTCACAATTTCACACAATTGCTCCAGTGCTGCCTTCCTCTTTGCTTGGTTCTTGAAAAGGGGGTGGGTAATCTCCCACAGACAGGGCAGCTCCCTTAGCATCTCTACGAATACTGACATGAAGTCATTGTCTTTCATTAAGATATCCATGTTCACTGCAAGACACAACACAAGACAAAGCCTAATGTCAGACAAAACTCTCCTAATCTTGTTACAATATAGGCCTCAATCTAGAAGCAGTATAGGCACAAGTTTGTCTCTTACCTTCGTTCTTACGATCAGCACGTCCAATGCTCCTTCCTCCGCTCACAGATCGTACGTAATACGCACGCGTGTTACGCTTTATACACACTGCGCATGCGTATAACTCCGCCCGCCCCTGACGTTCTTTCTAGTCTATTCCCCGCCCCTTTTCGTTCGGCGCAGTGGGTGAAGAGCACATGGCGGAGTTACAGCAGGTGCATGCTAATTCTAGCAACGAGGAGGAGGAAAGCCCGGATCCAGGCACGTCCCGATGCAGAAGGAGACGTTTTAAGGCCACAAATGTGTCCTTTGGGGAGATGTTGGAGATGGTCGACATCATGAGGAAGTCCGACTATGACGGAAAATATGGGCCTTACCCACACCCCAACATCCGAAAGTCAAAAATCATTGCTAAAGTGATCAAAAGCCTTCACAGGAATTTCGGGGTACGAAGATCTAAAGATCAGCTCAGGAAGCGGTGGTCGGACCTGAAGTTGAGAGAGCCAGAGCAGTACCGAAAGATCTGGAGAGTGCTGCAAAAAAGTAAGTAGTTGTGCTGTGTTCCTATTCTTTCTGTCTTTATTCCGTTCGTTCTGCTCCATATGCTTTTATTAATTGTAACGTTTAAAAGGGCAACTTTATTGTTCATGGGCCCATTATTCGTTCGTATCAAACATTTTTCTTTCGGCCTCTAGAACACCATTGTTTAGGCCATATGCATTTTCACACATTTTTTGGGGCCTACTTGGATGCCAAATATTTGTTTGTGTAGATGGGTTTGTTACTAGAATGAAATGCCAACTAGATTGTGTGTAAGGAGAGGACACTGAGCAGCTGTTTTCACATCTGGACACTGGAGCACTAGTGTGGGACCCCAGAACACCATTTTTATTAGGGGGGGCACACAGGTGCTCCAGTGTATACTATAGGGGGGGCTACATCTGTGAAGCTTGTACCAATCAGGTAAAGTATTGCAGCTTGACAAAGGCCACTAAAAAATATACATCTTGGAACTCGGCTAAAATAGACAATTGTACCCCACTTCCAAGCAATGTTTCCTATTTCTAGTTCTGCCATCAAATATCTGTGTGCTAAGTATACCATTTTTGTTTTACATAGGGGAGAAAAGACTCAGAGGACACCCCTCATCCCAGGAGAACACAGACCCCCCACCTATGGAAGAAGGTGAAATACCACCAACACAAGAAGAAGAGCAGGAGGAAGAAGAAGATGTGGTGGAGATTGGCACCACAACAGGTGAGTGTCTGCGACCACAGGCTCAGGTAAAAGAGATGGATGGTGGCAGATTTTTGAGACCTTTTTTTTTGTTCTTTATCTCTTTTTAGGTGATCGTGATGTGAGGGATAGAGAACGCTTTACTTCTGAAAGTGCCCAGATCCTGATCGGGGAAATCATGGGGTGTAATCTCGAATTGCACAACATACAGCAACAAATCAGTGATGTTATTAAAAAAAATAATAACATCATTGATGTCTTGGGGTGAATTTAAACCCCACAAAATCACCTGTTTTATTGTGGTCCAATCTGCTAAAATTGTTTTCAATGTTTAGAAAAGCCAAATTTGGAGGATGCACACAGTGTGCCAACATGTGCTATCTGCCATCACGGGAGATCAATGGACGCGTTTTGGGGGTGCAACCCCTTCCTCAAATATAAAGTCGCGTTGAGGAAGGGCTTGCTCCCCCAAAACACGTCCCTTGATCCCCCCTGATGGCAGATAGCACATGTTGACATTCGTAAATTGGTGTGCATCTTCCAAATGTGGCTTTTCCAGGGGTGATTTCCCCCCATCTGAACGCTATATCAAACCCAGTTCCTAAATACTGATGTCTGATATAGCCTTCAGGTTTTCCCATATGTGAACTTTGTAAGTTCAAGTTTTTTGGCTTTCTTGTTGGTTTTACACAGGCCTGTTTTATCTGAAATGGATATTTCGATTTTTGATAATGCTACTGCAAAAATTGTTATACAACAAACATGTTGGTTTGTTTTAAAAACCTTTCGTAAATGCACATGTGATTGTGCAGGTATAAAAAAGTGGCTTACTCAAGATTGTGTGGATTATTGTCTCAACACTACAACACTTTTGGGGTGATGTAATTGCTGTTTTATGCAAAAATGGGGATTATTTCCTAAGGGCAAATACACTTTGCACTACAAGTGCAGGTTCAGTGCAGTTGCAAGTGCACTTGTAGTGAAATGTGTTTTTGCATTTAGGAAGTACCAGCCAACACTGTTTTTTATAAGGTTACCCAAGCACGACATTTTCTGCACTCAACACATTTCTGTCAGGGTCAGCTAAAACAGACACAAGCAGTAAATGTACACAAAGAATTTCTTTTGGTTGTTTTTTATTTGAAAAAGGTTTCACAGATTGTCTGGCATATTGATAGCCCCCCTACCCGCAAAGAACTCCAGGTATCGTAACCGGACATCACGGGCACTCAGGGAGGGCAAGCCAGGACGGCCACTTTTAAGCGCCGTCAGTGTTGATGGATTTGGGATTCCGGCCTCAGGCCCAACTGAGCCAGCATAGTTGGCTGAATGTTTTCTTAAAAAATTATGGAGAACACAGCAGGCAAGTATTATATGGTTCAGTTTATACTCCGCCATATGGATGGGTGTCAGAAATAATCGGAACCGGCTGGCCTGGATTCCAAATGTGTTCTCCACCACTCTTCGGGCTCTGGCCAGCCGGTAATTAAAAACCCTCTGTTCCGGGGTGAGGGTCCTCATCGGGAATGGGCGCATCAGGTGGTCCCCCAGCGCAAATGCTTCATCAGCAACGAACACAAATGGGAGACCTTCAACATTGTCCTCTGAAGGTGGCAAGTCCAAGCTGCCATTCTGGAAACGCCTGTAGAACTCCGTCTGGGCGATCACTCCACCATCGGACATCTGGCCATTCTTCCCCACGTCCACATACAGGAACTCGTAATTAGCCAACTCCACCGCCAACATCACTATACTATTAAACCCCTTGTAATTATAATAGTACGACCCCGAGTTGGGTGGTGGGACGATGTGGACGTGTTTCCCATCAATTGCCCCTCCGCAGTTAGGAAAGTCCCACCGCTGGGCAAAGTGGGAGGCCACAGTCTGCCATTCCTGTGGCGTTGAAGGAAACTGTTGAGGAAAAAACAATAAACATTACTATTTTTTCACAGAAACATGGCAAGCAGATTATACACAAACATTATGGGGCAACCTCCAGATAGCATTTATTAAGGGGAATTTAACAACAACAAAGTATAAGGTACACCTATCATATTCCCCCTCCCCCCCTCATGGGCCATTTCTAACATTATAGGGGGGGGGGAACTCTTGGACAGGTAACCCTCTTCACTTCATTGAGAGATGAATGCCTAAATACAGGGTATTACTTGGAACAGTCCCTCCTTAGTTACACTATTGGCAGCCCACTGGACAGGTAAGAAGTGTCATAATACAAAGATATAAATACACACTGTACACATTTGAGGACATTTGAACATTCTGCTATTACCTATCAAGATAATAATAGGATACAAAAACTTTAACCACTTCAGCCCCGGAAGGTTTTACCCCCTTCCTGACCAGAGCACTTTTTACAATTCGGCACTGCGTCGCTTTAACTGCTAATTGCGCGGTCATGCAATGCTGTACCCAAACGAAATTTGCGTCCTTTTCTTCCCACAAATAGAGCTTTCTTTTGATGGTATTTGATCACCTCTGCCGTTTTTATTTTTTGCGCTATACACGGAAAAAGACCGAAAATTTTGAAAAAAAATGATATTTTCTACTTTTTGTTCTAAAAAAAATCCAATAAACTCAATTTTAGTCATACATTTAGGCCAAAATGTATTCGGCCACATGTCTTTGGTAAAAAAAATGTCAATAAGTGTATATTTATTGGTTTGCGCAAAAGTTATAGCGTCTAAAAACTAGGGTACATTTTCTGGAATTTACACAGCCTTTAATTTATGACTGCCTATGTCGTTTCTTGAGGTGCTAAAATGGCAGGGCAGTACAAAACCCCCATAAATGACCCCATTTTGGAAAGTAGACACCCCAAGGAATTTGCTGAGAGGCATGTTGAGCCCATTGAATATTGATTTTTTTTGTCCCAAGTGATTGAATAATGACAAAAAAAAAAAAAAAATTACAAAAAGTTGTCACTAAATGATATATTGCTCACACAGGCCATGGGCATATGTGGAATTGCACCCCAAAATACATTTAGCTGCTTCTCCTGAGTACGGGGATACCACATGTGTGGGACTTTTTGGGAGCCTAGCCGCGTACGGGGCCCCGAAAACCAAGCACCGCCTTCAGGATTTCTAAGGGCGTACATTTTTGATTTTACTCCTCACTACCTATCACAGTTTTGAAGGCCATAAAATGCCCAGATGACATAAAACCCCCCCAAATGACCCCATTTTGGAAAGTAGACACCCCAAGCTATTTGCTTTGAGGCATGTTGAGTCCAAGGAATGTTTTATATTTTGACACAAGTTGCGGGAAAGTGACAAATTTTTTTTTTTTTTTTTTTTTTTTGCACACAGTTGTCACTAAATGATATATTGCTCACACAGGCCATGGGCATATGTGGAATTCCACCCCAAAATACATTTATCTGCTTCTCCTGAGTATGGGGATACCACATGTGTGGGACTTTTTGGGAGCCTAGCCGCGTACGGGACCCCGAAAACCAATCACTGCCTTCAGGATTTCTAAGGGCGTACATTTTTGATTTTACTCCTCACTACCTATCACAGTTTTGAAGGCCATAAAATGCCCAGATGACATAAACCCCCCCCAAATGACCCCATTTTGGAAAGTAGACACCCCAAGCTATTTGCTTTGAGGCATGTTGAGTCCATGGAATGTTTTATATTTTGACACAAGTTGCGGGAAAGTGACAAATTTTTTTTTTTTTTTGCACAAAGTTGTCACTAAATGATATATTGCTCACACAGGCCATGGGCATATGTGGAATTGCACCCCAAAATACATTTAGCTGCTTCTCCTGAGTACGGGGATACCACATGTGTGGGACTTTTTAGGAGCCTAGCCGCGTACGGGACCCCGAAAACCAAGCACCGCCTTCAGGATTTCTAAGGGCGTACATTTTTGATTTTACTCCTCACTGCCTATCACAGTTTCGGAGGCCATGGAATGCCCAGGTGGCACAAACCCCCCCCAAATGACCCCATTTTGGAAAGTAGACACCCCAAGCTATTTGCTGAGAGGCATGGTGAGTATTTTGCAGCTCTCATTTGTTTTTGAAAATAAAGAAAGACGAGAAAAAAAATTTTTTTTTTCTTTTTTCAATTTTCAAAACTTTGTGACAAAAAGTGAGGTCTGCAAAATACTCACTATACCTCTCATCAAATAGCTTGGGGTGTCTACTTTCCAAAATGGGGTCATTTGGGGGGGTTTTGTGCCACCTGGGCATTCCATGGCCTCCGAAACTGTGATAGGCAGTGAAGAGTGAAATCAAAAATTTACGGCCTTAGAAAGCCTGAAGGCGGTGCTTGGTTTTCGGGGTCCCGTACGCGGCTAGGCTCCCAAAAAGTCTCACACATGTGGTATCCCCGTACTCAGGAGAAGCAACAGAATGTATTTTGGGGTGTAATTTCACATATTCCCATGGCATGTTTGAGCAATATATCATTTAGTGACAACTTTGCGCAAAAAAAATAAAAAAAAATAAAAAATTGTCTCTTTCCCGCAACTTGTGTCACAATATAAATTATTCCATGGATTCAACATGACTCTCAGCAAATAGCTTGGGGTGTCTACTTTCCAAAATGGGGTCATTTGGGGGGGTTTTGAACTGTCCTGGCATTTTATGCACAACATCTAGAAGCTTATGTCACACATCACCCACTCTTCTAACCACTTGAAGACAAAGCCCTTTCTGACACTTATTGTTTACCTAAAAAAATTATTTTTTTTTGCAAGAAAATTACTTTGAACCCCCAAACATTATATATTTTTTTTAAAGCAAATGCCCTACAGATTAAAATGGTGGGTGTTTCATTTTTTTTTTCACACAGTATTTGCGCAGCGATTTTTCAAACTCATTTTTTGGGGAAAAAACACACTTTTTTACATTTTAATGCACTAAAACACACTATATTGCCCAAATGTTTGATGAAATAAAAAAGATGATCTTAGGCCGAGTACATGGATACCAAACATGACATGCTTTAAAATTGCGCACAAACGTGCAGTGGCGACAAACTAAATACATTTTTAAAAGCCTTTAAAAGCCTTTACAGGTTACCACTTTAGATTTACAGAGGAGGTCTACTGCTAAACTTACTGCCCTCGATCTGACCTTCGCGGCAATACCTCACATGCATGGTGCAATTGCTGTTTACATTTGACGCCAGACCGACGCTTGCGTTCGCCTTAGCGCGAGAGCAGGGGGGACAGGGGTGCTTTTTTTTTTTTTTTTTTTCTTTATTATTATTATTTTTTTATCTTATTTTTAAACTGTTCCTTTCATTTTTTTTTTTTTAAATCATTTTTATTGTTATCTCGGGGAATGTAAATATCCCCTATGATAGCAATAGGTAGTGACAGGTACTCTTTTTTGCAAAAATTGGGGTCTATTAGACCCTAGATTTCTCCTCTGCCCTCAAAGCATCTGACCACACCAAGATCGGTGTGATAAAATGCTTTCCCAATTTCCCAATGACGCTGTTTACATCCGGCGAAATCTAAGTCATAAAATGCTCGTAGCTTCCGGTTTCTTAGGCCATAGAGATGTTTGGAGCCACTCTGGTCTCTGATCAGCTCTATGGTCAGCTGGCTGAATCACCGGCTGCATTTTCAGGTTCCCTGTTGAGATAGGAGAGCCAGAGAAAAACACGGAAGACGTTGGGGGGGGGGCATTCCCTCCCACTGCTTGTAAAAGCAGTCTAGAGGCTAATTAGCCACTAGGATTGCTTTTACATGAAAGCCAACCGCTGGCTGAAAAGAATGATACCAAGATGATACCTAAACCTGCAGGCATCATTCTGGTATAACCACTCAAAGTCGTGAATGGCGTACCTGAAGACAAAGAAATGGTTAACAATAAAGCACAGTAAACGGTAAGGTATAAAAAATTGCATACCTGAAAAGCAAACATGATAAAACATAATAACAATAAAACATTGCAGAATAGAATACAGTAAAAAAGAGCAGAACAATAGAGAGAATAGAGAGAGAGAGAACAATAAAACGACAACTATTTTTTTTTTATTTTATATTTTTGTATGTGTTTTTTTATTTTTTTTTTTTACACTTTTTTTTGTAACTAACTTTTATAACTGTAACCGGTTCCAGGTTCGGGTCTCTCAAAATGCGATGGCATCTTGGGAGACCCTGTGAAAGTGTGTCCTAGTCTGTGCAATGCTGTACCCTACGCTAATACTCAACTAGTGAATGGTAGCGTTCAAAACATTCACCAATGCAAAGACCAGGATTGTCAGGACAGGAGGGACAATAATAGCGGGTGTCCCGCCTATATCCGCACTTGCTGCAGACACGACATCTTTTTTGGGGGGGTTCGCTGGGTAGGGGTACTCGGGAGGACATAAAGAAAATGCCTCTCATGCAGCCGACTGCATTTGGTTGGGGATGTGAATGGGGGAAGTGAGGGCGCTGCAGAAGCGGTGGGTTCCCAATTACGATTGGCGAATGCAGCAGGAAGGGCACTATGGGCACGACGGGCCTGTGTTTGTCTTTTTGGTGGCAGCGGGACACTACTTGTGCTTGCCACCTCACCAGCTTGAACTGCACTTATGGGACTCGCCACGTCACCAAGTGTTACTGCAGTGCGGGTTTGACTACGACCGGGGTGTACTAGGCCGCTGGTGCTTGCCAGTTCACCAAAACACTACCAAAAAAACTGTTAGGGATCGCAGGGATTAGGCCTGACTCTGCGAACGCTGCAGTTATGCGTTTAGTGTTTTGTAAGTGACAGTGATCGATCGATACTGCACTTGGGTGGGCTGGGCTGGGCCGGGTGGAGGGGCAAAACGCAGGTGCTAGCAGGTATCTGGGCTGATCCCGCTAACACTGCGTTTGTGGGAACCCTAAACTGCTGGGGACGCCAGTATAGATCTGATCGGATCAGATATTGATCCGATCAGATACTATACCACTAAGGGAGGCGTATGCTGCGTGCGTGGGTGTTAGCGGTACTGGCGCTAATCTGACGCTGCCTGGGGCTGGTGCTTGCCAGTTCACCAAAACGCTACCAAAAAAACTGTTAGCGATCGCAGGGATCAGGCCTGACTCTGCGAACGCTGCAGTTATGCGTTTAGTGTTTTGTAAGTGACAGTGATCGATCGATACTGCACTTGGGTGGGCTGGGCTGGGCCGGGCGGACGGGAAAAACGCAGGTGCTAGCAGGTATCTGGGCTGATCCCGCTAACACTGCGTGTTTGGGAACCCTAAACTGCTGGGGACGCTAGTATAGATCTGATTGGATCAGATATTGATCCGTTCAGATACTATACCACTAAGGGAGGCGTATGCTGCGTGAGTGGGTGTTAGCGGTACTGGCGCTAACCTGACGCTGCCTGGGGCTGGTGCTTGCCAGTTCACCAAAACGCTACCAAAAAAACTGTTAGCGATCGCAGGGATCAGGCCTGACTATGCGAACGCTGCAGTTATGCGTTTAGTGTTTTGTAAGTGACAGTGATCGATCGATACTGCACTTGGGTGGGCTGGGCTGGGCCGGGCGGAGGGGCAAAACGCAGGTGCTAGCGGGTATCTGGGCTGATCCCGCTAACACTGCGTTTTCGGGAACCCTAAACTGCTGGGGACGCTAGTATAGATCTGATTGGATCAGATATTGATCCGTACAGATACTATACCATTAAGGGAGGTGTATGCTGCGTGCGTGGGTGTTAGCGGTACTGGCGCTAATCTGACGCAGCCTGGGGCGACGCATATCACCGCCGGGCGATCAGGGGGCTAAACCTTTATTTGGTAATAAACGGCGGGTGCCCTGACACTATAAAAAATAAACTTACTAACCAGCGTCACCCGTAACAGTTATACGGTGATCAGTGGTGAAAGGGTTAACTAGGGGGCAATCAAGGGGTTAAAACATTTATTAGGTAGTATATGGGGGTCCCTGTCGCTATAAAACCCTGACGGCGAACCTAAATATTTACGTCCCTAACTAGCGTCACCAGCGACACTAATACAGCGATCAGAAAAATGATCGCTTAGCGACACTGGTGACAGGGGGTGATCAAGGGGTTAAAACTTTATTAGGGGGGGTTAGGGGGGTACCCTAGACCTAAAGGGGGGTAATACTCACTGCCCTAACACTGTAACTGTCACAAACTGACACTATGCAGTAATCAGAAAAAAAAAAAAAAAAAATACTGCTAATGTCAGTTTGTGACAGGGGGGGGGGGTGATTGTGGGGGATCGGGGGGCGATCGGGGGGGGGATCGGGGGTGTAAAGTATGCCTGGCATGTTCTACTGTGTGTGTGTGTGTTGTGTGCACTCACTTGTCTTCTCTCCTCGGCGCTGGGACGGAAACTGCCAGACCGAGGAGAGATGACATCACATCCTCTGCCTGTGTGAAACTACACACAGGCAGAGGAGGATTCCCATTGGCTGGGAGCGATCGCGAGCGGGGGGCCACGATCGGATGGTCTCCCCCTCGCCTCCCGACGCTCCCAGTCAAATGCCGACCGCCGCTGGCACCGGGGGGGGTCCGATCGGACCCCCTGCCCGCGGGAGGCAGATCACGTACGGGTACGTGATTCTGCCTGCCCGTGCCATTCTGCCGCAGTATATCTACGTTAGGCGGTCGGCAAGTATACAGGCAGGCCCTTGCACTACATGCTTTGGGGAATTCATCCATACATCTGAGCACTAAAGAGGTGGGTATAGTGTGTATGGGTTTGGCAAAGTCAGCAGATAGATGATTGAGGATAGAGAATTGGGATCAGCTGACTTAGCAGTTGGGGGGAGGGAGGGTTACAAAAAAATTGGGGACACCACAAAAAAAGCCTCTGGCACTCTGCCTGAATTTAAATCAAAAATAACATTTCCAAACATTTTAGGGGGTGTTTGGGGTAAAGCACTACTATAGAGCTGATAAAATACATTGTTAAGTGACTACATGAGGTGAATATAGGGGCAGGAGACACCATGCCTGAGAGGTTATTGAAGGGCAAATATGTATGAAGGACCTAAAATAATAATTACATAAAAATCCAGCATGCATGAGGACAAAGGGGACATTCACAGCATATTACAATCATGGTAATTAGGGAATGAGGAAAGAAATACAATATATTATCAAACATTCAATACAATAAAATGTGATATAAAAGGATAAAAATCTTACCTTCATATACTCCTTCTGCAGGACCTGGATGATGGCAGAACAGGTCTCTGGGATAATGATACCCAGAGCCTGGGGGGAGATGCCTGTCGAGAACTTCAAGTCCTGCAGGCTTCTCCCTGTGGCCAAATACCGCAAGGTAGCGACCAACCTCTGCTCCGCAGTGATGGCTTGCCTCATGCAGGTATCCTGCCTGCTGATATAGGGGGTCAGCGAAGCCAACAAACGGTGAAACACAGGGTCCGTCATCCTGAGAAAGTTCCTGAAATCATCAGGATTATTCTCACAGATCTTACGGAGCAAAGGCATATGACAGAACTGGTCACGCTGAAGCAACCAATTCTTGGTCCATGAACTCCTCCCCACCCTGTTCATGGACTGGACTTATGTCAAGGTCAGGACCCCAACACCAAGCCCCCGCACAGCACGAACTCTACGAGGAGTACGCATACGAAACATGGCTAGAAAACGGTCGGCTGCTCAGAACGAAGTAACAGAACGCACTGAAGAACAGCAAGGCCTGTGAAGAGCGACCTGAAAACCAGTAACGAACGAACAAGAATACAATGACTAAAGTCACGCAGAACTTGCTTGCACGCACTGAAGAGCAGATACAAACCCACAAGCACAAACTGAACGGCAGAAAAGGATCTGAAAGCCACGAGTCTGAAAAAGCGCGAATCGTCTCTCACCAAACTTTTACTAACACAAGATTAGCAAAAGGAGCCCAAAGGGTGCCGCGCTTGGTTCTGAACCGGCCTTTTCTAGTCTCGTCGTACGTGGTGTACGTGACCTCGTGGTTGTCGATCGGAAATTCCGACAACTTTGTGCGACCATGTGTAGGCAAAACAAGTTTGAGCCAACATCAATCGGAAAAAATCCTAGAATTTTGTTGTCGGAATGTCCGAACAAAGTCCGACCGTGTGTACGCCCTATTAGTCCTTGTGAGAGATGGAATAGTCGCTAGCAGGGCCAGCCCTACCATGGGACCCACTGGCACCATTGGTCCCGGGCGGCAGGTTCTGATGGGTGGCACATTGACGCCAAAGAAGACGGTGGTCCCGCCCACCTGCTCTGCTCCTCTCTTTATCTCACTATGTGGATGGCCCGCGCCGCTGCTATTACAGGTCATTACAGGTCATTACAGAGCACTCGCTGCCATACCCGCACATCTGGCCGCCTGCCCATCCTCTCCGCGGCCCCCCCCCCTTTGCTTCTGACAAGAGAAAGTCAGCTGACAGGCTGACGGTCAACAGTGTAAAGGGGAGGAGCTTTTTGCTGAGCAGAGACGCCATGATGGAAAAGGGATCGCTATAGGCGTGGCTGACACTGAGACAAAGTAAGTGCCAGTGCCACTAATCCCATCTCCACCACCCCTGTCTGTGTCTAACCCCCCTCCACCCCTGTCTGTGTCTAACCCCCCTACGGCTGCACGAGTGTCGCTACACGAGTTCCTATTCGGAAGACATCGGAGCAATCTGGTCATTGGTGAGAGGGCAAATTGCGTAACCTTTATCCATTCTTTGTCACAGTTACATTGAGACACTTTGCACAGACATCTTTACTCCAAGAACACTTTACTGCATCATTTGAACACTGTGCTCAGACACCTGTAGCTTTCCTCACTACAAGGAATCTACTGTTCCTACATCCAAATGGATTACAGTTAACAAGCTCTGACAAGCCAGTGAAGAACATCAGATCTGCAATGTGGACTTTGTTGCTATTACTTATAGAAAGGCCCCTATATTACTATTCTCTAGACCCGATCTCCCTTCCTAGGATAGCGTGTGGGCTGGCTAGGTTCCATCTTTTACAGTGTGGCAGTATAAGCAGTTAGCTGAAACATGCATTTAGGGGGTAACATTATTGCTAAAGAAAGTGTATATATATATCTATCTATCTATAATTGTATAATACATATATATATATATATATATATATATATATATATATATATATATATATATATATATATATATATATATATATATAGTAATTGTCATTGTTAAAATATTATCTTGTGTCTTTTGGAGGAATTCTTTTGCTGAGTTGGTGCTGTTGCCTAAAGCTCAGCAGATCTTTTACCTCCTCTTTATGACAACTTCCCCTTTTATTTGGTTCAAGTCCTCTGATTATTGCCATACATTGATACAAGGATGTCTGAACACAGAGTGTCAGGTGGGTTGGAAAGTTCACCAGGTCATGGCCGTGCAGATGAGCAGGTAATTCTAAGCAGTCCTCTAGGGGCCGTGCTACATTTGGGGGCTCGTCCGGGATGCTATCTGCAGCTGGCTCTAGCCAACCTAGATCGGAGCTGCAATCTGTGTGGGAAACCATCTCAATGGCCGTGGTTGCTTGAGAAGTCATGGAACTCCAACCAATAGAAGCACCATTCTGGAGATCTCAGGAAATGAGCACATTGAGAGGGAGACCAGAAGTAGGGATGAGACAATGGTTCGGCCCAAGCATAGGTTTGGGCCAAACTTTTGCTGTTTGGACATTCAGCATTGCTTGTTCGGTCCCTCGAACCGACCACAATGCATTGCAGAGCTGAACAGTGCATTGCAAGCCCTGATTGGCTGAAGCAGTGAAAGCTTCAGCCAAACAGGGCACAGAGCACTGTCAGAATCATGATTGACACTGTCATCATGACTTTATCCAATCATGGCTCATTCCCACCCCACAGTATAAAAGTATTCTTTCAATGGCAGCCATTTCAGTGTGATTTTGGCATGGAGAGAGATAGAACAGGGCTCTGTTCAATGCTATTAGTTAGTGTGCTATACTGTGCTATTTTGCTTCAATTGTCAGTGTTTATTATTAGTTTAGTGTCAATCTAGGTATAGTGTGAGTGTAGTGAGGAGGACCATCATTCAGCTTTGCATAGTGTGCAGGTAGAGTAGGGACAGCTCAGATAGTTTCACTGTAGTGTAGTGAGACCATGTCATTCATACATACATTAGTGTAGAGTAGGGACAGCTCAGATAGTTTCAGTGTAGTGTAGTGAGACTGTGTCAGTAATCTTGACATTAGTGTATAGCTAGAGTAGGGACAGTTCAGATAGCGTCAGTGTAGTGACGGATGAACACCATCTATTTGATTGCGTTACTGCCAGTTTAACGCCATTTACTTCTGTGTGAGTTACTGCCAGTTTAACGCCATATAGTTCTGTGTGCGTTACTGCCAGTTTATTTATTTATTTCAGGTACTTATATAGCGCTGTAAATTTATGCAGCACTTTACATATAAATTGTACTTTCTCATCAGTCCCTGACCTCGAGGAGCTTACAACCTAAGGTCCCTAACTCACATTCATACATACCAGGGACAATTTAGACAGGATCCAATTAACCCACCAGTATGTCTTTGGAGTGTGGGAGGAAACTGGAGCACCCGGAGAAAACCCACACAGGCACAGGGAGAAAAAACTCCAGGCAGGTAGTGTCCTGGTTGGGATTCGAACCAGCAACCCTTCTTACTGCTAGGCGAAAGTGCTATCCACTACACCACTGTGCCGCCCCAACTGCCAGTTTAACGCCATTTACTTCTGTGTGCATTACTGCCAGTTTAACGCCATATAGTTTTTTGTGTGCGTTACTGCCGGTTTAATGCCATATAGTTCTATGTGCGTTACTGCCAGTTTAAAGCCATATAGTTTTGTGTGCGTTTCTGCCAATTTAACGCCATGTAGTTTTGTGCATCACTGCCAGTTTAACGTCATATAGTTTTGTGCGTTACTGCAAGTTTAACGCCATTTACTTCTGTGTGCGTTACTGCAAGTTTAAAGCTATTCACTTCTGTGTGTGTTACTGCAAGTTTAATGCCATATAGTTCTGTGTGTCACTGTACGTTTGGCGCATTATTTTGCAGTATATTATAGTGTATCCGTGGAGTGTGTCTGTGTAGTGTGAGTACTCAAATTAAAGTGCACCAAACACCTCTTTACATTGATTAAAGTCCATCTACGTACAGATTTCCACTTCTTTTTTACATTTGCTTATAAACACCGCCCCCTCCCTCCAATAATGTCTGGGAGGACAACAAGGAGAGGCAGATGTTCCATGGCACTGTAAAGGGGCCAGCAACAAATGTGTCCACAGGCAAAGGTGGATGTGGCGGTCAGTCCACTGGCAGGGCATCATTTCCTCTGTTTAGTGAGTTTGCCCGTACTATCCAGCCACAGCATGCAGAGGAGGTGGTGGACTGGCTTAACAAACCTTCCTCATCCTCCTCATCCTCTGTCACGCAAGCAGAGACAAGTGTGCAGTCCCCTGCAGTTGCCAAAATGGATAAACCTGCCTCCTTGTCCACATCTATTCCTGCCATAGCCCCAACATTAGCCATGGAGGAGTCAGCTGAGTTATTTGACCACAGCATCAGCCACTTGCTCCTTGATGATGCCCAGCCTTTACTGGATTCAGATGTTGGTTCTGAGCTTGAGGATGACAGGAACAGGAGCTTAGAGAGAGGGGAGAACACTGGTAGACAAATTGGCATTTATGTTCCCCCAGCCGCAACGTATTGCCGAATTGTCTCCAGTGGTAATGATTATCATAGAGGAGATGATGATGATGAGGTCACTGATGCGATTTGGGTGTCAGCAGAGAGGAAACTGAAGGTGAGGCGGCACAACCCCAAGGAGGCTGACATCAAGAAAGAGTACAGAGCAGCCACCCTATTCCCTCACATTCTGCAACTGTTATCTCCCAGCCCACTCCCCAAAGCTCAGCTGTCTAGGTATTTTTCAGCACATCTGCAGTAGATCGCACTGTTGAAAACTGTGTCTTGGGCACATCAAATTTGGCAAAAACACCAGCCATTTGGGTACCACATGCTTAACAAGGCCTCTCAGCAGCTTCCACTGACAGGGATGATGGTATAGCACAGGGTGTCCCAGGTCCTAGCACCACACCACCAGCTGTAGGCTGTAGCCATCAAATTTCTCTGCCCCATCTGCTGTAGCGGAAAAAAAAATACAATCTCTGCCACCCACATGCCCAGCGTCTAAATGCAAGCTTGCCAAAGCTGTTGGCTCTCCAACTTCTGCCTATCAGCCTGTTGGATTCTGCCCCTTTCAATGAATTTGCACAATGTGCTGTACCACAATGGCAGGTTCCCAGTCGCTACTACTTTTCACGTAAGGCCGTTACATCTCTCTACCATCACATGGACGGAAATGTTTTGGCATTGTTGGGCAAGGCAGTCAGCTGTAAAATCCACTTTACTGCTGTTTGACAGGTGCATATTATTGCAATTTTTTACAGCAAGGCCAATTCTTGCTTTCATCAAGAGTACCGCTATAGGGTTATGGTGGGAAGGCGCCACTGACACCCAAAGACCAATTTTTCTGCACCTGTTTGACAGGTGCATATCATTGCAATTTTTTTTTTCCTTCATCAAGAGCACCTCTATAGGGTTACGGTGGGAAGGCGCCCCCGACACCCAAAGAGTAATTTTTCTGCACCTGTTTGACAGGTGTATATCATTGCAATTTTATACAGCAAGGCCAATTCTTGCTTTCATCAAGAGTACCTCTATAGGGTTATGGTGGGAAGGCGCCACCGACACCCAAAGACAAATTTTTATGCACCCGTTACTTCTATCCAAAGTCAAAGTGACACCAGAATGTATCCAAAAAATCTCTAATCTTTTTCCCAGTGCACTACATTGTGGCCTCATCATACACACAGGCTCCCCAGCTATTGCTGAGCAAAATAAAGGCAGCTTGCAGGGAAATGTTTTGGCTTTATAAATGCAATTATTGCTGCAGCATATTCTAGACATGGTAACAGACCCCAGGCACTGTATTGGAAGGAATTTTTATGCTTTCACTTTAAAAATCAAAAAATCACTGCTCATTTAAAAATGACGTTTTTCACAAACTGTTTTTTTTATTGATACATGTCCCCCAGGGCAGGACACGGACTATAACCATTGTATGCCCAATTACTTGCATATAAGTCTTCAAAATGGGCACTTTTGATTTTTGATGTTCGGGGTCCCATTGACTTTAATGGGGATCGTTATTCGGCTCCAAACTTTCGCAGTGTTCAAAAGTTCTGGTGCAAACCGAACAGGGGTCCGTTCGGCCCATTCCTAATCAGAAGGTGACTGAGAACTCCGGCACCAGGACACCGGGCCTACCTAGTGGAAACAGAAGCCTCGGAGGAGTTGGATCAAGTCAGGGCACTGATAGAATGGTAGAAAGAGGTGCCAACGTGCTTTCAGGTAGAAGAGGTCCGTCTAACGGAAGAAGTGACTGCAAGGGTGTTCCCACTTAAAATGGAGAGAGGACAGACCGAGAAGCCACCCTCAGCAGAAACTCATAAGAAAAGTCCTGTACTTGTGGGAGCCGACTCACAAGGGGCCAGTGCCCCTCCTCTCTCGTTCTACACAGATATGAGTCGCTTAGCGATAGTCTGGTGAAGAATGGGTCTTGGAATGCTAATCAGAGTTACCGAAGACTTAGATTTTTCTCAGGACAATTACCAACGCCTGTGGGAGAAGACAGGTTTGAAACATGGATGAGCCAAGCTTTACAAGCTATGGAAGAGTGGAGTGTTTCAGAGGCTGTGAAACGACAATGACTTAGTGAGAGCCTTCGAGGCCCAGTGGCTGATGTGATCCATAACCTGAGGATGGGCAAGAGGACTTGTGTTGCCATGGATTACATCGATGTCTTGTGTGCTGTTTTCGGACGAGTTGAAACTACCACTGATTTGATGTAAAAATTCAACCACACTAAAGAGTGTATACTACCAGATTCCTATGCACCCAGAAGACCAAGAGAAGATGGCTGTTATTGGCTCACTGGGATTTTTCGAGTTTGATTGGATGCCACAGGGATTAACTGGGGCCCCTGCCACTTTCCACTGACTGATGAAGAACACGGTGGGTGAAATGAACTTGGTAAAAATATTATGCCGCGTACACATGAGCGGACTTTTCCACCAGACTGGTCCGACGATCTATCTGACAGACTTTGGGAGGACTTCCGAGGGACTTTCCGAACAAATGGACTTGCCTACACACGATCACACCAAAGTCCGGATGGATTCGTATGTGATGATGTATGACCGGACTAAAATAAGGAAGTTGATAGCCAGTAGCCAATAGCTGCCCTAGCGTCGGTTTTCGTCTGTCGGACTAGCATACAGACGAGTGGACTTTTCGATAGGAACTGGGTCCGGCGGAGTTCCGACGTAAAGATTTGAAACATGTTCCAAATCTAAAGACCATCAGATTTTCGACCGAAAAAGTCAGCTGCAGGTCCGATGAAGCCCACACACGGTCGAATTGTCCGCCAGACTCGGTCCATCGGACCGGTCCAGTTGAAAAGTCGCGGCATTAGTCTACTTAGATGACATCATCGTGTTTGGCCGAATGTTTGAAGAACAGGAGGCCCGATTAAAGAAAGTTTTCCAGCGACTACATGACGAAGGGTTGAAGCTGTCATTAGAGAAGTGCCAATTCTACCAGACTTCAGTCACATACCTAGGACAAGTGGTATCTGCCGTAGGGATAGCCACAACCCTCAAAAGCTGAAGGCGGTCACGTCTTGGCCTCGTCCCACCACCGTCACCGAATTGAGGTCATTCTTGGGCTTCTGCTCCAACTACAAACGATTCGTGAAGAACTTCTCACAGATTGCTCAGCCGTTGAATGAGATGTTACAGAAGCAAACGGAAGGGGAACAGCAGAAAACCCAGAAGGGGGGAGCCAGGAAGCCTCAGGAATCTATCCAGGAACAATGGACATTGAAGTGTGAGAGGTCCTTCGAGCGGTTGAAAGAGAGCCTGGTTGAAGCCCCAATGCTGGCCTATGCTGACCCCTCAAAATCATATGAATTACATGTTGATGCCATTAGAAATGGTATTGGGGGGGTGTTGTACCAAGAGTTGGAAGGGAGACTTTGTCCAGTGGCCTACATGAGTCACAGCCTCACTCCCCCTGAGAAGAACTATCCTGTGCACAAGTTGGAGTTCTTGGCTCTCAAGTGGGCTGTAGTGGATAAACTATGGGACTATCTGTATGGAGCCATCTATGTGGTGAAGACTGATAACAACCCCTTATATTATTTGCTATCTACTGCCAAACTGTACACTGCTGGACATCGGGGGGTTAGCTGCTCTGTCTGAGTTCCAAATCAGTCTGAAATTTCGACCGGGAGTGGGAAATAGAGACACTGACGCTCTTTCTCGAAGACCTCACTCCACCCAGAATAGTCAGAAGAGTTTGGTTAATTTACGTTTCGAAGGTGTACAGGCTGTGTGTCAGGGAGTGGAATATAAACACAGAGGAGCCATAGGGGCTGAAGAAGCATGAGTCACCCCTGCAGGAATACCAAAGCACTACTGCAACCTCACCCAAGTACGCAGCCAATAACTGCCTCAATTGACTAAGGAGGACATGAGAAGGGATCAGCAGGAGGATATATTAGGGAATCTAATAAGGAAGTCGTTGTCAACCAAAGACCCTCAAATATTGATGAATAGCCCCATTGAGGGAGCCAAGGTGATTCATAGAGAATGGGAATGAATTAAGCTGGAAGAGGGGATCATATCGAAGAGGTCCCTCTGAAGAGGCAGAAGGTGTGAGCCACCTGTTCCTTTCTGAGAAACATTGTTTGACTGTGCTAACCGCTCTCCATGATGATCATGGCCACTTAGGCCCAGATAGAACTTTCAAACTGGCCAGGGATCGATTTTACTGTCCGTCCAAGAGAAGAGAGGTAGAAAGCTACTGTCGCTCTTGTGTCAGGTGTATCCAGAGAAAAACTTTACCTGTCAGGGCAGCCCCAATGGACCATCTACAAAGCCAAGGGCCAATGGAGTTGGTGTGCATTGATTTCTTGTGCCTGGAACCTGATGTGAGCAGGAGTAATGTCCTGGTTGTGACAGATCATTTCACCCGATATGCCCAGTCTTTCCCCACCAAGGATCAACAAGCTAGTATGGTGGCCAAGACACTAGTGGAGAAGTTATTCATCCATTACGGGTTGCCTCAGTGCCTACATTCAGATCAAGGTCAGGACTTTGAGAGCAAACTGGTCCGCAGACTATGTGAACTCCTAAACATAAAGAAATCCAGGACTACTCCTTACCAACCCCAAGGGGATCCACAACCTGAGCGTTTCAACCGCACTCTTTTGAACATGCTGAGAACCCTCCCATTAGAGAAGAAACAGCATGGGGAGACCATATTGCTGCACTAGTTTGTACGTACAATAGCACCTCAAATGATTCTACAGGATAATACCCCTAACAGATTGATGTTTGGAAGAGAGGCTCGCTTACCCGTAGAACATCAATAGTTCACACCTCTCAAGTCTCCTATAAGGGATATGTCGACAGGCTCCCGAAGAAAGGTGG
The DNA here is from genome assembly GCA_037952925.1 of Lithobates clamitans. Lineage (NCBI taxonomy): Eukaryota > Metazoa > Chordata > Amphibia > Anura > Ranidae > Lithobates > Lithobates clamitans. The sequence goes on from JBBGZY010000224.1 coordinate 4,045,675, forward strand.
CATATGAGAAAGGCAAGGAGCCTTCCACCATCAGAGAACAAAGGAATAAGAAGAACTTTGATCTTAAAGTGAGGGTTCAGAATCTACAACCTGGAGATCAAGTGTTGTTGCGCAATCTACAGTGCTGGGAAAACATAAGTTGGCTGATCGATGGCGTTCTCAACCCTTCATTGTATGCAAACGACTGCATTGTATGCCTGGACTTCCTGTGTATCAGATTCGGCCTGAAGGGAAGACTGGCCCCTTCAAGACTTAGCATCTAAACCATTTGCTGCCCATTTCAGAGGCTGTTCGAGTACCCCCAGCCCCTTGCCCAGAGACATATCAGTCCCCAACATTGAGGCCTAGGGTAAGAAAAACTTGTCCACCTGCACTTCCGGAAGAGGAAAGTGATGAGGAATTACCTTTGGATTGGCTGTGGGCTCCCTCTTTGGAAGATGATTCCATGGTTCCTGATGCTGAAGAAGAAGCTGTCCAGGGGCAGGCTCCCACTTGCCTGACACTGAGGTGGTAGCTCCCTACACATTTAGGGGAAATGAGGAAGTCAAGCTGGAACCCTGTGAAGTGTCTAATGCGGCTGATACTTTCATCCCTCCTACTAATACAAGAAGGAGAGAGACAGTCCCTGAGCTGGGGTTAGAGCTCGAAGTAGGACTAGAGCCTGAAGTAGAACCAGAGCTGGAAGTAGAGCCGGAGACCGAGGTAGAACCTGAACCGGAAGCGGGATGCAGTTTTTGGGAAGCAGAACAAGGACCTGAGTCACTGGAAGACTTACATGCTCGGTTGAGACAAAAGATATGAGCTGGGAACACCTACTAATGGCTAAATGCCTCGACTTCCATTTTCTACACCCCAGTTTTACCCCTATAAGGAGGAAGTAAACCCTGATTGGTTCATGCTGTAGAGACATTGGCACCCATGTGACTGGAGTCTGACATGCTGCACCCATCCATTGTGTCTCTCTCTAAACGTCACACACCTATTGGGGGGGTTTCATTGTTGCACTTGGCTCCATCGTGGTCAGCTAATGAAGTGATTTCCCAGACGATCTCTGATAGTGGTGTGTGTGCCTATATTTTCATTTTTTTTTTGTTCTTAATGACATTTCTGTAATATTTTACAAGGATTCTCAAATAAAAGAAAAAAAAAAAGATATGTCCTCCAAAGAGATTGACTTATGACACTCTTGGAGAAAATTCTGATGAACTCATACCCACTACTCAGCGTTCCAGTCAAGCACTTGCCTCCTTTACCGTGTCTTTAGTAAAGGATGACCTTGATCCACCCCCTGACACTACTGGGTGGGCCACTAATCTATTATTGTCCTGTCATAAACTTAATATGATTTCTTCTCCTGTTGATGTATATAATTTGTTATCAGAGGACCCTTCACTAAGTCAGTTATTAGCTGTTGCAACTTCTAGTTTATTAGATACTTAATTGTTTAGCTTCACAATGCAGTAATGTGATCTCAGGTTGTGTTCTGTCTTTAGGGACCAAAGACTTTCAAGTGGGGGGAGGATGTAGCAATATGGACTACAAGCATAAACAAGCATAAAGCACTGTACCTTCTAGCATTTTAAAGTATCGCTTGTCCCTCTAGTGATCAATGTATCCAGTGACATCATATCTGTGTGCCAAATAAAAGGATTTTGGAAGGAATAGTCCTCACATCAGATAATTGCTTTGCACAATTGTGTGCCAGGACTGCAAACGGATTACAGTTAACGAGCTCCAACAAGCTGATGAAGAACATCAGAAATGCAACATGGACTTTATTGCCATTACTTATAGAAAGGCCCCTATATTACTATTCTCTAGACCCGCTCTCCCTTCCTAGGATAGCGTGTGGGCTGGCTAGGTTCCTGGTTCCTTTTACAGTGTGGCAGTATAAGCAGTTAGCCAAAACATCTGTTTAGGGGGTAACATTATCGCTAAAGGAAGTATATATATATATATATATATATATATATATATATACAGTATATATATATATATATATATATATATATATATATATATATATATATATATATACACATATATATATATATATATATATATATATACATTTATTTGGTTCAAGTAAAATCATCATAGAACCTAAATACATTGAGTTGTCTGATTATTGCCATACAGTGATACAAGGATGTCTGAACCCAGAGTGTCAGGTGGGTTGGAAAGTTCACCAGGTCATGGCCGTGCACATGAGCAGGTCCTCTAGGGGGCCATGCTACACATAGTTTTGAGATTTCTCATATTTAGTGTGTATTTACTCAATACTACCTTTATTTTTACGTTGAACAAGAAAATGGAATATTAAATTGCAAGTGTGTGCACTTAAATACATTTTAGTTATTTTTTTTCAGAAAAAAATAGGTTTGAGTTGCTCAAATATTGTATGACATGAAAATTTGCAATTACAATCTTTTTATTCTACAGTCTTTGTATTCAGAAAATATATAAGGTTCTTTGGGTTTTAAGTAATTTTCATGGACAAAAATGCAGATTTTGCCATGTGTAAAAAATGAAACAACTGCTCCAGAGGGTAAATGGTTAAAGCGCTTTGTCCAATTAAAATTGCCCAGGATTAGGGCATAGCTGTGGGCACTGCAGGGAAGAATTTTTTGTACATTACAGTTACTTCAAGCCTTTGTATAAAACATGGTTCAAAGCTAATGAATTATTTGAATGGTTGGTATAATTTGAAAGGAAATTTGTCAGCTAATTGTTCCCTACTAATTAATCTAATGTAGTGTTAAAAAAACATGGATTATGAGTAGCAATGGAACTACATTAGTCTATGTTCCATTACTTCTTCTAAAAAGCCTCAAATAAAAAAAAATCTAAAGCCCTGCTACGCACTATCAGCCAACTAAACTGGGTCTGGTTTATTAAAAGTGACTGCATTGCCCATACATCAAACCAGTCAGCTTCCAGCTGCTAGTTTCCACTACATGAGAGAGTGCTGGGCTCTTAACGTTGTTAAAATTTTGGTTCAGGGCTCCTGGCACAGGGGGATGTAGACAATATTTCTCCAATCTAAGTTCACGCTGGCAAACAGAACCTTCTGTATTGGAATCCTCAGAGCTGAAATATCAGGGCTCTGGATTGAAGTTATAGTTATAGTACAGAAATCCTGCAAAAGAAGCTACTTCTCTGTAAATAGTAGATAAATGCTTGAGTAGTTACCATACATGTAATCAAAATATGTTATTGTTGCAGTTGCACTGTATAGCGAGTTAGAAGTCATTCTCACCTCGCTCCTCACCCCCTCTTAAATAGGTTGTGCAGAAAAAAATTACACTAATGAATATGTCACAAAGATGCTTTGGCCTTGGACAAGTTACTGATTGCAGGCTGGTCTATACAGGCAAAAAATCTGTTTGCTATGAATGACAAATACCTTTCATAAATGAGGCCTGTAACAGACAATGAAATATAGATCTTAGCCTCGATTCACACCTCAGTGTGTAGGCAGGTGCGGTTTATCCTCCATTCTGCAGGTGGCGCTGTGTTGCTATGAAATTGTGCAGATGAAGTGGAGGCTGGGAGGAACTTTGTTCTTCTGAAGACTGCCTTGCACCACTGGGTGACCTTTGGCGGCTATTTATAGTATGAGCAGTGCCAATAAATAGCAGTGCCTTGCTGTATTTGGCACGCATTTGCAAATGACTAGAGTAGGGAGTGGAACCATGCTTGTCAGGGACAGCAAACTAGTTCCTGTCCAAAAAGGGTGAGATTAGGGACACCACTGTATGCTCTGCTATTCACCAGTCTCTGGATTTACTGCATAGAACCTGTACTGCTTCCTCAAGTGCCACTTGTGCTGCCACTCTGCCAGACAAACCCCTCCTGTGGATGCCACCCTGGTATGGTAGGCTATGCTTGTGTGATGCCTTGGCAAGCTGAAGCTATAATGTTATACTGCCAGCATTATTGTGAGTTCCATTATCATCAATAATGCACCTGTACTGCAGGTGTTACTGAATTTGCTAATACAGAAGTACAACCGCACATCAGCCATAAGCCAAGATATCACTAAGGCAGCTCCAGGCTTCCATTGTGTGTCTGCATACCCACAGCAGAGAGGGTGAAAGAAAGCCCTGAGCATCAGTCAGCTTGCATATATAAAGGCCTGTGCATGGCCATGACTAATATCGAGGTCTGGATACTAGGTAGGATGTTAACAAAAGAATGGAGGCTGTCACGGTGAGGGGTCAGGCTTGGAGGCCATTAGCTATAGCAGTTGAATGGTTTACCCAGAAACCAACAGGATAAATACACCAGCAGGTGACACAGGCTCACCCAAGCCACAGGTTCCAAGCACTAACCTGTCTACCTCAGAGCTCCTGATGGTGGAGATGGGTTTTATACTAGTGCCAGGTTGCTGTCCTCAGGATCACCCCACCAGGAGGTGAGCAAGTTGGTGTCCAGTAGCAGATATAGCAGGTAGGAATCAAGAAGATGCATAGTCAGTAAACAAGCCAAAGGTTGGTAACAAGTCTTTGCAGGTTGGGATCAAGTGGAAACATAGTCGTAGAACAAGCCAAAGATTGGTAATGAGTAGTAGTGAAGATACGGATGGTAACAGGAGCACAAAGAGCAAGATATTGACTGGAGAAGAGCACAATAATCTGGCAAACAGGAAGTGAAAAGACATGGCATGAATAGGAAATGAATGGGAAGAGAAAGAAGAATGAAGTTCAAGGTTCATCACAAATAAAATAAAAAGTAAAGCTGTCCAAGGGAAAAGGCAGGACACTGTCCAGCATCTCAGGTGGCACAGTAAGAAGAGCTACTACTATACACAATATAGTTACATAGTTAGTCGGGTTGAAAGAAGACACAAGTCTATCCAGTTCAACCAAAAAAAAATACAATCCCATATACACAATTCTATACCCACAGTTGATCCAGAGGAAGGCGAAAAACCTCAGCAAAGCATGATCCACTTTGCTATAGCAGGGGAAAAAATCCTTCCTGGTCCCCTGAGAGTCAATCGGATTTTCCCTGGATCAATTTGACCTATAAATGTCAGTACCCAGTTATATTATGTACATTTAGGAAATAATCCAGACCTTTTTTAAAGCAATCTACTGAGCTTGCCAGAACCACCTTTGGTCACTATATGGACCACTTATGTATTTGTACATGTTGATCATATCCCCCCTTAATCTCCTCTTCTCAAGAGGGAATAGATTTAGTTCCTTTAATCTTTCCTCATAGCTGAGCTCCTCCATGCCTCTTATCAGTTTGGTTGCCCGATATCCTTTTTGAGAACTGGTGCCCAAAACTGAACTGCATATTCCAGATGAGGTCTTACTAATGATTTGCACAGGGGCAAAATGATATCACTCTCTCTGGAGTCCATACCTCTCTTAATACAAGAAAGGACATTGCTCGCTTTGGAAACCGCAGCTTGGCATTGCATGCTATTATTGAGCTTATGATCTACCAAAACCCCCAGATCCTTCTCCACTATGGATTCCCCCAGTTGTACCCCCCCCCCCCAGTATGTATGATGCATGCATATTCTTAGCCCCTACATGCATAACTTTACATTTATCAACATTAAACCTCATTTGCCGCTTAGTTGCCCAATTAGACAGAGCATTGAGGTTGGCTTTTAAATTGGAGACATCCTGTAAGGACGTTTTACACTGCATAGCTTAGTGTCATCTGCAAAGACAGAAACGGTACTTTTAATCCCAGACCCTATATCATTTATAGAGGTATTAAAAAGTAAGGGTCCCAACACTGAACCTTGGGGTACACCACTGATAACCTTAGACCATTCAGAGTAAGAGTCATTACCACTAATCTTGGAATCCCGTCTTTTAGCCAGTTTTCTATTCATTTGCAAATTGATCTTTCCAAGCCCGTAGACTTAAGAACAGAGGTCCTGGGTTCAGATCCATATGCTGGCAGAGGCTTTATCCCACCCACAGCTTTTCAAAGCCTCTGGGCTCCAGGGCTCAAGACAAAACCTAATGAAAGTCAGTTTTCTCCACATGAATCGTAAACCATGGGGCTGTAATGCTTGTGTCTATCTATTAAAGGTTTTTGCATTAAAACCAAGAAAATTTAGACCTCTGTGGTATATCAATGTGCTTTTACTAAACAAAAAATGCTTTACATACAAAACTATTACAATATTAGCAATATAATATAACGCTGACAGATATACCTATAACAAGAAAACAATGCTACCTACTTCCTAGCAAAACTATGGCCTGTATACAATAAGAATACATGAAAAGGTTACTTAGCTCTGCTTATAGAAACTTCACGATCTCCTTGGCAATGAGGATTCTTTGACGATTGCAGGAGATCGGGCGAAAAGCGATTTCAGATGCTGACAGAGACCTTACATGGTGTCACGTCATTACAAAGTCCTAATCTTAGTTTGTATTCTTGTCTTTTATTTGGAAAGTTTTAAGAAGCCAATCCCATTTGGGCATATCCTTCTCTGCCCCATTACACTGATGTCAAAAATAGCAAAAACTCAAGCTAGAACTATAGTTGACCAGAACACCTGTATAAACAATGGTAGCAGAGAGGGTATCTTGTGTAAGTACTTGTGTAATGTCCCACTAATGTCCCACTACCAGAAAAGCCTAAACAAACACAGAAAATGTTTTAGTGTGAGACTGGAATAGTCACAAGTATATATATATAAATATACATATTATATACTCCATGTATATTATATACATAAAAAACACATCAGATGCAATACATTCCACCCTTGACTCTCCCAGACTCCTCATAGAAAATTACTTAATTTCTAACAGCACTCATTCTAAACCTTCATTAGCCATGAGTATAACTCCCTCCCATTTTACGCCACCGAGAACGTGTTTTAGTCTTTAGCAAAAGGTCATTAGAAGCAAGTCCAGGCTTGTAACATATCCAACATCAAAGGGCTTGCTCTCCACAGCTCTTGTAAGCATCTGTCCTTCTTTCCATCATCACTTTTCTCTGGTCATCCAATGGTTCAAATCGGAGACTGCCTGTGAAGTGGAAAACAAAGATCAGACCCGGAGCCACAGTAACTTAGTGCAGGGGTCACATGACTGGGGGGAAACTGGATTGATGCACCAGGAAGTCTTGGTGTAGGAAGTGGGTTGGGATAGCTGGGAGCAGAGGGTGGTGCTAGGTGTTCATTTCTGTGTTTAGTAAGGAGGGGCGGGGGCAGAGCCGGCCATTAGGGTGCAAATCTAGGAAGAGGTAACACACAAGCTTAGTGATTTGTGCTGTTACCTCTACATGGAGAACCTGGACCGCATCCTAGAGCAGCTGCATTCTGCGGCAGTGGTCCGCAGGCTGGAAGGTTCGCTGCACAGCTGGCTGAGCTGCTACCGGGGTCAGGGGAAGGTATGTCTGCTTCATTCCCCCCCACGCCACATGTGTGGAGGTCTCGGCCTCCAGCGCATTTTAGCCCAGAACCATCTCCCAGGGTGAGTCGCCACTTAGGGAGCCCAATCCCGGTCCCTCCAGCTCCCGGGCTAAGCGACATGCCCCTGCTTCAGCTGCGGGGGCTGGGAGGAATCCCTGTCATAGGCGGGACCCGGCTAGGAGGGTGACGTCCCCTTTCCCTCCCGGCCTGCAGCTGTGGTGGAACAGGACTTGGCAGCGGCCTTCTGCCCTGAATGGTGCAGACCGGCGTGGAAGATTTGCCGGAGAGGGCGTGGGTCACTCCCCCAGGGTGGCCAAGGCCATTGCAGGAGGTAGTGGAGGTCCTGGTGGGGACGGTGTCAATGCCAGAGTGGCATCTGCTGTGAGGAACGTGGTGGAGAGCCGCGTGGTGCGACGGGCCCTGGATGACGATTTCGTCTGAGGGCGCCCGGCCCCTTCAGCTTCCACAGCATCTCCTGCTGGCTAGGAGGACTAACGGTCAGAGGGCAAGACTCGGATGTGACAGGAGCAGCAGTGGGCCTGCCGAGGGGCCTCTACAGGGATCCGGAGTGGCGGCTGGTCGGTCGGTTTCCCCTGGGCAGCCTGGTAAGTCCTCTTCTTTTTCTTTGCCTTTATCTGCTCCTGTGTCCATGTTGTCTGTGTCCCCTCCCCCCCTGCCATCACAACCCCTCGGGGGGTTACGGGTAGGGGTGGGCCAGTATCGGCGCCTGTTTTGACGGCAGGTGATGGGGTGGGTTTCTGGGTATGGGAGGTGTCCCGGGTTCTGGGGATGTGTTGCTACAGCAATTGATGTGACTTTGTTAGTGGGCTGTAGAGATATGGTGAGCAGGGGTGTGGCAGGGGTGCCCACTGCTGCCACGATCTCGCCAGCAGCGGCATGGGTGGTCGAGGGGGCAGGCAACCGGTCGCCCCGTCCTCGCCAGCTATCCCATTAGCGGCGCTGGTTGGTCAGCAGTTGCATACGGCAGCGTGCAGGAGCTTCCCAGGTGAGTATGGATGGGGGCACCACTCCAGGGGCGTTGTCTGTGGATGGGTTTCGGTTGGCGGACGCAGCTCGATGCGAGGTCTATGTTTGCCACGAAGGCCCCCTGGGTGCTCACCTAAAAAAGTGGAGGTAAGGGAGAAGATCTGGAAGGGTGACTACGGGGAGATCTTTTCACTGCTACCACTCGAGAAGTTTACTCTGGATAAGGTTAAGCTGGACGAGAGCAAAAAGGAAAAAGAGGAGAAGTGGCGTTCTCGCCTTATCCCGTGCACAGTTGCGAACTGGATGCAGGCGTTTAACATATTGGCTAGTGTTATCGGAAAAAGACGCCTGAGAATTGTTCAGCCTTATTCTGTTATCTTGATCCCATTAGTGAGGCCCAGACGGGTATGGAAGGGTGGAGTGGCTGCTCTACGATGAACAGTTCCGGCATCGGAAGGCTGTGAGACCATCCTTGCGATGGGATCACAAGGACATTGGTTTGTGGATGAAGCTCATGACGCAAGCCAGGGTCGAGCTGCATCCCTTTCATGGGGTGGCCGGGGGTGCCCAAGCCTCTTCACCGTCGGCCGGAAAGCGCAAGGGGTTCTGTTGGCAGTTCAACTAGGGCACTTGCAAGTTCCGTGGATCTTGTTGTTTTCGCCACGAGTGTTCGGGCTGCGGAGGTGCCCATCCCTTGTACAAATGCTTCAAGAAAGGGAGGAAGCCGGGCAACGCTGGAAAAAGGGATGATGACGCCGGTGAAAGTGGAAAAAATGGCGCCGTATCTAAGTAGGTATCCGAACAGAGAAGCGGCGTGGACGATGTGGTTGGGCTTAAGGAGGGTTTCCCGATTCCCAGTGAGTTGGCGGAAGTCCCTCCCGTCTTGGCCAACCTGCGATTGGCATATGATCACCCGGAAGTGGTTTCTAGTAAACTGCTGAAGGAGGGAGCATTGGGCAAGATGATGGATCCATTTTCTGAGCTGCCGTTGGAGGAAATGGGGTCTTCACCGTTGGGGGTGGTCCTTAAGCGGGAACCGAATCATTTCCTGCTTATTCATCACCCATGACCCAAGGGTGGGTCAGTGAATGATGCGATCGATCCTGTTCTTTGTACTGTGTCATATGCCTCCTTTGACGAGGCGGTGCGGTGGGTTCAGCGGTTTAGTTGGGGGGGGGCGCTTATGGAAAAGACCAACATTGAATCAGCTTTTTGTTTGTTGGCGGTACATCCGGATAGTGTGCGTTTGTTAGGGTGTTGTTGGGAGGGGGAATATTTTGTGGATAGATGCTTACCTATGGGTTGCGCTATCTCTTGTTCTTATTTTTGAGTTGTTCAGTCCTTTCTGGAATGGATGGTCAAGGATTTGTCAGGCCTTTGCTCGATTTTGCACTGGATGATTTTTGGTCATAGGCCCTCCGGGCGATCGGCCTTGTCTGATTCTGTTGGTCACCATTCAACATGTTTTCCAAGTTTTTGGGGTTCCGCTGGCGCAGGACAAGACAGAAGGTCCTGTAACAGTGTTGAAGTTATTGGGTGTCGTTATTGATACCGATCTGATGGAGTGCCGGCTGCCGAGTGAATAGCTGGAGGATCTCCGGGGTCGGTGGCCGCAGTAGCCCGCCGCTCTAAGGTACAATTGCGGGACTTGTAGTCATTGTTGGGAAAACTCACAGCGGTGGTCAAGGCCCCGCATCACTTTGTTTGGATAGGTTGGGACCGCAGGGATGATTTGCTGGTCTGGGAGGTGTTTTTGGCGTGGTAGGTCATTCTGGCTGGGGTCTGTGGTGCAGGCAACAGAACTGGAGCTGTTCACGGACGCGGCAGGGTCCGCAGGTTTTGCGGCTTACCTTCAGGGGTGCTGGTGCGCGGATTAGTGGCCGGAGTAGTTGGCGGGGTCCATGTTGATCAGGAATTTGATGTTGTTGGTGTTGTTCCCTATCATGTTGGTGGTGGAGCTTTGGGGGGCGGAGTTCAGGAACCGGAGGGTTCGCTGTCATTGTAATAACCTGGGGGTGGTGCATGTGATCAATTCAGTGTCGGCATCATCTTTGCCGGTAGTATGTTTGTTGCGTCATTTGTTATTATGTTGTCTCATATTGAACATTGTTACATTTGCTGTGCATATCCCGGGGGTTGAGAATGAAGTGGCTGATATGCTTTCTTGCTTACAGTGGGACAGATTCCGGCAGTTGGCACTGGAGGCGGATCGGCTCTGGGTTCCGTGCCCCAGCTGATTATGGGACCTTGTGCTGGCATCGTGATGGATGTTGGTTCGACGGTTGGTCGTAGAATCAACTTGGTGGTTGTACGAGCGGGTTTGGCGGGAGTGGTATGAGCTGGAGAGTAGCATTGGTGGTTATCCCAGCAATGACGAAAAGCTCCATGCGTTGCTTTATTTTCTGGGCCGGAACTGTGAGGAGGGGGTGTCTGTCGCGTCTTTAAATTGTAAGATGGCTGGTTTGGCTTTTTTGTTTAAATTGGGAGGGGTTGAGGATGTTACCAAGGCTTTTACAGTGCATAAGGCATTGCAGGGTTATAGGAAGGGGCGCACCAGGCCTGCTTCCAGACATCTGGTGTCGTTGGGAATGTTAGAGGTTTTGGCGGGGGTGTTGCCTCAAGTGTGTTTTTCTTCCTTTAAAGTTCAGCTGTTTAAGACAGCTTTTGTGTTGGCTTTTTTCGAGGCGTTGAGAGTGGGCGAATTGGTAAGCCCCTTGAAATCGGTGGTAGGTGGGTTGGATGTCTCGGATGTGTCGATGAGGGGCGATTCAGTGAAGCTTCTTATCCGTAAGTCAAACACAGATCCATTGGGTAAAGGGACCAGGGTTGTCCTGGGGTGTGTTCCTGGCCTGGCGCTATGCCCGATCGCGGTACTACGGGAGTGGACGGGGCTACGGCCTCCTGCTGGGGGCCCCCTTTTGGTTCACGAAGCCAGGGTGCCTTTGTCCAGGTATCAATTTGAGTCAGTGTTCAAACGATGCCTGGAGGTGGAGGGGTTCTCTGTGGTGGATTACTCGTCCCGTTCATTCAGGGCGGCGACAAAGGCATTGCGTTGGGGTTTGAGTGATCAAATCCTGCAGCATATTGGGCGTTGGGAATCTTTTCGGTTCAGGTTGTATGTCCGCCCCCATCTCCTGTGAGGGTAGAGAAGGGCGGGGTATGTCTTGTCTGGTTTTTCTGTGTTTGTGTTTGTGTTATGTGGGGCTGTTTTTCTGTGGCTGTCATTGTGGGCTGTGTGGATGTTGCTTGATTCTGTTGTCTATGTTTCTGTTGTGTTTTTTGTTTTACAGTCCCGGTGTGCCTGATGTGGATCCTGGGCCATTCTTATGTGCACTGGGGGGCAAAAAGGGCATTGGTCAGTTATAGTGTGGTCAGACATCAATGGAAGGGCGGCTTGGCGGGGTGCCCGGTCGTTTGAGCGAATAAATAAAGCAAGAATAAAAGTCAACAAGGCAGTGGCGCAGTTTGTGGTCCGTAACTGGGGGCTGGTGGTTCGCCACTGCGATTTGGAGGGAGACAAAAGTCTCTATTTGAGGAGGGATGGGGTACATTTGTCCGCAGTGGGCATTGATATGTGGTTCCTGGGGGCTCCAGGAAGGTCTCCAACAGGCCTTACGGCTGTGGTGGGTCGCCCACACGTAAGAGGTCACTGGTGGGCGACTGTGGCAGGGGTCTCTGGTTCCTGAAGGTCGGAATGGTGGATGGTATGTGTATATTTATATATATATATATATATATATATATAATATATGGTGTGGTACAGGTTGGGGCCTATGTCGGTATGGGTAGGTACCTTACCGATCTGGAAAATCGGTCATTGAGCTGAATGGTGCAAGAAGGTGGTAATCATTTGTCCCTGAGCTGGTGGGATCACGGCTATAGGCCAGGATGGCCGTGGTGGTCAGCCGACGAGATAGTAGTACCTTCTTTCAGGAACCTCAGACGTAGCAGTTAGTTAAAATGTTTGGTTTATAGATATATGTTTTACTTAATTTATATATATATTAAAATAAGAAGTTATTTTAATACAGTTTTGTTGTTTAGAATTAATAAAGGGGCCATTGTTTCCCATTTAATCCAGATGGTGTTATGTGTTTCATTAGTAAATTAAGATTAAGTAAGTAGAGGGGTACTAAGGGGGTGGTTGTCAGGGCATCTAGCACATCAGCCTTACAGCAGTCAAGATCAGCCCTTGAGCAAGAGGAACTTAGTGCAGGGGCCGCATGACTGGGGGGAAGTTGGATTGATGCACTAGGAAGTCTTGGTGTAGCAAGTGGGTTGGGATAGCTGGGAGCACAGGGCAGTGCTAGGTGTTCATTTCTGTGTTTAGTAAGGTAGGGCGGGGGCGGAACTGGCCATTCAGAGAAATAGGTAACATACAAGCTTAGTGATTTCCCTCCCTCCCTATAGGCATCTGTATGTATGTGTGTTTGTTTTTATTTTGTGTTTTGTTGTTTCAGGTACTGTTGGCAGTGGTCTCTGGTTCCTGAAGGTTGGAATGGTGGATGGTATATATATATATATATATATATATATATATATATTTATATATATTGTGCGGGGGTTAGCTCGGCAGCAGGTGTGTGTGTGACCCCCTGAATGGGTTCACCACACAAAATCAGGCACAGCAGACAGCATTATAGGTGAAAAAAACAAAGGTGCGGTTTATTTATACTATATGCAGTGAAAAATATAACAGCAAAACAAAAAGAAACATGAAAAGAAATCCTGGTCAGCTTGCCCGCTTACTACACACGTAGATTCCCTATCTAGCAACTAGGTGCAGCCTTGAGCTGTTCCAGTCCCTGTCTCGTTGTTTTAGAAGTTTGCCACACAGGCGTTAACTCACTGCACAGGACAGATACCATACTCCCCAGTCTACACAAACACAGAACTGGTTCCAGGGTGGATCATCTCCCTAAGCATGCTGTTTTTTTTTATAGGTCTTAACCACTTGCCGACAGCCTTACGCTGATGTACGTCGGCAGAATGGCACGGGCAGGCAGAATCACGTACCTGTACGTGATCTGCCTCCCGCGGGCGGAGGGTCCGATCGGACTCCCCCCTCGGTGCTCGAGGTGGTCGGCTTGTGTCTGGGAGCGATGAGAGGCGAGGGGGAGACCATCCATTCATGCCCCCCCCCTCGCGATCGCTCCCAGTCAATCGGATTCTTCCTCTGCTGCTGTTTGCTAAACAGCAGCAAAGGAAATTATGTCATCTCTCCTCGGCTCGGTATTTTCTGTTCCGGCGCTGAGGAGAGAAGACTTCACTGTGAGTGCACAACACACACACAGTAGAACATGCCCGGCACACATTACACCCCCGATCCCCCCCTGATCACCCCCCGATCACCCCCCAATCACCCCTTCCCCCCCCGTGTCACACTGACACCAAGCAGTTTTTTTTCTGATTACTGCATTGGTGTCAGTTTGTGACAGTTAGTGTGGTAGGGCAGTTAGTGTTAGCCCCCTTTAGGTCTAGGGTACCCCCCCTAACCCCCCTAATAAAGTTTTTTTTTTTCTTTTTTTTTTTTTATGTGGTTTTTTGCCATATAGAAAAAACACAGCCAGACAGAAGAAAGAGAGACCAAATAATGGGAGCATGATATAAAAAACTATTAAACTATTTCTAACCCTTCCCACTACAACACTTAATCACTCCCATATGGCTAAATATAAACTCCCTTTCCCTTTTACTTCTAATTCCCACCCCCCCCCCACATCTCCCCCCTCTCCCCAAATCCCCCCCATTCCACCTCTCCAGGGTCTAATTTTCCTTCTACTCTCCTTCTTAGACTAAGGCTTTGATCTCTTTGGCATAGCTCCATGTTTTTTTTTATGTTTTCCAGCGATCCCACCTGTCCAAGTTCACACTTCCTATTTCCTCTAGCCTGCTCCCCAGCGTCTTCATACTGCAACTCTCTTCAATTGCATCAAACCACTCCCATATCTCTGGGCTCTCCCTCCTCTGCCAATTCCTCGGGATCGTTCTTTTTGCCGCGTTCAGGAGCTGAGGGACCAGAGACTGCTTATAACTGTTTAGGTCCCCCGTCCCCCCCATGGAACAGGACCTCCCAAGGGTCTTCTACCACCTCAATTTCCGTGATTTTCTTTATAAGGACAAGTATTTTTCTCCAAAAGTTTTTAATTAAGGGGCAACTCCACCACATGTGTCCCATTGTTCCAACTTCTTGGCAGCCTCTCCAGCAAGTGGATGGCCCAATTTGGTACTTGCTTGTTATCTCTGGGGTGAGGTAGCTTCTGCTGATGCATTTATAATTCATTTCTGCCGTTCGGGTGTCTATTGCAGAATTCTTTTAATTGTGTCTATATCCTTTTTAGAGCCTAAATCTTTTTCCCATTTGACCAGGAATGGCGGCATCTCCAGTTTTTCTGAGGCCATCAAGATTTTATATATCTGAGAAATTATATTTCTTGGGGCCTCTTTATCAAATAACCTTTCAAAGTCTGTCAATTGTTTCCCAGACCTGATCGGCTGTGGTAATCTATTCACAAAGTGACTCAATTGGAGATATCGCCATCTGTCCAGCCCCAGTGATTTCCTCCCGTGTGTAAGTTGCTGCAGTGATATAAGTTTACCTTCTTTTATAATTTCTCTCAATTGTGTTTTCCCCCAAAGTGCCTCTTTTCCTCCTATACTCTCCATTCCTGGTGTGAAAAATGTATTATCTAATAGTGTGATCAGCGGTGAGTTAGTGTGGGGGGTTCCAAATAATGGTGCCTAATTGTGATTTACTTAAATCTTCTTCTAATTTCACCCATTTTTTTCGTTTTTCCTTCCTCGCCCATTCAACTACTCTTGATAAAATTACGGCTTTGTAGTACATCTGCACATCGGGGACTGCCAGGCCGCCGTCTAACTTCCTTTGTTTTAGCGTCTGAAAAGAAACTCTCGTTTTTTTATTTTTCCAAATATAGGTCATAATTATTTTCCTTAACATCCTCAGATAGTACTGGGGGAGCGGCACAGGGAGCATCTGGAAGTGGTACATGATCTTGGGTATTAAAACCATTTTAATGACATTAATACGTCCAATCCAGGAAAGGGTCTTACAAGAGAACCTATTGCAGTCCGATCTAACCAGGTCTAGTAAGGGCATATAGTTGATAGTGAACGTCTTCTTGAGTGAGTTGGTTAGTTTAATACCCAGATACTTTAGTTCCTTAGTCCATTTAAAGCTAAATTCTTTTTTCAAAGTCTCTACAACTGACTTGCTTCCATTTATATTTAATATTTCTGATTTATTCATATTTATTTGAAAGTTGGATACCTCTCCATATTTCCTCACTGCTTTTATAAGGTTGGGCATAGTCATGACCATAAAAGTAACACATCACCCGCAAATGCTGCGACTTTGTGTTCCTCCTCTCCTACCACAACACCTCGGATATCAGGATTTCTTCGTATTGATGCCAAGAAGGGTTCCATAGCCAAAACGAAAAGCAGCGGAGACAGGGGACAGCCCTGTCTCGTGCCATTCTCCATCTCGAATGGTTGAGATGTTAGCCCATTGATTTTTATTACGGCAGTTGGGTGGTGGTAAAGAGTTTTTATCCTCCGGATCATTTTAGGGCCCAGACCCATGCCCTCTAGAGTCTGGATCATGAACCCCCAGTCTACTCTGTCAAAAGCCTTTTCGGCATCAATTGACAGAAGTAGTCCTGGGGGCCCACTCTCCTTCATTTTTCCCAACAGGAGAAGAGTCCTAACCCCATTATCCCTCCCCTCTCTGTTAGGGATAAACCCTACTTGATCTGGGTTAACTAGTGAGTTCATAAATTCCTTCAGTCTTTCTGCCAGCACTTTTGCATAAAGTTTTGTGTCGTTATTCAGCAAAGAGATTGGGCGATAGCTTGAGCACAATGTTTTGTCTTTAACTTCTTTCAGTATAATTGTAATAGATGCTTTCAGTGCTTCTCTACTCATCTCAAAGCTGTCTCCCAACCCATTCAGGTAATGGCACAACCTAGGCACTAGTACTTCTCTAAATGTTTTATAATAAAGTGTTGTTAGGCCATCCGGGCCTGGGCTTTTCCCCAGGGCCATTTCTGCTAATGCTTTACCTATTTCTTCTTCAGAGATTGGTCTTTCCAATAATTCTCTGCCTTCCTCAGAAATCTTGGGGAGCGCTGCCTTTTTTATATAGTTTTTATATCTCAGTGTCCTATTTTTTGAGGCGATGTCTTGTTTGGGGACTGAATATAATTCCTTATAGTAGTTCTTAAAAATTTCTGCCACCTTCCTGGTTGAATACTCCACATACGACCCTCTTTGGATTGAATTCTTTCTATAAAATTCCTAGTTTTCTTCTTTTGTACTATTTTTGCTAACTGTTTGCTAGGTTTATTACCCCATCTATATCTCTCCCAGTCAATCTTATTGAATGACGCTCTGGTCTCCTGTTCCATTACTGTTTTTAACTCAGATCTTTTAATGACCATCTGATGATGTATCTCCTGGGGTATCTGGCATTTATATTTTTTGTGTATTTGTTCTAGCCCTGTGAGTTCATCTGTTAATTTTTGGATTTTTTCTAGTCTATCTTTCTTCTTCCTTGCCCCCATTTCAATCAAGACTCCTCTAATATAGGCTTTGTGTGCCTCCCAAAGTGTGGCTCCTGATACATCCCCAGTGTCGTTTGCCTCAAAGAAGTTTTCTAGTTCCTGTCTAATTCTGTTGACCCCCTCCACCTCCCTTATCAGCTCCTCATTTAGCCTCCACTGCCCCCTCTCGGCCTGACCTCTTCCTGTTGACATTTCTATGGTCATAGGTGCATGGTCTGAGTAGGTAGGGTTTCCTATCGTGGACCCCAATACCTTGTCGATCGCCCTATGCTCGACTATACCCCAATCAATCCGAGAGTGAGACCCGTGCACAGGGGAATAGAACGTATAGTCCCTCTTAGTTGGATGTTGGACTCTCCAGATATCTACCAATTGCCAGTTAGAAAGCTTTTGCTTTATCTCTTTCAAGTGAGCACAGGTCTTCCCCTGGGGAAGGGCCGTACTGTCTATACTCGGATTGAGGCAGAAATTAAAATTCCCCATTTATATCAGGTGTCCTCTCATGAATTTCATTATTTTCCCCAGGATGTTTGCCAGATATTTCGTCGGATTTTTATTGGGGGCGTAAATGTTAGCTAGCGTATATTCTTCTTCGTTTAATCTACCTCTGAGGAACAAATATCTTCCTTCTGGGTCCACTAGTCTCTCCTCCAGCACAAACCTTGTTTTCTTTGCTAAGCCAATAGCTACTCCCCTTGACCTACTAGAGATAGTATCACCTTGAAACCAGACCGGGTATTCCTTTGAGAAGAGTCTAAGTCTCGATTGGAGTGAAATGTGCATCTCTTGCAAGAACACCACATCTGATCCCAATATTTTTAACTCATTAAGAATGTTGATTCTTTTCTTGGAGGTATTTAAGCCTTTAACATTATATGTTGTAAATTTTATTGTTGCCATAGCCCTTTTACCTTGCTCCTGACATCTCCCTTTACCTTAGACCCTAGAGAGTTTTCCCCTTTTCTTAAAGTTGAAGTTGGGCAGGATTCCTTTCCCCTACTCCCTGTCCCTCCCTCGCACTCTCTCCCCCCCCTCCCTCTCCATCCCTGCACCATCCCCGCCTCCAACCCCCTGTCTCCCTCCCCCCCAACAATCCCCCTTGTCCCACCCCCATCCCCCCTCATCTCCCCATTCCCCCCCACTCCACCCCCCTCTCCCTCTATACCCCCCACCTTGGCCCCTACTGACCCCTTGGACCAGTGAGAGTCACACACATTGTGACCCACCATTGATCTCCTCCTCTAAAGGTGGAGCTTTAGGTGTGTCGTCCCTACAGTCCATGTTGCCTTAATACCCGGGTAGTCTAGTCTTCACTCGACGGAACTACCTTCTAGGTTAAATTCAAGTTAATATTGACCTTTGACCTACCCACCCCTCTCCCCCCCCCCAGAGCCTCACCCCTACCCCACAGTCAGTTCAATCCAGCGTTCCATGGACCAGTTCAGCATCGGGGGCACCTGCATGCCCAATTTCTCACAGAACTCTTCTAGTTCCCCTGGGAATCTTAATCTTGCGGCTCTCCCATCTTTATTGCCTACTAAGCAGGCTCGGAATCCCCATGTGTATTTTATATTTTGATTCACCATTTGTTCCAATAGGGGTTTTAGATGCCGCCTTCTCACCAGTGTGCCTTTGGCCAGATCCGCAAAGACTTGAACCCTTGCCTCTTCAAACTGTAATGGGGTATGTCTCTTAAGTTTAATCCAAATATTTTCCTTATCCTCGTAAAATCTAAACCTCACGATTATGTCACGGCTTCTTTCATCCCGTCTGGAGTCTAGCCTGCCCACCCGGTGCACCCGCTCAATTTTTGGGAAGTCTTCTCCGCCCAGTCCCAGGAGTGTGCTAAAGATAGTCGCCACAGTCCTCCTCAGATCTTCTCCCCTAATTTCTGGGACAACTCTGAGTCTCAAATTTTGTCTACGATCTCTGTTTTCCTGATCTTCCAACCTGTAGCTTGTTTTTATCTGGTTTTGTTGTGTTATTTTGAGTTGTTCTTTTAATTCGGAGATCTCCCTCTCTTGTTTATCAAGCTTATCTTCAACCCCTTCCACTCTGGTCAGTAGGTTGCCTAAGTCGGACCTCAACATGGTGATCTCAGCCTTAATTGATGCCTCAAGCGCTTTAAGCATTTCTGCCAGATCACTTTTCAAGGGTAGTTGTGAATCGTGCTTATGTTCATCGATTCTAGAATCCTCCATCGTGTTTTCGGCTAATAGCTCCTCTCTAGAGTGATCTGGGGTCAGGTCTTCCCTCGCATTTTGTCCCTTCTTCATTTTATCTGCCATGTTTTATTTTTGGGTCTCTTGCTGGGAACTCCCCGGGCTCCCCCCTTTCACCATATATTGCTTGATTGTGCTTGCGGAAGTGCTCCCTGCAAGATTATCTTTTGGGGTTTTCGGTGGGCCCCCTTTCCCGGTTTTGGATGCGCTTCGACTCATACTTCTCTTCCAATTGTCTGGGCTTACTTGATTTTAATCAGTGTATCCAATGTTAATCTTAATAAGCCGGGATCCAAATTTCACCCTTTAATTGACCAATATAATTGGACTCAAGGTACAGGTACCGGTGTGGTGGTGGTTACAGTATTAGCACATTAAATGAGCCTCTGTATAACTAGGTTTAAGTTCGTATCCCCCTTAAGTCTAGGGAAACACGGGGTGCCAACGTATAGAGTTCCTAAACGCGTTTTCTGCTAACCAATGTCCGGTATCCCCTAGTTTAGAGATAAGGTTGACCAGAAAGAGGAAAAGTACCCTTGTAATACTGTATTTAAAGATAACTGTTCCAAGTCCAGCCTCTCGGCCTTATATCTGCTATATGCTGCCCTCCAGGCCCCTCCGATGTGTAGGCCCTTCCTGGGCTTCTATCGTATATTTCTAGAGATGTTTTCTGGGGGTCCACCCAAGTCTATTTACTCCCGCCCTGAGCAACACAGTGTCATCTTTCCCAATGTTAAATTTGCCCCTAAGCTAGAGGAAAGGGCATATCAAGGTTGTATAAGTATATTAGGATAGTTATCAATATCCCAGCCTTCCCTCCCACATGGATGCTGGGATACTCGCATACAGGCTTACTAGCGGTGTGGACGTGTCACAGATATTTGTACCCTTCAACAAAATCAAAACAATCTGCTGTTCCAGACTAAAATGCCAACTTTTCCAATACAACCCCGGATTTACAGTTCTCGCTTTGCATTATATTGATTTTGATACAGTTCGTGTCATGGGGG
This sequence comes from Lithobates clamitans, assembly GCA_037952925.1. Taxonomy (NCBI): domain Eukaryota; kingdom Metazoa; phylum Chordata; class Amphibia; order Anura; family Ranidae; genus Lithobates; species Lithobates clamitans. The sequence continues at coordinate 4,065,881 of JBBGZY010000224.1, forward strand.
TTATGCGATGCGTATCCATAGGTCCCCTCTTCCCATCTTCCCACCTCCGGGTTACTGGGTTAAATAGGGATTACTTCACACAGGCTTTTCTATACAATTTCCTCAGTTTGCAATCAACGGGCTCACTTCTCCAGTCTTGTTGCTAATACACTCTTACCTTTAGCTTTGTTAAGCTTGGTATATCTCTTACCACCACCATTTGAACTTCTGTTGCAGCTCCCTGCTGTCTATGGGTAGATCGGGCGTTGGATTTGCTTGCCGCTCTCCGGGCTGTGAGGCTTCTATCCACTGCCTCTCACTGCAGCGTCTGGGTCAATCCCTGGCTCGCATGCTGACACTCCAGGCAGGGAGGGGGGCAGGGGGCGGGGGGAGCGGGGATCTCCGAACGGGCAGCCGAGCCTGTCACTCCGTCTGCTTTCCTCCTTCTCCACAGGGACTCAAAGGCTCTCAGAGTGCCGATCCCCTCGCTGTGTTCTCGGGGTTCTCCTCTCTGTCAGCTCCGTCTGACCATCCCGCTCTGTGTGGAAGAGAGGGAGTCCGCCAGAGCTTCAGCAGGGTGCCACACCTCTTCCTCCTCCCTTCCCGTCTGACGTCTCACGTCATGACCGCTCTCAACAACCCCCCCATATAAAGTTTTAACCCCTTGATCACCCCCCGTCGCCAGTGTCACTAAGCGATCATTTTTCTGATTGCTGTATTAGTGTCGCTGGTGACGCTAGTTAGTGAGGTAAATATTTAGGTTCGCCGTCAGCATTTTATAGCGACAGGGACCCCCTTATACTATCTAATAAATGTTTTAACCCCTTGATTGCCCCCTAGTTAACCCTTTCACCAGTGATCACCGTATAACCAATACGAGTGACGCTGGTTAGTTCGTTTATTTTTTATAGTGTCAGGGCACCCACCGTTTATTACCTAATAAAGGTTTAGCCCCCTGATCGCCTGGCAGTGATATGCGTCGCCCCAGGCAAAGTCAGATTAGCGCCAGTACCGCTAACACCCACGCACGCAGCATACGCCTCCCTTAGTGGTATAGTATCTGAACGGATCGATATCTGATCCGATCAGATCTATACTAGCATCCCCAGCAGTTTAGGGTTCCCAAAAACGCAGTGTTAGCGGGATCAGCCCAGATACCTGCTAGCACCTGCGTTTTGCCCCTCCGCCCAGCCCAGCCCGCCCAAGTGCAGTATCGATCGATCACTGTCACTTACAAATCACTAAACGCAAAACTGCAGTGTTCGCAGAGTCAGGCCTGATCCCTGCGATCGCTAACAGTTTTTTTGGTAGCGTTTTGGTGAACTAGCAAGCACTAGCCCCAAGCAGCGTCAGGTTAGCGCCAGTACCGCTAACACCCACGCACGCACCGTACACCTCCCTTAGTGGTATAGTATCTGAACGGATCAATATCTGATCCGATCAGATCTATACTAGCTTCCCCAGCAGTTTAGGGTTCCCAAAAATGCAGTGTTAGCGGGATCAGCCCAGATACCTGCTAGCACCTGCGTTTTGCCCCTCCGCCCGGCCCAGCCCAGCCCACCCAAGTGCAGTATTGATCGATCACTGTCACTTACAAAACACTAAACGCATAACTGCACCGTTCGAAGAGTCAGGCCTGATCCCTGCGATCGCTAACAGTTTTTTTTTGGTAGCGTTTTGGTGAAGTGGCAAGCACCAGCAGCCTAGTACACCCCGGTCGTAGTCAAACCAGCACTGCAGTAACACTTGGTGACGTGGGGAGTCACATAAGTGCAGTTCAAGCTGACGAGGTGGCAAGCACAAGTAGTGTCCCGCTGCCATCAAGAAGACGAACACAGGCCCGTTGTGCCCATAATGCCCTTCCTGCTGCATTCGCCAATCCCAATTGGGAACCCACCACTTCTGCAGCACCCGTACTTCCCCCATTCACATCCCCAACCAAATGCAGTCGGCTGCATGAGAGGCATTTTTATGTCCTCCCAAGTACCCCTACCCAACGAACCCCCCAAAAAAGATGTTGTGTCTGCAGCAAGCGCAGGTATAGGCGTGACACCCGCTATTATTGTCCCTTCTGTCCTGACAATCCTGGTCTTTGCATTGGTGAATGTTTTGAACGCTACCATTCACTAGTTGAGTATTAGCGTAGGGTACAGCATTGCACAGACTAGGCACACTTTCACAGGGTCTCCCAAGATGCCATCGTATTTTGAGAGACCCGAACCTGGAACCGGTTACAGTTATAAAAGTTACAGTTACAAAAAAAAGTGTAAATAAAAAAAAAATACAAAAAAATATTATAAAAAAAAAATAGTTGTCGTTTTATTGTTCTCTCTCTCTCTCTCTCTCTCTCTCTCTCTCTCTCTCTCTCTCTCTCTCTCTCTCTCTATTCTCTCTCTATTGTTCTGCTCTTTTTCACTGTATTCTATTCTGCAATGTTTTATTGTTATTATGTTTTATCATGCTTGCTTTTCAAGTATGCAATTTTTTATACTTTACCGTTTACTGTGTTTTATTGTTAACCATTTTTTTGTCTTCAGGTACGCAATTCACGAATTTGAGTGGTTATACCAGAATGATGCCTGCAGGTTTAGGTATCATCTTGGTATCATTCTTTTCAGCCAGTGGTTGGCTTTCATGTAAAAGCAATCCTAGCAGCTAATTAGCCTCTAGACTGCTTTTACAAGCAGTGGGAGGGAATGCCCCCCCCCCACCGTATTCCGTGTTTTTCTCTGGCTCTCCTGTCTCAACAGGGAACCTGAGAATGCAGCCGGTGATTCAGCCAGCTGACCATAGAGCTGATCAGAGACCAGAGTGGCTCCAAACATCTCTATGGCCTAAGAAACCGGAAGCTACGAGCATTTCATGACTTAGATTTCGCCGGATGTAAACAGCGCCATTGGGAAATTGGGAAAGCATTTTATCACACCGATCTTGGTGTGGTCAGATGCTTTGAGGGCAGAGGAGAGATCTAGAGTCTAATAGACCCCAATTTTTTCAAAAAAGAGTACCTGTCACTACCTATTGCTATCATAGGGGATATTTACATTCCCTGAGATAACAATAAAAATGATTAAAAAAAAAATGAAAGGAACAGTTTAAAAATAAGATAAAAAAGCAAAAAAATTTTAAAAAAAGCACCCCTTCCCCCCCCTAATTTTAGCAGTAGACCTCCTCTGTAAATCTAAAGTGGTAACCTGTAAAGGCTTTTAAAGGCTTTTAAAAATGTATTTATTTTATTGCCACTGCACGTTTGTGCGCAATTTTAAAGCATGTCATGTTTGGTATCCATGTACTCGGCCTAAGATCATCTTTTTTATTTCATCAAACATTTGGGCAATATAGTGTGTTTTAGTGCATTCAAATTTAAAAAAGTGTTTTTTTTCCCCCAAAAAATGCGTTTGAAAAATCGCTTCCGCAAATACTGTGTGAAAAAAAAATGAAACACCCACCATTTTAATCTGTAGGGCATTTGCTTTAAAAAAATATATAATGTTTGGGTGTTCAAAGTAATTTTCTTGCAAAAAAATTTTTTTTCATGTAAACAAAAAGTGTCAGAAAGGTCTTTGTCTTCACGTGGTTAGAAGAGCGAGTGGTGTGTGATGCAAGCTTCTAAATGTTGTGCATAAAATGCCAGGACAGTTCAAAACCCCCCCAAATGACCGCATTTTGGAAAGTAGACACCACCAAGCTATTTGCTGAGAGGCATGTTGAGTCCATGGAATATTTTATATTGTGACACAAGTTGCGGGAAAAAGACAATTTTTTTTTTTTTTTTGCACAAAGTTGTCACTAAATGATATATTGCTCAAACATGCCATGGGAATATGTGAAATTACACCCCAAAATACATTCTGTTGCTTCTCCTGAGTACGGGGATACCACATGTGTGAGACTTTTTGGGAGCCTAGCCGCGCACGGGACCCCGAAACCCAAGCACCGCCTTCAGGCTTTTTAAGGGCGTAAATTTTTGATTTCACGCTTCACTGCCTATCACAGTTTCAGAGGCCATGGAATACCCAAGTGGCACAAAACCCTCCAAATGACCCTATTTTGGAAAGTAGACACCCCAAGCTATTTGCTGAGAGGTATAGTGAGTATTTTGCAGACCTCACTTTTTGTCACAAAGCTTTGAAAATTGAAAAAAGAAAAAAAAAATTTTTTCTTGTCTTTCTTCATTTTCAAAAACAAATGAGAGCTGCAAAATACTCACCATGCCTCTCAGCAAATAGCTTGGGGTGTCTACTTTCCAAAATGGGGTTATTTGGGGTGGTTTGTGCCATCTGGGCATTCCATGGCCTCCGAAACTGTGATAGGCAGTGAAGAGTGAAATCAAAAATTTACACCCTTAGAAATTCTGAAGGCGGTGATTGGTTTTCAGGGCCCCGTACGCGGTTAGGCTCCAAAAAAGTCCCACACATGTGGTATCCCCATACTCAGGAGAAGCAGCTAAATGTATTTTGGGGTGCAATTCCACATATGCCCATGGCCTGTGTGAGCAATATATCATTTAGTGACAACTTTGTGCAAAAAAAAATGTGTCACTTTCCCGCAACTTGTGTCAAAATATAAAATATTCCATGGACTCAACATGTCTCTCAGCAAATAGCTTGGGGTGTCTACTTTCCGAAATGGGGTCATTTGGGGGGGGTTTGTGCCATCTGGGCATTTTATGGCCTTCAAAACTGTGATAGGTAGTGAGCAGTGAAATCAAAAATTTACGCCTTTAGAAAACCTGAAGGCAGTGATTGGTTTTGGGGCCCCGTATGCGGCTAGGCTCCCAAAAAGTCCCACACATGTGGTATCCCCGTACTCAGGAGAAGCAGCTAAATTTATTTTGGGGTGCAATTCCACATATGCCCATGGCCTGTGTGAGCAATATATCATTTAGTGACAACTTTTTGTAATTTTTTTTTTGTCATTATTCAATCACTTGGGACAAAAAAAATAATATTCAATGGGCTCAACATGCCTCTTAGCAATTTCCTTGGGGTGTCTACTTTCCAAAATGGGGTCGTTTGGGGGGGGAGGTTGTACTGCCCTGCCATTTTAGCACCTCAAGAAATGACATAGGCAGTCATAAACTAAAAGCTGTGTAAATTCCAGAGAATGTACCCTAGTTTGTAGACGCTATAACTTTTGCGCAAACCAATAAATATACGCTTATTGACATTTTTTTTACCAAAGACATGTGGCCGAATAAATTTTGGCCTAAATGTATGACTAAAATTGAGTTTATTGGATTTTTTTTATAACAAAAAGTAGAGAATGTCTTTTTTTTTCAAAATTTTCGGTCTTTTTCCACTTATATAGCAAAAAATAAAAACCGCAGAGGTGATCAAATAACATCAAAAGAAAGCTCTATTTGTGGGAAGAAAAGGACGCAAATTTCGTTTAGGTACAGCATTGCAGGACCGCGCAATTAGCAGTTAAAGTGACGCAGTGCCAAATTGTAAAAAGTGCTCTGGTCAGGAAGGGGGTAAATCCTTCCGGGGTTGAAGTGGTTAATGAGCCCACTTACTTCAGCTGGGCTCATTAACTCTTCCCCTGCAGGACTCCCAGTACTCCCCCTAGTGGTATAAGTCGGCATAAAGCCTGAATCTAGGGCATACATATTTTCCATCCTGGATTCAACCAGTTGAGTTTACCTGCCTGCTGTCACGATATATATATATATATATATATATATATATATATATATATATATATATATATGTATATACAGATCACTGAGGGATTTTAGATCCTGAAGACAAACACACCTTCAGTCACCAGATGTTGCCCACCCGGATAGGCCTCTCTCACTGACCTAGCAGCCGGAATGGCACACGGACGAAAAGTCTCTGCCACAGACTTGAGAAGAACAAAATGGTTGTACGATCCTCTGCCACAGGATTTAGGAGTAGTTAAACGATCCTCTGCCACAGGATTTAGTATTATATGAATAGCAAACACAGTACCGGAACCTTTAAGCCAACCCGGCAGTACTGTGAGGCAGGTTGATTAGGTATAGATGCGTCCTCCAAGTAAGTTACCAGGCCCTCCCGAGAGACCAGCCTTCATCCTGGCTCTCTCCAACAAGGGTCCTCCCCTGGATTTCCTCAGCTTGGCTCGGCTTCTTCCTAAAAGGCAAGACAGCCTAAGGACCACCTCTGCGGTGGTAGGCCCCAGACAGGCTTCTGGGCCTACTTGTAGTCACATAGCCTCAGGCCAACGTGGCCCCCGAGGCAGGAGAAAAGTCACCACATACCTTAGGCCAGGAGGGCCAGGAGGTAAGCGTGCAAAGAAAATGGCGTCTGCCCCTTAAGTACCCTCTCCAAGAATGCACAGCGGTGGACCATCCCCACTGGGCTGTTTCCAAGAAAGAAGAGCACTCAATACATTTCAGCCTGTTGCTCTTCCAACACCGGTCTGTGCTGACAACGACACCTACAGACAACAGTGTGGAACTACATGCAAAACAGCCAATGCTGGAACAGAAGCTAATTTAGCTAGAGATTAAATCTGAACTGTATACAGAACAGATAACCCCCTAAATTTACATGCAAGCACCTGATCAACAGATGCAGGGCACTACATACTCCCCCCACTACAAAAGACAGTGTCCTCAGCGTCTAGGAAAAAAATCAAGCCTGAGAGTAAGTATCTGAACCAAAACTTGGATGGGAGAAGAAAGACAGTAAAGAAGAATGTTACAATTTCAAACATTAATCAACAGCATATTCACATTAGCCATGTTACTGGAACCTCACTATCTATCTAACTGTCCCCCATGCTTGAAGCTTGATGGAAGATTTTTTGTTACCTGAAAAACAAAGTTACCTATACAGAAATCACATAAGAGTGTTACTCATTAATTGGGAGCAAAGCCTCACTCCCAAGAGAATGAAACTTTCTTCCACACATTTTTTTAAATGCAAAGTGAACTAAATGTAACTTAAAAGTCCATCCCTATCTCTGGGTGAATCCCACCACTTAGCGGCAGAAATCTGACATGACAAAGAGCCTTTGGGTATAAGAATGCTGAAGTAGATGAAACCTCTTGACCACAAAGTTCTCACCAACCCTGACGCTATCTAACTATATACCCCAGAGTTCTCTTTTCTTTGGCAAAGCAGAAAACAACAGTCCCTTTGCATAATCACCAATAGAACTGGGGATCTGGCAGAGTCAGTTTCTTCCCGTTTATCCAAAGTGGTGATGAAATAAATAATGTCATCTTTTCCAGGTCTACAAATGACCACTTTGTCAGCATAGATGTGCTGACCGTAATTCCAATGTAGCAAACACTTATTGAACCATTCATCCATGATAGCAGAATAACCAGCTCTCCGGAAAGGCTTTGGTACACACAAATAGTCCCAGACAGCTTCACGGTACCACTGTTCTCGATTGGCCTCAATTTCCTGCATAATTTCTTGAGTAACATAAGGAAACTCCAGACCATACTCTGTGGCAACTAGTTTATTGAGCACTCTTTGCAATCGAGCAAGTCTAGGTAAAGCTCTGGTTTTTCCCAGACCAGGAGGCACACATGAATTTGACGATTTGCGCACCATAGATCCGATGGGCATAGGTTCAGACTCAAACGAACTAGTAATTTTAGACAGTGTCTCTTTGGAAGAAGAAGCAGAGGAAGATAGAGGAAGAAGCGGGGGAAGAACAAGATGGGGGAAGAAGAAGAACACCGAAGGAAGACCAGAAGAAGATGGAAGAAGAAGCGGGGAAAGAAGAAGACAATAATAAAGGAATTGTCAAAATGTCTTTTTTTGTCTTTTTTAACATTTTGACACTTTTTTTGTGAAATGGTAGGGGTACATTTGTACCCCATTACCAATTCACACAGGGGGGGCTGGGATCTGGGGGTCCCCTTGTTAAAGGGGGCTTCCAGATTCTGATAAGCCCCCCGCCCGCAGACCCCTACAACCACGGGGCAAGGGTTGTGGGGATGAGGACCTTGTCCCCATCAACATGGGGGCATCCTCCCCATGTTGAGGGCATGTGGCCTGTTATGGTTCAGGAGGGGGGCCGCTCTCTCGTCCCCCCCTCTTTTCCTGCGGCCTGCCAGGTTGCATGCTCGGATAAGGGTCTAGTATGGATTTTTAGGGGGACCCTATGCCATTTTTTTAAAAAATTTTGGCACGGGGTTCCCCTTAAAATCCATTTTCAGGTCTGGTATGGATTTTGAGGGGGACCCCCACACCATTTTTTTTTAATTTTTGGCGCGGGGTTCCCCTAATATCCATACCAGACCTGAAGGGCCTGGTATGGAATTTGGGGAGACCCCCACGTATTTTTTTTTTTATTTTGGTTCGGGGTTCCCCTTAATATTCATACCCCATTACCCCATTATCTCTCGCCCCCCCTCTTTTCCTGTGGCCTGCCAGGTTGCGTGCTCGGATAAGGGTCTGGTATGGATGTTTGGGAGGACCCCCATGTCATTTTCTGGTCTGGTATGGATTTTGAGGGGGACCCACACCATTTTTAAAAAAAATTTTGGTGCGGGGTTCCCCTAATATCCATACCAGACCTGAAGGGCCTGGTATGGAATTTGGGGGGACCCCCACGGATTTTTTTTTTTACATTTTGGTTCGGGGTTCCCCTTAATATTCATACTAGACCCAAAGGGCCTTGTAATGGACTGTGGGGGAATCCCATGCCGTTTTTTTCAATGACTTTTATGTGTATTGCTGGGACCGACAATTCATATAGCTGTGAGTACTTTTTATTTATAAGTACTCGCGGCTATTAATGTATTGTCGGGTCTCTGCAATACACATAAAAGTCATTGAAAAAAATGGCATGGGATTCCCCCACAGTCCATTACCAGGCCCTTTGGGTCTAGTATGAATATTAAGGGGAACCCCGAACCAAAATGTAAAAAAAAAAATCCGTGGGGGTCCCCCCAAATTCCATACCAGGCCCTTCAGGTCTGGTATGGATATTAGGGGAACCCCGCGCCAAAATTTTTTAAAAAAATGGTGTGGGTCCCCCTCAAAATCCATACCAGACCAGAAAATGGCATGGGGGTCCTCCCAAACATCCATACCAGACCCTTATCCGAGCACGCAACCTGGCAGGCCGCAGGAAAAGAGGGGGGGCGAGAGATAATGGGGTACAAATGTACCCCTACCATTTCACAAAAAAAATGTGAAAAATGTTAAAAAAGACAATAGCCGGTTTTTGACAATTCCTTAATTAATGACTTCTTCTTTCCCCGCTTCTTCTTCTATCTTCTCCTGGTCTTCCTTCGGTTTTCTTCTTCTTCCTCCATCTTGTTCTTCCCCCGCTTCTTCCTCTATCTTCCTCTGCTTCATCCTCCAGTCTTCTCCTCCGGCATCTTCCTCCGGACTTCTCCTCCGGCATCGTCCTCCGGCTTCTTCTTCCCCGCTTCATCCTCCGGATGATCCGCCTCGATGGGAGTCTCCTGCTGTATGACGCTTCTGTTCTTGTGACAGTTCTTTTATAACTGAGGGCGGGGACACACCGTGACGTTCCTGGGTGACTCCGCCCCCCTGATGAATGGGGACATCCCTATAGCTTTCCCGGGGCGTCTGAGGGGGGCGGGGTCACCTGTTTATGTAAACGGTGACCCCACCCCCCTCTGACACCATGAGGTAAGCCATAGGGAAGTCCCCGTGCGTCAGAGGGGGGCAGGGTCACCGGGTGATCTCGCCCTCCGTTATATAAGAGCTGTCACAAGAAAAGAAGCGTCACACAGCGGGAGACTCCCATTGAGGCAGATCATCCGGAGGAAGAAACAGAGGAAGATAGAGGAAGAAGCAGGGAAAGAACAAGATTGAGGAAGAAGAAGAACACCGAAGAAAGACCAGAAGAGGATGGAAGAAGAAGCAAGGAAAAAAGACGACATTAATAAAGAAATTGTCAAAAACCGTCTAGTGTCTTTTTTTAACATTTTTTACACTTTTTTTGTGAAATGGTAGGGGTACAAATTACTAATTCCCACAGGGGGGCCGGGATCTGGAGGTCCCCTTGTTAAAGGGGGCTTCCAGATTCTGATAAGCCTCCCGCCCGCAGACCCCCACAACCATCGATCAAGGGTTGTGGGGATGAGGCCCTTCTCCCCATAAACATGGGACAAGGTGCTTTGGGGGCTACCCCAAAGCACCCTCCCAATGTTGAGGGCATGTGGCCTGGTACGGTTCAGGAGGGGGGGCGCTCTCTCGCCCCCCCATTTTCCTGTGGCCTGCCAGGTTGCGTGCTGGGATAAGGGTCTGGTATGGATTTTTGGGGGGACCCCTATGCCATTTTTTTTTAAATTTTGGCGCGGGGTTCCCCTTAAAATCCATTTTCAGGTCTGGTGTGGATTTTGAGGGGGACTCCCACTCCATTTTTTTTTATTTTGGTGTGGGGTTCCCCTTAATATCCATACCAGACCTGGTATGGAATCTGGGGGGACCCATTCAGCTGCGCTGCTGAATTCCTCCCACCGCCAGGAACTTCAGTGAGGCCAGACTACAACTCCCAGCAGCCAGTCAGTCGGCGGCTAGTACTGTATAAGTCACAGTCACACGCCCCCGGCCCAGCCTGCCCCTGCTCGCCAGGACTAAGAAACTTTGCGGGGGCTATGTTAGTGTGGGGGGGAGAGAAGTTGCCGCAGGAGCAGCACCGCCCTTGCACCACTGCCACCCCGAGGCCTGGCCTCAGTGGCCTTGTGGGAAATCCGGCCCTGCTTGCTACTATACTTACCTTGGGTTTATGTGCTTTAGTCAACCTACCACTAATGCCCCCAATACTACCCTCTGGAATATGTTCCCGCTGACTGTCTCTACCTCTGGACCCTCCCCCCATTGCCTAGTTCAAAAACCCCTCTAACTTTTTGGCCATCTTCATTCCCAACTGATCTGCACCCTCCTTATTTAGGTGCAGTCCATCCCTTCTATAGTACTGGTTATCGACTGAGAAGTCGGCCCAGTCCTCCATGAACCCAAACCCATCCCTACCACACCAGCTCTTCAGCCACTTGTTTACTTCCCTAATCTCCCTCTGCCTTTCTGGTGTTGCTCGATGTACCGATAGTATTCCTGAAAATACTACCTTGGAGGTCCTTTTCCTCAATTTAGCTCCCAAGTCCCTAAAATCGTTCTTTAGGACATTCCATCTGCCTCTGACTTTGTCATTGGTGCCAACGTGCACCATGACAGCTGGGTCTTTCCCAGCCCCTCCCAGTAATCTGTCCACCAGATCCAAGATGTGCCGAACCCGAGGGCCCGGTAGACAACATACAGTTTGGCGCTTCAGGTCTTTATTACAGATTGCCCTCTCTGTCCTTCTAAGAATTGAGTGCCCTACCAGCAGAATCTGTCTTTCCTTTCCCTTCACTTTCCCCCCACTCTCACTGGAGGAGTTCTTCCCCCGGCAGCTAGGAGAGTCCCTCAGCTCCAGCAGTGCTGGTCCCTTACTGATTTCACCAATGTCACTCAATGGAGCGTACTTATTGGGATGCTCCAGCCCTGGATCAGCCTCCCTGGCACTTCCCCCTCTACCCTTCCTGACTGTCACCCATCTACTCTCTCCTAGTGCCTGCACCTCTTTGTCTCCACCCACCTCTGTGCTGGCCCCTGCCGGCACCTGCCGTGTACGTTCCTGGCTCTCCTATAGTATGGAGGGACTTCTCAGTGCTGACATCTGCTTCCCCAGATTAGGAACCTGGGCTTCCAGGGAAACAATGTGCTTAGATTTTGCACAGCAGTATTCACCCTCGATCGAATGATCAAGGAACGCATACATGCTGCAAGATGTACAACGAGTCGCCTCTCCACACCCGCTGGGCATCGTACCTATTAAATTTAATGAGGCTTGGGTATTATACCCTGTCCAAATTACCTAAAAATTTGCTTCCTGACACTAATACTCAACAAGACAAAACACAGGCACTCGCAGACCTATGTGCACTTGCAGACCATTGTGTCTCATTACGATGCTCATCTATTATATTATTTATTAAGGTACCCATATAGCACCATTAATTTATGCAGCGCTCCACACATACATCGCACACTCACATTGGTCCCTACCCTCAAGGAGCCCACAATCCAAGGTCCCCAACCCACATTCATATACTAGGGCCAATTTTGGACAGAAGCCATTTAACCTACCAGCATGTCTTTGGAGTGTGGGAGGAAACCAGAGTACCCAGAGGAAACTCACGCAGGCACAGGGAGAAAATGTAAACTCCAGGCAGGTAGTGTCGTGGTTGGGATTTGGACCAGCGACCCCTCTTAATGCTAGGTGAGAGTGTTACCCACTACACCACGATGTCACCCTCGACAATCCTTTTTTCTTTTTTTCATTTAACTTTATTGCTATCACAAAGGTTCTAACATGCCCCCTATGTGATAGCACTGGACAGATGACAGTGAGAAATGAAAACATCATGCGTCTGTAGAGCCCTATTGTCTTCCCTGCCCTCTGCTAGAGCTGATCAAGAACAGGACTGCACTTGATTTGCTTTTTACCCAGCTGGGATTTTGACAGCTTTGAACTGAACAGCAAAAGAGGTCAGGGGATAGGTATTCCAGGATGTCCCACTGCTTACCATCCTGACAGCATTTGTTGTGTTCCTGGGCTCCCAGGAGGAAAAAGGAGAGCCCCAGATCACAACAAATGCTGCCATGATGGTGAGTACCAAAAAGTAATTGATCAGATTATGATTTTATTACTGAAAATGTAAGTTTCTTGCTAAAGTATAACTAAGGACCAGCTGCAGGGATAGGTAAAGGCAACATGAACTTAGGCAAACCTGATTCCCGAGAACAGAAATGGTTGAAGCTGAACTCTAGGAATATTTTTTCATACTTACATCTGGCCAGCTTGGCTCAGTGTAAGTATCCATATCTGATATAATAGGGCTGCTGGGGATGCTAGTGATCACTGTAATATTCCACACTACACACAATGAAAGGTGCGACTTTCTGGATTCAACGTGAGTTGCAGCCTGACCACATGGGACCGCTCATTCAGCACCACCACCATTAATGGATCGCCTGATATTTTTTCAAACACAAGGAGGTTGATTAACTACAACTGAAGAGTGCAAAATCTGGTGAAGCTCTGCATAGTATCCAAAAAGGTTCTAACTTCAGCTTGTTCAATTAAGCTTTGAGAAATAAAAAACCTAGAAGCTGATTGGTTTCTATGCAGAACTGCACCAGATTTTTCACTCTCCACTTTTAGTAAATCAACCCCCCAGCGTCCTCTGATTGGTCTTGAGGTGAAGATCGTGACATTACCACCCTACCCCACCCCACTATTTTAATCTCTAGGCTCATATTCGCACATTTACTGGTCTAATTTTAAAGTATTATTTATGGGACAGCCCCACAGCCAGGCACACACAATCACAGTCACTCTTTGGCTCAATAACAACTGACACATAATCACACACATAGGTTGGACTTGATGGACGTGTGTCTTTTTTCAACCTCACCTACTATGTAACTATGTAACTATGTAAGTCTAGGGATTTTCTTTTTGGTGTTTTTTATATAGGGTTGAGGAAATAGCGTGGGTTCTCCGAAAAAAACTATATACGGGTTGACGACAGTAAATTTCCTTCTGTAGAGCTGAAGCAGAAGTCAGTGCAGGAGCAAACTATGGACTTGGCTATGTAGTAGAAGCATTTAAAAGAGCAAAATCTTCTTTCTTTGGAGCAATCAGAGCAGAGTCCCTTCACAAAGAACTAAATAGACTGATCTCTTCAGGACGCCAGCTGATGTCCCCTTTAGGCAAACACACAGCTGACTTTCTAGCACAAGAGGGGCGGGAGCAGCCCAAAAGTTTCTAAGATCTCTCACAGCAGTCTGGACTCACAAATGTCCAAGGAAATTTGGTTGCCACCTTCCAACATCCATGTGACACCTTTCGTATGTGCATCAAGACTACATCTTCAGATGACAGCCCCTCAGTCAGTCAGATATCTACAGCTTTAGCATCCAGGCCCTCAGGTCACCCAATTGGGCCTCACAAACAGCAAACAAACTGCAGCTCTGCCCAGAGGACAGCAAGCCCTTCAGACTGTGTTCCTCTCCTGAAGAGAAAGACCCAACAGTTCTGTGTCCCAAAGTATTTATACAGACTCCCAGCAGCCTTCAGGCCACCCTCCTTGGGATTAACCAGGGCTGTATAATAAGTCATACTGCTATTTGCATTATTTCACACCTCTGTTCCAGAGGATTCTACTGTTCTGTGGAAAGCAGAGAACGTAATTAAACCACCAGCAGTTGAAACACTGAGCAGACTAAACTAATCACATGCAGCTACACAGTGAGAGCAGCTAAATTTACCTAACTCAGCAATTGCAGCCACACGGATTACAGTGAGACAAACTAAATTTACCTAACAACAAAAATACAGCTCCACTGAACACAGTGATCCAAAATGAAATCTACCTAATCCTAGCACCTATCTAGGAGAGTGCTATAATTGTCAAAAACATTATATACTAAAATCCTATAATAATGATAGTATTTTGATAGATAATTGTTAGACAACTTTTGGGGATTTGTCTGCTGTGTCTTGGTAAGCCATTATAATTTTTGGTTCCATGAATAATATTATTTGTAAGGCTATGTACACAGTCTCATTTGTTTTATTCTTAAAGTATATCTACAAGCAGAACAGTTAGTAGACAAAGGTAAAGCCCTTGTGATTTTGTGTTTCTTGTTTTGTTTTTTGTTTGTTTTGTTTGCTACCTCTGTTCCTTTGGGGAGATTTTCCTTTCGTCACTTTATGTCTTGAGACACAACAGTGAGAGGAGATCTCGAAACAAGAGAAGAAATCCTCTCTTACATACCGGTAAGCTGTCACTGAAACAAGGATCTGCACTGAACGATTTCTCATCTTTCCCTGTTCCAGGAACAACCGAAACCTGTTGCAATGCTGAAGTTTCAAACCCTGTTTGTGTAGATTTAGAAGATTTTTATTTAGGTTTTCTAAAGAGAGCAGAAGATGTTTGCCTTCAGATTGAAACTTCATAAGATACCACCTGAATAGAGCATGGGGGGATGCCCCACTTACAAATAGGTGCAGAGCAATAGTAAGGTTTGAGAGGGGTAATCTTTTCTACCTAGCTGCTTGGTCCATACAGGCTTCAGGAGCCTGTCAGGAACACACCCCAGCATTTATACCCACATACCACATACCATACCTTAGTTCATTTATCATATTATCATGAATAGTATTATATTATTATGAAATACCACATACCACATACCAAACTTTAGTTCAGTTATCATAGTATCATTAAATTTATTAAGGCAAATGTTTGTTCAAGAAAGATGTGTCAGATCCTAATTGTTTGTGTTACATGGCTGAAGGTGTGAATTGTTGGCAAAGGTGTTAATCTGTGCTAGACCAATGGTGTTAAAGGGCACAACCACTGTTTAAGGATGGTTGTTACAGTACATAATATAAATGTGTACTAACATTTATAGGTAAAGTTAATTCTGGGAATATCCAATTGCCTCCCAGGGGATCAGGAAGAAATTGTTTTCCCTGATGGACCAAATTGACTCATGCTTTTCTGGGGTGTTTTGCCTTCCTCTAGATCAACTGTGGGTATAGAATTGTGTATAAGGGATTGTATCATTTTTTTAGGATATTTTCTTTCCCCTTTTATTGGTTAAACTAGATAGACTTGTGTCTTTTTTCAACCAGACTAACTATATAACTAACTATGTAACTATTAACCTTACCCAAAAGGTGAAGAGGCATGAAATTGTCTTTGTTAGCACACATTGGAAACCACTGGACTAATTTGCAAAGTTTATTGTGAAGACAACTGAAGAAAAAAGGATGGCATTGTCCAGAACAACCAATTAGGCTTTATTTTTTAAATGAAACAAGAGTTATGATTGGTTGCCTATAGGGGTATTGAAAATAATCATCTAATCGATGCATTGTGATGCAGCCTTAAACAATTCTGCGTCGATGCAGAGAACGGATGCATTGCAATTGCATCAGTTACATCATCCCGGTACGCCCCTGTCAGAGTCCTCCCCTCCCTACTCCTCTCCATGTCTAAATGTGCATGTGTGATCATACATGCTCCCGCTGTGACACTAACCTTGGATCTGAAATGCCCGCCGGATGCTGTAACAAAGTCCTGTCTCCTAGACCGGCTCCTGTGATAGACAGCACACTGATCCAATGCCAGGAAATTGAATCAGTGTGACGTTTATCATAGGAGCCGGTCCAGGAGACAGGACTTTGTTGACAGCACTGATAAGGCTGAACTGATGGGCACTGATAGGCTGCATTGGTGGGCACTGATAAGGCTGCATTGATGGGCACTGATAAGGCTGCACTGATGGGCACTGATGAGGCTGCACTAATGAGGCTGCATGGATGGGCACTGATAAGCCTGCACTGATGGGAACTGATAAGGCTGCACTGATGGGCTACATTGATGGGAAATGGTAAGGCTGCACTAATGGGCACTAATAGGCTGTATTGATGGCAAATGAAAAGGCTGAATTGATGGACACTGGTAAGGCTGCATTAATGTGCACTGATGAAGGCTGCACTGATGGGCACTGATGAGGCTGTACTGATGAGGCTGCAGTGATGGGCAATGATAAGGCTGCATTGATGGGCACTGATAAGGCTGCATTGATGGGCACTGATAAGGCTGCACTGATGGGCACTGATAAGGCTACACTGATCGGCACTGATAAGGCTGTACTGATGGGCACTGATAGGCTGCATTTAAGGGCATTGATAAGGCTGCACTTATGGGCACTCATAGGCTGCACTGATGGGCATCGATGAGGCGGCACTGATAAGGCTGCACTGATGGGCACTGATGAGGCTGCACTGATGGGCACTGATAGGCTGCATTGATCAACACTGATAGGCTGCATTGATGGGCACTGATAAGGCTGAACTGATGGTCACTGATGAGGCTGCGCTGATGGGCATAGATGAGGTGGCAATGATGGGCACTGATAAGCCTGCACTAATGGGAACTGATAAGGCTGCACTGATGGGCTACATTGATGGGCAATGGTAAGGATGCACTAATGGGCACTAATAGGCTGTATTGATTGGAAATGAAAAGGCTGCATTGATGGGCACTGATAAAAGAGAAAAGAGAAAAAAGCGCCTCTGAGTGCAGGTATTTATTGCTGACAATAATAAGTTATCCACACTTACAGTAAGGTAAGTGTGGATAACTTATTATTGTCAGCAATAAATACCTGCACTCAGAGGCGCTTTTTTCTCTTTTCTCTTTTCTGGTTATATGGGGAGCTGACTCTGCTCATTCGGAAAAGCCTGCCCTCAGCGCTGGTCATAGACTATAGACATTCCAGTTTGAGACATTTCAACCTTGCTTTATTTTGCCCTTATCTCCTTAATACAAGTTTACTGCTATCTACGGCTGTAGCTATGGACTATTAATGATACTGTTTTGCAGCTACAGCTATATTGTTACATTGTACTATTGATTGTATCATCTTGCAGGCATCTTGTCCATATTTGTTTTTTAGTCCATCGATCGAATTTACACAATTTTTAATAATGTACCCTCTAATTCTGTCCTGAGCGCTTGCACGCATCTGTTATAGATGGGCACTGATAAGGCTGCATTGGTGGATACTGATGAAGGCTGCACTGATGGGCACTGATGAGGCTGCACTGATGGGCACTGATGAGGCTGCACTGATGGGCACTGATGAGGCTGCAGTGATGGGCACTGATAAGGCTACACTGATGGGCACTGATAAGGCTGCACTGATGGGCACTGAAAAGGCTGCACTAATAGGCTGCACTGATAGGCTGTATTGATGGGCACTGATAGGCTGCACTGATGGGAACTGATGAGGCTTTACTGATGAGGCTGCAGTGATGGGCACTGATAAGGCTGCATTGATGGGCACTGATAAGGCTGCATTGATGGGTACTGATAAGGCTGCACTGATGGGCACTGATAAGGCTGCACTGATGGGCACTGATAAGGCTGCACTAATATGCTGCACTGATGAGCACTGATAGGCTGTATTTATGGGCACTGATAGGCTGCATTTAAGGGCATTGATAAGGCTGCACTGATGGGCACTCATAGGCTGCACTGATGGGCATTGATGAGGCTGCACTGATGGACACTGATAAGGCTGCACTGATGGGAACTGATAAGGCTGGACTGATGGGCTACATTGATGGGCAATGGTAAGGCTGCACTAATGGGCATAGGCTGTATTGATGAGAAATGAAAAGGTTGCATTGATGGGCACTGATAAGGCTGCATTGATGGATACTGATGAAGGCTGCACTGATGGGCACTGATGAGGCTGCACTGATGAGAACATATTAGGCTGCACTGATGAGGCTGCATTGGTGGGCACTGATAGGCTGCACTGATGTTTTTTTTATGAAAACCATGGGCAGTAATCATGATGCATTGCGAAATCGAATCAAATAATTGACAGGACAATCGTAATCAAATCGAATTATGAGACCAGTGAAGATGCGCATCTCTAGTTGCCTAAGGAACTGCAAAAAAATTCTTTACACTAATCTGAGGAATTGTCCCCATGTGCCACCAATGAGATTGTATGAGGGATCTGACATCTATTCATATTACCTAGAGAAATTTAATTTCAAATAGATTTGCACTGTCTTTTAAAAATACTTAGCTCATTTTGGGGAAAAAAATCCATACAAGGCCCTTTTATTCTTAAAGTAGAATTACACTGCGTCTGGGCACCACAAGCCAAAAATGCAGTTTCATACCTTTTTTCTTGTCAAATGCTTTTATTTAGTTTGAACAAGGTGATAACAGATATGATAGTGAAATATAATATGACAAAAGGAATGAAGCTTGTTGTTATGTAGGTATATAGACATACAAAGCATGTAAGATATAACCAAATATGATCAAGAATGTTGGTACAAGAATTATATGAGAACATAACCAAAATTAGTAAAACTACTAAAAATAACTGAAGTTATTGCAGAAAGGTTGGGGAAGAGAGTTAAATTCTGCAAGATCAAGAGCTTCAAAATCATAAAAAAGTAAGGGGGGTGAAAAATAGAAAGAGAAGATAGAGAAAGAGTGTAGAAAATAGAGGAAAAGAATGTCCACTTGGTAGGCACGAAAGCCACTATGCAAAATAGTATGGTTATTCTTAGATCAGCTACCATGGCAGGAGAACACTTTCGTCAAAGGTTGAAGGGAGGTGGTATTTTATCCATGGGTGCCATAATTTTTCAAATCTGAGGGATCTGATCTCGTTCTATGACAGTTATTTTAGCATGAATCATGGAATTATGCATCCTGTGTTTAGTCTAAACTACTACCAAGGAAGGGGATTTCCATGCCTTTGCTACTGTTTGCTTTGCGGCTGAAAGTAGCTGGACAAAAAGTTTAAATTGAATGTGTGTTAAGCACTCCGGTTTCAAATTGAGTAATGCAATAGTTGGGTCAGGATGAAGTTTCAAGCCAAACATTTTGGAGGCCAATTCAAAAATTTTCTTCCAGAAGGCCCGAACTATGGGGCCGGTCCACCATGTGTGCAGGTATGTGCCCAATTCTGAACAACCTCGAAAACAAAAGGCAGAATAAGTAGGCACATACTTAGTTATTCTGGAGGGAACAAGATACAAACGGGTCAAAACTTTGTAATTGGCTTTAACCACTAGAATGTTAGGGGAGGATGATTTAGTTGCCGACCAGATCTTAGACCAATCTGCTTAGTCAAGGGTATGACCAAGGTCTGCCTCCCATTTCTGGGTGTAAGTTGGTTTATCTGATTCTGGATTGAATAAAAATTGGGAGTATAAGGAAGAGATTAGACCTTTAATATGGGGGTTTTCTTTACACACCGATTCAAAGTCCGAAAATTGGGTCAGAAGAGTGCCAGTATTAGTATTCGGTGTGTAGAAGTTTTTAATTTTAAGATATTGGAACAATTCTGACTGCGGTAAACCGCAGGTCTCACAGAGAGTTGGGAATGGGATAAAGAACTTAGAAGAAACAAATTTGTGAAATCTTAGAACTTCCAAGGAGGTCCATATTTTAAATGATGAGGGAGAGTCCCACCCAGGGTAAAAGGTGGGATTTTTAAGAAATGAGAGGAGAGGATTATGTGGGGATTGTAAATGATGTTGAAATTTAAGTTTGTCCCAGAGAGAGAGATAAAGTGTTTAGTGATGGGATTACGTAATTTGGGGCGATCTTTGGGGCAAAGCCAGAGTAAATTAGAGATCGATAAAGGATCACATTCTGTGGCTTCGATCGTTGCCCATAGAGAAATTTCATGCATTGCCTGGTATTTAGATAGACTAGCAATATGTGCTGCTTTATAATAGGATGCAAAGTTGGAGAAGCTGAGGCCTCTGCTAGTTTTAGGGAGATTGATTTCTTGGCCCAGGTAAAAGGAAGTGCTATTTTTGAAGAATCCAGTTCCATGTTGGTGAGAGAAATATTTAATACCAAACATTTCTTAGGATTAATTATGAGACCTGAGAGGGCAGCAAACTTCTTGAGAATGGGTATGAGATTGGGACCTGAAACCTGTGGGGATGATAGGAATAGTAAGATGTCATCTGCAAACAAAGTTTGTGTTGATGTCCTCCTATTTCTATTTCGGTTATCATTGGGTTTAATCTGATTAGTTGAGCAAGGGGTTCTATTAATAGAGCAAACAAAAGAAGGGAAAGTGGACACCCCTGACGTGTGCCTTTCCCTATATTGTAGGAGTCTGATTTATACCCAGCGTACTTTATGTATGCCCGAGGATTATCGTATGAAGCAGCAATCCATCTCATGAAGTATGCACCTAAACCCCATTTCTGTAGGGAGTAATGTAAATAACACCAGGAAACGTAATGGAAAGCTTTCTTAACATCAAGGGAGAGAAAGCAAGATGGGATGCGGCGAGTTTTTGCTATATAAGCTAAAAGGACTGCCTGACGTATATTGTCATTTGCTTGGCGTGTAGGCATAAATTCTACTTGATCACGATGTACGAGTTTACCTATGATTCTATTAAAATGATTTGCCAAAATTTTTGCTAACATTTTTAAATCAAGGTTCAGAAGGGAGATAGGGCGATAGTTTGTACAAGAGGAGTCATCAGAATGGGGTTTTGGGATCATGCAGATGGTTGCTGTTAACAATTCCTGTCTGAAGGAGTGGCCTTCTAATAAAGTATTAACGGCGTCTGTCAACATAGGGGATGTTTCTGAAAAGGTTTGATAGTATAAGGCCGAGTATTCACCAGGGCCAGGTCTCTTATTGTTTTTGAACTTTTTTATGGTTTTAGCTACATCATCTACTAAAATGGGTTAATCAAGTCAATTTTTTTGATCATGAGATAGCCCAGGTAAATTTATTTGGGAAAAGAAGGTGTCAGCTGCCGTAGGACTAAAATTGTCAGTTGCCGTGTATAAGGAAGCTAAGTGGGAACAGAATTTATGCACAATTTTAACAGGATTACTTGTGTAAATGTTATTTGATAATTTTATTGTTATTGGTTTGGATGGTTTGTTAAATGATTTGAGTGCTTGTGCCAGTAAAGTGCCTTACTTATTGGATTTCATATAAAAAGGCATGTTTAGATCTGTTTAGAGATTTTTCTGCTGATTCTGTGAGGAAAAAATCGTATTCCAGACGGGCCTTTTCTAATTAGGTTTTAGTCGTTGGGGTGGGATTATCCTGAAATAATGCAAAGGAAGTGTTAAATTCAGACTCTAGCTTGAGCAGTTTCATTCATTTTTAATATTCAAAACAAACTCACCCATCTATCCATCACTCCGTGCTTTATTTTGCTGAGAAGTCACTTTGAAAAAACACCCCCTAGCAGTTCTACCATGGCCATCTTGAGTAAGTGTAGATAATTCATGTAGCATTTAAGTTATGGAATACATCTGCCCTTATTTTAAGCATGCAGGCAGGAGGGTGTGCTTAGCTGAGAAAAACCCTCCTCCACCCTTGGAGACTCCTGGGATGTATGACATCATTTTTCCTAGGCCTGGAAACCAGGAAATAACTGAAGAAATTAAAAAAAAAAAGATTTAAACAAGTAAGTATGATATACTTTCCTACCTATTTACTAATGCTAGCAGCATTAGGATTAAATATAGTCAATGTTGATTGGCAAATTTGAATGCTGCGGAACACCCTTTAAAAGTCTATGGGAGAAATCAAAAGTGCTAATTTTAAAGGCTTATATTCATGGTATTGTCATAAAAAGTGTTTGGGGACCTGGGTCCTGCCCCAGGGGACATGGATCAATGAAAAAAAAAGTTTTAAAAATGGCCGTTTTTTCGGGAGCAGTGATTTTAATAATGCTTAAAGTGAAACAATAAAAGTGTAATATCCCTTTAAATTTCGTACCCGGATGGTGTCTATAGTATGCCTGTAAAGGGGCGCATGTTTCCAGACCATGTTTAGAACACTTCCCTGTGGCATTCCCCGTGACGCCACAGGGAAGTCCCGTCAAGTCACCATGCATCAGAGGGGGGCGGGGTCACAGGGTGGCCCCGCCCCCTTTATTTAAGAACCGTCAGAAGAGGAGAAGCGTCACACAGCGGGAGCCTCCCTCCATGCCATCATGGATACGGAGCGGCCCAAAAAGAAGATGAAGAGAATTAGATGAAGAGAAGAAGATGAAGAGAAGAAGATGAATAGAAGAGCGGGAGCCTCCCTCCATGCCATCATGGATGCGGAGTGGCCGGAGGAGAAGAAGGGAAGAAGACGCCGACGCCGCGGAGAAGATGCTGGACGAGAACACCGGAGGAAGAACCAGAAGAAGAAGAAGATGGAGGAAGAAACCGAAGGAAGATAGAAGATTGAAGAAAGAAGAAGCATTTAAATAATGGAATTGTTAAAAACTGTCTCTTGTCATTTTTAACATTTTTGACAGTTTTTTAGTGAAATGGTAGGGGTACTTTTGTACCCCCTTACCATTTAACACAGAGGGGAGGGCCAGGATCTGGGGGTCCACTTGTTGAAGGGGGCTTCCAGATTCCGATAAGCCCTCCGCACACAGACCCAGAGGGCATGTGGCCTGGTACGGTTCAGGAGGGGGGGGGGGTGCTCTCTCGTCCCCCCCCTCTTTTCCTGTGGCCTGCCAGGTTGCGTGCTCGGATAAGGGTCTGGTATGGATTTCTAGGGGGACCCCACGCCATTTTTAAAAAAAATTTTGGCCGGGGTTCCCCTTAAAATCCATACCAGACCTGAAGGGGCCTGGTATGGAATTTAGGGGGACCCCCACGTCATTTTTTTTTATTTTGATTCGGGGGTTCCCCTGTGGGGAATTCCCATGCTGTTTTTATCAATGAACTTCTATGTGCATTGTCGGACCGGCAATTCATTAATAGCCGCGAGTAGTTTTAAATGACTTTTTTTCCTTTGAAATGTCATTTTGCTGTCAGACTGTTCTAAACACGGGAAACATGTGCCCCTTTACAGGCATACTATAGACACCCCCCAGGTATGAAATTTAAAGTAATGTAAGCATTATTAAAATCACTGCTCCAGAAAAAAATGCCTTTTTTAAAACTTTTTTTTGCATTGATCCATGTCCCCTGGGGCAGGACCCAGGTCCCCAAACACTTTTTATGACAATAACTTGCATATAAGCCTTTAAAATTAGCAATTTTGATTATTCATGTTCATGTCCCATAGACTTTAACGGTGTTCGCGTGTTCGAACAAATTTTTTGCCTGTTCGCATGTTCTGGTGCGAACCGAACAGGGGGGTGTTCGGCTCATCCCTAATCCAGGGTCTTAAGGGGGGCCATAAAAATACCTGAAAATCGCCACGTGTCCCATGTCCTACAAATCAATCAATGGTTGGTTGTTAAAAAGCACGTTGAGTGCTCCACATGGTCTTTGGTTGCCTCTGCCCGCCTCGCTCTGTCAGTGCCACAATAGCTGCTTGAGAGGGACAAAGGCTGGATAAAGGTTGCCTGTGCTGAGCTCTTTTGAGCTCCTTAAAACTGCATTGAGCCTGTCCAAAATCTGATCCACAAAGCAAGTGTGGCTGTGAGCCTTTGTCTGACTGTTAATCCAGAATTGGATATTGTACAGGTACAAGACAATGTTTGAAGGCTATCTGGTAAATGAGAATTGTCTGTTTTGCTGTATCAGATGATCAGTGATCAGTGTTATGTTAATTATGTATAAACTCTTTTATAAATTGGTATTTCTATGTTACTAATGTAGCACCCTCTACCAGAAGGTAGGTGCTAGTAAGGGTTGTTTTACTAGGTTTGTTCAGCACAGGCAATCTTAGGCAGGCCTATGCTGCAAGCTAGTCCTGTCTGTTTTGATCTGGGGGCTGGGAGAGGTTACAGTAGGCTTGGGTGTGATCACCTGCATTTCAGTTCTGAGGCGCTTCCCCTGCTTCCAGGCAGAATGTTTTGGAAGAGGAGGCTGGGCCTAGAGCTGGAGTGGCAGACAGCACATGTGGGAGTTCTGACCAATCCCTAACTGGCATTGGCAGGGGCCAGGCCTCCTATATATGCTGAGGTCACATGCTGCTGGGGAGGAGTAGTCGACTCGGTGACATGAGGAATGGAGTGCTAGACAGCCACAGGATCACACCCCCATCTGGGGGGGTGTGGGATTGCAGGAGGAGGCCCATGGAGAACTGTGAGGGAACATTGCCTTTACATGGTCATTGGCAATGTCTCTGTCACCACATGGTCGGTGCTAGGGAACTCCTGGAGCAGAGGGGCAAGAGAAGCGGTCAGAACGCATTGTCCGAGAAAGTTCCTCATCAAGGACTCAAGGTTGGAAGGTCAGTGAGTGTTACCACAGTGGATGGCTGGAGAATGTGCCAGGGGTTCTGTAAGGGAACTCTGCTTCTACACAGTCACTAGCAGAGTCTTTATCATGCACACGGTGGATGGTGAAGAGTGCTGGATCAGAGAAGAGACTGTGGGGATGTGTGTGTCAAGCCAGTGTGGCCGGGGAACACATAGTTTGCAAGTTGGACTGGCTGGGAGCAGTCGTCCATTTCCTAGAACATAGACTTTAACCTACTAGGCCTCCGGGGAGAGATTCTGCAGGCCTCAGGCCTAGTAGCAGCGAATCAACAGAGCCAGTAGAGGGGCTTATTCAGAGTGAGTTCTTCATACCCATTAGAAGAGGATGTGTTATATCTTAAACATAATTACAAGTTGTGCAGGAGGAAACAAAGTGTGCAAGGAGAAGCAAGTTTGGGCAGGTGGTGAAGAGAACTAAGATCATTACTTTTTCACGGTCAAAAGTGATGTTTCTGTCCCTCACACGGTGATGGATGGAGAACTCTTAGTAACAGCAGTCTGCATGGGAGATGCAGAGGGAGTAACAGTCTGCAGGGAGCTGCAGGAGAAGATTTCCATTTAGTCAAGTGTTCACATTCAATCTTCAGGTTCTAAATATGATCAAAGTATATTGAAACCTGTAAATATGATGGCAATGGTTAATTCTATGGGCATCCCATATCCCAATCCCTATCCAAGTTGTACCCCCCAATAAAACAACAAAAACAAAGCTCGCAAATGACTGTTCATTGTCTCTGGAAAGGATGCATGAAGTCTGGCAGTGGGGTGATTTGGTGGATTGTTTGTCAGTAGTGCTAACACCATGGCTACACTTACTACTGACCCATGAACTCTGTGTTACTTACTCCTAACTTCTGCACTCTGCATTACTTCCTCCTGACCCCTACAATCTGTATTACATACTACTGACCCCAGCACACTTTTTGACCTCTTAAATCTACATACTTACTAATAACCTCTGTATTAAAAACTACTGACTTCTGCACTCTGCATTACTTACTCCTGACTCCTGCACTCTGCATTACTTCTTCCTGACCCCTGCAATCTGTATTACATACTACTGACCTCTGAAATCTTCATTACATACTACTTACCACTGAACTCTGCATTACAAATGAATTACTTCTGCACTGTGCATTACTTACCCCTGCACTCTGCATTATATACTACTGACCCCTGAGTTGCATCCTGTGTTATATACTACTAAACTCTGTATTATTAACTACTGACCCCTGAACTTTGTGTTACTTTTCACTAACCCCTGCATCCTGCATTATTTACTGCTGACCCCTGAACTCTGTGTTACTTTCTATTCACCCCTGCATCCTGAGTTATACACTACTGACTTCTGAACTCTGTGTTACTAACTCCTGACTTCTACACTCTGCATTACTTACTCCTGACCCCTGCACTCTGTTGTACCTACTACTGACCCTTGCAATCTGCATTATATTCTAATGACCACTGAGTTATAAACAAATTACTTTTGCACTGTGTTTTACTTACTGAC
Source organism: Lithobates clamitans (assembly GCA_037952925.1). NCBI lineage: Eukaryota > Metazoa > Chordata > Amphibia > Anura > Ranidae > Lithobates > Lithobates clamitans. Next base: position 4,092,164 of record JBBGZY010000224.1, read on the forward strand.
CCTTGCCTCTGTGATACTTACTACTAACCTCTGAAATGTGCATTACAAACTACTGACTCTGAATTACAAATTACTGACCACCGAATCCTGCATTACAAAATACCACAGAAAGCGACTTAGGGCTGTGGACTGGGAGCTCTGAGCCTGCCTCTTTTCCATCCCTGCCAGAACAGAGCAGTTCTGTGCTTTGTCCCATACTCAGGTTTCCCTCTGATGATAAGTAACATTTATGTTTTTTACATTTAAAAAGGGTACAGGGTACGCTGAGATCATTTTAAAGGATTCCTTGACTGGAAAAATATTGAAAAACACAGATATATGTAACGCATTCCAAAAAATCTGACTAAATAATAATGGTAAAACCTGTTTTTTAAATATGTTCATGCAAAGTGTTAAAAATGACAGTATTGTTTGCCACAAGCGCAGAGTATACATTATGCTATATGATCCCTCCCCTAACATTCCTGCTATTGTTTTAAGGCACCATTCCTTAAGTTCTATCCTTCCTGTAAGTTCCTAACCTATAAAGTTAACTACCAACAAAACAGATATTGAAACACTCACAGTTCACCACATTTAATTAATAAAATATTTTAGAATTATAAAATACCAATCAAAATGTCATCTTCACAGCTTTCAGCTGAAACCACCAATACATTCAGAAGAACAAAGTTTCAAGCTCTCTGAAGCAATGTATTCCTTAACTGGAAAAAAAACTGTAAATGTGTAGGTTTGTAGTTGGCACAGAAAATAATACAGAATATTACAGATGTCATACGTGCCAAATTGCCAGAATCGACCTCTACTAATGTGTTCTGCACAGCTAGATGGTCCCAATTAGCTCAATGGCATATACAAAATTCCAAAATCCCCTGGGTTAGGTTTGAAAGTGACTCAATTCTACCCTATTCTATAGCTGGATTACTTTGGGGTCACAAAACCCCAATCCACAAACTAACTAATCTTAATCTTGTGGTTGCCAATTCTTACCAACTCTGGAAATGACATAATCAAAAATTTAATATGGTCAACTACACCCCCTCTCGCTTCCTTTATATGGGACCCCAAATTCTTATCACTATACCTAGACTCAGATCATTTCATATGGTGGATTGAAAATAATTTAACCACCCTCAAGTCCCTTATTGTAGACTCTACTTTCAATTCCTTTGCAGCATTAAAGGAAAAATACAAAACACCCAATAGCGAATTCAGAAGATACCTTCAAATCAGACACTATTACAACACTTATTTTCAGATTTCATCCAATTTATCATACACACTTTATGAAAAAATTTGTATTAATTCCCCAAGAACCACTGGCTTAATCTCAGAAATATACTCAAATCTGATAGGTACCAATAGTCCAGATAAACACCCCTATATGCTTAAATGGGAACAAGAATGTGACATCACCCTTTTCACCGAAAATTGGTCTGATTGCATCTCCAATCTTCTCAAATGCACGAGATCAATCACAATTAGAGAGACAGCAATTAAGCTCTTCACACGGTGGTATTGAACTCCATCTAAACTTCATGCCATTTTTTCATCAGTTCCTCATATATGCTTTAGAGGATGCATCGCCACCGGTTCATTCTCCCATATTTTTTGGAACTGTGATAACGTCTCCCAGATATGGAAACTTCTCCAAAGTTTTCGCATTCATTATTTCCGAAAATAATGTTAATCTCACTCTTTCCAATTGTCTTCTATTCACACCTATCATAGGACTAAATATTTTCCATATGAGACTGGTCCATTCAATATGCGTTGCCATACACTGGCTCATTGCATACCACTGGAAATTCCCTACACTACCCTTATCCCAACTTAAAACAAGAATCAATAATATCCTTCTTATGGAAAAAATATTTCACACTCTAAATAACTCAAAACACATGTTTGATAAAAAATGGAATCCTTGGTTCGTTCATGCAAATCGTTTTATAAACTTGGAATAATTAATTGTCTACCTCTACCTTTCTAAAAGAAATACCTATTTTATATATGCCATAATTATACAACCACTGTACTGATGATTATTGTTTGATGTACTCCTCTTGATAATCAACATTTTGCACTGTACCATTTTTTTTTTGTTTTATACTTAATAAAAAAAATTGTAAACAAAGAAAAGAATAGGCTAGTGGGTGATTAGTTCCCAGCTTTAACAGCCTTTGGTGGGGATTAACAAAGAATGGCACAGGCATAAAGACTGTGCCACTCTTCTAAACTAAGAAAGTGTAGCAGATCCAGCTCCTAAGTCCAAGTTAAGAACAATCTACTCTGTCTTCTATGTCATTCCTGTGCCAGGCATGGCATACATTGCAGGAGAGCTTAGCAGTAGAGTTGGGCAGACAGTTAGAGCCTGAGCAAAAGTTCAGGCTGAACATCACCTGTTCGCCGGTTCGGCAAACACCTGAATTTGCGGGGCGTTCGGCGGTATGTTCGCCCTCCGAGCGCCCCTCAATTCACTGCATGCTGCATAGTGCATAGCTGGTTGTTAAGGAGTGGGCCAGGAACCAGGCTGCTGCATCCTTAATAACGGATGAGTCATCAGCTGTCAACTGGCTTCCCTGCTAACAGCTGAATAAAAAAAACCATTGCCGGCAATAGAAAAAAGTGAAAAAAAAAACAGCATGGAGGACTTTCGGGTCTGGAATGGATTTTAAGGGGAACCCCATGCCAACATTTTTAAAAAAGTGGAGTGGGGTCCCCCCAAAATCTATACCAGACCCTTATCTGAGCATTCAGCTCGGCAGGTCAGGAAAGGGGGGCAAGCGAGCGCCCCTCTCCTGAACCATACCAGGCCACATGCCCTCAATATGGGGGGTTTCTTTGGGGCAGTTAGGGCTCTTTCCCACCCACCCCACCCCAGAGCATCTTGTCCCCATGTTGTTAGGGACAAGGGCCTCTTCCCAACAACCCTGGGCAGTGGTAGTGGGTGTCTGTGTGCAGAGGGCTTATCGGAATATAGAAGCCCCTTAACAAGGGGGCCCCCAGATCCTGCCTCCCCCTATGTTGAGGGCATGTGGCTTGGTAGGGTTTAGAAGGGGAGGGAGCTCGCTCATCTTCCCCCGTTTCCTGACCTGCCGGGTTGCATGTTCGGATAAGGGTCTGGTATGGATTTTGGGGGGGACCCACCATTTTGCTGGGGACCCCACGCCGTTTTTTAAAAAAAATGCTGGCAGGCCCTTTGGGTCTGGTATGGATTTTCAGGGGAACCCCATGCTGTTTTTTTAACATTTTTGTATGGCTGGCAATTTAAATGTCATTTCTTGTCCTTTATAAATGGCATTTTTGCTGCAGCAGGTTCTATACATGGTACCAATGCGCCACTTTACAGGCAGACTATGGGGACCCCCCTAATCACTATGTTTAAAGAAATGTTTAATTTTTTTGTTTCACAGCATCAATAAAATGACTGCTCCTGTAAAAACTGTCTTTTAAAAAAAAAATACATTTATACTTGTCCCCCAGGGCAGTACCCGGGCCCCCATACCCTTTTTATGGCCAATAACTTGCATATAAGCTTTCAGAGGGAGGGAGGAGGATAGCTGTTAACCTGGCATTTGTTGGGAATAACTGCTGGGTATATAGACAGTGCAAGGATCTTTCCCTGCCTTAACCACTTTGCTAACTGAGCACATCCACCCCCTTCCTGCCTTGACCAATTTTCAGCTTTCAGCGCTGTCACTCTTTGAGTGACAATTGCGTGGTCATGCTACACTGCCATATGAAATTTTTATCATTTTTTTCACACAAAGAGAGCTTTCTTTTGGTGGTATTCACCACTGGGTTTTTTATTTTTTGCTAAACAAACAAAAAAAGACTGAAAATTTCGATAAAAAAACCCCAAAAAAAACATTTTTGGGTTTTCATAGTTTTCAAAGTTTGTAAAAAAAATTAGCAAACATTTAATTTTTCTCCTTCATTGATGTGCGCTGATGAGGCTGTACTAATGAGCACTGATAGGCTGCACTGATGTTGTTTGCAAATTGGCAAACCGACTCTTTCAGTTTGAGGAGTCTTGCAATCATGTTGAATGTACTTGACCAGCATGTGGGGCAGTCATTTAAAAGAGTAGGGCCACAATGCTCCAATAGCTTCTGTGTTGCAATTGAAGACTTGCGGAAGAGGTTCACTATTGATTTTGCGTTATCCAGTATTCTCTTCACACTTGCCTCCTTCTGCACCATGTGGACCACAAGTTGCAAGGAATGCACCACACATGGTGTCCGGTCCATGTCGATCTGTTGGTACCTAACAAGTGGTACACAGCCAAATAAGCATAAAGTATATAATAAAGGTTACTGTTGCATTCTATTATATTAACACTTAACATCTTATGGGAATACTTTTACACAAGACTACAAATAAAGTGGAAAAATAACAGATGCACCTGTAAAGTAGAACAGATAGCGCCCCTATATTAATCATCTCATATCCATGTGATAATTGACTGGTGTCAATTGTGTCATCATGTAAAAGAATAATAAAAATGGCTCACTGTGGGGCGTGTCCAAGCTGGCACAGGGAGCGGACGTGTAGTTGTACAGCTCCACTGACCAGTCTATGAATCCTGCAGTCGGATCGGTGCAGGACTGAGCTTTACTGCCTCCCTCTTCTCCCCTTCACACCGGGCGTCTGGCGGGTACGCACAGGGGTCGTAGTGCTGTTCCAGTTTGCCCATACAAGGGCTACAAAGGCTCCAAGTGCTCCAAGAAGAAACTGGAAGTGAAGGGATCCTCCACCATCACTACCCACAGCATGGCATCGCAGACGGAGGGAAAGAGCTCTGCAGCGGCGGGTTCTGTGACTGAGGGCTCTGTGGCTTACCAGGCTCTGATGCAGACGATTAATGCCTGTCATGCCACAGTAACAGAAAATATGGATCATGTTTATTTGGAGCTCGGCTATATCCGCAGGGATATGGATACCTTCAGGGGATGCCTGATGGAGGCGGAGCAGCGGATCTTGGCTAAGGAAGATGTGCAGCAAGATCACTCTGCAAACCTGCATACTCTAAAAGTCAGGGAGAAGCATTTGGAATCCTGTGCAGAAGATGCTGAAAATCGAAATCGCCGTAACAATCTGTGCATCCTGGGCTTACCTGAGGGGTCAGAGGGTCCTAACCCTACAGCCTTCATATCGAATCTCCTGCGACAGCTCCTGCCTAATGCTCAGTTTTCCTCCCAATTTGCAGTGGAGCATGCTCATCGTATTCCGCCCAATAAGGGTCCCGGAGCATCTCCTCGTACCTTTATTTTCATGTTGCTGAATTTTCGTGACCGTGATTTGGACCTCTGGAGAACTGAGATACGAAAATGCTAAACTCATGGAATTCCCAGATTATTCTGGTGAGACCCAGTACCTTAGGAAGCCCTTTGATAATATTCGCTCTCGTCTGAGAGAAAAGAACATAAAATATAGTATGCTGTTCCCGGCAAGACTCAGGGTCCAAGATGGTAGTCAAGTGCGGTTCCTCACCTCGCCGGAGAAAGCAGCTAACTGGCTGGATACCCTTCGCAGAGCCTGACCACTCCTGGTCATTCTCCTGGAAATCAGTGTTCAACCACACCAGGATGTCTTCTGCCTGTCTCTCTACTAGCTTAGGGATCTATTTTCGTCAGAAGGTAACGCTCAATGTGCCTTTTGTGCCCAGAGGGGTGCTAATTGGGGGTCTTTTGATGGGGGTCCCACTATGGTTCCTGTACTTCTCACCTTTGGGTACTGATCTTCCCCTTCTTATGGGAAACCCCCTCCATTCATATCTTGAAAGAATCCTGGGAAAACTGAGACACTCGGACACACTGTTACCTGCTTTGTTTGTAACGTTTACTTTTTCTACAAGCCTTGTACACCAAGTACTGCTGGGTGACCTGCACCTTATTTGAATCCCCAGATGTGCCTTTATGCAGAATACTGCCTTTTTTGTTCTAATTTATTTTAGTTTTTTCTCAGTTTGGCAACAGACCCTTTGCCTCTTGGACACACTGCCCCCAAGGGGTGAAGTTTCACAATGAACAGTATGGGGATTTGGGACTCCCTCAGTTTTAAGGGGGTTGGCAGGGAGGGGGAGAGGGGAAATGTTTTTGGGGAGTGGGAATTTTGTGTTATCTGTTCTTATTTGAAAATGCACATTTCAGAGGATTTGCTGATGTACAATGTATTACTAGGATTCAGGGCCGGGCACTGCTACTCCATCTGGGTATGTAAGTACACTGAGTTCCTAGGCAATAATTCTTCTCACTTGCTGCTATGGCTCACTTTAATGTAGTATCAAGGAACACACGAGTGCTCAATTCTCCTGTTAAGCGGTCCCTGGTATTCCATTTCTTGAAGGATTATAATCCTCATATACTGTATGTATCCTTCAAGAAATCCACCTGCTGGGTTGTAAAACACTTAAAAAACCCTGGATAGAGTATCATCACCACTCAAGCTTCTCTAATTTTGCCAGGGGTGTAAGTATCCTAGTTCGAAAGTCCTTACCCTTGGACCTTGACCCAGATCGGCGGTATGTGTTGGTACATGCTGTGATTGATAGCCTGGAGTTGGTGCTGGTGGACGTGTATTTGCTACCTCCAGCCTCGACTAAACTGCTTCATAGGATAATTAAGATGGTGGCTAATTGTGCTACGGATAATATTCTGATAATGGGTGACTTTAACATGCCTCCGGATCCTGGAGTGGGACAGATTCTCTGCTGATAGTGGCCTCCCTATGGAATTGGCATGTTGGGCAGAGACCTATGGTCTTCGGGATGTCTGGAGGTGGAATCATCCAACCTTAAGAGAATATACGTGCCATTCTGCCACTTACAAAACATTTTCCCGCATAGACCTGGTCTGTGCGGGGGGGGTCCTCTCCTCTCCGGGATTCAACAGGCCAAGATATTGCCTAGAGGAATATCCGATCATGCACCGGTGCTAGTGCAGATTTCTTTGTCCCAAAATATGAATGACAAGCTGTGGAGACTATCCAGATACTGGATTGCAGACCCGGAGGTAGATAATGTGTTCCGGTTGCAGTTGCTCACATATTGGGGCTTTAACCCTGGCACCGCTGCTGAGGTAGTTGTTCAGGATGCCTTTAAGGCTTTTAGTAGAGGACAGTACCAACTTTTGATAGGTCAGGTGCGCAGGAGAGTAAGGGCGGAACTGGGTGAAGCTGAGGTGAAAGCTTCTAGCTTGGAGCAACAATATTTTCTGACTAAAGACTCGCAGGATTACAGTAAATTACAAGCAACGAGGGCTCGGTTTCTTCTTCTGCGTACCTCCCTGACCAAAAAAAAAATTGCTACAGCAATCGCAGAGAATCTTTGAACAGGGTGAATGCATGGGGAGGCTTTTGGCCTGACTAGCACGTGAACAGTCTCCGGCCATGAATGTCCATCGTATAAAGACCTCTACTTTATACCTCAAAAGTTAATTACATCAAGGATGACCTAGACACATACTTAACCTCTGTTGACTTCCTGGTCCTGACTGACGAATATAGAGCCCACTTGGATTCCCCGAACACCCTTAAAGAGGTTCAGACCGCCATTTCATCTCTCCAGACTGGGAAAACACCGGGACCAGACGGTTTTCCGGTGGAGTTTTTTAAGAACTACATGGAAGAGTTACAGTCAGGTCCATAAATATTGGGACATCGACACAATTCAAATTTTTTTGGCTCTATACACCACCACAATGGATTTGAAATGAAACAAACAAGATGTGCTTTAATTTGAGGGTATTTACATCCAAATCAGGTGACTGGTGTAGGAATTACAACAGTTTTTATATGTGCCTCCCACTTTTTAAGGGACCAAAAGTAATGGGACAGATTAAAAATCATCCATCAAACTTTCACTTTTTAATACTTGGTTGCAAATCCTTTGCAGTCAATTACAGCCTGAAGTCTTGAACGCATAGACATCACCAGACGCTAGGTTTCATCCCTGGTGATGCACTGCCAGGCCTCTACTGCAACTGTCTTCAGTTCCTGCTTGTTCTTGCGGCATTTTCCCTTCAGTTTTGTCTTCAGCAAGTGAAATGTATGCTCGATCGGATTCAGGTCAGGTGATTGACTTGGCCATTGCATAACATTCCACTTCTTTCCCTTAACCACTTAACAACCGGCCCATAGCCAAATGACGGCTACAGGGCGGTTGTTTAACTCTGGGAGGGCGTCCAGGGACGTCCTCCCAGAATTCTGCTCTCGCGCGCCCCGTAGGGCGCGCACTCGAGAGCATCCGTGACATCACAGATCCCGGTAAATGGCCGCTGATCGCGGCCGTTTACCATGTGATTGCTCCGTCAAATGACGGAGCGATCACATGTAAACAAACCGGCGTCATCTGATGACGCCGGTTCCTCTCCTCCCCTCCTGTGTACCGATCGGTGCACAGTGACCGGAGAGGCGAATGGATGGATGGCTGCAGCGTTGTGGGCTGCATCTGTAGTGCCCACAGCGCTGCACAGAGACATCCAGCCATCCATCCATCCATGCTCAGCCATCCCTACTACTCTGCATGCCCTGCAATGCTGTGCAATACTCTGCAATTCCCTCTGCAATGCCCCACAATACTCTGCCATACCCCGCAATACCCCTGCAATACTCTGCCATACCCTGGAATACCCCACAATACTCTGCCATACCCTGGAATACCCCACAATACTCTGCCATACCCTGGAATAACCCGCAATACTCTGCCATACCCTGGAATACCCCGCAATACTCTGCCATACCCTGCAATACCCCGCAATACTCTGCCATACCCTGGAATACCTCGCAATACTCTGCCATACCCTGGAATACCCCGCAATACTCTGCCATACCCTGGAATACCCCGCAATACTCTGTCATACCCTGGAATACCCCGCAATACTCTGCCATACCCTGGAATACCCCGCAATACTCTGCCATACCCCGCAATACTCTGCCATACCTTGGAATACCCCGCAATACTCTGCCATACCCCGCAATACTCTGCCATACCTTGGAATACCCCGCAATACTCTGCCATACCCCGGAATACCCCGCAATACTCTGCCTTACCCTGCAATACCCCGCAATACTCTGCCATACCCCAAAATACCCCGCAATACTCTGCCATACCCTGCAATACCTTGAAATACCCCGCAATACTCTGCCATACCCCGCAATACTCTGCCATACCCCGCAATACTTTGCCATACCCCGCAATACTCTGCCATACCCTGCAATACTCTGCCATACCTTGCAATCCCCGCAATACTCTGCCATACCCTGGAATACCCCGCAATACTCTGCCATACCCTGGAATACCCCGCAATACTCTGCCATACCCTGGAATACCCCGCAATACTCTACCATACCCTGTGTCAAGTCAATACTCACCGAGGCCGAGATGCCGAGAGCGGCTTGCCCTTACGACCACGCGCACCCGAACCCCCGAGAGTGAGACAGGGGATCGGAAGCACGCGGAGGCACGGGTCTCCGGTAAAAGCTGTGGGAAGGCTCAGGATGGCTTGGATGGTGGGAAGTCTCCTGGCGGAGTGCCTAAAAGTGCAAGGAGCAAAGGTAAAGAGGTATTAAACTGGTAGTTAGGAAGTCCTTATGACTGAGGGGATCAGGGGGTGTCAGCCCCGTGGAGAGTATGGTTGAAAACACAGGTAGAGGTCAGGGTATCCAGCAGGTCAGGAGTGATCCTTTAAACAGGCAGAGGGTCAGGGTATCCAGCAGGCAGAGGGTGGTCGTTTTAACAAGCAAAAGGTCAGGGTATCCAGCAGGCAGAGAGTGGTCGTTATACAGGCAGAAGGTCAGGGTATCCAGCAGGCAGAGAGTGGTCGTTGATACAAGCAGAAGATCGGTTTAACTAGAGACAGGAAGCAGGAGTACAAAACACAAGGCAGGGTACAGCTGACGACAAACCAGCAACCCGACTGGGTGCTGGTGTCGTCTAAAGTAACCTCCCAGTGAGTGCGTCAGCATGACGCGCTACCGGGCACCCGCACGGGCGACGGGGCGCACACGTGGGCCGCCGTGCACCCGCGCGCTGCACCATCAGGCCGCGAACGGGTGCACGTCTCAATAACAACCCCCTGCGCATGCGCCCCGCAGCCCGGCGAACGGAGGCGACTTGTCCTTCGTGACACCCTGCAATACCCCGCAATACTCTGCCATACCCTGGAATACCCTGAAATACCCTGAAATATCCTGCAATACCCAGCCATACTCTGCAATACTCAGTGATACCCAGCCATACTCTGCCATACTCAGCCATGCTCTGCAATACCCCGCAAAAATCTGCAATACTCTGCCATACCCAGCCATACTCTGCAATATCCCACAATACCCAGCCATTCTCTGCAATACTCGGTGATACCCAACCATACCCAGCCATACTCTGCAATACTTGGTGATACCCAACCATACTCTGCCATACCCAGTCATACTCGGCGATACTCTGCAATACCCAGCCATGCTCAGCCATACCCAGCCATGCTCAGCCATACCCAGCCTCTGTATGTGGCCAGTCTGTGGAAGTCTCACACATGTGGTATCGCCGTACTCAAGAGGAGTAGGAGAATCTATTTTGGGGGGTCATTTTTGGTATATACATGCTATGTGTTAGAAATATTGTATAAATGGACAACTTTGTGTTAAAAAAAAAAAGCGTTTTAACCACTTCCCGCCTTCTGTCATACAACGTCCTTGACTTTGTGCGGGGATATCTGAATGATGATTGCAGCTGCAGGCATCATTCAGATATCATCTTTTTCAGCCGGCGATTCCCTACACCATAAGAATGATCATAGCGGCTGTTACACTGCTTGATCGTTCTTACGGGAGGCGAGAGGGGACGCCCCCCCTCCTGCCGCCCTCCGGTGCTTCTATCGACTCACCGCTACGATCGAAGCCAGGATCTTTTTTTATTTTTTTTATTTCAGGAACAGCCTAGAGGTGAGATGTGGGGTCTTATTGACCCCATATCTCACTATAAAGAGGACCTGTCATGCCATATTCCTATTACAAGTGATGTTTACATTCCTTGTAATAGGAATAAAAGTGATCAAAAAAAATTTTTTTTCAGAAAAAAGTGTCAAACTAAAATAAATAAAGTAAAATGAACAATAAAAAAAAATAAAATTTTTTTAAAGCGCCCCTGTCCGTGTGCTCGCATGCAGAAGCGAACGCATACGTAAGTCCCGCCCACATATGAAAACGGTGTTCAAACCACACATGTGAGGTATCGCTGCGATCGGTAGAGCGAGAGCAATAATTTTGGTCCTAGACCTCCTCTGTAACTCAAAATTTGTAACCAGTAAAAAATTTTAAATCGTCGCCTATGGGGATTTTTAAGTGGCGAAGTTTGGCGCCATTCCACAAGCGTGTGCAATTTTGAAAGGTGACATGTTAGGTATCTATTTACTTGGCGTAACTTCATCTTTCATGTTATGCAAAAACATTGGGCTAACCTTACTGTTTTGTTTTTTTTTAAGCAAAAAACATTTTTTTTCCAAAAAAAACGCATTCGAAAAATTGCTGCGCAAATATTATGCGAGATAAAAAGTTGCAATGACCGCTATTGTATTCTCTAGGGTCTTTGCTAAAAAAAACATATATAATGTTTTGGGGTTCTATGTAATTTTCTAGCAAATAAATGATGATTTTTACATGTAGGAGAGAAATGTCAGAATTGGCCTGGGTGCTCCAGAACGCCTGAAGGTGCTCCCCTGCATGTTGGGCCTCTGTATGTGGCCACGCTGTGTAAAAGTCTCACACATGTGGTATTGCCATACTCGGGAGTAATAGCAGAATGTGTTTTGGGGTGTAATTTGTGGTATGCATATGCTGTGTGTGAGAAATAACCTGCTAATATGACAATTTTTTGAAAAAAAAAAAGAAAAAAAAAAACTTGATTTTGCAAAGAATTGTGGGAAAAAATGACAACTTCAAAAAACTCATCATGCATCTTTCTAAATACCTTGGAATGTCTTCTTTACAAAAAGGGGTCATTTTGGGGGTATTTGTACTTTTCTGGCATGTTAGGGTCTCAAGAAATGAGATAGGCCGTCAGTACTTCAGGTGTGATCAATTTTCAGATATTGGTACCATAGCTTGTGGACGCTATAACTTTCACAAAGACCAAATAATATACACTAATTTGGGTTATTTTTACCAAAGATATGTAGCGGTATAAATTTTGTCCAAAATATATGAAGAAAAATTACTAATTTTCAAAATTTTATAACAGAAACGAAGAAAAATTTTTTTTTTTACAGATTTTTCGGTCTTTTTTCTTTTATAGCGCAAAAAATAAAGAACCCAGCTGTGATTAAATACCACCAAAAGAAAGCTCTATTTGTGTGAAAAAAAAATTCATATAGATACAGTGTTGCATGACTGAGTAATTGTCATTCAAAATGTGAGAGCACCAAAAGCTGAAAATTGGTCTGGTTATTAAGGGGGTTTAAGTGCCCAGTGGTCAAGTGGTTAAAAAACTCTTTGGTTGCTTTTGCTGTATGCTTCAGGTCATTGTCCACCTGCACTGTGAAGCGCCGTCCAATGAGTTCTGAAGCATTTTGCTGAATATGAGCAGATAATATTGTCCGAAACACTTCAGAATTCATCCTGCTGCTTTTGTCTGCAGTCACATCATCAATAAATACAAAAGAACCTGTTCCATTGGCAGCCATACATGCCCATGCCATGACACTACTAACAGCATGCTTCACTGATGAGGTGGCATGCTTTGGATCAGGAGCAGTTCCTTTCCTTCTCCATACTCTTCTCTTCCCATCACTCTGGTACAAGTTGATCTTGGTCTCATCTGTCCATATGATGTTGTTCCAGAACAGTGAAGGCTTTTTTAGATGTTGTTTGGCAAACTCTAATCTAGCCTTCCTGTTTTTGAGGCTCACCAATGGTTTACATCTTGTGGTGAACCCTCTGTATTCACTCTGGCGAAGTCTTCTCTTGATTGTTGACTTTGACACACATACACCTACCTCCTGGAGAGTGTTCTTGATCTCTCCAACTGTTGTGAAGGGTGTTTTCTTCACCAGGGAAAGAATTCTTCGGTCATCCACCACAGTTTTTTTCCGTGGTCTTCCGGGTCTTTTGGTGTTGCTGAGCTCACCGGTGCGTTCTTTCTTTTTAAGGATGTTCCAAACAGTTGATTTGGCCACACCTAATGTTTTTGCTATCTCTCTGATGGGTTTGTTTTGTTTTTTCAGTCCAATGATGGCTTGCTTCACTGATAATGACATCTCTTTGGATCTCATATTGAGAGTTGACAGCAACAAATTTCAAATGCAAATAGCACACTTGAAATGAACTCTGACCTTTTATCTGCTCCTTGTAAATGGGATAATGAGGGAATAACACACACCTGGCCATGGAACAACTGAGCAGCCAATTGTCCCATTACTTCTGGTCCCTTAAAAAGTGGGAGGCACACATACAAACTGTTGTAATTCCTACACCATTCACCTGATTTGGATGTAAATACCCTCAAATTAAAGCTGAAAGTCTACAGTTAAAGCACATCTTATTTGTTTCATTTCAAATCCAGTGTGGTGATGTATAGAGCCAAAAAGATTAGAATTGTGTCGATGTCCCAATATTTATGGACCTGACTGTAGCTCCCAGGTTACAATCAATGTTAGTGCAGTCACTGAGGGAGGACCGTTAACCTCTGACTATGTCAGATGCAGTGGTTGTGATAGTACCTAAACTGGGGAAAGACTTAGAACTGTGCGACTCATATCGTTCTATCTCATTATTGACTGTGGATGCCAAATTACTCACAAAAAGTCTAGCCCGACGATTGAATACGGTCATCACCGCCCTAGTACACTTTGGTCAGTCTGGCTTTATGCCGGGAAGGGGGCTGACATAAATTGTTTACTCATATGGATATGGTAACAGAGGATTCCCTGGGGGGTGGTCGCCTCGCTCGATGCTGTAAAATCATTTATTTCTGTCAAATGGGAATACCTCTGGAAAGTATTGGAGTGTTTTGCGTTTGGGACCAAGTTCATAGGTTGGATAAAACAACTATACCGCAGTTCAGTGGCTAGAGTGAGGGTTAGCAGGGTACTATCATCTCCCTTCCCTCTCTCTAGAGGGACACGGCAGGGATGCCCATTCTCCCCGGGGTTATTTGCTCTGTCCATTGAACCCTTGGCGATTCTTCTGCGGTGTGACCCTGGGGTGAAGGGTATACGGGTAGGCCCCTTGCATGAAAAACTATCATTATATGCAGATGACACACTATTGTATCTGCAGGATGCGGATTCCTCCCTACGAGCTGCTCTGCATATTATAGATAGATTCAGTAGGTTCTCAGGGGTCCGTATCAATTGTGGAAAATCAGTCCTTTTTGCCCTTCCCCCCTCGGTTTCGCATGGCAATACCTGTACGCCATTACAGTGGGTGGAGGAATTCAAGTATCCAGGGATAAAAATGCGCAGTAAGTTGGATACCTATCTGGAGGATAATTTAGTACCCCTGATCTCCCAATTTGCACGTAAGTGTCAGACCTGGCGAACTCTGCCGTTGTCCCCTGTGGGTAGAGTTAATTTAGTTAAAATGCTTTATGCACCAAAATTTCTTTATTTCTTTAGGAACACCCCGGTCCCAATGTCTAAGGTGACTTTTGTCCGACTGGATGGTATCATCACTTCATACGTATGGTAGGGTAAGATCCCTCGATTGGCCAGAACAACTCTCCAATTGCCTCTCTCCCGGGGAGGTCTCGCCCTCCCCAACCTGCAGATGTACTACTGGGCTGCAGTGCTAGTAACGGTTCGCTGGTGGTTCAGTCAATCCACCCAAAACCCGCCAACTACACTTAAGGCGGCACTGCTTGGCTCCTATGCTGCATTGACTAATGTAGTTTGTTGCGGACCTAAGGCACAACTGAGGGTCACTGGACCTATGCACACTATGCTTCGTGTGTGGGTCCAAGCTAGGGGTATATATAGGACAGAGGGTACTTTTTCGCCTCATACCCCCCTATGGGGTAATCCCCAATTAAGACACCTTACTCAGATCCCAAAACCTCAACTATGGGCGGCTAAGGGTCTTGTTACTTTAAAACATGTTATCAAAGAGGGGAGAATCTCCTCCTTTGCTGCACTGAGGGACAGATTTGCTCTGCCTCTAAGTATGTCATTCCAATACTTTCAGTTACGTCACACACTTAAGGCTCAGTTTCGGGAACCTATCACTTTAGAGACTGATAGGATTGAGAGGCTGTTGATGTCAAGACTGATTGTCAGGGCACCATTGGCACCGAACCGGGGCGTCGGCGTACGCCTATGCGCCGGCGCACGCCGTTGCTCGCTGCTCAGCAGATGCCTGCTGTTCCCGGGCATCGGCGCGGCGCTAGGGCGCGCGCGGGTTCGCGGCGCTTGGGCGCGCGCGCGTGTGCACGTGGGCGCGGACGGGTGTGCGCGCGTTCGCGATAGCGCCGGTTTGGCGCCAAAGTGCATTTAAAAGCCCCTCTGTGCTGTGACACATTGCTGCTTCGTCTCAGCTTCGTGATTCTAGTGTTTGTTATCTGATTGTTTGCTACCTATCTGACCCGGCTTGTTTGACCATCCGTCCTGCTCCAATCCGACCCGGCTTGTCTGACTACTCTTATGCTACCTACCTGATACCGTTGCCGAACTCTGCCTGCCTACTGACTCTGCCTCTGCCTGCTGTACTTGCCTGCCTTATATCCTAGCTGACCCGGATCGTCTGACCCTGCTTGTTCCTGTTGTCCTTGCTGCTGCACCTTCAGCTTCAGCTCCAGAGACCTCTGCACATTCAAGTGTTCCAGTCTGCTGCTTCCAGTCTCACCTGATCTGCAGTCCAGCCATCCCTGCGGGATCTCTCACCTCTTCTGCATCAGAGACTCAGCTCAACAGGCACTCCTACCCCACTGCGCTCAGGAGACCACTGTCCCCACTCCAGTGGCTCCTGAACCAGCGTTGTATGAGAGGTCTTCTCCTACAAGTCAGGCTCTCCTACCAGGTACCTAACAGTACGAAGCAGCCATGTCTGAGCCTGCAGGAGATACCTCTCCATTGAAGGAGATATGCACACACCTGGCAGCCCTCACCCAAGCAGTGCAGGCTCTTCAGGACAATTACAACAGACTGGAGGGACAAGTCCAGAACCTCGCAGGGGTTAATCCTTCAACCTCCTCTTCACCGGCCGCCCCAACACAGACTGTTCCAGGGCCTTCAGTGGTAATGCTCCCTCCTGAACCACGAGTCCCCACTCCTGAAAGATTCTCCGGAGACCGGTCTAAGTTTCGAGGTTTTCGCAATGCCTGCCAGCTCTTTTTTGCCTTACAGCCCAGAACCTTTTCATTGGAAGCCACAAAAGTTGGATTTGTCATTTCCCTCCTCCAAGGGGAACCACAGACCTGGGCACACCGTTTACTTGAAGGGGACTCAGCCCCAACCCAATCCTTATCAGCCTTCTTCGAAGCTATGGCACAAATGTATGAGGATCCTCAACTGACTGCCACAGCTGAATCTGCTCTGCTCGCGCTCCAACAAGGCCGCAAACCTGCGGAGGACTATGTTGCTGAATTTAGACGTTGGAGCGCGGATACCCAGTGGAACGACGCGGCTCTGCGTCATCAATTCCGCATTGGACTGTCTGAAAATCTAAAAGATGAACTGGCTCGAGTCGGTATTCCAAACACCTTGGAGGCCTTGATCACCCTAACTATCCAGATCGATCGTCGCCTCCGGGAACGCCGATCTGAGCGAGCAGTTCAACCTAACCGCCCGACCTGGATGACACCACGTGCACCGATTCCTGCATCTCGCTACCTACCTGTGCCAAGTCCACCGCCAGTCAATACCACATTGGATACCTCCGAACCAATGTAGCTAGGTCTGATGCGACCTGCCCTGACCCCCGAAGAACGTGCCCGTCGCCGACAATTGAATCTGTGTCTCTACTGTGGAGGAACCGGGCATTATGTCCATAATTGCCCAATCAGAATGAGTAAGTGTTCATCTCCTATACCTACCAATCTCTCTGCTTTATCCACAAATTCTACCCATCTTGCCATTCCTCTCTCATTACAGCTTCAAGAAAAGACACTCCAAGTCAACGCAATTATTGACTCCGGGGCATGCAGCTGCTTCATAGACCTAAGTTTTGCCAACCTGCACAACATCCCTTTACAGACTAAAGCCCATGGACTCTCTGTCTTCCTTGCTGATGGCTCCCGTATCAGATCTGGACAAGTGACACAAGAAACCCTGCCATTACCCGCTACGACTTCTTCTCAACACAAGGAACTGCTGACCCTTGACGCCATCTCCTCTCCCATGTTTCCCATTATCCTGGGCATTCCCTGGCTTCAGGCCCACAATCCACACATCCATTGGGCAACTGGAGAAATAAAATTTCTGTCACCCTACTGTCAGGAACACTGTCTGGCGAAAGACTCGGATCCCCAAGCTACTCTACTTTGTGTGGACCCCGACCAGACCAATCGTCAAGCTATTCCCAAACACTATCATGACTACTTGGATGTCTTCAGCAAAAAAGGGGCAGATTCTCTTCCACCTCATCGTCCCTACGATTGCCCCATCGAGTTGCTGCCAGGATCCGAAATTCCCTTTGGACGCATCTTCCCCCTATCCGAAAAAGAACAAGAAGTGTTGAAAGCATACATTGATGAAAACTTAGCCAAAGGATTCATTCGTCACTCTACTTCTCCAGCAGGGGCAGGAATATTCTTTGTTACCAAGAAGGACAAATCTCTCCGCCCGTGTATTGACTACCGGGAATTGAATAAGATCACGATTAAAAATCGGTATCCCCTACCCTTGATACCCGAACTATTCCAGAAATTAAGGACTGCTGTTATTTTTTCTAAGCTTGATCTAAGAGGGGCCTACAATCTGATCCGCATTCGGGCTGGGCATGAGTGGAAAACAGCTTTTCGGACCCGATTCGGGCATTATGAATATCTAGTCATGCCTTTTGGACTCTGTAATGCCCCTGCAACTTTTCAACACCTAATTAATGAGGTGCTTAGAGACTTTTTAGACCTGTTTGTGATAGCATATCTAGACGATATTTTGATCTTCTCGGAATCCCTAGATCTCCATCGGAAACATGTTTGTCAAGTATTGGGTCGTCTCCGCTTACACAGGCTGTATGCAAAAGCGGGAAAAATGCGAATTCGAGAAGCAAAGCATCCAATTCCTGGGCTTGATTATCTCATCGACTGGCATCAAGATGGACCCACAAAAGGTTTCTGCCGTTCTGGACTGGCCGGTACCCCTGGACAAAAAAGGGGTTCAGCGATTCATCGGGTTCGCAAACTTTTACAGGAAGTTCATCAAGGGTTTCTCTGCTATAATCGCACCAATCACACAACTGACCAAGCAGAATACCCGTTTCTCCTGGAATCATCTAGCCCAAGAGGCTTTTGTGAACCTTAAGAGACTTTTTACTTCAGCACCTATTCTTAGTCACCCTGAACCATCCTTGCCATTCATTCTAGAAGTGGACGCTTCTGAGATAGCGGTCGGTGCGATACTCTCGCAACGAAAGGGCAGTAAGGATATTATGCATCCCGTAGGATTCTTCTCCCGAAAACTCTCCCCTGCAGAGAGAAACTATGATGTCGGTGATCGAGAGCTTCTCGCCATCAAGACTGCATTAGAGGAGTGGAGGTACCTGTTGGAGGGGGCTGTGCATCCAGTACTAATTTACACTGATCATAAGAACCTAGAATATTTGCGATCCGCTAAAAGGTTGAAACCCCGTCAAGCCCGTTGGGCGCTGTTTTTCTCACGCTTTGCCTTCCACATTACGTATCGACCGGGTTCAAGAAATGTTAAACCAGACGCATTATCTCGAATGCATGACAACCCAAAGGATTTATCTGCCCCAGACACCATTTTACCTGCAAACAATTTTTTGCTCATTCAAGCTGATCTTCTTTCTCAGATTAAGGAAGCATCTTCTGAAGCAACCAGACCCTCAGGCCTTACCCTAAGTAGCAAGGACGGACTGTTCTGGAAAGGTAGTCAAATTTTTGTTCCTGAGGAGGTTCGGGTCAAGGTCCTGGCACTCCTTCACGATCACCCACTGGCAGGTCACTTTGGGGTTCGTAAAACTCTGGAATTGGTACAGCGTACTTTCTGGTGGCCCAATTTGAAGGACTTTTGTGAGAGATACGTCAAATCTTGCCCTATCTGTACCCAGAATAAGACATCCAGGAGTAGAGCTTGGGGTCTGTTAAAACCCTTGCCTGTACCCGATAGGCCCTGGAAGATGATATCCATGGACTTTATTGTGGAACTCCCATGCTCAGAAGGTTGTTCTGCTATTTTTGTGATAGTAGACCGTTTTACCAAGATGGCCCACTTTCTCCCATTAAAAGGAACTCCGTCAGCTATGGAAACAGCTCACATTTTCATTAAAGAAATCATTAGACTCCACGGAATTCCTGTAAACATAACCTCTGACAGGGGGGTACAATTTACCTCACGTTTTTGGAGAGCCCTGTGTGAATCTTTAAAAATCAAACTGGCTCTGTCTTCGGCCTATCACCCTCAGACCAACGGTCAGACGGAAAGGACCAATCAGACTCTTGAGCAGTACATCAGATGTTTTACCTCTTTCTCACAGGATGATTGGGTATCCTTGCTGCCGCTAGCAGAATTTGCCTACAACAATGCCAAACACTCAGCCACCGGTCAATCCCCCTTTTTTGCCAATTATGGGTTCCATCTAACCTTTTTACCTGATTTCCTTCCAGAATCTTCAGTCCCGGCAGTACAGAGTACGGTAGACTTCATCAACCACAACAACCAGATGTTGCAGGAAGCAGTATCCAAGGCTCAGGCGGACAGCAAGAGGATCTTTGACCGAAAGAGAAGAGGGGAATTGAAGCTTCAGCTTGGTGACCAGGTATGGCTATCTACAAGTAACATTAAACTAACATGTCCCTCTAAGAAGTTGGCACCTAGATTTATGGGACCGTTTCCGGTCAAAAGGAAGATCAATGAAGTTTCATATGAACTGACTTTACCTGACTCTCTCAAAATACATCCCGTGTTTCATGTGTCATTGCTCAAACCTGCTGTACCTGATCCCTTCCCCGGCAGAGGAACTAGACCTCCTGAGCCCATTGTGGTTGATGGCAACGAGGAATTTGAGGTCGAGGCTATCCTTGATTGCAGGAAAAGACAAGGTCAGATCCAGTTCCTAATTAAGTGGAGGGGCTACGGCCCAGAAAGTAATTCTTGGGAACCAGATTGTAATGTACATGCCAGACGTTTAGTGCAAGCCTATTTTTCTAGTCATCCGGAGAAGAAAAGGCTTTTGGGCACCTGGAGGTTGCCCCTTGGGGGGGGCAATGTCAGGGCACCATTGGCACCGAACCGGGGCGTCGGCGTACGCCTATGCGCCGGCGCGTGCCGTTGCGCGCGCCGTTGCGCGCTGCTCAGCAGATGCCTGCTGTTCCCGGGCATCGGCGCGGCGCTAGGGCGCGCGCGGGTTCGCGGCGCTTGGGCGCGCGCGCGTGTGCACGTGGGCGCGGACGGGCGTGCGCGCGTTCGCGATAGCGCCGGTTTGGCGCCAAAGTGCATTTAAAAGCCCCTCTGTGCTGTGACACATTGCTGCTTCGTCTCAGCTTCGTGATTCTAGTGTTTGTTATCTGATTGTTTGCTACCTATCTGACCCGGCTTGTTTGACCATCCGTCCTGCTCCAATCCGACCCGGCTTGTCTGACTACTCTTATGCTACCTACCTGATACCGTTGCCGAACTCTGCCTGCCTACTGACTCTGCCTCTGCCTGCTGTACTTGCCTGCCTTATATCCTAGCTGACCCGGATCGTCTGACCCTGCTTGTTCCTGTTGTCCTTGCTGCTGCACCTTCAGCTTCAGCTCCAGAGACCTCTGCACATTCAAGTGTTCCAGTCTGCTGCTTCCAGTCTCACCTGATCTGCAGTCCAGCCATCCCTGCGGGATCTCTCACCTCTTCTGCATCAGAGACTCAGCTCAACAGGCACTCCTACCCCACTGCGCTCAGGAGACCACTGTCCCCACTCCAGTGGCTCCTGAACCAGCGTTGTATGAGAGGTCTTCTCCTACAAGTCAGGCTCTCCTACCAGGTACCTAACACTGATGGACAAACCCCTATCCTCCTTATATCTTAATTTGACAGAATCATATAGCCAAACCTTTAGTAAAACATTTGACAGGTGGAAAATGGATATACTGGAGCTAACTACAGTACTGATGACTGGGAGGACTGTGTAGACTCTTATATAGGGACACTGATGTCAGCTAGGGACCGCTTTACTATACTCCTCAGAGGTTGGCAGTTATTTACCCACAGCTTAGCTCTACCTGCACACGCTATTCGCCCTCTACTGGAACCTTTTTTTCACATAGTGTGGCAATGCCCAGCTATCCGCTTGTACTGGGAATCTGTGATTGCAGATCTGAATGAGCATTGCGTTTGGTCTCTACAGCTTGACCCCCACTGGCCGCTGCTGGGCATTATGGAAGATATTGTAGTCTCTAGAGATAAGAAACTATGTCTTTGTTTTACACTCTACTATGCACATTGAGAGATTTTCCTTAGGTAGAAGCAACCCAATCCGCCAACGCTTACTAGTTGGGTGTCGGCGGTTCATGCAGTTTTACTGCTGTATAAATTGACCTATGAAAGCAGAAACTGTCCAAAAAAGTTTGATAAGGTGTGGTCCACCTGGATTGATGCTCACAGTCCAGTAGAATCTCTGAATAGATAAACTCATTTCCCATTCTTGGAATCAAATTTGATGTGGTGTGGTGGTGCTTTCCTCCAATTCTTCAGTTTTTTTTCTGGATCCTTCTGCCCTCCCCTTCTTCACCCCCCACCCCCGTCTGGCTCTAGGCTGGGACCCCTCTCCCTCCCCACACCCCCCTTCTTTTTTTTTTCTTTCTCCTCAAAGAAGTTAGAGGATACACAAATAATCTGCAATTTTAATGCTATAGGAAAAAATCTGATCGAGTAGGAGACTTGTTTTCCCTCTTTGAAGTGCCTTCTGTCCTTAGTTCATATGATGTGTTTTATGTCTTAAAGCTAACCCTTATATGTCCAATCTGACTTGTGCAGACCTTGGTTTCCCTGTGTTATATATGTGCAATGTTTCGATAAATATTATCTGTTAAAAAAAAAAAGGCTCACTGCAGTTCATCAATATCAGACTCAGCCTCAGAGTCACTTTCTGTCATGGGGGAGTCTTCCTCGCTAGAGCTGGGTGGTTCTTCTGCTGCTGCTATGGTTTGTTCAAATGCTGCCACCATATTGCTCCTGTTGTCTGTTATCACTGTAAGGATCTTCCTCTTTGGTATGTCCTACTCTTGCAAGCATTTGTCCACACATGATTTGATTGACTGTGCAATGTGTAGGTGGGCTACTTGTTCAAGGGCCAACAATATATGTTCAGGTTTATGTTGTTCAACACAAAAGTAGCATGCACTTATAGCAAGAAATGAAGCTGAGAGTCCTTTTTTGGTTCACAAATCAGTGCAGCAGCAGCCAGTCTTTTTTTGTTTTTTTATCTTCATACTGTTTGTCAATCAGATTGCTTATTTATTTTTCTTTGGAACAGTCAGCTTCCAATCTACTGTCTCCATTATGCTAACAAAGTCCCCATCTTCAATCGTTCTGACTGGTAATCTGGTGCGCCCAATCCATCTTGCTATGACCTCCTCCCTGACCTGTTGTTCCTTATGCCGCATACACACAACCGGTTTTTCTGTCAACTCTGACGGTTTTTCTGACGGAGTTCCGATGGAGTTCCGCTGAAACGGACTTGCGTGCACACGATCAAACCAAAGTCCGACAGTTTAGAACGCGGTGACGTACAACACATATGACGGGACTAGAAAAAGGAAGTTAAATAGCCAGTAGCCAATAGCTGCCCTTGTGTTGTTTTTGGTCCGTCAGAATAGCATACAGATGAACGGTTTTCCCGATAGGAATTGAGTCAGTCGGAAAAATGTAAAACATGTTCTATTTCTAGGTCCGTCAGAATTTTCAAAAGAAAAAGTCCGATGAAGCCCACACACGATCGGAAAATCCAATGAAATGATTCCGTCAGACCTTTTCTGCTGGAAAGTCCGGTCAGGTGTACGCAGCATAAGAGTCAATCTTGTATTTTGAAGCACCTAAAAGAGCAGTGTAAATAGTTTGCTGTGGTGCACATGCTTGACTTGGCCCATCATTTGAGGTTTTATATATCTGTGGGGTTGAATTAGGGGGGAAAATTGAAGTTATTCAGATTTTACATTCTCTCTCACCCCACACAGTCAGTTCCAAGTTGTCTCTCTATAATATACTGCAAAAATTGACAGTGCACCAGCCCCTCCCAGTGACCACTGACCACATCCTTCTACATATATTTTGGTGAGATACTTCAATTCGGGTAAAGCAGCAGCTGATAGATACAGTATTATGAAATCAAATCACTCCCATTAAAATTCAGTGACTAAAGTGCACAACATAGACAGACAAACAAACAGCTATTACTTCAGAATAACAAAAGGTATGAAATCTGACTGCAAGAAAGTTTGTGAAAAAAAATCCCTGCAATGTACATAAGACTGTTTCCAACAAATGAAAATGAAAATAGGACGAGTGACTCAGTCTGAGTCCGACTCGCCTCGGTGAGGTCTGGACGTGGATGGTGAGGAGGAAGCCTGTATGCACAGTGCTTCGGATGGTGGTCTAAATAGGCCTGTAACATAGCTCCCAACTGTCTCTGATTACAAGGGACTGTCCCTGATTTGGAACAAAATCCCTCTGTCCCTCTTTCCTCCTCATTTGTCCCTTATTGTGGTCTGATTTTGGTCTGATCTATATAGTTATATATAAAAATCACTTTTTATCTTTCAAAATGTGTTTCCTAGTGCTAAACCTTTCATCCAATTTCTAAATTGCTGCATTTGTAAATTTCAAAAGCCAGTATAAAAGAATAATAGTGGTAAAAAAAAGCACTTGCAGGTTTACCAATCATCTGTTTTTGTATAATTCTTCCTTAAGGGGGTGTGGCAGGGGGTGTGTCCTATGCCTACATACTTTTGCTAATTGATGTCCCTCGTTCTCATCTCAAAAAGTTAGGTGGTATGCTGTAATGCTGCAGAGTGCTCTCTGGACAGTGGTCTGAGAAGGCCTGTAATGCTAAACAGTGCTGGATGGTGGTCTCAGGCAGGTCTGAGGGATGGCCTGTAATGCATAGTGCCCTGGATGCTAGTGGTCAGAGGAGGCCTATAATGCTGCACAATGCTGGATGTGGTCTCAGGTCTGAGGGATGAAATACAACAAGTAAAGAGGCGCCTCTGGGTGCAGACGTTTTTATAGATTTAAAATGCTTTAATAAGATATATAGAGATAAACTCACATTGTGGTGATAAAAACAAGCATGATAGTAAGAGTCATGGATGGCGCTCCCAATCCTGTGCCTGTGAACAGTCTCTGTGGTGGATGTAGTGACAGCTCTTCCTGGTTGTAATGAGCCGGCTTCAGACAATGGAGGAGCGGCCTCAGAACGAGGCTTGAGACACACGAGACAGCTGGCTGCAGGGGGATGACGTCATCAGTAGTGGACGCGTTTCCTGGGCAAGCGCGCTTGGGTGGTAAGCAAGCCACGCCCCTTTCTCAACAGACTAATCTACTAGACATGCTAGAGAGTTAAGTAAGGATGGGGAGGGGGAGCGGGGCGGAGAAAGGGGAGGGGATGGGGCGGGAGAGCAAAAGGAATATACAGAGCCCAGTGCTGTTTAAAGTGATTAATGACGTGAATAGAAAAGAAAAAATACAGGATAAAACCGGAGACAAAAAATAAGGAGGAGGGGGGTATGTAACCAAGGAATAGTGGAGAACAGAGAAGGGGGAAGAGGAGGGGAAAGGAGGGGGAGGGGGGAGGGGAAAAAAAAACTGAAGTGGTGAAGACGACTTGGAAAAAAAAAAAAAAAGGAAGGGGAGTAGAGAGGGAGGGAGGGGGGAGAGGGACAACTGACTGGTCTCTAAAAGCACAAAACAATAATCGGACATGTAAAAGGGATGAGGGATGGCCTGTAATGCACAGTGCCCTGGATGCCGGTGATTAGGGATGAGCTTTATGTTCGGGTCGAACATGAGTTCAACTTGAACATTGGCTGTTCGATCATTCGTCGAAATAGGAACATTATGGGGCGTTCGCGCCAAATTCAATGCAATTGATGCCAAGTTCGCGCCAAAGCAATGCAGTGCATTGCTGTCTGATGATTGGCCAAGCATGCACTATGACCCGCATGCTTTGGCCAATCACAGCGCCATCAGCAAAGAAAGCCATAATTAACCAAAGGCAGGGCGCCTTTGGCCAATTATGGCTCAGGGGGTTAAGTCCACGCCCCGCACTATATAAATAAGTGTAATGCACAGTGCCCTGGATGCCGGTGATTAGGGATGAACTTTATGTTCGGGTCGAACATGAGTTCAACTTGAACATTGGCTGTTCGATCATTCGTCGAAATAGGAACATTATGGGGCGTTTGCGCCAAATTCAATGCAATTGATGCCAAGTTTGCGCCAAAGCAATGCAGTGCATTGCTGTCTGATGATTGGCCAAGCATGCACTATGACCCGCATGCTTTGGCCAATCACAGCGCCATCAGCAAAGAGAGCCATAATTAACCAAAGGCAGGGTGCCTTTGGCCAATTATGGCTCAGGGGGTTAAGTCCACGCCCCACACTATATAAATAAGTGTAAAAGCTGTGTACATAGGTAAAAATAGTGGCTATAAAGATAGTAGTTGCTGCAGCTATTATTGCTAGGATCAACGATCTCTATATTGCAGTATATAGCAATCACCGCTATCTTCTGGTAAAGTGATAATACTAAAATATACGTGAGTAAAAATATATATAAATGCCTGCAGTGGTGTTATAATTCAGCTCTAAAATTATCGTGAATAAAAAACAAATTACCGTGAATAAAAAGCAAATCTTTGTGAATAAAAACAAAAAATTCTTCTGTAGTCATTAATGATTAATAATATGTGCAATCAATCATAAATAATATCAAAAAGCAGTAGACATTAAAAATAGTGAACATAAAAATTGTGCAATAATAGTCCGCTTCGGTGCTATATTAAAGTGCAGGTGAATAAAATATAATATCAAATTCTTGAAGGAGGTAGATGGGTAGCAGCATATAAACAGTCTATAAGTATTTCTTCTATTCAATTCTAGCCTATGAAGTGTAATGGGTATATTATTCCTGCTGGTGGTGTCTCCTAGTGTGGTCTCACAGAACCCTCACCTTCAATTTGCAGTAATCAGGCATTCAGTGATTGTAGCTTTAAGATGTAGGAGTAGTCACTGGGAACCTCTCTTTCTTTGTTACTATTTCTCCATCATTCTTTCTATGTGGCTCCGCTCTAGTTTTCTCAGCAGTGGGGGAGATAAACAGAGAGGGGAGGGGGAGAGAAAAAGGCTCCACTAGTGTATTATAGTTTTAAAATCAAAGGGGGGAGTATTTATTTAGGTATTGCTCTTACATTTAATTCATTAAAAACAGGCAGAGTAAATGAAAAAACGATCTGGCGTTCTCAGCGCCCTCCCACTTGTGTTTCAGATAGTGTGTACCGCTCCAGCCAATCCCTACGCGTTACGACACCGTCACGTGTCTTCATCTGGGGAACCGGATTGGCTATTCTGTGTTAGCTTATATATTATAAAACCGGAAGTTCTAAAACCGCCATCTTGCTTGTAGTTTGTATTCATTTCACTCGGTGGCCAAACCACAAGCAAGATGGCGGTTTTAGAACTTCCGGTTTTATAATATATAAGCTAACACAGAATAGCCAATCCGGTTCCCCAGATGAAGACACGTGACGGTGTCGTAACGCGTAGGGATTGGCTGGAGCGTTACACACTATCTGAAGCACAAGTGAGAGGGCGCTGAGAATGCCAGATTGTTTTTTCATTTACTCTGCCTGTTTTTAATGAAATAAATATAAGAGCAATACCTAAATAAATACTCCCCCTTTGATTTTAAAACTATAATACACTAGTGGAGCCTTCTTCTCTCCCCCTCCCCTTTCTGCTTATCTCCCCCACTGCTGAGAAAACTAGAGCGGAGCCACATAGAAGGAATGATGGAGAAATAGTAACAAAGAAAGAGAGGTTCCCAGTGCCTACTCCTACATCTTAAAGCTACAATCACTGAATGCCTGATTACTGCAAATTGAAGGTGAGGGTTCTGTGAGACCACACTAGGAGACACCACCAGCAGGAATAATATACCCATTACACTTCATAGGCCAGAATTGAATAGAAGAAATACTTATAGACTGTTTATATGCTGCTACCCATCTACCTCCTTCAAGAATTTGATATTATATTTTAATCACCTGCACTTTAATATAGCACCGAAGCGGACTATTATTGCACAATTTTTATGTTCACTATTTTTAATGTCTACTGCTTTTTGATATTATTTATGATTGTTTGCACATATTATTAATCATTAATGACTACAGAAGAATTTTTTGTTTTTATTCACAAAGATTTGCTTTTTATTCACAGTAATTTGTTTTTTATTCACGATAATTTTAGAGCTGAATTATAACACCATCGCAGGCATTTATATATATTTTTACTCACGTATATTTTAGTATTATCACTTTACCAGAAGATGGCGGCGATTGCTATATACTGCAATATAGAGATCGTTGATCCTAGCAATAATAGCTGCAGCAACTACTATCTTTATAGCCACTATTTTTGCCTATGTACACAGCTTTTACACTTATTTGT
Source organism: Lithobates clamitans (assembly GCA_037952925.1). NCBI lineage: Eukaryota > Metazoa > Chordata > Amphibia > Anura > Ranidae > Lithobates > Lithobates clamitans. Next base: position 4,119,976 of record JBBGZY010000224.1, read on the forward strand.
ATGTTATTTATTAATATTGCGTGAAAATTTATTCAAATATTTACTGTGCTAAGTGTTGGTGTGAACACCCCTATTTTTGCTGCAATAGTGTCACTTTTTCGTTAAGAAATATTTATATTTATAATTACCTAGCTACCACCACTATTTATTATCCAGCAGCGCGAAGGACATTTTTTAGTTTTACCACACTATATAAGGCCGCCTGCACTTCGGGCCTGTGCAGTGTGTTGCTGGCGTTGACCAAGAGATAGTGTCATTTCATTTAGATTGAGCAGGATATAAGGCCTTACAGCTCACAGTGCATTTCAGAGCATATGAGAATCATGAGGTCAAAGAAACTGCCTGAAGAGCTCAGAGACAGAATTGTGGCAAGGCACAGATCTGGCCAAGGTTACAAAAAAAATGTCTGCTGCACTTAAGGTTCCTAAGAGCACAGTGGCCTCCATAATCCTTAAACGGAAGACATTTGGGATGACCAGAACCCTTCCTAGAGCTGGCCGTCCGGCCAAACTGAGCTATCGGGGGAGAAGAGCCTTGGTGAGAGAGGTAGAGAAGAACCCAAAGATAACTGTGGCTGAGCTCCAGAGATGCAGTCTGGAGATGGGAGAAAGTTGTAGAAAGTCAACCATCACTGCAGCCCTCCACCAGTCAGGGCTTTATGGCAGAGTGGCCCGACGGAAGCCTCTCCTCAGTGCAAGACACATGAAAGCCTGCATGGAGTTTGCTAAAAAACACCTCAAGGACTCTAAGATGGTGAGAAATAAGATTCTTTGGTCTGATGAGACCAAGATAGAACTTTTTGGCCTTAATTCTAAGCAGTATGTGTGGAAAACCAGGCACTGCTCATCACCTGTCCAATACAGTCCCAACAGTGAAGCATGGTGGTGGCAGCATCATGCTGTAGGGGTGTTTTTCAGCTGCAGGGACAGGACAACTGGTTGCAATCGAGGCAAAGATGAATGCGGCCAAGTACAGGGATATCCTGGACGAAAACCCTCTCCAGAGTGCTCAGGACCTCAGACTGGGCCGAAGGTTTACCTTCCAACAAGACAATGACCCTAAGTACACAGCTAAAATAAGGAAGGAGTGGCTGCACAACAACTCCGTGACTGTTCTTGAATGGCCCAGCCAGAGCCCTGACTTAAACCCAATTGAGCATCTCTGGAGAGACCTAAAATGTCTGTCCACCAACGTTTACCATCCAACCTGACAGAACTGGAGAGTATCTGCAAGGATGAATGGCAGAGGATCCACAAATTCAGGTGTGAAAAACTTGTTTTTCTGTCAATATGGGGTGCTGTGTGTACATTAATGAGGAAAAAAATGAACTTAAATTATTTTAGCAAATGGCTGCAATATAATAAAGAGTGAAAAATTTAAGGGGGTCTGAATACTTTCCGTCTCTACTGTGTATATATATATATATATATACACTGTATCCAGTTTAGCTAGATCTGACTGCAGGCCGTTCCTGGTGTACTGTTTCTAATATACTTCAGGCAGGCAGGTGATTCAGTTAGCTGCAGTGTATTTAATATATATATACAGTCAGTCTCGTATGTATATACATAACAACTGCATACAGTTTAGCTATATCACACTGCAGGCCATTCCTGGTGTACTGTTTCTAATATACTTCTGGCAGGCAGGTGATTCAGTAAGCTGCAGTGCATAAAATATATATACAGTCTCCTACATATATATATCCACTGCATTCCAGTCTAGCCAAGCCTATATCTGACTGCAGGCCATTCCTGTTGTACGTTTTCAAATATACTTTCAGGCAGGCAGGTAATTCAGTGAGCTGCAGTGCATAAAATATATATACAGTCTCCTACATATATATCCACTGCATTCCAGTCTAGCCAAGCCTATATCTGACTGCAGGTCATTCCTGGTGTACGTTTTCAAATATACTTTCAGGCAGGCAGGTGATTCAGTGAGCTGCAGTTCATAAAGTATATATACTGTCTCCTCCATATATATATATCCACTGCATTCCAGTCTAGCCAAGCCTATATCTGACTGCAGGCCATTCCTGGTGTACGTTTTCAAATATACTTTCAGGCAGGCAGGTAATTCAGTGAGCTGCAGTGCATAAAATATATATACAGTCTCCTACATATATATCCACTGCATTCTAGTCTAGCCAAGCCTATATCTGACTGCAGGCCATTCCTGGTGTACGTTTTCAAATATACTTTCAGGTAGACAGGCAGGTGATTCAGTGATCTGGAGTGCATAAAATATATATACAGTCTCCTACATATATATCCACTTCATTCTAGTCTAGCCAAGCCTATATCTGACTGCAGGCCATTCCTGGTGTACGTTTTCAAATATACTTTCAGGGCGGCAGGCAGGCAGGCAGGCAGGTGATTCTGTGATCTGCAGTGCATTAAATATATATACAGTCTCCTACATGTATATATCCACTGCATTCCAGTCTAGCCAAGCCTATATCTGACTGCAGGCCACTCCTGGTGTACATTTTCAAATATACTTTCAGGCAGGCGATTCAGTGATCTGTAGTGCATAAAATATATATACAGTGTCCTACATATATATCCACTGCATTCTAGTCTAGCCAAGCCTATGTCTGACTGCAGGCCATTCCTGGTGTACGTTTTCAAATACACTTTCAGGCAGCCAGGCAGGTGATTCAGTGATCTGCAGTGCATTAAATATATATACAGTCTCCTACATATATATCCACTGCATTCCAGTCTAGCCAAGCCTATATCTGACTGCAGGCCATTCCTGGTGTACGTTTTCAAATATACTTTCAGGCAGGCAGGCGATTCAGTGATCTGCAGTGCATAAAATATATATACAGTCTCCTGCATATATATCCACTGCATTCTTGTCTAGCTAAGCCTATATCTGACTGCAGGCCATTCCTGGTGTACGTTTTCAAATACACTTTCAGGCAGGCAGGCAGGTAATTCAGTGATCTGCAGTGCATTAAATATATATACAGTCTCCTACATATATATATCCACTGCATTCTACTCTAGCCAAGCCTATATCTGACTGCAGGCCATTCCTGGTGTACGTTTTCAAATACACTTTCAGGCAGGCAGGTGATTCCGTAATCTGCAGTGCATTAAATATATATACAGTCTCCTACATATATATCCACTGCATTCTAGTCTAGCCAAGCATATATATGACTGCAGGCCATTCCTGGTGTATGTTTGCAAATACACTTTCAGGCATGCAGACAGGTGATTTAGTGATCTGCAGTGCATTAAATATACATACACAGTCTCCTACATATATATATCCACTTGATTCTAGTCTAGCCAAGCCTATATCTGACTGCAGGCTAATTCTGGTGTACTTTTTCTAGTAAACTTCAGGCAGTGTTTTGCTAATAAAATTTTACAGCATGTCTGGAAGGCCAGCAAGGAGAGGCAGGTGCTCACAGGCCACTAAAAGAGGGCAAGCAGGCTCTGTGTCAGCAGTGCTGGTCGTGGACATGGTGCATCCTCAGCATGTGGCCATGGGGCACGCTTGTCCTTTTTTTTTGGCAGCTGGCCGTGTTGATCCACAACATGCAGAACAGTTGGTAGAGTGGATAACTAAGCCGTCCTCATCCTGCTCATCCTCTGTCACCCAGGCTCAGAGTAGTTTGCCTGCCAATGCAGCTGTCAAAGCGGCCTATTCCATTGACTCAATGTCATCAGTCACTCCTTCCCTAGCCCCACCATCATGAATGGAGGAGTCCCCCGAACTGTTCAACCACAGTGTTGGGTACATGCTGCAGGAGGATGCGCAGCATTTTGAAGGCTTCGATGATAGTACCCAGGTTGAGGAAGGCGGTAACGTGAGCCCAGAGAGAGGGGGTGCCCAAGAAGGACAAGAAACTGGCAGTCATGTTTCCCCAGCTGCAGCATACTGCCAGGTTTGCTCCAGTGACGAGGAGGGAGTGGATGATGAGGTCACTGACTCTACGTGAGTGCCTGATAGAAGAGAGGAGGAGGAGGCACATCTCCAACGAGGCAGGATGCCCTCCAGGGGCCAGCTTAAGGGCAGCCACCCGACTGCATCACACCGCAGAGCTCCACTTGTGTAGGGCGCTGCTGACTCCCTACCTATTTTGAAAATTTTTTTGGTGTGGGCCTTTTTTGATATGTGTGAAGCAGATCGCACCCGTTGCTGATTGCAACATATGTCTGAAGCGTATCAAGCGTGGCCAAAACAGCAGCTGCTTGGGCACCATATGCTTAACCAGACATATGTCGACCTTCCATGCAGTCCGTTGGAAACATTACTTAAAAGACCCACACCATACGTAACTTGTGGAACCCAAGGGGTTCCACAAGTTACTTTGGCACCGAAGAGTGGGAGATCAGACTTGAATGACTTTGCCAGATATATGGTATGCCGTGAGCTCATTAACACTACCCTCTCAAGGTTTGACGACTGTCCGGAGAACTACAGGGCCTGGAGATCAACCTTCAAAGCTGCCATTGCTGATCTCAACCTTACTACCAAGGAGAAACTGGATTTGCTCATAAAGTGGCTGGGGCCAGAATCTGCAGATCGTGTTAAAAGACTGAGAACAGTGCATGTTGACCACCCAGATGCAGGTCTTTTTGCTGCATGGGCAAGACTTGAGCAAGCCTATGGTAGCTCTGAAGCCATAGAAAGCGCTCTATTCAAGAGACTGCAAAACGTCCCAAAAATAGGGAACAAAGACTACCGCAAGCTCCAAGATCTCAGTGATCTTCTCATAGAGCTGGAGTTGGCAAAGACAGACCCACGTCTACCTGGACTAAGCTTCCTGGACACTGCTCATGGTGTCAATCCAGTGGTGTTTAAACTGCCATATGGGCTGCAAGAGAAATGGGCACAACAAGGCTCAAGGTACATATAAGACTATGGCGTATCTTTTCCTCCATTTACATATTTTTGCAGGTTCATCAATGATCAAGCCTGGACGAGAAACGATCTCAGCTTCATCTTCATTCAACCCAGTTTTCCTGCTTCATCATCATCATCTTCATCAAGATATGATAACATAGCAGCTAAATGTAGAGACTTTAATAGAGCAATATCTGTTAAAAGGACAGACATCTCACCACCCGTATCCTCTCCTGCTCACCAGAGCGATTCGGGTGACAAAGATAAAGACCCTAATCGTCAGTGCCCTATTAACAAGAAGCCTCACCCCCTAAAGAAATGTTGTGGGCTTAGGGCAAAGATGCTACAAGAGTGCAGGGAGATTCTTCAGAAACTTGGAATATGCTAAAGGTGCTGCTTGTTATGGACATTTTGCTAAAGACTGTAAAGTTGTCATCAAGTGCACAGAATGCAGTAGTGACAGACATGTTACAGCTATGCATCCAGGCCCACCCTCATACAATTCACAGCAGCCTCCTACCTCCAGCCCTGTCTCAAGTCATGGCGGGGAGAAACAAGGTCATGCTCCAGCCACAGCTAACGTTTCTTCTTCATGTACCGAAGTCTGTGGAGAAGGCTTAGATCACAAATGCTGTCCTAAGATATGCCCAAAGGGTCAACCTGAGGAAGCTATTATGATTTCTGCCATAATAGATTAACAGAGCAACAGATCCCTGGATAAGCCTAAATTCTTTGAAATCTTTGGTATAGAGGGACACGCATCACTTATACTCTCAGAACCTGTTCTGGTCGTGAAGAGACCTTTGGTAGAAAGGCCGATGGGTTCATGGTCTCTCATAAAAATAAGGGAGAGGGCATACCCCTACCAACATTAGTCGAGTGTGACCAGATACCAGACGAAAGGGAAGAAATTCCTACTCCAGAGGCTGCATATCACCATCCTCACTTGAGGCAACTTGTTAATGAAATTCATGCAATGGACATGAATGCTGAAATCTTGAAGGAAGAGACATTCTCAGAGTACACAAAGTACGCAAGCAGTGCAATGGACCTGATGATGCCCCTTGCGCACAAAAAACTTGACCTAGGCTGGGTAATCGTGGGCGAAGTATGCTTGGATAGAATGCGTACGTCATCCGAGATCCACTCCCTCAAAACTTACATGTTAGAAAACGTACGTGCATCCCACTTCAAACAGTACCCTCGCCATTACGAAGTAAAAGAGAAGCCTCTTGACATTATCCAAGTACCTGGTGTCACTCCTAACCTTTGTGATGAGAACCTAGGTACCACAGTGTTTTGTACTTCAAGCGATGACAACAAAATAGCCTTGTCAGTCGAAGACAGAGTTCATCAAAATAATGGACAAGGAATGCTTCCAGGATGAGTCTAACAGCTAGGTTGCCCCATTACCTCTTTGTGCTGCAAGGATTAAACTCCCAACCAATCCTGAACAGGCTCTATCCAGATTCAACTCACTTCAAGGAACACTAAAGAACAGGCCCGAAACAAAGGACCATTTAATCACCTTTATGAAAAGGATCTTTGACAACGATCACGCCGAACCAGCTCCACTACCAATAGACCAGCTTTCAAAGTGGAAGTCCTTGAAACAATCTCTACATGCCTTAAATGGAATCCATATACCATGCTGCTACACTTCTGCCTCCCTTGCCACAAGTCAGAGGAAAGAGCTACTACTACTCTACTGAGGCCATAGCAGCTGTCGCTTACCTCAAGGTAAGAGATTCTTCTAATCAAGCCCACATAGGGTTTCTGTTTCAGAAAGCTAAGTTAGCACCCAAGCCTGAACACACGATTTCCAGGCTTGAACTTTGTGGGACTGTGCTAGCTGTAGAAATAGCAGATTTCATACTGCGTGAGCTAGACATTCAGATAGATGACGTCAGATTGTACACAGACAGCAAGGTTGTTCTGGGTTACATATACAACCAGACTAAACGTTTCTATGTCTATGTCAGCAACCTTTTAGAGTGAATAAGGAAATCATCTGAACCTGAACAATGGCATTATGTTCCATCTGAAATTAACCTTGCAGATCATGCCACCAGGCCAGTGTCTGCAAGTGTTTTTGCAAATTCTTCTTGGTTAACAGGTCCTGAATTCCTGTTGGATCATCCAGAAGAAGCCACAGCTGATGTCTTCAGTCTTCCAGAACCTGACAAGGATCCAGAGATTCGTCCTGAAGTTAAAACCCTCATCACCAGAACTGAACAAAGACTCGTCCTGGGCTGTCAACGATTTAAACGTTTCTCCAAGTGGAGAAGGCTTGTACGCACCACTGCAAGGTTAGTTCATATTGCAGATTGCTTCCACACAAAGCCCACAAATGCTCACTGTCAAGGTTGGCACGTGTGCCAAAAGCTTCTTTCTGTAAAAGACATTGCTGAAGGTGAACTGATCATAATATGCAGTGTACAACAGAGTGTCTTTGGCTCAGAAATTAAATGCTTCCTTGACAAGAGGGACATTGCAAACAGTCCAATTGCCAACCTGAATCCATTCATTGACAATGATGGTATGTTAAGGGTTGGTGGACATTTAAACAAGGCTGAGTTGAGTGAGCAAGAACAGAATCCTCTCATTATACCTAATCGCCATCACATCACCACTTTGCTCATATGGCACTACCATGAAGGGGTTAAGCACCAAGGTAGACACTTCACAGAGGGCGCCATAAGAGCTGCAGGTCTTTGGATTATAGGAGCAAAAAGATCACAGCTACACGGCACTGCTGTGTTCAGTGCCGCAAACTGAGAGGGAAACAGCAGCAACAGCAAATGTCAGATTTGCCAGCTAACAGGTTAAGTACTGACCCACCTTTCACTCATGTTTGTCTGGATGTCTTTGGGCCATGGATGGTAACAGCCCACAAAACTCGAGGTGGCCAAGCAAATAGCAAACGATGGGTAGTGCTGTACACATTGAAGTGTGCGTGCAGTACACATTGAAGTAATAGAATCTATGGATGCCTAAAGTTTCATCAATGCTTTAAGATGATTCCTAGCCATCAGAGGACCAGTCAAGACACTAATATCTGACTGTGGAACTAATTTTGCTGGAGCTTGTCTAGAGTTACAGCTCAACTCTAGGCCAATCCAAGACTTTATAGCTGAAAAAGGCTGTACATGGATTTTCAATCCTCCTCATTATTCCTAAATGGGTGGCTCATGGGAGAGAATGATAGGCATCACATGTAAAATATTGGACTCTTTGCTTATGGACTTTAACTCCACAAAACTTACCCATGAGATTTTAACCACCTTCCTGGCAGAGGCATCTTCCATAATCAATTCAAGACCACTTGTTCCAGTGTCCAAAGATCCAGAGATCCAGAGACCCCAACTATGCTTACCCCAGCTACTCTTCTTACCCAGAAGCGTGGGTCTGTTCCTGTTCCACCTAGAAACTTTAAAGCAGGAAATCTATGCTATGACCAGTGGAAACGAGTACAACACCTCACCAACTGCTTTTGGAATCGTTGGAAGATGGAGTATCTTTCTACTCTGCAAGGATGCAGGAAATGGCAACGGCTGAACATTAACATACAAGTTGGAGATCTTGTTCTGCTTAAGGACCAGCAAGCTGAAAGAATCGAATGGCCCATGGGACTTATTGTAAAGAGCGTTCCTAGTGATGATGGTAAGGTACGTAAAGTGGAGGTGAATGTTTCAAGACAAGGGACTGTAAAGACTTTCATCAGACCTATCATGGAACTTATTCTGCTCTTAACCTTTGGAGAATGAACTTGTTTGCCTATGCTGCTGGATCCTACCTGTGACTTCAAGAAGAAAGTGTCTTGGACTTCAGTTGACATAACTTGAAGCCTTGAATTAAGAGTAATGCCCTGTACACACGGTCGGATTTTCCGACGGAAAATGTGTGATAGGACCTTTTTGTCGGAAATTCCGACCATGTGTAGGCTCCATCACACATATTTCTTTAAAATTATTTATTTAAGACAAGAACACGGCCCAAATGAGCCCACAGAAACATACATATACATTGTTTGATCATATACATAGTATAGTGACAAGATATAAATTCTTACACAATTCTTATTCACTATATCGGTCTTCAGCTTGACAGTCTAAGACCAAACATCAATTTTTGTATAATTATAGTAAGTTGAATCTTAGGGTTGTGGTGTGCGTATGACAACAGTCACTGCAGGATCCCACTGCGCCGGTCCTCTATTTTCTATATTATTATTAAGAATAGAAATTGAGAGAGAGATAAATTGAGGGTAGAGAGATAGAAGGGGGGGGAGGGAGGAAAGTGAAAAGTGAGGAAAAGTATGGGGTGGGGGGGGGGTTAGGGAGACGGGGGTCTATAAAGGGGAAAGGGGGGGGGGAGGGTTAGGGAGGTAGGATCGGTTCGGTTCCCGCGAACATGTGGGCCCCCACAATATCCAGAACTCAATCATTTACGGTGTTGCTCATAGAGTGCTGGTGGCACTACTCATGTGTCTGTACACTCACCGGGAGGTGTCTGCTCCTCTCAAAGATTGACCCGCCGACGAGTATATAAACATCGTCCATAATTGCCAAGTCCTAGAGAATGCCTCTTCCCTATGTTGTGCCGTATGAATCAGGTCCTCCATTTGTTTTATGTCTTCTACTTTGCGAATCCACATGTCAATGGGCGGTGGTGTGGTGAGTTTCCAGCAGAGAGGTATGCAGGCTCTGGCTGCATCTAACAGGTGTCGTATGACTGAGCGTTTGTATACATCACACATATTTCATTGGAATTTCCGACACACAAAGTTTGAGAGCTTGCTATAAAATTTTCCGACAACAAAATCCGTTGTCGGAAATTCCAATCATGTGTATACAAATCCGACGCACAAAGTGCCACGTATGCTCAGAATAAATTAAGAGACGAAAGCTATTGGCTACTGCCCCGTTTATAGTCCTGACGTACATGTATTACGTCACCGCGTTCAGAGCGATCGGATTTTCCGACAACTTTGTGTGACCGTGTGTATGCAAGACAAGTTTGAGCCAACATCCAACGGAAAAAAATCCATGGACTTTGTTGTCGGAATGTCCGATCAATGTCCGACCGTCTGTACAGGACTGCCATCTAGTGACCTTTTGTGGTAATGCACTTGTTTTCTTATGTTCTTTTTCCCTTATGTTATGACACACTTCCTTTGTATGTAATGCTCCACCCTTTTTCCTGTGATTGTACTTCCTGTGTTATGGATGCAGCTACAAGCCACATGTAGCAGGGCACATGTATTCTGCATTGTAAGCTATAGACAATATCATCTTTTGACCGCATAAATACTACAACCTATTCATCTGTTTGTATCCTGTCATCTGCTGTAACCTGATGTTCAGAATAAAAGCACCTTTGTGGATGGAATTTGGTGAGTTCAAACTATCTGATGAGGATCTTCCTCAGTGATTATATCTTATACGGGCCAGGCATAGAGGTCTCACAAGGGATAAATCGCTTCACAACAATCAGAGTCAGAATAAGACCTGTTGTAATGCAGCACAGTGCTGGATGGTGGTCTCAGCAGGTATGAGGAATGGCTTGTAATACACAGTGTCCTGGATGCCACTGCCAGTGGTGTGAGGCCTGTAATGCTGTACAGTGCTGGATGGTGCTCTGAGGGATGGCCTGTAATGCACAGTGCCCTGTATGCCACTGCCAGTGGTCTGAAGAGGCTTGTAATGCTGCACAGTGCTCGATGGTGGTCTGAGGGCTGGCCTGTAATCCACAGTGCCCTGGATGCCACTGCCAGTAGGCAGAGGAGGCCTGTAATGCACAATTGCACATTGTGCTCTGGACGGATGGTGGTCTGAGGGAAGGCCTCAGGCCTGCTGTAATTGTAATGTACCACAACTGTTATTACTGTACACTCACAGTCTGCTCTGCTCTGGGCGCCTGGTGGCAAGGTCATCTCATCAGGAGTCAGGACTCGGGAGGCCTCAGCCTGGCTGGCCTGTAATGCACAGTGCTGCTCTCACTCTCAGGTCTCTGGCAATCGTCTCATCACCGTGCGCTTGTTTGCTGGGAGCGGGTTGCGGAAGCAGGTCTAACAACAAGTTAGTTCATGAGGGTAAACGTTCTTGCCTCGCATTTTCATCTCGTTTTCATTCGCTAACAAAAACGGATTTTCATCATAGTTTTCATCAGTTGACGAAAATGTGCTATCATTTTTGTTTCGTTTTCGTCACTGTAAAAATGCCACTGACGAAATCTTTGACGAAAACGTTTTTGTCGATGAAATTAACACTGGATGAAACTAAAGTGGACATTTCAGCAAGACAATGATCCCAAACACAAAGCCAAGGAAACTCTCAATTGGTTTCAAAGAAAGAAAATAAAGCTGCTAGAATGGCCCAGTCAATCACCTGACTTGAATCCAATAAAAAATCTATGGAAAGAACTAAAGATGAGAGTTCATAAAAGAGGTCCACAGAACCTTCAAGAGTGTTTTTGTGGACGAATGGGCCAAAATCACACCTGAGCAATGCATGCAACTAGTTTCTCCATACAGGAGGCATCTTGAAGCTGTCATTACCAACGAAGGATTTAGTACAAAGTAATAAATACATTTCAGTTAGCGTTTTCAATACCTTTTCCCTGTGTAATTCCATTTTTTTACAAATAACTTTACTTTCTGAACGTATTTGCTTTGGTTTCTTTGTATGTATGGATTCCATAGATTGTTACTAACATGTGGTGAAAATTTCATGTCTATAGCACCTTTAGAAATATATTTACCTAGAAAAATGGTGATGTATTCAATACTTATTTTACCCACTGTATATTTTTTTTTTTATCACATGCTCAGTTTGAATTGTTTAACATAAAACCTGAGCGTCAAAGGGAGGAACTTAGTGCACACTGCTTGACTCTCACAAATGCTTTCTCTAAAGACAGTAAAAGAAACAGGGGAAATTGATCAATGTATGTGTTTTACTAGAAAAAGGAAAAAACAAAATATCCAAAAAAATCAAAACAAATGGGATACAAGGCAAATACCAAATAATAATGAATGGGTAGCCCTAGACTGGACATTTAAAAACTGACACTAAAAGTCTGCTGCTGTCAACCATGGAGGAGGGTTTCCACCTACATGAAGACAAAGAGGGGGAATGGTGCTGTGGGGTAGTATGTTAATATAAGCCTTTATTAAAACAATGTTGAAAGATCAGGGCTGGTGCAAGGATTTTTGACACCCTAGGCAAAACCTAATTTTGCCCCCCCCCCCCATTTGCCCCGCCCTTAACTGAGATTTTTGCAGCGCCTCTCCACCTATTTTTTCAGCTGTGGTCCACAGGCCCGCACCTACGCCTCTGGACCCAGCCTAAAGACAAATTCATGCCAATGAGGGACACCTATTTGAAAAAGTATGTAGGCATAGGACACTTATAAATCCCCCCAATGTAATCCCCTGAAGTGTATTCTCCCCTGCAGTAGGAGGTGAATTAGTGGAGCCAAGTGCTGGAACTTGTTACGGCACTGGGCTCTGGGAATGGGGACCCCGGCAGTGCTCAAGTGCCCAATCAGTTAGTCCACCCCTGCCCCCAGCCTTTCCTGATCACCCCCTCCAGCTCTAATCTCATCTAATGACTGATACCATTAAACCTATCATCATTAGAGTAGGTAGGTATGTCTGTAGGCTTTACCTCCTTGGGTCACTGCAGCAGCTTCTGCACCATGGTGCCCGGGTTCTCATCAGGGGCGTTGCTAGGTGGCAAAAAGACCAGGGGCTTCAGCCCGAAGTCCGATGCTGGCACCGATGGGGGGGGGGGTCGAGAGTGGTCATGGCATGGGGTTTTTTGGCTGAGCGCTGTGGTTGTGTGGCGGGGGGTAAGGTTACTTGCTGGTTGCTGCCTGGGGCTTAGCAGTGCCCATCAATTTTGACCACTAATCTCAGCTACCTGACACACTGGCCTACCTAACATACACTGACCTGACATACATACACCTACCTAACATACATACATACACCTACCTGACATACATACACCTACCTGACATGACATACACCTACCTAACATACACTGACCTGACATACATACACCAACCTAACATACACTGACCTACCTAACATACATACATACACCTACCTGACATGACATACACCTACCTAACATACACTGACCTGACATACATACACCTACCTAACATACACTGACCTGACATGACATACATACACCTACCTAACATACACTGACCTGACATGACATGACATACACCTACCTAACATACACTGACCTGACATACATACACCTACCTAACATACACTGACCTGACATGACATACATACACCTACCTAACATACACTGACCTGACATACATACACCTACCTAACATATACTGACCTACCTAACATACACTGACCTGACATACATACATACACCTACCTAACATACACTGACCTACCTAACATATACTGACCGACCTAACATACACTAACCTGACATGACATACATACACCTACCTAACATACATACATACACCTACCTGACATACATACACCTACCTGACATGACATACACCTACCTAACATACACTGACCTGACATACATACACCTACCTAACATACACTGACCTACCTAACATACATACATACACCTACCTGACATACATACACCTACCTGACATGACATACACCTACCTAACATACACTGACCTGACATACATACACCTACCTAACATACACTGACCTGACATGACATACATACACCAACCTAACATACACTGACCTGACATGACATGACATACACCTACCTAACATACACTGACCTGACATACATACACCTACCTAACATACACTGACCTGACATACATACACCTACCTAACATACACTGACCTGACATACATACACCTACCTAACATACACTGACCTGACATACATACATACACCTACCTAACATACACTGACCTACCTAACATACACTGACCGACCTAACATACACTGACCTGACATGACATACATACACCTACCTAACATACACTGACCTGACATACATACACCTACCTAACATACACTGACCTGACATGACATACATACACCTACCTAACATACACTGACCTGACATATATACACTGGCCTACCTAACATACACTGACCTGACATACATACATACACCTACCTAACATACACTGACCTACCTAACATACACTGACCTGACATGACATACATACACCTACCTAACATACACTGACCTGACATACACCTACCTACCTAACATACACTGACCTGACATACATACATACATACACCTACCTAACATACACTGACCTGACATGACATACATACATACACCTACCTAACATACACTGACCTGACATACATACACCTACCTAACATACACTGACCTGACATACATACACCTACCTAACATACATACATACACCTACCTGACATACATACATACACCTACCCAACATACACTGACCTGACATGACATACATACACCTACCTAACATACACTGACCTGACATACATACACCTACCTAACATACACTGACCTGACATACATACACCTACCTAACATACACTGACCTGACATACATACACCTACCTAACATATACTGACCTGACATTACATACATACACCTACCTAACATACACCTGCCTACCTAACATACACTGACCTGACATACATACATACATACACCTACCTAACATACACTGACCTGACATACATACACTGACCTAACATACACTGACCTACCTAACATACACTGACCTGACATACATACACTGACCTAACATAAACTGACCTACCTAACATACCCTGAAATACATACACCTAACTAACATACACTGACCTCACCTACCTGACCAGGAGACAGACTTCATGTGTCCAGGTGTCCTGCAGTTCAGTTCAGCCGTAGTGTGCGGTGTGCAGCCCACGCATCATGTGGCACAGCAGGCAGCCAGAGAAGAGGAGAGGAGACTGCTTGAATTTCATTGCCTGGACCTTGGAGCTCCGGGCCTTGTTCTGCACGTAGATATACAAAGTAGAGCCTGCCTCCCAGCCCCAGCACGGCCAGCAGGCACAAGGCGGTATGGAGAAGACTCTTGTGCCTCCTGCTGCACACTCCGGAGTACAGTGCCCATGATCAGACACACCGAGATCCGGAGCTCTTCACTCTGCCGTCCGCCCCCAGCACAGCTCAGGTCACCAAAAAACACCCCAGCACCGGGCTCCTCTTCAGGTTTTCCTCATCCCCTCTTCTACTTTCATCGGTGCAGTCACTGGCACATCTCGCCAGATCGCTCCTCCGCTGCCCTGATCTATCTCAGCGCCGAGTGGGGATCTCAGAGATGTGGCGGATTGTAATTTCCGCCTTCTGGAGCCTGCAGCGCCTATGATGGACGTCACACGTCCCGCGGTCCCAGCATTGGACCAGTAGGACGTCCATCATAGCTCCAGAAGGCGGGACCTGTATGTTATTTGGCCACACTCGGCCGCACTCGGCGGATCAGATCGGTCCCCGCTCGTGAGCGGCCGGCGGCGCTCGGGGCTAACAATTGAACGGTGCCTTCTTGACACTCGGGGCTTTTCGGGGACCAATTCGGGGCTTCAGCCCCCCCTAGCCACCCCCTCCCGACGCCTCAGTCTTGACAGCCTGAAGTAGATCCTGGTTCTTCTTCATCCTGGGTACTAGAGAAGAAGGGCAGATCCTGGCAGAGCCTGATTGGTCCTGACATCCCCAGCATCCTTTCCTGGAGAGAAGGAGGACTTGAAGATGGATGGAACCCCGGGTCAGATGTGCTGCTGGGGCAGGAGAGCACACTTAGGAACACACGGGAGCCGGCCTGGGGAGGTAGGGGCGGAGCTGAGGTGCCAGGGGAGGAGCCAGGAATACCTGGGGAGAGCTCCATACTCAGGAGCCATGCTGGGGAGGAAGGAGCGGAGATGAGGCACTGGGATTGAGCTGGGGGAGGAGCCAGCAATACCCGGGAGCGAGCTCCATACTCAGGAGCCATGCTGGGGAGGGAGGGGCGAAGCTGAGGCACTGGGGTGAGCCGGAGGAGGAGTCAGGAATACCCGGGAGCGAGCGCCATACTCGGAGCCAGGTTGGGGAGGGGCGGAGCCGAGACACCAGGGTGAGCCAAGGGCGTGCCAGGATGCAGGGGTGCCACCTTGCACTCTGCACAATTGTTTATTATGGTCAGTCCACCCTCGCTCGGGAGATGTCATCTGGCGAAGAATAGGGAAGCCAGCAGCCATGGCTGCGCCCTAGGCGGCAGTGCGCTCTAGGTGGCTGCCTAGTTCACCTAGCGGTAGCGCCGGCCCCATGAAAGATCCTACTCACAAAGGTAGATGCATCAGGAGCAATTAAAGAATATGTAAAGGTTTGTTTAAAAAAAAAAAAAAAAAAACAAGCATGTCATGCTTACCTCTTCTGTACAGTTGGTTTTGCACAGAGTAGACCCGATCCTCCATTTCTGGGGTCCCTCAGTGGCGCTCCTGGCTCCTCCTCTTCTCGAGTGTCCCGTTGAAGAGCCACTCTACCTCAGGGCACTCGTACGGGCGTGCTCCCGTGTTCTGCTGCTGCGTCCATTGACACAGCAAGACTCGGCCCTGCCCGCCGGCTTCCGCGTCATTGGATTTGATTGACAGCAGCCGAAGCCAATGGCTGCGCTGCTATCAATCTATCCAATCAGGATCCGAGCTGGTGTGCTCATCCTCATCGCTGGAAAGACCGGGTTCAGGTAAGTAAAAGGGGGGCTGCTACATCACAGGAGGTTTTTCACCTTAATGCATAGAATGCATTAAGGTGAAAAACCTCAAGGGTTTACAACCCCTTTAAGGACAAAACTGGGTGCCACTGTCAGTGTATTGTTCTGAGCCTCACAGGGGATCAGTCCATAACTCAGCACCTGGATGCAGGGCCATCTTTAATAATATTGATTGGACCCTGGGCAAACATTTTCTTGGGCCCTCAACCCCCCCCCCCCCCCCCCCCCGCGCACCATCCATGCAATTTTGCTCTCCACCTGCTTTGAGTCATACAGTAAATAGCAGCTAGACTCAAAATCAGTTTACTGAATCAGATCAAGCAGTGATTGCGATTGGTTGCCAGAGGTTACAGTGTATCATTACCGATCACTGACTGGCTGCTAGAGGTTACAGCACACATTATGGCTCACTGATTATTTGCTAGAGGTTACAGCACATCAATTGTGCTTGTTGATTGGTTGCTAGAGATTACTGTACATGATTACTGCTCACTGGTTGCTAGACGTTACTGGACATCCTTACCACTCACTGATTGGTTGATAGAGGTTATTGCACATTGTTACTGCTCACTGATTGGCTGCTAGAGGTTACTGCATATCCTCCCTGCTCAATGATTGGATGCAAGAGGTTAGTGAACATCATTACTGCTCACTGATTGTTTGCTAAAGGTTACAGCACATTATCTCCTTGCTGCCTGCACACCATGGACTGGGAGGTGAGGGGGGTGAGGGGGGCCCATCAAAAGACAGAAAACTCCTAGGGATCCTAGGACTCCTAGGATCAGTGGCAATGCTGGGGGGGGGGGGGTGTTTTCAGTGGCAATGCTGGGGAGTTGATAGGATCAGTGGCAGTGGTGGGAGGATGGGATTAGTTAGGAGGCAGTACACTGTGGCAAATTCTGAATCATGTAGAGCAAAGCTGGAAATCTTTGGCAAGTATATAGTGGGGGATTCTACACTGACCACCAATGTAATGGGGAATTTACAATGACCACCAGTTTGAGGGGGGATTTACACTGACCCGCATTGTAGGGGGGAATTTGCGCTGACCCCCAATGTGAGGGGGAATTTGCACTGACCACCTTGTAACGGGGGATTTTATGCCACCCACCAATATAAAGAGGGATTTCTTCATTGACACCAATCTCATAGGCGCATTTACACCAATCACCAGTGTAAGGGGGAATATACATTGACCTCCATGTAAGGGGAAATTTACAATGACTTCCATGTAAGGGGGAATGTACACTGACAACCATTGTCGAGGAGATTTGTACTGACCACCAATGTAAGGTGACACTTCTAAACCGACCATCAATGTTAGGGGGGATTTACACTGACCACCAATGTAAAGTGGGATTTACACTGACCACCAAAGTAATGGGGGATTTTACATCAACAACAAATAAAGGGGGATTTCTACACTTGCCACCAATGTAAGGGGGGATTTACACTCACCATCAATTTAAAGGGGGCTTCTACGTGAACCACTAATGTAAGGGAGGATTTGAAACTGACTACGAATGCAAGTTTGGATTTTTTTTACCGATTACCAGTATAAAGAGGACTGATTGAAAAAAATATTGTGTACTAGTGCGCAAACCACCAATTAAACTAAATCAATAAATAAAATAGCAGTGATAAAGCTGCCACCCTACAGGTGTTCCCACACCATGAAATAAAACAGCTAAATTTAAATTTATATTAAGGAAATGTGGCGCTAAATATACAATACCCAAGTAATGTGAAAAAAAATATCAAAATAATATCATAAAATAAAGAATGTGAAACAGCCGCATGTATGGAGATTTTACAAAAAAATCTCAATAATAATTGTGTCACCAAACGTTTATCTAACTATCATAATGTGCAGCAAAAGTAGGATGTGACCATCGCTACAACAATAAAATAGGTGTAAATAACCTTAAAAAAGGCTCATAAATAAATTCAACTAACCAAGGAATGCTAAAGTGACTGAAATCGGCTAAATTTCTGCCAAAATAAAATAATAAAAGTGCAGAAAATGTGCAAAAAATGACAAACAGTAGAAGTATGTAGTAAATAACGTGTCACGTCACGTCACGTCACTTTTTCAAAGGGGTTTGATACTCTTTGAAAAAGTGACGTAACGGTCACGCAATGTGTCAGGGAAGAGAGGCGGGTCCTTTGCTTGTTCGGCTTTTTTCCGATCACGGCCGGGATCGGGAATCAGCTGCTGTGTGTGCTCGTTTTGCAGATTTTAAATGTAAGTGGATACTTTCAAATACATTTTTATTCACTTGGTTACTACACTATGGAGTTTTCCTTCCCTTTTGTGCTTATTGTTTGGTTGAGCTACGGAGGTGCTGGGGGAACAGAGAACGTCTACTCTTATTAGGAGATCCTGGAGCTGCCTGTCCACCCGGGCTTTGATTTGGCTGTTATCGATCAGCCTTAAGGTGAGAGGCTCGGGGAACTGCACTGGGGAGCTGCTGTGTACACCTATTTTGCATCACTTCTTGGAGATTGCCACAATTCGGATTGCACAGTTTATGGGATCTGATATTAAGTGCACTATTTATTGCATGTTATTAATTCAATCACACGTTTTTTACTACATAGTTCTACTGTTTGTCATTTTTTGCACATTTTCTGCACTTTTATTATTTTATTTTGGCAGAAATTTAGCCGATGTCAGTCTCTTTAGCAGTCTTTGGTTAGTTGAATTTATTTATGAGCCTTTTTTAAGGTTATTTACACCTATTTTATTGTTGTAGCGAAGGTCCCATCCTACTTTTGCTGCACATTATGATGGTTAGATAAATGTTTGGTGACACAATTATTATTGGGATTTTTTTGTAAAATCTCCATACATGCGGTTGTTTCACATTCTTTATTTTATGATATTATTTTGAGATTTTTTTCACATTACTGGAGTATTGTAGATTTAGCGCCACATTTCCTTAATATAAATTTAAATTTAGCAATATAAAGAGGAGTTTCTACACTGGCCACCCATGTAATGAGGATTTACACTGACCACTAATATAATGGGGATTTACACTGACCACTAATGTAATAGGATCATTCACAGTAACCACCAATGTAAGGAGGCATTTACACTGACCACCAATGTAATGGGGACCTTCAAACTGGCCACTAGTGTGAATGAAATGATTGTACACCAAGCCCCAATGTAATGAGAAGATTTACACTGACCACCAATTTCACTGAGATATTTAGCCTGCGTTCACATTTGTGTGTGTGTCAGAAATGCATGCAAAATCGCTTTCCTGACACCACAGAAACCCCCTGGCCTTTAGCAGATACACAGCGGTGTGTATTGTTACTGACACCCTCATGCGTCTGCTGAGATGTGCGTATTCACATGCACCAAAATTCATGGTGCTGGGCACCATTTTATTTTGAAAAAGGGTTCCACCTCCAATTTGCTTACCTTTGCAGAACAGGCTGATGTTAGGCTTAATGACCACAGTTGCAGGCAGGTCTTTCAAGCATGCCTGTTTACCTCCCCAGTGGGCAGCATTCAGCAGAAGTGATGGTGGATGTGACCTCAGGGGGGCATGATATACATATGAATGCCGCCTCTATTTACATATCAATGGCGCCAATCTGCGGCTATTTACATATTAATGCCACCGCTATTTACATATCAATGCAGGTTATTTACATGTAAACACAGAATCTACAGGTGAGTCAATAGGGCAGATCTGGGCAGCATTAGTAACAGAATTTCACACTGAGATATTGGGACACAGCACAGGACTAAAACCTCAAAGGACAAGGGAATTTAAACTGGGATAATTGGCAAGTATGAGGCAGCTGCTTTGGGCCCCACAACAATGATGGCCCTTTTACCTTGCCATAAAGATAGCCCTCCCTGAGAATGTGCCGGCTCCTCCTAGGCACTGAGTAACCGCCTAATCTCCCAGTGCCAAAAATCTCCACCACACCAATGACACCATCGGAAGAACAAGGTCGCAACAGAACATGTTTCAAGGAAATCTTCCTCTTTATCAGCTGACCTGATGGTGGACCTTTTTTGCACTGGGACATTAGGCAGTGGATCAGCGCCTAGGACGGGCCCGTTCTCAGCAATTCGGATGCTGGGTAATGGACTGATCCCCTGTGTGGTGCACTGACAGTGGTAAATAGTTTTGCCCTTAACTGTTTCTGATGCATCTACCTTTGTGAGTAGTATTTTTTTACGTTGTTTTCTTTCTAATAATTTTTATTACAAATTTTAAGCATCATACAGAAGTTTATGCCTAAACAATATCAGTTAATTGTCAGAACAAGGATGAATTTTCCAAAATTATCAGAGGCCCTGACCAGTTAAACATTGAAAAACTACATCAAAAAGTTTTAAACCTTAACAATCCAGCTCTACTTATTAGAACAACTATTTGTCTAAGGCTATGAGCCTTAATCAGCAACTAAGCACCAAGAAAGATTAACAGATAGAAATGATTGTCAAGTAACATTACAGTAAGCCTGTGATCACACATATCTCTAGAACATATTGAGATATAAGAGCATTGTCATCTAGGACTGGTCTCGATATCACAAATCATGTAGTCTCGATCTTGAGAAAAGAGAACAATTGGGGAGGCCTTACGTTCCCCAATAGCATCCTACCAAAAACAAAACCAATAACAGGAAAAGTGAAAAATGAGAAATAAAGAGAGAAAAGTAGGAGAAAGAATCAGAGTAGAGTAGAGTAGGTCCCTTCAGCGAGGTACCAGGGTATAATTTTGCCAGCCTTGTTGGGACGAGGTATAAGCGCGATAGCACTTTGTAATTTGCCTCCACCAAGGAAGTGTTAAGTATGCCCTTGTGCACCATGGTCGACCATTTTGTCCACACCTCCTCCCCAACTGTCCAACCTATCCCATCTGATTCCCATGCCGTCTGGTAAGAAAGTTTGTTACCCTGATTACCGAACAGGGCATAAAACTCCATTAATCCTCCCCATAATTCGGGCCCATGTATGCACCTGTTCTCAAATGGGTCATAATGGTTATGTCAACCTGATTCCTAATTAGGGTTTGCATGAAATGGATAATTTGGCCAAGATGATAAGTCTCCGCAGGGGGCATTGACGTGGAAATTCCACTATACGCTGCACGTAATCCTTGTCACTTTCAGCCTTTTGGTATAATTAATCTCAGTACGACCCTGTTTCCCGTATCATCCCAAGTAACACAGACATGACCACCATTCTTACATCCATAGCTCCACAGCTTGACTGTCTGACCATGGGAGCAATCTTTATTCATATAACAATAGAGCTTGGTTGCTTTCACAATCAGCCAATCAAGCACAGGCAAACAGAAGGAGTTATACAGATCTAAACCAATGAACAATGACTAGGGCGGTGTATGGGTGTGTCTATGCAGGGGCAGTGTGTATGATTTCTCGCCCCCTGTACCTGTAAGTCATGTTCTCCAGTAAGACAAAAGAAACCACATGGCTGGCCTTGAAATCATGGATGCTGTCTGACCATAACGCACCCAAAGGCTCCCGTTTTTACCGTTTGGCGTGAATCCTTATTCTGCATTGTTCAGAGAACAATGCATACCGGATTATACTACCATTCCAGTGGATGGGTGATTATCTGCAGGGGCACGCTATGGTCCATGCATGTGCTGATCAGACACACAGAAAGACAAAATCGTACATCCCCCCATAACTGATGATGTCTTTGCAGAATGAACACATCTCCACCAGATGATCGTCTGTGCATCGCACAGGGGCCCTTCGCTGGCGGACATATCCTTGTTCTTGTTGGTGACAGATGTGCCTTAAAATATAGGAATACATTCCCTGCTGTCAATACATAACATAAAGTCAACGTAAATATATTTGTAAAACAAATTACTGTGGGTATTGGATAGTGTATATGGAGGTTTTCTATTTGGGTGTGTTGGTTTCCTTTTTCCGTTTTTTTTTTCTCTGTTGGTTGAACAGGATGGACTTATGTCTTTTTTTAACCAGATTAACTATGTAACTTTATTCATAACATTCACAATTTTGTCTAACCAATAATATTTTTCACCATTTGCTGGCCCTTTTGATTAGTTGTACTAATGGGAGCTATATGTTCCAAAGGCTCCATAGATAATCAGTTATAGGAGTATTTTTGATTATATTGGTATAAGCACCCTCAATCTGTCTTTAAATTGGTTGTGTATAAAGCCATTGGCCACCGACTCTGAAAATGTAAAAAAGCAAAAGCTAGCACTGCAAGCCAATCTATTGCCTTATGTAGCACTTTTGGATAGTCATAAATGGCCCAATAATTGAAAGCAATGTGTACAATAAATAGATCATTTATCATCTACTAGGGGGTGCCCATTACAGATTTTACAATTTGCGGTAACATGTGAATGGCCTAAGCTACATTGGCATTTTTAGCAATAAAACCTTGCTACTAAAATCCCAGGAGAATATTTGCAGAGCAGCAATCGCAATTAGATAGAAAAAAAATGGTTTTCTGTTGCTTATGCTTGCATCATGCACAGTTACCCCCTACGACATATTATTTGTACAACTTTCACCATAGGGAGCCATTTGTTCTAGCTGTCGAATGAAAGCAATGCTGTTGTGTGGCGCTTAGGCCTACAAACTAATAAAGCTGTGCCCCTAGCTGATAACAGGTCAAGGTAAACATACACTGTTGGTTGTGCTTGAGGACCAGAATCAAGCACCACTGATTTAGAAACAACTGCTTGCCATACTCATTACTATAAATCACATAAAATTTGTACTGATCCACAGAAAAGTAGATTTAAACTGTATCTATGGGTACATTTTTTTTAGTTTTGGAAAGCGCGAAGAAGTGTTACAAAACCAGTTGGGTTTTTTGCAATCTGTCTCCTATTGGGGAAACTTCCTTTGACTTTCTGCCACGGAGATGCAACAGAACATGAACATGAAATATCCCCAAAGCAAATGGACAAAGAGAAGGCAAAATCTCCCCACTGATGACACAGACAGCATTAAAGCCCTGACAGAGGCTAGGACCCTTTCCCACTCCAGCCACCGAGCTAAAAAAGTTTTGCCTTTACATACACTTGAAACCTAAAAAAAAAAATACAAATTGGCAAATTAAATTTTAAATCTCATTTGTTGCGGTAAAGCAGTACAAGCAGTTTTGACACATTGGTATTTGAAAGCCTCTAAAGACTTAGGAGTTATTTGAGCAGCTGTTTGGAGCGTTAGCCACGGAACAGTACTCAATCTGCACCAAACAACAGCAGTATTTGTGTTCTGTACTTCTGTGTTTAATTTCATATCAGCATAAGCAAATGTTCCCTTTTATATGGAGTATGTTAAACCATAAAACTGTACACAACCCATTGCCTTGTATAAATCACGGCGTTGTATGGTAAAACAAAGCACCACCAGATGGCGATGATTCCTATTAGTAAGCAGTGAACACATCTTTCATGTCAGACTTCAAGTAGTAACACGGGAGGCCTATGTATCATCAACAGATAAAAACGTCTCTACTTAGTTTGGTGCTGAAACTATATTTTTATAGTACACATGCTAGCGATGTTCTCTAATTACCTATTTATTTTTATTTTTTTTACATAATATAGTCTTTTAATATTCAAATTCCTAAAATGCAGCTCCACATAAGTGATTATTCATTTTTGTGGATTCTGGTATGCTAATTCACTTTCCGGTTTTGTCCAAGTGTCTCAGAAAAACAATCCAAACAATGGTATCATATTTCCCCAGTGGATCTTCCATAATATAAAATTAACAAATAATTCAGAATCCTGTTTTAAGACAATGGGTCAATTCACTAAGAGTTAAATAACGCCTAAAAAATGCGGTAAAATAACGCTTGCAGTAAATCAGTTTTGAAAGTGCAATTCACTAAGAATTTTGCATTAACTACTGAATGCCATGTTTGTTTGATTTAGCAGTAAATACCGCATTATTTAATGTGGTAATTTATCGCATTGAGCTGGTTGATAAGCCAGACACCACATCCTTAACCACTTAAGCCCCGGAAGAATTTACCCCCTTCCTGACCAGAGCACTTTTTGCGATTCGGCACTGCGTCGCTTTAACTGACAATTGCGCGGCCGTGCAACGTGGCTCCCAAACAAAATTGACATCCTTTTTTTCCCACAAATAGAGCTTTCTTTTGGTGGTATTTGATCACCTCTGTGGTTCTTATTTTTTGCGCTATAAACAAAAAATTAGCGACAATTTAAAAAAAAAAACGCATTATTTTTTACTTTTTGCTATAATAAATATCCCCAAAAAATAATTAACCACTTGCTTACCGGGCACTTAAACCCCCCTCCTATCCAGAACAATTTTCAGCTTTCGGCGCTGACGCACTTTGAATGACAATTGCGCGGTCATACAACACTGTACCCAAATGAAATTTTTATCATTTTTTCACCACAAATAGAGCTTTCTTTTGGTGGTATTTGATCACCTCTGCGGTTTTTACTTTTTATTAAAAAAATGTAAAAAACTGAATTTTTAAAAAAAAAAAAGTTTATTTTTTTATATTTTGTTATAAAGAATTTTAAACGGGTAATTTTTCTCCTTCATTGATGTACGCTGATGAGGCGGCAGTGATGGGCACCGATAGGCGGCAGTGATGGGCACTGATGGGTGGCAGTGATGGGCACTGATGGGTGGCAGTGATGGGCAGCACTGGCAGGTGGCACTGATTGGCACTACAGGTGGGCATTGATAGGTGGTACTTGTGGGCATTGATAGGTGTCACTTGTGGGCACTGTTAGGTGGCACTGTGGGCACTGTTAGGTGGCACTGTGGACACTGTTAGGTGGCACTTTTATTGGGCACTGATGAGGCAGATGTGCCTCTTCCACTTGGGGACCGATGTCCCTCACATCCGATCCGGTGATCGGCTTTTTTTTCTACTCGCGCTGTCAGCGTGAGTAAAAAAAAAAAACGATTACCGATCTTTTGTTTACATCATGTGATCAGCTGTCATTGGCTGACAGCTGATCACATGGTAAGGGGCCGGGACCGGCCCCTTACACAGATCGGTGATCAGCCGAGTCTCAGAGACTCGGTGATCACAACGCGCCCTACAGGGCGCGCACAGGGAGCGTGCACAGGGGAGGCCGTCATATGACGGCCTCCCGGGAATGTAGGTCCGCGCTGTAGCCGTCGTTCGGCTATAGCGCGGATGCCAAGTAGTTAAAAAACATTTTTTTTCCTCAGTTTAGGCCGATACATATTCTTCTACATATTTTTGGTAAAAAAAAAAATCGCAATAAGCGATTATTGATTGGTTTGCGCAAAAGTTATAGCGTTTAAAAAATAGAGGATAGTTTTCTGGCATTTTTATTAATAATTTTTTTTTTTACTAGTAATGGCGTCGATCGGCGATTTTTATTGTGACTGCGACATTATGGCGGACACATCGGATATTTTTGACACATTTTGTGGGACCATTGTCATTTATACAGCAATCAGTGCTATAAAAATGCACTAATTCCTGTGTAAATGACACTGGCAGTGAATGGGTTACCACTAGGGGGTGGGGAGGGGTTAAGTATGTCCTAGGGAGTGTTTTCTAACTGTAGGGGGATGGGCTAGCTGTGACACGTCACTGATCTCTGCTCCTGATGACAGGGAGCTGAGATCAGTGACACTGTCACTAGGTAGAATGGGGAGATGCTTGTTTACATCAGCATCTCCCCGTTCGTCCTCTCCGTGAGGCGATCACGGGTATCCCGCAGGACCCACGACCCGACTCACGGAGCTTCCGGCCGGCGCACGGGAAATTCAAATGGGACTTACAGGTATGCCCATTTGCCCAGCCGTGCCATTCTGCCAACGTACATCGGCGTGTGCAGGTCGGGAAGTGGTTATCAATGGATGACTCATCAGCTGTATAATATTAATAATCGTCTTCTTATTTTTTTTTTTACGAATTGGACTTGACTGTGTTATCACATGTGGTAAACATTATTGAATTGACCCCAGTGACACCTTCAATGTCATGCGGTAAAGAGACAAAAAGAGACAATTAAAAGTGGGAGAAATTTGGGCACAAGAGTTACAGAGAAATATTCTAAGCTAATAGGGAATTTCACCTATATTAGCCCAACCAGAACTGAACTTTCAGTAGATGAAGTCATTTATTACTTTGTCATTCATATATTATATATGTAGCGCTTACTCCCCGAAGGAGATGCTATGGGGGTTATTTGGGAAAGGCAAATCCACTTTGCAATACAAGTGCACTTGGAAGTGCAGTCGCTGTAGATCCGAGGGGGACATGCCAGGAAAATAAAAAGACAGCATTTTAGCTTGCACATGATTGGATGATAAAATCAGCAGAGCTTCCCCTCATTTCAGATCTACCGCTCAGATTTACAGCAACTGCACTTCCAAGTGCACTTTCAGAGCAATTTCAAGTGCACTTTGCACTTGTAGTTTGCACTTTTAGTGCAAAGTGGATTTGCCTTTCGTAAATACCCCGCTATATTATCCCGTCCCCTGTTCCCAGAGCCCATGACTCTGTAAGCAGCACCAGGCTCTTTGACACACCTGGGCTGAAGATGGAATATTTATTGTGAATATATATGTACAGTATATATATATATATATATATATATATATATATATATATACACAGTATATACAGTAACCATAAAAATATCGAATTTCTTTCTCAATTTAGGCCAATATGTATTCTTCTACATACTTTTGGTAAAAAAAAAATCCAAATTAGCGTATATTGATTGGTTTGTGCAAAAGTTATGTCTACAAAATAGGGGATAGATTTATGGCATTTTTATTATTTATTTATTTATTTATTTTACTAGTAATGGCGGTGATCTGCGATTTTTAGCGGGACTGCGACAATGCGGCGGACAGATCAGACACTTTTGACATTTTTTTGGGACCAGTGACATTTAT
Organism: Lithobates clamitans; assembly: GCA_037952925.1. Lineage (NCBI taxonomy): Eukaryota > Metazoa > Chordata > Amphibia > Anura > Ranidae > Lithobates > Lithobates clamitans. The sequence goes on from JBBGZY010000224.1 coordinate 4,147,524, forward strand.
ACAGCAATCAGTGCAGGGGCAATCAAAGGGTTAAATGTTCCCTAGGGAGGTTCTTTCTAACTGTGGGGGGAGGGGACTGACAGGGAGTAGAGAGAGATCGTGGTTCCTAATCACTAGGAACAGACAATCTCACTCTACTCACAATGGGTTAATTTGGCGCACTCTGGGTGAGGCTCAGTGGGTGAGGCTATACAAAGATAAATATGGGAATGGGATCAGCAAATAGGACAAGTAATCAAGTCAATGACATATAGTCCATGTAAGACTGTTAGGAATGCTTATCCCAAGAAGGCTGCCAGCTTACAGATGGGACCAGTGACATTTATACAGCAATCAGTGCAGGGGCAATCAAAGGGTTAAATGTTCCCTAGGGAGGTTCTTTCTAACTGTGGGGGGAGGGACTGACAGGGAGTAGAGAGAGATCGTGGTTCCTAATCACTAGGAACAGACAATCTCACTCTACTCACAATGGGTTAATTTGGCGCACTCTGGGTGAGGCTCAGTGGGTGAGGCTATACAAAGATAAATATGGGAATGGGATCAGCAAAAAGGACAAGTAATCAAGTCAATGACATATAGTCCATGTAAGACTGTTAGGAATGCTTATCCCAAGATGGCTGCCAGCTTACAGTTGGAAGAAACTCTGGAACATAAAAACAGGAACAAAGCAGCGCCTTCTAAGTGTAGCAATTGGGACATTTAATTAATTAAAATCATATTGGGAACACTCACAAACGATTCTTCTTCCGATGTTGACATGACGCTCTCTCCGACTGGAATGCTGTGTGCGAACTGCGGAGCCATTTATATAGGCGGTGACCCCCACCCCCTTGTGACGTCACGGTCCCAGCATGCGCAGGGACTCTGGCGTCATAAGGGGGGGTGACCCCAGAGTCCCTGCACATGCTGGGACCATGATGTCACAAGGGGGCAGGGTCACCGCCTATATAAATGGCTCGCACACAGCATTCCAGCCGGAGAGAGCATCATGTCAACATCGGAAGAAGAGAAGAGAAGAAGAGAAGAGAAGAGAAGAGAAGAGAAGAGAAGAAGAAGAGAAGACAGGACAAGACAGCGCAGCAGACCGGGTCCCCGCTGGCAAAAGAACTGGAAGAAAATAGCGGAGGGGCCCGGGAGAAGAGGCGGAACACCGGGAGAAGAGGCCGAACACTGGGAGAAGTCGGAAGAAGACCCCCCGAAGTCGGAAGAAGACCCCGGAGCTGCCTAATAAATTACTCTTAAAACCTGTGTACTGTGTTTTTTTTTTTTTTTTGACACTTTTTTCCCTAGGTGAATGGGTACTCATTCATACTCATTCACATAGGGTGGGGGTCCAGGATCTGGAGGCCCCCTTATTAAAGGGGGCTCCCGGATTCCGATAAGCCCTCCGCCCGCAGACCTCAACAACCAACGGCCAGGGTTTTCGGGAAGAGGCCCTTGTCCTCATCAACATGGGGACAAGGTGCTTTGGGGTGGGGGGGCCGCAGGGCGCCCCCCTCCCCCAAGGCACCCACCCCCCCAAGTTGAGGGCATGCGGCCTGGTACGGCTCAGGAGGGGGGGGGCGCTCGCTCGACCCCACCCCCTTTCCTGACCGGCCGGGCTGCGTGCTCGGATAAGGGTCTGGTATAGATTTTGGAGGGACCCCACGCCGATTTTTCGGCATGGGGGTTCCCCTTACAATCCATACCAGACCTAAGGGCCAGCGCGACATGCACAGTGAGCCAGCGCGACATGCACAGTACCCTGTCGCCGAGAACCAGCGCGATGGGATCGCGCTGGAAACACAATCTCGCTGTCAGGTTCTGTCACCTGACACATGTTGCGGATTGTCACTTGCTCTGTCACTTTCCTGCTAAGGTGGTCTCTTGCTGTGTCCCAGAGTCAGGCAGCAGATTACCAGCCAGGCAGCAGAGAGATGATGTAATCTCTCTGCTGCCCGCAGCTGCCTGCACAGTGAGGGCGGAACTGCAGGGATGTCATCATCTCTCATCGCCCGCTCCGTGTGTGAGCAGCCTGCTAACACACAGAGCTGCACAACTGCTCGCCCGCTCTCTCACCCCCACGCTCACGACTGAGCCGCCTGGCCCGCCCGCTCTCTCACCGGCCCGCTCACCGACTGAGCCGCCTGGCCCGCCCGCTCTCTCACCAGCGGAGGCGCCTGTGCTCTCACCCGCGGAGCCGCCTGCCCACTCACTCACCCGCATTCTTAGAGGGGGCAATTGCCCCGCCCCCTGGATCTGCCCTGGTATAGGCTCGTCAAGGATGCTGACAGGAAGAATTAATGAACTACCACAGTGCTCACAGCACCACGGCAGTTCATTGAAAACTACAAGCCGACAGCCGTAAGGGCTGCTGGAGCCTGGACCTTGTAGTTTTCCATTTACAGAGCACAGTTAATGAGTGACAGCTAGCGGGTGGAGAAGATCTCCCACTAGCTAGAACAGCGGAGGAGCGGGAGGTGCGGGGGCCGGTGCATTTATAACATGTTACATCCCGAATATGGGTGTAACATGTAACATGTTATGAAAGGTGAACTTATTCTTTAACCGCTTACTTCCAGACAAATTGCTTACAGGCAGGCTGCACAGAACACCTGGTATTCCTTGGGTGCATAGACCTTCTGCATGGAGGTACAGGTCTATGTGCCCATGTAAATGAAGCCTAACAGTTCAGTTCACAAACATGAATATCATTATGTGTGAAATTGGCATCCTAACTGTTAAAAGCATCTTCTTCTCATCCATCTGTATTTTACCTCATAAGATATTTCTCTACAGATGATGACAATAATACATACAACGTGAGGTTATTGTGAACAGACCCCTTATGTTACCCTATTATTGCAATGTTTTAACTGGTCAAACCTCTTGTGACCCTTGGGACATGCGACTGCTACAAGAAACCAACTTGCCACAGTGCCAAACCGCAATGAAAATGAAATGAGCGCAGACCATAATTGGAGCGGATGGAAAGTCCTCCTGATACAAAGGTAAACAATAGTAGGAAAGATAAAAATAGAAGTAGAGACAGACGTTGGAAGGAGGGGAGCAGACACTATAGCAGAGTAAAACTGGAGGTGTGCATACAAGCCGTTCCCTCGTGTATTAGCCCTAAAGTGTCATGAACAAGTAATGACAACATACTGAGGAGAGCTGCTGACAAACATATCCCTTGGGGTCCTCCAGGGCTTCCAGCCCCCAAGCCTTCCACACCCCACTCAGGAAGCTGTCCTCACACACCCCCCTCCTTCCCCACGTAATATTTCTGCAGCCGGTGCAGACCGTCTGAAATGAACCATTGTTTGGAACTTTGTCCATTTCCTGTCTGGGCCTGTACTTCTAAACAACACGGACAATGTACTAGCTAGAAAAAAAGAGGAGGGGGTCAGTGCCACACCAGATTAATGGGACACTCAGATCATAAATGTGATTTTATAGTAGCAGCCAGTACACGAGGCTTCAAATAACAGCGGGAGTACAAAGGGTTACAAATGACATTAATACATAGAACATCTTCCTAATGGAGATTTTGCAGTGTTTAGGAAGCATAACATATATGTCAAATGGGGGAAAGGCACTTGTGTGTTCTATAAATATCAATTTATTCCCAGTGCTGCTTGAGTTAATGCACAGTGTGTGTAATTGTCACATAGCATTAAAGTTTTGTGCTCATCTACCAGGGAAGGGGTTAATCAGATCCTGGGGCTGATGGTGGGAATCGGGTGCTAAACTGAATTGGCAGGGAAGCCTGCGGAATGTTGGGGCAGCTGTTATATGTTATGAACAGAATCAGCATTACACTGTGACAAGACTCCTGGAATGGCGCATTATATCGTGACAAAGAGTACTGTATCTATTTATACAGAATTTGCATGTGCTGCTTCCTATCACATACTGTATGAAGTCCTTTCCTTTCAGCATTTTATTAAGCGGTGAACAGTTGATAAGGCCAGATTGTGCTAATGTGCTAATAATGGGAGGGGCTTAAAGGGGCATGGTTAAATAAACCAAAAGCTTTCTTGTGTCCATAAAATAAGCTTAGATTGCTGTGCCACAAGTAAGAGCCTCACAGACATTTATAGATGTGCTGAAGTGCATTGGAGGCCCCCTTGCAATTCATGGAGTGTCTGAATGCAGAAAAACACTTGCACTGCCACACACAGCTGTGCACATGACTTGTGAACTCCCTTAGGCCCCTTTCACAGGGACGCCTCCGTGAAGTGGAATCTGCTTGCTCAGTGGGGGATCTGTCTGCTGATCCCCTCTAACCTGGTGGATGACAGATCATGTCCGCTCCGCTATTTAAAGTGGACACGGACAGAGTCCTGCTCTAATCTACAGGGCAAACGGATGGAAATGGAGCGCCTCTCTGTTTTCATCTGATGCCATCCAATCCACCAGAGGGATGCAAAATAAGATCTCCATCTGTCTGTTTTTGGCGGACAGGATCAGATTGGATGGCGGTGGGTGTCAGTGCATATCCGTCACTCTATAGGAGAGACTGCTGTGTCCAATCAGGTTTGCCTAAAAAACTGATAGGACCTGGGCCTAATTGGATCGCCTGTGCGAAAGGGGTCATAGAGAACTTGTGATAAGAGGAAGAAGCTGAGGAAACTTCATAGAATAACCATATAATAACTCATAGGCCACTTTCACACTGGGGTGGTGAGAACGTCGGTGGTAAAGTGCCGCTATTTTTACCGTCATTTTAGCAGCACTTTTCGGCTGCTAGCGGAGTGCTTTTAACCTCTGCTAGCAGCCAAAGGAGTGGTTAATACTGCCTCTGAAGTGCTGTTGCCGAAGCGCTCTGCAGGTGCTTTGGCAGCGCTGCCAATGGATTTCAATGGGCAGGGATGGGTTAGGAGCGATGTATTTGCAATGTATTTTTTATTAAAATAATTACAGTGCCATCATCCACATACAGAAAAAGAAGGGACAATGTAAATGAAACAGTGTATGTTTAGCATCACTTTAATCATTCAAGCAGAGGAACTCAGCTACTGCAGATAAGGACACTGGTTTGAAATGTAGTGCTCCTACCTCTAGTTCCACTCACTTTTATCACTATAGGTCCGAGGGACGCATTTCGAGAAAAGTTCCCTTAACCCGCTGAACTAAATCCCATGAGGGCACCTCTGAAACAGAGGAAAATCCTCCTTCCCAAAGAAAGACCCTTCATGGGGGACTCACTAAGCTTGCCAACAATATAAAACTTATGTTTGTACATAATGTACCCAAAAAAAGTAGTATAAAATATATGTGTATATTATATATTCTGGGCTGTCACCCTGACCTTAGCTTCAATAGTAAATGAGTCACTAACCTGGAACAAATATAAGATGAGAACAAGAATGAGAGAATAGAATGTTTCAACTTCACCATTTTTATGTTTGTTCCAGGTCAAGTGTCTTAGAGCCTCTTCAAACCTGTGCGTCTGATGAGACACTTAAATGGGCTCATTCATTTCATTTGAAGGGGCCAACAAGGTATTACACAGGCTCCACTATTTTTCCCAACATAGACAACGTACAGTAGTGCATTATCATGTGTTATGGTGCACTGCAGTGTAAGTCTGTAGAAGGTGCACTGGTTTAATGCATTGGGGTGCCATTTTAAAATGAATGACACTATAATGTACTGCATCATTGTACTTGTGTTGCCATGCATTGCTGTAATGTTGAAGTTGGCTTTAATAGGTAGTGAAAATGTGAGGAGGATGACAGTCCTGGAGGCTGAACAAGTCTGTAAATGTATCTCCTATATTTCTAAACATATAGGTTTACCCAGGGCTGGTTTACCATCACTGGAGACTGTATGCACATAACTGGTAGTGCCCAAAGGAACATGTTTTTTCCAGGATCACCTTTTTAAACAAAACATTTGCTTGTTTTACTGGTTTTAACCTGGCTTAGTAAATTGTAGCAATGTCTAAATATGCTTTCATTTGTACTGGTAGTGGAAACAAATGTGGAGCTAATACTTACGGAGGTAAAAAGCTACCTTTTTCCTACTGCAAACTATAAGCACAATGGCATTACCTACTGGTGTACCATCGGGTCAAACGTTTGTGAATACCTAACTATCACATGTCCTGTAAATCAATGCATGGGCTCACTTTACATTTGGTACTGGACTTTATAGGCATTGAGATACACAATGTTGAAGATAAAAAATATATCTGTATTACAATTTGATTAAAGGAAAGAACAACCAGACAAACATTAGTTTAAAAACTTTGCAAAGTAGGAATTGCCTATAGACTATTACAGCACATAAACCATACACCAAGAATTATATTCCTGAATAATCATGACAATGTCCTTGTGGAGACAATAATGATAGTTCTATCAAGCTTGGTGTAAGTAGATCAAAGTGTGCAGTAGCTCCGCTCTACATGTTACACGTATGTGTAGTGTACCCTGATCAAAAGTCTACAGCTGCATCATGACATTCACCGCTCAAGGGGTCATTCAGTGTAGTGAGAATTCTCACTACACCGAATGACCCCTTGAGCGGCGGATGTCATGATGCAGCTGTAAACTTTTGATCAGTGTACACTACTACCTCTCCGCTGCAGCTACTGAGCATCAAATGTTCTTTGGATGTTTTAAAGCTTTGACTGCCATGCAGGATATTTAGGCTCCTTTCATGCCTTTCCTTTGCCCGGTGTGTTACACCATGCTGTTTCTTTAATCACTGCAAAATTGACGTTTAATATTGTATACATTAACATAGACTAGTCATTCATGTGATGACACTTTTCTGCAAAATTATATAGAAAGATAGCTGCGCGCTCCTAATCAATAAACTAACACTACAGAGAAACTACTAAAAAAGTGAATGAATGCTGCTGCTGTCACCTAAGTGTCCCCACAAGAAAAAGAAAATGATAAAGTGAATGTGACAGCGCTGCATATATAATAAGCTCAAATAATAAATATAAAAATCAACATAAGAAAAAAAGTAATTAATGAAAAACGTCCATATATGCATACAAGTGAATAGTGCTCAATGAAAAACGTCCAAATATGTGTGACAATTCTGCTAAAAAGCAAGAAAGATGAAATACAGGAAAGAAAAGATGTTTCCACGTGCTTCACTGCTCTATCAACAACATTGCTCCCCCCACCACGTGCAATACTCGCTCACCTTACTGCAAGACCTGGCAGGTGAGCGACTATTGCACGCGGTGGAGGGAGCACTGTTGTTGATAGAGCAGTGAAGCATGCAAAAACATCTCTTTCCTGTATTTCGTCTTTCTTGATTTTTAGCAGAAGAATTGTCACACATATTTGGACGTTTTTTATTGAGCACTATTCACCTGTATGTATATATGGATGTTTTTCATTACTATTTTTCTAATGTTGATTTTTATAATTTATTATTTGAGCTTATTATATATGCAGCGCTGTCACATTCACTTTATCACTTTTCTGCAATATCCGCCATGCCTGGGACACTTTATCTTGATACCTAATCCTGGTTGATATGCATATTAATGCATGCCTAAGGTCCTGAAGAAGCATTCATAAGCGCAACATGTAGAGCCAAGCTACTGCACACTTTGATCTACTTACACCAAGCCTTTAATCAAATTGTAATAAAATATCTTTTTTATCCTCAAAATTGTGTATCTCAGTGCCTATAAAGTCCAGTACCAATTCTTCCAATAGTATCTTCATATTAATGGTATGTGGCACATAGATACATTACTTTGGTATCCACAGCACCACTCTGTGGTGATACCTTAAAATTATCAATTTCGATCACTTTACATTTGGCCAGCAGAAAATTGTTGCAAGTATACAATTCATTCCTACTTCTTCATAGAAACAAAAATAATCAGAACCAGTGGACAGATTTTCCAACAATTTAAATGTAGTAATTCTCACATAAATGTCCCTTATTATGGTAAAATCAGACTTGGATCAGACCATGTATTACTACTCTAAGGAAGTCTTTCAAATTAGGGCTGTCCAAATATGATTGTTTAGTTGTTGATGTATGTTTCCATACATTTTTGGTTGACTTATTGTAAGCTGTGGAACAATGTACCCAAAAGCAGTATGCAGAACTGTTTTCCTAAAACACTAAAAAACTCAATACACTAGTGCGAACCAGCTATGTTAAAAAGACATTCTGATGTCCATTCATTTTGCTTTTCCTAAAAGAGAAGTATTTTAAATGTCAACAATATATTTTTGTTTAGGAAGCAGGATTTAGTTGGAATTATGGTGACTTTTGGTCCTTCAGGACAGAGTTGTGTGCGATAAACAGAGATTTACCATCTTGGCAGAACAGTGTCCCTGAAACTTATTTTAAAATGTTGGCAGTGATATCAGTACAGCCCTATGATATACTGGAAAATATAAAGTTTTGGCTATTGCCATGAGGTTTGTCCACAACTGCTTACAGATACACAACATAAACATTGTATGTGTTTAACTGTTCCCCCATGGCAACTAGGGCTCCAGAGCTAAATGATTCAAGGGTCTCTTATGTCTGCAACTTTAGTCTTAAAAGAAATCCTACTGCTAAGATCTGTGCCTTTGAAAAATATTAGCTAAGTCTACAGCTTATTAAATACTTTTAAAGCAGTGAGGTAGAGGTACCTGAGTTATGCATTTATTATAACTCATTTGCATAATACTATTACTATCAGGGTAATTCACCATGAACCGAATTGTATTGGGTTATTGTGCTCCTGGATTCTGAAATATTTGTATAGTGTACTAGGCTATAACTGAACTGCTGGCGCCCTCATATTGTAAGTGGATGTTTACCATTTGATAATGCAGATGTCACGAAAATGCATCGACAATTCATACAATAGTTCAGCATCATATTTTCTAAAACGATAGAGTTACATTTTAAAGGTCAATGCTAGTCTGTTAATGAATGTTACTCTTCAGAATGCCCTAATCAACTCAACCATGGCTGATACCACATTTATGATATCACAGATCCTTAAATGAATTATGTGTGATTGAAACAAATAACTGGAAAGTCCAACTTTAAGATAGTGGAATGATGGTCTAGTAGGAGGGTCTTAATGTATGGATGGCCACACCATCGTTATATCAGCTAATTCATCCAACTGGTCCCTAAGAAATAATTATTTTCTGTTTATCATACAATGCACAGTATTCAATACTTTGCTGCAAGTCAGCAAGATTCAATTGTATATGTAAAAAAAGAAAAAAACTTTTATTGGGCTGGTAGAATAGACTTACTATAGCTTGAGAATAGGAGGCATTGTTGTCCTGCATCTAGTGTATAGGAATGAAGGAAGGAAACAGTTAAACATTGCATAGCTCAAGAAGACACAGAATATCTTCATATAGAAGCTCAAGGTTATCCATTGAAAACAAAGGAAATGAGGAGATTTACCCTTCCAAATATGAGAAAACTTTTTTTCTTTTTCATGGTAACTAAAACATGTATAATATTTAAACAAAGATAATGGATATACAGTATATCTACAGTATCTCAAAAAAGTGAGTACACCCCTCACATTTTTGTAAATATTATATTATAACTTTTCATGTGACAACACTGAAGAAATGACACTTTGCTACAATGTAAAGTAGTGAGTGTACAGCTTGTATAACAGTGTAAATTTGCTGTCCCCTCAAAATAACTCAACACACAGCCATTAATGTCTAAACCGCTGGCAACAAAAGTGAGTACACCCCTGCGTGAAAATGTCCAAATTAGGCCCAAAGTGTCAATATTTTGTGTGGCCACCATTATTTTCCAGCACTGCTTTAACCCTCTTGGGCATGGAGTTCACCAGAGCTTCACGGGTTGCCACTGGAGTCCTCTTCCACTCCTCCATGACGACATCACAAAGCTGGTGGATGTTAGAGACCTTGCGCTCCTCCACCTTCCATTTGAGGATGCCCCACAGATTCTCAATAGGGTTTAGGTCTGGAGACATGCTTGGCCAGTCCATAACCTTTACCCTCAACCTCTTTAGCAAGGCAGTGGTCATCTTGGAGGTGTTTTTGGGGTCTTTATCATGTTGGAACACTGCCCTGTGGCCCAGTCTCCGAAGGGAGGGGATCATGCTCAGCTTCAGTATGTCACAGTACATGTTGGTATTCATTGTTCCCTCAATGAACTGTAGCTCCCCAGTGCTGGCAGCTGTCATGCAGCCCCAGGCCATGATACTCTCACCACCATGCTTGATTGTACTCCTCACCTAGTTGCCGCCACACAGGCTTGACACCATCTGAACTAAATAAGTTTATTTTGGTCTCATCAGACCACAGGACATGGTTCCTGTAATTCATGTCCTTAGTCTGCTTGTCTGCAGCAAACTGTTTGCGGGCTTTTTTGTGCATCATCTTTAGAAGAGGCTTCCTTCTGGGACAACAGCTATGCTGCCCAATTTGATGCAGTGTGCGGCGTATGGCCTGAGCACTGACGGGCTGACCCCCCACCCCTTCAACCTCTGAAGCAATGCTGACAGCACTCACACATCTATAGTAAAGTAGTGAGTGTACAGCTGGTATAACAGTGTAAATTTGCTGTCCCCTCAAAATAACTCAACACACAGCCATTAATCTCTAAACCATTGGCAACAAAAGTGAGTACACCCCTAAGTGAAAATGTCCAAATTGGACCCAAAGTGTAAATATTTTGTGTGGCCACCATTATTTTCCAGCACTGCCTTAACCCTCTTGGGCATGGAGTTCACCAGAGCTTCACAGGTTGCCACTGGAGTCCTCTTCCACTCCTCCATGACGACATCACAGAGCGGATGGATGTTAGAGACCTTGCGCTCCTCCACCTTCCATTTGAGGATGCCCCACAGATGCTCAATAGGGTTTAGGTCTTTAGACATGCTTGGCCAGTCCATGACCTTTACCTTCAGCTTCTTTAGCAAGGCAGTGGTCGTCTCATCAGTCCACAGGACATGGTTCCAGTAATCCATCCTTAGTCTGCCTGTCTGCAGCAAACTGTTTGCAGGCTTTTTTGTGCATCATCTTTAGAAGAGGCTTCCTTCTGGGACAACAGCCATGCTGACCAATTTGATGCAGTGGGCGGTGTATGGTCTGAGCACTGACAGGCTGACCCCCCCACCCTTTCAACCTCTGCAGCAATGCTGGCAGCACTCACACATCTATTTCCCAAAGACAATCTCTGGATATAATCTGTGCACTCAGATTCTTTGGTTGACCATGGCAAGGCCTATTCTGAATGGAACCTGTCCTGTTAACCGCTGTATGGTTTACAGCCACTGTGCTGTAGCTCAGTTTGAGGTTCTTGGCAGTCTTCTTATAGCCTAAGATATCTTTATGTTGAGCAACAATTCTTTTTTTCAGATCCTCAGAGAGTTCTTTGCCATGAGGTGCTATGAACTTCCAGTGACCAGTATGAGAGACTGGGAGCAATAACACCAAATTTAATACACCTGCTCCCCATTCACACCTGAGACCTTGTAACATAACACCGGGGAGGGAAAATGGCGAATTGGGCCCTATTTGGACATTTTCATTTAGGGGTGTACTCACTTTTGTTGCCAGTGGTTTAGACATATATGGCTGTATGTTGAGTTATTTTGAGGGGACAGCAAATTTACACTGTTATACAAGCTGTACACTCACTACTTTACATTGCAGCAAAGTGTCATTTCCTCAGTATTGTCACATGAAAAGATATAATAAAATATTTACAAAAATGTGAGGGGTGTACTCACGTTTGTGAGATAATGTATATATATATATAATATATATATATATATATATATATATATATATATATATATATATATATATATATATATATACATATACATCTTGTGTATTTGATGGTTTGTGTACTGTCACTACCCTTTTTTCTGTGAAACAAATCATAAAAGAATCAGGCGAAGGTCCATTTTTGGCAAAAGGTCCAGGATAGCTCAAGCAGAATTTAATCACGGTCTAGAAGACTCCATAAAGCAAATACGTGCATCTACCAAGTCTCACAGTCTTGGTTAAAGCAGCTTTTTAACACAGGATACTGAAGTTCAGTTGCATTAATAATGAAAAGAATTTAGGAGTAGGCAGTACCCATCATTTCTTCAAAAGGATTTTCTTCTCTGATTACCATTCCTCTTAAAAGGGTCTGTCTTCAGTTCACAGAGTTGAGTGGAATTTCAGTATGGTTTATTCTGGATCCCTCGAAGACAAGAAATGGAATTCTTTGTTGGTTTTACAAACCAACATTCTTTTTTTAAAGGATACACCATTAATGTACATTATGTTTCGGGGTATTCAGGGCTTGAGTTTCTCTAAAAATGTTTGCCATCACTTTGACTCAGATAAAACAGCACTACACTAAAAAAATTAAGCAAGAATCCCCAAATTCAATGTTCTATTCATATACTTTATAAGTGTGGATTTTAACTGCTAACTACCGCATTTATCTGCGTATAACACGCACAGGCGTATAACACGCACATTCATTTTAAGAGGGAAGTTTCAGGAAAAAACTTAAATTTTAAATAAGGAACTTTGAAGCAAAATAAGGGTCAGTGCCCATCTGCAGCCTCACAAGTGGCATCAATGCAGCCTGATTAATGCCCACCTGCAGCCTCACAAGTGCCATCAATGCAGCCTTATTAGTCCACATCAATGCAGCCTCACCATTGCCATTAATGCAGCAGCCTTGCCATTGCCATCAATGCAGCAGCCTTGCCATTGCCATCAATGCAGCAGCCTCACCATTGCCATCAATGCAGCAGCCTCACCATTGCCATCAATGCAGCAGCCTTGCCATTGCCATCAATGCAGCAGCCTTGCCATTGCCATCTATTGACTTCCTATTACAGAGGCCGCCAAGTAAACAGGAGATTCTCACTGTATGTAATCTGACGGCACTCGTCCCGTCCCGTCCCCCCGTTGCCTCCGAGGCAGCTGAAATTGAAGTATTGGCGTATAACACGCACACGCTATTTGCACCTGATTTTCATGGTGAAAAAGTGAGTGTTATACACCAATAAATACAGTATTTTTCTTTTCAGCAACCTTCCAAGCTGCCTAAAGTTAAAGTTTCTATAATAAACCCCAAATCAGTTTTTCAGTATGTTTGCCATTGAGTCTCAATATATACTGTTTTCTTAAAGAAGAAGTAAAGCTCTGCCTTTTTTTCCTGACCTGCATCGCACATTAGCACATTAAAGCGAAGTTTCAGCCGAAATAAGACTTTTAAAATAAAAATACCCCTAGAATACTCATGCCTCGTGCAATGTAAAAAATGTATACTGTAAACTATGCCCAGTTTTCTATTTGTGCAGCATTGTTTTCTTACTTTGTGAAGTTCCTGCACAGCCATCTCCAGTGTAGACATCTAAAGCCACAGTGTCCTTCTTCCTGGATTCCGTGCATGCTAGCTACCCAGCATGCACCTGCCGATCTCGCGCATGTGCAATGTGGTGCAACCTTGGTCAGCTTGTCATGCCAAGCTGACTAAGATTTTTAATATGTAGTGGTGTAGAAAGATCTGGACGGCCGCACACCGTGATAGGCAGAAAAAATCTTCTTTATTGAATAAATGGATAGCTATGAGTAAGCGCTCTGTACGAGTGTGAAATGCGTTAGCGGCTAAGCTGTATCACTCCAGCGGTGTCATGTACTTCATTATTCCATTTATTTAATAAAGAAGATTTTATCTGCCTATCCCGGTGTGCGGCCGTCCAGATCTTTCTACACGACTACATTTGTACCAGCAATTGCCAGCACCTGGGGCTCTCTCCCTTTCTTTGTTGTGGAGGAAAAGAGATTTCAGCTTGGCTTGTCCGGAGTGGTGGTAACTATTCCAATTCAAGATTTTTCATAGACGCGAATGTTAAATGTTACGGAGCAGTGCCATGCCAAGCTGACCAAGATTTCCCAGGAGCCAATGCAAAACCGGAAATGACGTACGGCGCTGCGGCCCCTAAAGGAGGAAGTGAAATTAGATATAGGCATAAATCAGATAAGTGAACAGGAAAAAAAAATTGCCAGTTCATTTTAAGGATGCACATTAGTACTTCATGGTGAGGAGTGGAAAATGTGGGTGGAACACTGCTTTAAGTGAAACTTACCTGCAAACAAAGCCCTCCACTGATGCGTTTTCACCGCTGGAGGCCGCGTCCATCTTCACCCGTCTTCTTTCCAGGTCTGCACACTCCGGCTGTGTGACTGGCCGACACCACATGACGTCACTCCCACGGCACAAGGATCCAAAGAAACGGCACGGGTGGCCGTTCCTTTAGAGCTCATGCTTGCTGATGTCATTGGCTGCATATACAGTAAATATCTCCTAAACAGTGCACGTTTGGGATATATTTACAGTACCTATAGGTAAGCCTTATTATAAGCTTACCAATAGGTCCAAATTATCATTGAGGTTAACAACCACTTTATTCTTTTTTTTTTTTTTGTGCTCTATTGCAAACTTTCTTAGCCGGAGAACTTTGTAGTAACAGTACTTCCTTTTGCAGACCAACAATGCTAAGCCACTGCCTCGCAATTAGCAGTAGTGTTGACAGCCTACCATGTGCACTGTTTAGGTTGGCCATTGAATTGCCTGTCAAGTTTATCAAACAGGCAAGACAATCTGATAATTCTGCTTAGCGCATAGTCAAATGAGAGACATTTTAGACAGTTAATTTCCTCATAACATGTTAAAGCAGAAGTCAAGGAAAGGCAAATATCTAAAAATCATTTAGGTCACCTATGTAATAATACAAAAATAACTGAATATATTTTTAAATGCTAGTATAATTACCCCAAATCTCCTGCCTAAACTGATCTACAAATAATTTAAATGCTAAAACAGTTCACATACAGTATGTCACAAAAGTGAGTACACCCCTCACAAAATGGTTTAGACACTGAAGAAATTATACTTTGCTACAATGTAAAGTAGTGAGTGTACAGATGGTATAACAGTGTAAATTTGCTGTCCCCTCAAAATAACTCAACACACAGCTATTAATGTCTAAACCATTGGCAACAAAAGTGAGTACACCCCTAAGTGAAAATGTCCAAATTGGGCCCAAAGTGTCAATATTTTGTGTAGCCACCATTATTTTCCAGCACTGCCTTAACCTCTTGGGCATGGAGTTCACCAAAGCTTCACAAGTTGCCACTGGAGTCCTCTTCCACTCCCCCATGATGACATCACAGAGCGGGTGAATGTTAGAGACCTTGCGCTCCTCCACCTTCCATTTGAGGATGCTCCACAGATGCTCAATAGGGTTTAGGTTTGGAGACATGCTTGGCCAGTCCATCACCTCTACCCTCAGCTTCTTTAGCAAAAGCAGTGGTCGTCTTGGAGGTGTGTTTAGAGTCGTTATCATGTTGGAATACTGCTCTGTGGCCCAGTCTCCCAAGGTAGGGGATCATGCTCTGCTTCAGTATGTCACAGTACATGTTGGCATTCAAGGTTCCCTCAATGAACTGTAGCTCCCCAGTGCCGGCAGCACTCATGCAGCCCCTGACCATGACACTCCCACCACAATGCTTGGCTGTAGGCAAGACACACTTGTCTTTGTACTCCTCAAATGGTTACCGCCACACACGCTTGACACCATCTGAACCAAATAAGTTTATCTTGGTCTCATCAGACCACAGGACATGGTTCCAGTAATCCATGTCCTTAGTAGGGATGAGCCGAACACCCCACAGTTCGGTTCGCACCAGAACCTGCGAATGGACCAAAAGTTTGTGCGAACTTTAGAACCCCATTAAAGTCTATGGGACTCGAAAGTTCGAAATCAAAAGTGCTAATTTTAAAGGCTAATATGCAAGTTAGTGTCCTAAAAAGGGTTTGGGGACCCGGGTCCTGCCCCAGGGGACATGTATCAATGCAAAAAAAAAGTTTCAAAACGGCCGTTTTTTTGGGAGCAGTGATTTTAATGATGCTTAAAGTGAAAAAAAAAAGAAATATTCCTTTAAATATCGTAGCTGGGCGGTGTCTATAGAATAAAGTGGCAAGTGTTTCCCGTGCTTAGAATAGTCCCTGCACAAAATGACATTTTTAAAGGAAAAAAGTCATTTATAACTGCTTGCGGCTTTAATGTAACGTAGGGTCCCGGCAATATGGATGAAAATCAGTGAGACAAATGGCATGGGCACCCCCCCACCCCAGTCCATTATCAGGTCTTTTGGGTCTTGTATGGATATTAAGGGGAACCCCACACCCAAATTAAAAAAAGGAAAGGCGTGGGGCCCCCAGGCCCTATATACTCTGAACAGCACTATACAGGCATTGCAAACAAGACAGGGACTGTAGGTTTGTTGTTAAGTAGAATCTGTTTGTAATTTTGAACTGGTACATTTTTAAAGTGTAGCTGCAGCCAAAAAAATCTATTTTTAAGCTTTTTGGAAAACATAGGAAAGGGTTTTCAGCCCTGTAACATTTGTTTTGCTGTCTGTGCACCTCTTCAGAAGATTTCACCTCACTTTCTGTCCCAATGACAAATGTTTTTTGAAAATTTGGGGGTTTTAGTGAAACAAGGATTGGTAATAAAGCATCAGTGAAGAGGAGACACGTTTTTCTCATATTAACTCTTACAGGAGAGAATTTCCCTTCCTAGGGGTAGATTTTATCTCACTTCCTGTTGTCTCCTTCCATTTGCAAGTAGGAGTCCTTTGTAAGTTGGATGTTTGAAAGTAGGGGCCTGCCCTATATACTCTGCCGAAATTGGGGCCTTAGGTGTAGGTGTTGCCACAACACTGTAAGCCCTCACAGCTACTCTTGGTGGGCGCAGGAACGGGCCATGCTATGAAATATTAGTTAAAGAATTGTAAATACATGCCATTGTTGAACAGTGGTAGAAAAATTGGGCATTTGGTGGTGGTGGTGCTGGTGCCACAACACTGTAAGTCCTCACAGTTACTCTTGGTGGGTGCTGGAACGGGCGCTGCTGTGAAATATTATATCAAGAATTGTAATTACATGCACCTGTTGAACAGGGGCAGAAAAATTGGGCCTTTGGTAGTGCTGGTGTTGCCACAACACTGTAACCCCTCACAGTTACTCTTGGTGGGCGCAGGAATGGGCCCTGCTGTGAAATATTAGACCAAGAATTGTAATTACATGTCCCTGTTGAACAGGGGCAGAAAAATTGGGCCTTAGGCACTGGTGCCAGAACACTGCAACCCCTCACAGATGCTATAGTTGGAGTGCAGGAATAAGCCCTGCTGCAAAGTATTGCATCAAAAATTGTAATTATACGCCCCTGTTAAACAGAGGATGAAAATTTGGGCCTTGGGCACTGGTGCTGGTGCCACAACACTGCAACCCCTCACAGATACTCTAGTTGGAGCGCAGGAATGAGCCCTGCTGCAAAGTATTGCATCAAAAATTGGAATTATACACTCCTGTTAAACAGGGGCTGAAAAATTGGGCCTTGGGCACTGGTGGTGGTGCCCAGAACCAAAAATGTTCTTACAAGCTATCAGCATGAAAATTGAGGAGAAAGAGGATTGTGACTCAGC